>LR738711.1:225726021-225794511 GCA_902687465.1 Secale cereale
GATCGCTAGTCACCGAGTCAATGCTGACATTTTTTCCCAGCATGCATCTCATGCATCGTAGCAAATTTTCTGTAGTCATCATACATTTATGACATGGCTACTTGGATTTTTGTCTACTGTTGTAGATGGCTGGTGGCAGCTGCCCGTCGCAGGTTTTCGCCAACGAGCCTGCGGGATTTTCCCGCCTTCTCGCGAGCATCGCGAGGGACGCGCTGGGGTCCCTCGGGCGTCCGGAGTACGTCATCTACCCGGACAAGATTTCAGAGACCCTGACTATGTACCAGGCTTCGGTATATATTCGGGGTGGTGCGTCCGTGTCTTTCCGCAACTATCGCTTCATGGGGAGAGCCATGCCCACCGAGAGGCATGCTATCCAGATGGCCGCACGTGAGGCTATCGCACGTCTCAGGGACATCCTGCCCGTCATGCAGGACCGTCCCTATTACTACATGCCTTGCCACGTTCCATATACCAGCCACTATGCTTTTTCCTGCACCATAGGGGAAAAGGATACGGCTATTGAGCCACTTGTCCAGTATATCATGGCCTTGGAGTCAGCTTTCACCTCCCTGGTGGATGATTACCTCACTGCGCGGATGGACTTGTCTCGTGCGAGAATTATTCGCAGGAGCGAGTACCGCTCTCCTTCGCCTCGTGCTCCACGCACTTCCACTCCACAAAATACTTCTCTGGCTAGTCCCGCGACTCAGCGCTCGACCACGACTGGCGATGCTAGCCGCCTGGCTGCACCCACTCCGACCAGAGCTTCTCCACTGACGAGCACGGTGCCACCTCCAGCAGGCACGGCATCAACGACTACACGACTAGAGGCGATCCTCGAGGAGGAAGAGGAGGAGGGCGATATCACATCCTGGGTGCCTTGCCTGAGTCTCACTCTCAGCAGGACCTAGGATGAGCTGTGTGGACGAACGCAGTCTTCTTCGCCAGAGGACCGCTTGAGAACACGGATGTAATATATTTATTTCCTGTTCTGCCTAGCCTTTGTAAAATAGCTGTGTTAGGACCGCTGGTCGACGAGAGCACGGAGAGTGCGCTAGTAGAATAAAATGATCCTGTATGATACAGTTTCCGCATGTATCCTGTATAATTAAATCCTGCTTGTATAATTAAATCACTTGTGTAATATAACTGGCTGCCTTGTCTTACCTTGTCCTGGGGGGAAAAACTTATTTGGGAATTTATTTTCTACTATTTGATTTTTTTTTTTGGTGTTATGCGAATACCCCAGAAAGAAAATGCATCGTCCCTGGACCCGTTCTATGCCAACTCCAGATGAGAACACCGCTGGACAGATGGGAAATAATTTTACTCAAGGGCAGACGAGTCAGCAAAGCAGTGATTCAGCATTCTCGCAAGTGTGTCGCTTATATGAGCAGAGTCAGCAACAGCATCAGGAGATGATGCAGCATTTGGTTAACATGGGAAATCACCATGGACAACAGCAACCCAGATCCAAACTATCTGAGTTACAAAAGACCCGCCCAACGGTCTTTACGCACACTGACAAGCCACTAGAGGCAGACGACTGGCTTCGAGACATGGAAAGAAAATTGGTCATTGCCCAGTGTACGGACCAGGAAAAGGTGCTGTACACACCACACTATTTTTCTGGAACAGCTGCGTCGTGGTGGGAAAACTTATGTCACACCCACCCTGACGGAGCAAATATGACATGGGCACAATTCAAGGAGCATGTCCGAGGAGCGCATATACCAAATAGCATTATGAAATTAAAGAAGAGGGAATTTGAGCATCTCAAACAGCGGGGCTCCACAGTGTCCCAATATCTGGATCAGTTTACTCAGTTGGCCAGATACGCCAACGACGAATATATGACAGAGAACAAAAAGATGGAAAAATTTCTTGACGGACTTGTTTCATCCCTAAAGTGCCAGCTGATGGTTCACACCTTTCCAGACTTTAAGACACTTGTGGATAAGGCTATTATTCTGGAAAATGAACACCGCAATATGGATGAGGCTCGCAAGCGTCGCATGAACCAGTCAGGACAGGTTCGCAACAACAGGCCCAGGAATGATGTTCAAAAGCCAGTAGTAACCCGACCAACAAATACAGCTCCACCACAGAACCGCAGTGCATTCCACAATAGGACCAAGGATACGAATTTTTATCCTGGAGTCACCTGTTATTCCTGTGGAGGAGAGGGACATTATGCTAAACAGTGCCCGAAACAAGGAAACAACCCTCCCAAAGCCAACAACAACAACAATGGCCGCGGTGCGACCAACGCTCCGCGACGCAATAATTTCAACCCCAATAACAACCACAAGCCAGGACATATCAACCACGTGACTTTTGAGGAAGCTCAGAACGCACCGGATATCGTGTTTGGTACGTTCCCCGCCAACTCAGTAAATGCTACAGTTTTATTTGATTCCGGAGCTTCACACTCTTGCATTTCTAAAAGATTTGCCTCGAAGAATCAGTTTCCCTTTTTGCCTTTGCAAAATTCCATGGTTATTCAGTCCCCGGGATCAAAGCAAAATACTCAATGGTACTGCAAGGATGTGAACATCGAAATTGAAGGAATGGGGTTCTTAGCCAATCTAATCGTATTGGACGCAGTTGATTTGGACATTATTCTGGGAATGGATTGGTTAACCACAAACAAAGGTTTCATAGACTGCTATAACCGCACGGTAACTCTTACCAATTGCCAAGGAAAGACAATAAAAGTGGGTACAAGGAAGATTGCCACACTCCAAGGGAAATTAAATCAAGTGGATACGGTGGAATTAAATAAGGTTCCTGTAGTCTGTGAATATCCTGATGTATTTCCTGAAGAGTTACCAGGAATGCCACCGGACCGCGAAATTGAGTTCGTTATTGAACTAGCACCCGGAACAACCCCCATATACAAGAAGCCGTACCGTATGGCCCCAACGGAGTTGGCAGAATTAAAGAAGCAAATTAAGGAGTTGATGGAGAAAGGTTACGTACGACCCAGCTCGTCACCCTGGGGGTCGCCAGTTTTATTCGCCAAAAAGAGGGATGGTACCCTGCGGCTATGTATTGATTACAGGGCACTTAATATGGTCACTATCAAGAATAAATATCCACCGCCCAGAATCAACGATTTGTTTGAGCAACTAGCAGAAGCTAAAGTCTTCTCGAAGATAGACCTAAGATCAGGTTATCATCAGCTAAAAATTCGGACGACGGATATACCTAAGACGGCATTTACTACCAGATACGGATTATATGAATTCACAGTAATGCCGTTCGGTTTAACCAATGCCCCGGCATACTTTGTGCATCTCATGAACAAAGTTTTTATGAAATACTTGGATAAATTTGTGGTGGTGTTTATAGATGACATACTCATTTACTCTAAGACGCCCGAAGAACATGAGCAGCATCTTCGGATGGTACTGGAAGAATTAAGAAAACATCAACTTTATGCCAAATTCAGCAAATGTGAATTTTGGTTGAGGGAAGTTGGTTTCCTTGGGCACGTATTGACCCAAGATGGAATCGCTGTGGACCCAGGAAAAGTAAAGGATGTGTTGGGATGGAAGCAACCCACAAACGTAACGGAGGTCAGAAGTTTTCTTGGTCTAGCAGGCTATTATCGAAGGTTTATTGAAGGATTCTCAACTATAGCCAGACCCATGACCCAGTTACTCAAGAAAGATAAGAAGTTTGAATGGACTGAAGCTTGTGAAAAGAGTTTTCAGGAGTTGAAAAAGAGGTTAACAACATCACCAGTTCTGGTCATGCCCGATGTGCACAAAAATTTCGATATATATTGTGACGCATCCGGGAAAGGCCTTGGGTGTGTATTAATGCAAGAAGGAAAAGTAGTGGCTTACACATCAAGACAGCTACGGCGACATGAAGAAAATTACCCCGTTCATGATCTGGAACTTGCTGCAGTAATGCACGCACTCAAAGAATGGCGACACTATCTTCTGGGGAACCGATGTGAAATATACACGGACCACAAAAGTCTTAAGTATATTTTCACGCAGCCGGAATTAAATTTGAGACAACGCCGTTGGCTTGAATTAATTAAGGATTATGACGTAGGAATTCACTATCACCCTGGTAAAGCCAATGTTGTGGCAGATGCCCTCAGCAGGAATCCATACGCCGGAAATGGCAGCGTACAACTCTCACAACATGTGCTCAGCCAGGAATTTGCCAAGCTCAACATGGCCCTAGTCACGGAGGGGACCATCTCCCAGTTGGAAATAAAACCAACATTAGAGTACCAGATCAGAGACGCCCAGAAGGGACACCCAAGTATTGAAGGAATTAGGAAAAAGATGAAACTGGGCAGGGCGCCCGAATTTATTGAAGACGACCAAGGAGTTATTTGGTTTGGACAGAGATTATGCGTACCAAACATTGAGGATTTAAAACAGCAAATAATGGCAGAGGCGCACACCACCCCATATTCCATTCATCCCGGAGGGACCAAAATGTATAAAGATATACAGGAGAGATTCTGGTGGCACGGAATGAAAAGGGATATAGCCATATATGTGGCATGTTGTGATACCTGCCAACGGGTGAAGGCGGAACACCAGAGACCAGCAGGGTTGTTGCAACCAATTAAGGTGCCTGAATGGAAATGGGATAGAATTGGAATGGATTTTTTGGTTGGTTTGCCAAGGTCACGCCATGGGAATGATGCTATCTGGGTAATAACAGATTCGCTAACCAAGGTAGCACATTTCATTCCGGTAAAAACCACCTACTCAACACAGAGGCTAGCCAGGCTGTACCTATCCAGGATTGTTTGTCTTCACGGGGTACCCAAAATAATTGTCTCCGACAGAGGCACCCAATTTGTCTCTAGATTTTGGGAACACCTACAGCAAGCCTTAGGCACGCAACTGGCTTTCAGCACAGCATACCATCCACAGACCGGAGGACAGACAGAGCGGGTAAATCAAATATTAGAGGACATGTTGAGAGCATGTGTGCTTACCTATGGAGTCAGTTGGGAGGATAGTTTGCCTTATGCAGAATTCTCCTACAACAACAGTTATCAAGCTAGCCTAAAAATGGCACCGTTCGAAGCATTATACGGACGACGGTGCCGGACCCCCTTAAATTGGTCTGAAACCGGAGACAGCCGAATTTTTGGACCAGAAATGCTAATGGAGGCAGAAACCAAAGTTAAGCTTATTCAGGACCGATTAAAGGCAGCTCAAAGCCGACAGAAGAGTTATTATGATCAAAAACACCGCCAAATCCACTTTGAGCCAAATGACTACGTATATCTTAGAGTATCTCCAACAAGGGGGCTACAGAGATTTAAGGTCAAGGGGAAATTAGCACCAAGATTTATCGGACCATTCAAAATAACCGCAAGAAGGGGCAAGGTTGCTTATCAACAGGAATTACCAGCAGAATTATCAGATGTACACGATGTGTTCCATGTGTCTCAACTGAGGAAGTGTATTAGCAACCCGGAAAAACAAGTGCAGCACCAGGAATTAGACCTTCAACCCGATCTTACCCATCGGGAACGTCCTATAAGAATTTTGGAGGAGTCTGAACGGAGAACCCGGCAAAACATAATAAAATTTTACAAAGTCCAATGGAGCAATCACACCGAGGAAGAGGCAACCTGGGAAAGAGAAGATCATTTAAGGACCGAGTATCCGTACCTGTTTGAGGGACAGCTGGAATCTCGGGGACGAGATTTTTCTTAAGGGGGTAGGTGCTGTCACACCCCAAAAATATTTATTTGGAGTTTTGAAAACTTTTTCAAAATTTTAGCTAAGATTTAAAATTTTCTTGGAGGTTTCTGTTTGAGGGATGGACTTACTTGATTTAATTATTTTGGAGGTTTTCAAAACTACTTCTTTATAAATGATCTTTGGTTTTTGGTTATTTATTTTTCAAAGACAAAAGTCTTTTTCCATCTCTTCTAGCACCACAAACCTTTCCAAATATTTTCTGCCACTCCAAGATTTACCTCTCAAGTCATGCACACCTTCTGTGATATTATTCAACTCCTTCCCACTCCACAAAAATATTCTTTCTATATATTTTAAATTCCAAAAATGGAATTTGAATTAATCATAGTTTCTTGACATTTACAAAGGAACTATATTTTCTATGACTCTTCTGCCTACACCAAAATTATCCCTGCATATATATGGTATCCTTAACCCATTTCTTCAAAAACATTTGGTCCCACAGTTCAAAATTTTCAAAACAAATTCAATTCAAATTTGGTCCAGAAATCATATTTCTGCCCCAAACCATTTCCAAACTTCACCAAAATTCTTGGCCTTCTGGCAAACTCATTTTTGAGTAACCCCACACCACCACAGAAAACCCCATGATCAACCAAGTTGTTTAAACCCCCAAAGCAATTCATCAAACAGTTGGCATGCACTGTTCATAACTGAAGGAAATTCAGTTAACTGAATTTTTTTTCAGCCGACAGTGACGGCGATGCCGTGCATCCATCATCTTCCTCTCCCGCACGGCGATGTCGCCTGCTTTCAATGCCGTAGCTTCCCCTGGCCCATCGCCCAACCACTCCACTCCGGTGAGCTGGCACCTGGCCGGTGCAGCCACCCCGAGCTCGTCCACGGCGGGGCCGAGCGGAACGCCTCGGCCATCGGCCGCCATTCACTCCTCTGCAACGCTCCTACCTACCTCCCCGCCCACGCGTCAACCTCCTCCACCCCTCCGCACAACGGGCACACCGGCCACGCCGCCCGGGACCCGTTTGGCAGTCGCCGGAGCCGGCCACGCCGCCGCGCCCGTGCGGACAGCACATCGCGAACGTGTCAAGCAGGCACGAGCCCGTCCACGCGGAGGCTTCGGACGAACGCCACGGGCCTCTTGAATGCTCCGTCGCCCAGACCACCGGCCAGAACCAACCCCGGCGACCAAATTTACTCCGGCGAACTCCGCCCGCTTCGGCCATCCTCGACTCGCCTATAAAAGGGGTCCCCGAGCCCCTCTAGCTCCATGGCTAGCCTCCACCACCTCCCACACTTCCTCCTGACCGCCCACCAGGCCCCGAGGGGGTCATCTTCCCCCTCTCCGGCCACCGCTCCGCCGCCTCTGTTCTCAAGCCGAACCACGCACTCACACCACCAGAGACTCCCAAACTCCACAGATCCTCCTCGTTTCCACCGCTATGCCAAACCCCTAAACCAATTCCTCACCCCGAGCTCTCTCCGACGAGCTTCAACTCCGCCCGAACCACCGTCCGCCGGCGACGAGCTCACCGCCGTTCAGGTGACCGCCGGTGGCCACCTCCACCACCCCTGGATGCGGAAGTCCACGCTGGTCACTTTGCGACCAGCGCCGGGCCCTGAAACCCCGGCGATCGTCGCCGGCGATCGCCGCCGCTTCTCTGTACTCGCGCGCGAGCGCGTTCAAATTTTAAACCTGACGGGTGGCCCCCACCCGTCAGCTCTCTCTCTCTCTGTTTCTGTTTTAAGTGAAGGCGCACTCTGCGCTTTACGCCTTCTGCACTGGAAGGCGTATTCACTGCCGAAGCGTTTTCTTTTAAAACAACTCAGGGGCTTCTGTTTTGCAGAAAGACCCCTGGTTTTGAAAAGTTAATAACTTTTAAACTATAAATCCAAATGAGCTGATTCTTTTTGCTAAAATTTTCTTTTCTGCTCTAGTTTATTTTAAGATTTATTTAAAAATATTTTGAGAACTTTTTCTGTTCTGTGTTGGTTCTCTCATTCGAATTCAAATTTGAATTTTTCAGAAAAAGAAGAAGGAACTTTTGCTGGAATTTCAGAAGGGTTTTCTCCTGATTATTTTGGACAAGGCAAGCATTATTGAACCTGAGATATGATGTTTGCATTCTTGCATGGTTACATAGTGTGGTAATGCATCACATACGTTGCATGTTATAACATATATGCATGCATGGTCATGTCATATTTGTTTTACCTTGCCTTGCATGTCACACTAGCTTGTCTGGCATGCATGTGGTTACGTGAGGGCAGAATTGTTGCTGCTGGTTGGGACATGCTAGTGGGCATGGTCCTTTGTTGACACAGTGGTGTCGTATGATACTGATAAAAGAACACCGGTGATATTTTAACAGTACCTCCTGAGTCTGCCTAGATCGAGTCTTTCTCTATACACCTAGCTGTACACCGTGCTGCCACGGGTCCTTCCGAAAGGAGGGTACGGCCTAGTAAGTTGTTAACCCCTGGTCGGGTGCACGCCACCCAGATAACTGCGATGAAGGTTGTAGCCTGTCATCGGGTCAGGGGCATGGGTGTTACCGGTTGTAGCCGAGAGGGGGGCACCCCTTGTAATCCGCGCGTTTAATAGTGATCCCATGCTTTTCGGAGGTTGTAGCCTCCCTGACTTAAGGTTTCTGGAGCGATGCTGTGGGTGAGTCCAGGCATCCGGTTGGTGTGTATGCGTCAGGCGTGTTTTCAACCCAAAGTCCGTATTGGGTATTAGTCAGTGCACGGTGCTGTCTAAGGAAATCCCATACGCGTGGGTAAAGAGTACACCCTCTGCAGAGTTATATCTATTCGAATAGCCGCGTCCACGGTCAAGGACTTAGTTGGGTGGGTCAAGTATCGGTCCCGGTGTCAGTCTCTGGAGGAAAATAATATACTTGAGCATGTTATGTTTACATGATGCTTGTATCATAGTCAGTATTATCATAAATTTATTTATGATGAATAATATGTTTATGGACTAACCCGATGATTTTTATTGTTACCATCAAGAGTGTCTCAGGGGCTGGCTAGACTACCCCGGACACTCGCTTTTATTTTAAAGTCCTTTTGTGGCGTCCCTCGAGTGTCAGGCGGTTTATCACGCCACTACTCTTGTGGATACCCAACTGGCATTTCTTTTAAAGCCCTTTTGTGGCGTCCCTCGAGTGTCAGGCGGTTTATCACGCCACTACTCTTGTGGATACCCAACTGGCATTTCTTTTAAAGTCCTTTTGTGGCGTCCCTCTAGTGTCAGGCGGTTTATCACGCCACTACTCTTGTGGACACCCGACTGGCATTTCTCTTCAAGTCCTACCGTGATGTCACTTGACATCCGACCGGCATTTATTTTATCTTTTTATATTATTGTGACTAATATTTATTTTTGTACTAACCATGTTTCACCATGCCAAGTCTTGTTAATTGTTGCATACAAGTAGTATATATACCATGGCATATGCTTTCAGTATACCTTATATTCATAATGTTTGCGAGTACATTCAAAGTACTCACTGGCTTGTCCCTGGCTATTTACTTGGCCAGACTTGGAGGAGGACGAGCTTTTGGAGGAGAATTGCGCTAGCGAGGCCGACGCTTAGAAGGTTTCCAGTCAGCACACCTGTGTCTTGGAGTCTATCACTTGTATCTTCCGTCAAGCTTCCGCCACACCAATAAAATAGTCAAGTCTCACACTGACGCTTGACTCTATGCCAGAATATTAGTGTTGAGTTCCACCACCCACTGTCATATTCCGCTACCCCAGTGCGTTGAGTTGTTGTAATAAAATTTGTTGAGTCACCCTGACTCAACCCTGTGTAATATTATTGTACTGGTTATCTATATCAAGGTTGTCCACTGGTTGTGCTTGGGAGCCAGTGTGACTTAAGGCTATTCTGTGATTTAGTTCCCAGATATGAGCCTGACACATCACCCACTTCACTGTGACATATCCACCATCTTTTATTACGAGTTAGTAGTATGCCACCCCGCCTTGTGTCATATCCGCCTTTATGTATTATATTGGCGCGCTTGTAATAAAAACATTGTTGAGCAACCCAGCTCAACCTTGTACAATATTCAGTGTACTGGAATTCTGTATCAAGGATTTGTCTGCCAGCAGGTAATAATAATCCTCGTTGGTTTAAATAAAAGGTCGGTCTTCCGGTAATTATTTTTACTGAAGGACCAGTCCTGACAACCTTGGTATCAGAGCCAGGCTGACTGTAGGAAGCCACTAGGTGCGCTCGCTAATCTGTTATTAGCAAAAAACTGCTTTTCATTATTTTTACATCTGTAGCAATTTTCTGTTGGTCAGCATAAATTTATGACCTGACTATTCGGAATTTTTGTCTACTTTTGTAGATGGCGAGCAACGACTGTGATGCACAAGTGTTCGCCAACATTCCTGAGGGGTTTGTCAAGCTCCTCTTCACCATCACCAAAGTCGCGATTGGGCCATCCACCCGTCCAGAGTTTACACTCTACCGTCACAAGCTCAACGACAGCGTGTCTATGCATCAGGTTGTGGTGCACTTCAAAGGAGGGCATTCTGAAGCGTGCCGCCTCCGATTTGTGGGCAGAGCCATGCCTACGGAGAGGCATGCCATGCAAATGGCTGCCCGTGAGGCGATAGCTCGTCTCCAGGACATCCTTCCTTCCATGAAGACTCATCGCTACCGTTACCTCCCATGCCACGTGCCCTACACGTGCCACTATGCATTTGCATGCGCAAATGGGGAGCGTGATGAAGCCATTGAATCAATGGTTGAGTACCTCAAGGCACTTGAGGCAGCCTTTGATAATCTTGTGGACGACTTGTTGGCTACCCGTATGGAATTGGTCCAGAGTGGCTCCGCCAACAGGAGGGAGCTACTCCATACTGCGCCACCAATGACATTTGTCTCGTCCGCCGCATCCTATGCACCTTCCATCTTAGCCACCGCTCGTCGTCTGCCTACCACTGAGGAGTTTGACCAAGTCATAACTCCTACCCCAGTCAGAGCTGCACCGCCTGCTGCACCTGCTTCGACACCTCGTACCCATACTCCGCGCCTGGAGCCTATTAGTGAGGAGGAAGTGGAGTCTCCAGCACCTCTGGGCCTTACCCTCGGCAGGCCGAGGGAAATCTTCAACATCTCCGACTAATGCATTATTCCGTGACGCACTGTGCTCGCTTGGAATATGTGTGTGATATGTAAAATAGGTTGATGGAGTAATCTGTTTGCGCATCATGTAGGATCTTGGAGGAGTGCGCTAGTTTAAATAACATGTGAGGATGTGTACGCACACCCTGAGTGACGTATGTATAATTAGAACCTACGTGTAAATTATGTACTAGCGGTCCTTCTGCGTGCGCAATCAACCAGTTTATTTCAAAAATCTCTTTCGAGCTCGTGTTTTGTCGCTTTTGCAAAATTTTGGTTTATTTTGCTGCTCGGTTCTTCTCAGGTTTTCTGATTTATTACCCCAGAGTAAGAAATGGCTCGTCCCTGGACGCGTTCCATGCCAAGTCCGCCGGAAGAAAATTATGACATGCCGACAGACAACAATTTCACACAGGGGTAGTCAAGTCAAGAGGGCAGTGAGACAACATTTTCACAAGTATGCCGTCTTTACGAGCAAATTCAGCAACACACAAAGAAATGATGAACCATGTCATTAACATGGGAAATCACCGTGAGCCATACCAGCAGCTCTCAAGGTTATCTGAATTTCAGAAGACACGTCCGACGACGTTTTCGCACACAGACAAACCTCTTGAGGCCGATGATTGGCTTCGAGATATTGAAAGGAAATTAATTGTGGCAGAATGCTCAGACCGTGAAAAGGTGCTGTACGCACCACATTACCTCACTAGAGCAGCCGCATCATGGTGGGAAAATTTTCTGCTTATGCATCCCGATATACATAATATCACCTGGGAAGATTTCAAGGAAGGCTTTCGCGGGGCACACATCCCCAAGAGCATTATGAAGATCAAGAAAAGAGAATTTGATGACCTCAAGCAGAGAGGCATGACAGTACAGGAGTACAATAGTCAGTTTGCGCAATTATCCCGTTATGCCAACGAAGAGCGAATGACTGAAAATAAGAAGATGGAGAAATTCCTGGACGGACTGGCACCAGCACTAAAATGCCAGTTAGTTGTACATACTTTTCCAAATTTCAAGACACTGGTGGACAAAGCCATTACGTTGGAGAACGAACGTCGCAATCTGGAAGACATTCGCAAGAGAAAAAGGGATCAGACCAACCACCCTCGCAACAACAAGAATAAGGTGAATTTCCAGAGGAATGGGGCGAAGAGACCCACGACCAATGACACACGTCCAAACAAGAATTTTCATGCAAGAGACAAGGATTTCACCTATCGCCCAGGTGTTACCTGCTACACATGTGGAGAAGAGGGACACTATGCTAAACAGTGCCCTAAGCCAAGAAACTCAGCACCGAAGCCAAACAGCAACGAAAACAATTCCGCGCCCAAGCGCAACAACTTCAACCCCAATAACAATCACAAGAAAGGACACCTGAACCATGTGACCAAGGAGCAAGAACAGGATGCACCGGATATCGTACTCGGTACGTTCCCTATCAACACAATACCTGCCACGGTTTTGTTTGATTCTGGAGCTTCTCATTCGTTCATTTCGAAGAGTTTTGCTTTGCAACATGGTTTTTCAATGCTTCCCTTGGGAAAATCAATGACCATCAAGTCCCCTGGAAGTAAGCAGATCACTCAGAGTTACTGCCAAGGTTTGACCATTGAAATTGAGGGATTAAAATTTCACGCAAACCTCATCGTGTTGGAAAACAAGGGACTGGATGTTATCCTGGGTATGGATTGGCTAACCACCAATAAAGGATTTATCGACTGCTTCAATAGGATAGTGATTCTTACTCATCATCACGGAAAGACGATAAGAGTCGCAGCTCAGGAAAGACCGGTGTCGCGGCAACCAAAATTAAACCAAGTTGATACTTCTGAGTTAAGCAAGGTTCCAGTTGTACGTGAATTTCTGGACGTATTTCCTGAAGAACTACCAGGCATGCTGCGAGACAGAGAAATAGAATTCATTATTGAGCTAGCACCGGGAACCACCCCCATATACAAGAAACTGTACAGAATGGCACCGTCCGAGTTGGTTGAACTAAAGAAGCAAATAAAGGAACTGCTAGACAAAGGATTTATACGGGCCAGCTCCTCACTTTGGGGTTCGCCGGTATTATTTGCCAAAAAGAAGGATGGGACCATGAGGTTGTGTATAGACTACCGAGCGCTCAACATGGTCACAATCAAGAACAAATATCGGATGCCACGGATAAATGATTTATTTGACCAGCTCGCACAAGCCAAGGTTTTCCCAAAAGTTGACTTAAGGTCAGGTTATCATCAACTGAAGGTATGAACAAAAGAAATCCCGAAAATAGCATTCACCTCCATATACGGACTTTATGAATTTACGGTAATGCCGTTTGGACTGACCAACGCCCCCGCATATTTCGTCCACCTCATGAACAAAGTATTTATGAAATTCATGGACAAATTTGTGGTGGTATTTATTGATGATATCTTGGTATATTCAAAGACACCGGAAGAACATGCTGAACACCTCCGCGTTGTACTAGGAGAATTAAGGAAACACCAACTTTACGCCAAATTCAGCAAATGTGAATTTTGGTTGAGGCAAGTGGGTTTCCTAGGACACGTATTAACACAAGAAGGAGTTGCTGTGGACCCAGATAAAGTCAAGGTTGTACTTGGCTGGAAGTCACCAACCAGTGTAACGGATATATGAAGTTTCCTCGGTATGGCCGGATATTACAGAAGGTTTATTGAAGGATTTTCCACCATAGCCAAACCAATGCCACAGTTACTCAAGAAGGATAAGAAATTCGTGTGGACCGAAGCATGTGATAAAAGCTTCCAAGAACTCAAAAAGAGATTAACAACAGCCCCAGTATTAATTGTACCAGACATACACAAGAGTTTTGAAATATATCGCGACGCATCCCGGAAAGGCCTCGGATGCGTACTAATGCAAGAAGGCAAAGTAGTCGCCTATGCTTCCCGGCAATTGCGAAAACATGATGAAAACTATCCTACTCACGATTTGGAGTTGGCAGCAGTCATTCATGCACTCAAGGAGTGGAGGCACTTTTTGCTTGGGAATCGCTGTGAAATATATACGGACCATAAGAGTCTCAGATATATTTTCACACAGGCAGAACTCAATTTACGACAACGACGCTGGCTGGAACTAGTAAAAGATTATGACGTCGGTATACACTATCACCCAGGAAAAGCAAACGTGGTAGCAGATACTCTCAGCCGTAACCCCAGCCCGAACAGCGGTAGCATACAGAACCTGAGACCCGAATTTCAGCAACAATTCGCTAGACTCAACCTAATGATGGTCACCGAAGGCGAAGTGTCCAAGCTGGAAATACAGCCTACGTTAATTGATCAAATAAAGAAGGCTCAGCATGGACACCCCAGCATCGAAGGGATAAAAAGAAACGTAAGTGGGGGCAAGGCCTCTGAATTCACCATAGACAGTGAAGGAATATTATGGTTCGGAGACAGACTTTGCGTACCAAATAGCAGCGACCTTAAACAGCAAATTCTAGCAGAAAGCCACACCGCTCCATACTCAATCCACCCTGGAGGGACGAAAATGTACAAGGACTTTCAGGAAAGGTTTTGGTGGCACGGCAGGAAGAGGGATATAGCCACATTTATTGCATGCTGCGATTCATGTCAATGCATTAAAGCCGAGCACCAAAAACCCGCAGGGCTATCACAGCCAAACAAGATACCAGAATGGAAATGGGACGATATTGGAATGGATTTTATTGTTGGACTACCACGGTCACAACACGGTAATGATGCCATATGGGTCATCACAGATAGACTGACCAAGGTGGCACATTTCATACCAGTCAAGACAACCCACACCACCCAAAAGATCGCCAAGCTTTACCTCGCCCGTATAGTATGCTTACATGGGGTCCCCAAGACTATAATATCCGACAGAGGCACTCAGTTCGTCTCCAAATTTTGGGACCAGTTGCAGCAAGCCTTCGGAACGCAACTAACGTTCAGTACAGCTTATCACCGCCAGACTGGAGGACAAACGGAACGAGTAAATCAAATACTCAAAGACATGCTAAGGGCATGTGTCCTCACATATGGGACCAGTTGGGAGGAAAGCTTACCATATGCCGAGTTTGCATACAACAATAGTTACCAAGCTAGCCTGCAGATGGCACCTTTCGAAGCCTTGTACGGACGAAGGTGTCGTACTCCATTAAACTGGTCGGAAACAGGGGACAGTTGTATATTCGGCCCAGATATGTTAAAGGAAGCTGAGGAGAGAGTAAAAATAATACGGGATCGACTCAAAACCGCCCAAAGCCGACAGAAGAGCTATTACGATCAAAAGCATCGGGAAATAAGTTTTGAACCCGGTGAAGACATATACTTACGTGTATCACCTATGAGAGGACTGCAGCGATTCAAAGTCAAAGGGAAACTAGCACCCCGATTCATCGGACCCTTCCGTATAATTGCACGGAGAGGCACAGTAGCTTATCAGCTGGACCATCCCAAGGAACTGTCAGACGTCCACGACGTGTTCCACGTCTCGCAACTACGGAAGTGTGTAAGCAACCCAAAGAAACATGTGTCACATGAAAACCTTGATGTGCAACCAGATCTCACCTACGGGAACACCCAGTAATTTTTTTGGAGGAGTCTGAAAGGAGAACCCGTCAGAAGTCAATTAAATTTCTCAAGGTTCAGTGGAGTAATCACACAGAGGATGAGGCAACATGGGAAAGGGAAGATTTCCTTCGGACAGAACACCCACACCTATTTGAGGATCAGCTGAAATCTCAGGGACGAGATTTTTCCTAAGGGGGTAGGTGTTGTAACACCCCAAAATTTTGAGTTGGTTTTCTTCCAAACTTTTGGCCTTTTGGAAGAGGGTTGTTTGATATTTTCTTGAGCCTCTTCTAAAATCTTTCTGGCCAAAGTTTTTGGTGATTTCTCAAGCTTGGTTTTTGATCTTGAAGATTTTCTCTTGTGTTGGCTCAAACCCTAGTTGAGTTTCAAAGAGGTTGTTTGAATTCTCCCCTTTTTGATTTATGCCTTTCAAATTTGATCTTGGACTTATCCTCCCCTCCAACCTTCATCTTGCCATGACCCCCAACAGAAATATTTCTCTCCAAAACCCTTTTCACACCTTAGGACAAGTTTCTCATCAATTCCAGTAAGTTTTGACCTTATTGGGATTTTTCCTCTATTTATTTCACTCCAAAACTATTTCTATCTTTTATAGTGGACCTTGGTAATTTACAAAGGAGCCACCATTTCCATCTAGATATTTGATTCCAAACCGACTCTCCTAGATGGTCCTTAGTACCCACAACCTAGATCCATCTTGTTTCACTGGTCCACAGTTCAAAATTTTCAAATTTCACCTGCTGCAAGTTTGGACCAGATTTGCAAAATTTGGTGAAATTCATATTTATCTTCTTCCAAAAATCCTCTGAAAAATCAGGCAGCCTCTAGATGCATCAAGAGGCCACTCCACCAAATATCATCCCCAGAAACATTGCAGACATACCAGAATCATTTCATCAAACACTTAGCATGCACTGTACTGTCAAGTTCAGAAACTGTTAACTGAAACTGTCGACAGACAGTTCGACAGTTCGTCAGTTTCGTCAGGCAGCTTTGACAATCTCACCAGTAACCTCCTTGGCTCGATGCTGCACTGCACCATCTTCTTATCCAGAGCGCCGCACGGTTGCTTGGCTCCTTCTGGGCGTTGGTGGCGCCCTGGCCCGACCACGCCGGCGACTGCCACGGCAACAGCGCCGCTCGTGGCGGCTGACAGAAGTAACCCCGCAGCTCGACACCGTTTGGCGCCGCCCAAATCACCCCAGCGCTCCGCTTGTCCACCTCCAGTGGCAGCTCACGCCTGCCGCACCGTCGCCGTGGTCTGGCGCGCGCACAACGCGTTTTCTGCCGCCGACGTGCCGCGCGGCTGTTCCGTCGGGGACAACCCGTAACCCTCTCTCCCCTGCTGAGTTAGGCACGGGAATGGAAGCACTACAGCTGCTAGACTATGCTCAAGCCCCTACCTCCGCCGTCCAGCCACTGCATCACCGTAATCGACTCTCCGGACTTATCCATTCACGGCAACCGCCTCGGGCCGGCTATATAAGGCACCCCCGAGCTCGTTCTCGAGCCCGCACATCTCCACCACCTCCCTAGACCACGCCCTGCCTCTGGAAGAGCCTCGAGGGGCCCTTCTTCTCCAACTCCGGCCAACCTCCTCCGCCTCGGGCTCCAGCAGCATTCACTCCGGTGAGAGCACCTCCGCCGCCGTGGACTCGAGGGTAGCACCCTGGCACCCACCTAGAACTAACCCCACTTCAATTCGACCCCAAGAACTCTCTCCGACGAGGCCCACGATCATCCGAGTAGCCGTCCGCCGGAGACAGAGTCGCCGTCGACGTGGGGCTCGCCGACGCTCAACTCCACCACCATTCGACGAGGGAGATCACCGAGAAGCCGTACGTATCACTCCCCTCCCCTAACTCGCCGTGGATCGGCACCGGTGACCACCGCAGTACCGGCGCCGGCGCGACTCTTTTCCAGAATTCAAACCTGACGTGTGGGGCCCCTTGTCAGCCTCACACCTCTCCCCTCCGAACCGTTTTCTGTAAGCGCCTTCAGGCAAAGTACGTTTCCCCTCTGTGGTTGACGTACTGCGTACCGGTTCACTTTGCTATTTTCTGTTCTAGCCCCTGGAACTTTTCTGTTTAATTACAGATGAGTCCCTGGACAGAAACTCTAATATCTTTTTAACTAAAGATGATTTTGAGTTGATTCTTTTTCTGTCCTCTTTAGTTTTCTGTCTAGTTTTTTGTCATATTTATGTGGAAAATTTTGGAGCAACTTTATTTGCACGCGCGGTATTTCTATTAGTATACATTTGTTTGAATACATAGATACCGAAGGACGTGGCGGAGCCGCGAACCACACCGAGTTAGACTCCGACTTCTCAGAACCAGGCAAGCATGTTTGAACCTTTGATATGATGAGTGTGTTGCATGTTTGCTCGAGTAGTTCTTTTCATAAGCATGGTCATATAAGCATATGTGTATGGTTATATTTCATGCAAGCAAGCTTCGGGTGAGCCCCGAATGATAATGTTTGAACCACCTCGATCATGTGGTGACATGGTGGGTGGAATGCTGGTATTGTTGGAGCATTCCAGTACTTGGTTAACTCAGAATCAACAGAGATCATGTCGTGATTCCGTTCATCTCCTTTTTGGTACTATCATAGGCCGTCTGTTGAGATTACGGTCTAGTCAGTTGTAAACCACTTCCCGAGTACACACCAAGTAGAGGGGCCGGGATGAGGGTTCCATGGCCCTGGATTAAAGTCCGTCATCCGGTTAGGGGGCATGGGTGTTTCCGGTTGGGACCGAGAGGGGGGCACCCCTTAGAGCACGCATATATAAATTTGATCCCATGCTATTCGAGGTTGTAGCCTCCCCGTCTTAAAGTTTTCCGTGAATGTTGTCGCGGGTGATTCCGGACATCAGGATGTTAAATGGGTATGTACTAGTTAGTTGGGTTTCTGCTAAAACACCGTAGACGGAACTAGTCCCCGTGGCTAGTAAAATCCGTTGGCTATGAGTTAATGGTACAAGCTCTGCAGAGTTAAATTCCTTCAGTAGCCATGTTTACGGCTTAGGGTCAATCTTCATGTCAACCAGGTGACCGTTTCTAGTGGATTCTTGTTGGTAACCAGAGTAGTGTTTTTCATCAGGTTCATTTGGTAGATGAACTCACCAACTACCTCTGTATTGATTTACTTCCAGAAGTATTTCATCATTATAATATTATTATTTATAAGCCCTTTATGTGATGTCGCTCAGACGTCTGACTATGGCATTCTTTTTATTTATAAGCCCTTTATGTGATGTCGCTCAGACGTCCGACTGTGGTATTCTTGTTATTTATAAGCCCTTTATGTGATGTCGCTCAGACGTCCGACTGTGGCATTCTTTCTATTTATAAGCCCTTTATGTGATGTCGCTCAGACGTCCGACTGTGGCATTCTTTTTATTTATAAGCCCTTTATGTGATGTCGCTCAGACGTCCGACTGTGGCATTCTTTTATTTATAAGCCCTTTATGTGATGTCGCTCAGACGTCCGACTGAGGCATGCTTGTTATTTATTTTGCTATAAGCCCTTTATGTGGTGTCGCTCAGACGCCCGACTGTGGCCTGCTATCATTTATTATTTTTCGAGGCGTCACTCAGACACTCGTTTGGTCTTCTTCTATTTATCTTATGGATTTCGGGAGGATTACCGCCCGACTTCTATCGTTGCACACATCACATTAATATTTTATTCCGGTCGCAGTTTTTTTTGCTGGAATACTCATATGCATCATGTTGGCATTTGTTATATCTTAAGTCCGAACTGTCTTGCGAGTACATTCAAAGTACTCACCTGGCTTGTTGATTTGACCAGATGTGGACGAAGGCGATCTCATGGATGAAGAGTTCGATAGCGAGTCCGACGTCTAGTGGAGTCCCAGTCAGTCCCTTGCGATCCTGGAGTTGATCACTATTTTATAAACGCTTCCGCCTACCACCAAATAAATTCATCTCGTCTCACTCCGACACTCGATGAACTGTAATATATTGGAGTCACATCACCCACTTCACTGTGACATATCCACCATCTTTTATTACGAGTTAGTAGTATGCCACCCTGACTTGTGTCATATCCGCCTCTATGTATTATATTGGCGCGCTTGTAATAAAAAAATTGTTGAGCAACCCAGCTCAACATTGTACAATATTCAGTGTACTGGAATTCTGTATCAAGAATTTGTCTGCCAGCAGGTAATAATAATCCTCGCTGGTTTAAATAAAAGGTCGGTCTTCTGGTAATTATTTTTACTGAAGGATCGGTCCTGACAACCTTGGTATCAGAGCCAGGCTGATTGTAGGAAGCCACTAGGTGCGCTCGCTAATCGGGCGGGGTTCAAGACCTGTGAATTTAAGGTGCGGTGTCCCGCGAGGAAAAGTAGGAACACGGGAGACGAACCGGCCAGTTTGCACACCATGCCCTGCCACCTGCCATGCTCTACTCATCCTCAGAGGAGTCCCCGACTTCGGCGGTGCCGAACGTTGGACGGAGGCAAGTAGGACGCGTGGCTGACGGTGCTCCCATCGTCGGCCGCCAGCGTGGCCGCGGCTTGTGCGGCGATTTGAGCGAGGGCGGCGACCTCGAGCTCCATCCCCGAAGACAAGCCGTCCCGCCGAGCGTTCAAGATTGCAGTCACGTTAGATGTGGTGCCAGGTAGGAGGACCATGCGCTATGGTGTGGAGGTTAGCTGGGTGTTGCCGCTTTAAGTAGCGCATTCCGGTGAGGCCAAGGTCCTGGTGCATCATTAAGTCGCCGGAGTTGGTTCATCGGCCACCGAGCCTCTTAACGACGGCATACGGACGGACGACATGAAAGCGGGAAGCTGGCGTCGGCTGGGAACGTATCGCGCCACGGCGCGAGGGACGAGAGTTTTTGGTATGCCAGGGTAGTTAGCTACGGTCGTGGCAACATTGGAGATGCCCTTTGCTCGCATGCGATCGACGCTTGTCATTGAAAAAGCAAGACGACCGGCATGGTCTCAGGTCCTAAGGATGCAGTCGGCCGCGCTACACCACTCCGCGGACGTGTCCCGGCGCCCCGTGCATCCTCGACGAGCCAGGTGTTGGGGTGTGTTTGGATTGTGGCCAAAGTGCACCTTACAAAAATTTTGGTCATGACACAAAGATTGGTCTTTGTTTGGATTATTGCCATTTATTTGGCATTCCAAAGAACTCTAGACAACTCTAGTTCCTTTTTCTTGCTGATGTCGGCCAAATCATGGGCAACCAAAACCTCAACCAAAATTTTGGCTACCCAATGCTTTGATGGGGCAACCTTGGGCACAAACCAAATATACTATTGGTCGTGCCACAACACTTACACCACCCTCGGCACACTGAAACCAACCGTTTCTAGCGACGATGAGCGTGTCGCTAACTGCGGTCACCGTGTCCGGAGGCGGTGCTAGAGCTACGCCACGTTGTTGGCCCCCACGACCCACATGAACGGTTGCCGGTGGTGAGGAGGTCGTAGGCCAGCTCCTCCATTGGACTAGATTGCGCTACGTTGTCCCGACAAGTGTGCCCCACATGTCGGTTTCCCTATTTTCCCGGCCATATTCGACCGTCAGTGCTCCGCGTTGCGCATTATGCCTTTCACTGTGTAGGCCAAGCGAGACAACTTATTATGTATTTGAGGCGTTCAAGTATAATCATGTGGCGTTTGCTTATTTCTCATTCCTCTCCAACCCTCTTCTCCATCGATCATGTCGCCCTCCGGTCGAGTCCATCCTCCCGCATGCCTCATTTGAACATTCCGCCGAGTATCATTCGCATGTGGGCCTAGACCTTGCTTGTATTTCCAATGTTTATTTGTTATTTGTCCGACATGCATAGAAACAAACTGTTCGTTTGAAGTTTCACTTTGCCTCCACTATGTGTCGCTTCGCGTCTTAGTTTTGACATCCCATTCGGTTGATGCCCTGACACATGTTGACGAGATCGATTGATGTTCAAAGATCAATTGCGGGTCATGCAATGCGACCGCGACAGGGGTGCCGTGAGTGTACTGCCTTTTTCCCTTTTAAATTAGGTGCTTCACCCCCTAAAAAACTTATTACTTCGCGCGATCCATCAATACTACTACTATTAATTTGGTAATCCCGACTAAAACGGCGTGGCCGGGTCTTTTCGCGTGCGATATGCTGGGAGGTTGGCTTAGTTGGGTTTTTTAGGACGAGTAATGCTACACATACGTAGTCCTAGTTACGTAATTAACATAATGTGAAACGTGTGAGCTATTGATTGTAGATTGGGGAGAGGGAGGGGCCCACCACCTGAAAATCAGGGGAGGAGAGAGAGAGGCAATTTACGTTAACCCTTTTGTAGGTTCCCGTAGATGAAATATGCGTGAATGTGAATTTGGAGATAAGGCCTTCCCTCGTTCATCCTTTTATCCCACAAGATCTTGATCTTCCATGCAACGCACAGGCATCTTGCTAGTACTCCTACAATATACTATATTATTGTGAAAGTTCATACACACCGGCCGAGATTAATGCAAACACGACAGATTTTCATAACATTTCGAACTTTTATAGGACAGATAAATAAAATAAACCTGACCCTAAACCTATTCTACGATGGCGACCGACGTCCTCCATCTGCGACCTCCATGTACGGGGGCGGGGTTCAAGACCCGTGAAGTGAAGGTGCGGTCTCCCGCGAGGAAAAGTAGACCACGGGAGACGGACCAACCAGTTGGCACACCATGCCCTGCCACCTCCCATGCCCTACTCATCCTCAGAGGAGTCCCCGACCTCGGCGGTGCCGGACGTTGGACGGCGGCAAGTAGGACGCGTGGCTGACGGTGCTCCCATCGTCGGCCGCCAGCGTGGCCGCCGCTTGTGCGGCGATTTGAGCGAGGGCGGCGACCTCGAGCTCCATCCCCGAAGACAAGCCCTCCCGCCGAGCGTTTGCGCTTGTAGTCATGGCAGATGTGTTGCCAGGTAGGAGGACGATGCGCTATGGTGTAGAGGTTAGCTGGGCGTTGCCGCTTTAAGTAGCGCATTCCGGTGAGACCAAGCGTCCTGGTGCGTCATTAAGTCACCGGAGTTGGTTCCTCGGGCACCGAGCCTCTTAACAACGGCATACGGACGGACGACATGAAAGCGGGAAGCTGGCGCCGGCTGGGAACGCACCGCGTGACGGCGCGAGGGACAAGGGTTTTTGGTATGCCAGGGTAGTTAGCTGCGGTCGTGGCAACGTTGGAGATGCCCTTTGCTCAGATGCGATGGACGCTTGTCATTGAAAAAGCAAGACAACCCGGCATGGTCTCAGGTCCTGAGGATGCAGTCGGCCGTGCTACACCACTTCGCGGACGTGTCCCGGCGCCCCGTGCACCCCGTGTTGGAGTGTGTTTGGATTGTGGCCAAAGTGTACCTTACAAAAAATTTGGTCATGACACAAAGATTGGTCTTTGTTTGGATGGTTGCCATTTCTTTGGCATGCCAATGAACTCTAGCCAACTCTAGTTCATTTTTCTTGCCGATGTCAGCCAAATCATGGGCAACCAAAACCTCAATCAAAATCTTGGCTACCCAATGCTTTGATGGGGCAACCTTGGGCACAAACCAAATATAGTGTTGGTCATGCCACAACACTTACGCCACCCTCGGCACACTGAAACCAACCGTTTCTAGCGACGATGAGCGTGTCGCTCACCGCGGTCGCTATGTCCGGAGGCAGTGCTGGAGCTACGCAACGTTATTAACCCCCACAACCCACATGAATGGTTGCCGGTGGCAAGGAGGATGTGGGCCAGCTCCTCCATTGGACTAGTTTGCGCTACGTCGTCCCGACAGGTGTGCCACACATGTCGGTTTCCCTGTTTATCTGGCCATATTCGAGCGTTAGTGCTTCATGTTGTGTATTAGGCCTTTCATTATGTAGGCCAAGCGAGACAACTTATTATGTATTTGAGCCGTTCAAGTATAATCATATGGCGTTTGATTATTTCTCATACCTCTCCAACCCTCTTCTCCATCGGTCATGTCGCCCTCCGGTCGAGTCCGTCCTCCAGCATGCCTCATTTGTACATTCCGTCAAGTATGATTCGCATGTGGGCCTAGACCATCCTTGTATTTCGAATGTTTATTTGTAATTTGTCCGACATGCATACAAACAAAAGGTTTGTTTGAAGTTTCACTTTGCCTCTACTATGTGTCGCTTCACGTCTTAGGTTTGACATCCCATTCGGTTCATGCCCCGACACATGTTGACGAACGATTGATGTTCAAAGATCAATTGCTTGTCATGCAAGGAGATAATTGTTTGGTCTATTTCTATGATGGAAATGACCCGCGGGGTGGGGGGGGGGGTTGTGGGGATCAGAGGGGGTATATTGTACGTTCATAAGAGAAACGAACGTATTGTACCTACCCTAGTCCTCTTTCAATTGATCTCCGGACCCCGAGATGAAATGGAGAGACAAAGAGTGGGGGCATGTTTGATACCTAAGGCGGATTCAAAATTTTGAACCGGTGATCATAGCTTCCGCAAATCATATATGAAGGGTATTCGATGTTCGTTTCGTTTTTGAACGTACAATATACTCCCTCCTATCCTTTCTAGTTTACATATAAGTTTTATGTGTAGTCAAAATATCTCTACTTTGATAAAAAAATATCAACATTCAACAACGCCCAATCAATATTGTTAGATTTGTATGTACTCCTTGATTTGTACTCGAGATGCTTTCCAATTTGTTTTCAACCACGTGAATGTGCTTGTTCTCGCGCATGCTCTTCCTACTAGGATTTCGCCACGTATAGCCAGTCCAATAGTAACTTTTTTAAGCTCCCTGTCCAATAGTACTAGTGGAGTATTGATAACATCTGTACTAGAGTATGCAGTGCTCATAGTTGTACTCCCTCCTTCCATTTATATAGGGCTTATGTGGAGGAGAGAGATGTGAAAAAGTAAGGGGAGCGAGCTCTCATCCAAGAGCCTAGCTATATACGCATTCCTAGTTAAATACGTACAATAAATATGAAGAAAGAGATGGAGAGGAGTTCGAAAAAATACTAATACAAAAGCCAACCTTATATATTTTTTTGCGGGAAATAGCCAACCTTATAGCCCATACTACTGTATGAGTGCATATAATAGATGATTTCTATAGATGACAAGGCAGTTCCTTATAGCCATCGACTGGCTATATTATTAACCATGCTCTAATGCGTTTTTCAAAACCGCGTTTGACTATTGACAAGATTAATAGTAAATGAGATGTATAATGTGAATATTATATCATTGGAAGCTCCTTTCACATACATATCCCTGCCTTACCCTCCCTTTCGATCACTTACTGGCGGACCCCATGCTTGCTAGGCACCGCATGTCAGTTACTCAATGGGTTCGGCCACGTCAAGGGATCCTCATCCGTAGTATACTCCCTTTGTTTTTATTTAATCCGCATAAAATGACGCGTGCGGGGGAGGGGGCGGGACGTCAGTTTGCTCTCAACTGCGGTCCCACAAGCGAGCGAAAATGCAAGATGAAGCCTGTTCCATTCGGTGAGCGACGTGGAGGGTCCAGCGTGCCTGGCTACAACGCGAATGCGACAAGAGCGATGTACAGTCAAAACCGATTGGCCTGTCGTCACCGGAACCACTATTCACACCAGAACCTTCGCTGCTCGACCTACGCCAGTCACTGCCCTAAAACCACACCTAATCTCCAGCCCCTTCCCCCACCTTTCTATCCCCTAGCCCGCATTAAGCGTCCCCTAGTTTGCCGGAAATCCATGGTGCGCCGCAAGATCACTTACTACAAGATGCTGACACCAGAGCGCCGCGTAGAAATCACGGCGCTGGTCGGTGCCAGAGTCCTCCGTTCCCAAGCTCGCTTTGCGGCGGGCCAATTCCTGAATTCTCTGGAACCAAGCTACGAGGAGGAGGAAGCCGATCCAATGTTCATGGCGGAGGTTGCGACGCAGAAGGCCCCCGATGGGTATGAGACGATGGACGTCGACTTTGTGCCGGCATTTGAGTCCCCCATGGTGCAGGCGGACCAGCAGTTCAACCTGGCGATACTAATGGAGGACCGGGAGGCAGACGCTCAACTCGACGCGGAGCGCGTGCATGCCGCTGCCATCGAGGCTCTCCTGCAGGCGGAACTAGATTTCGTGGATGTGAATCGGGCGGCAGAGGCTCAACTTGAGGCGGAGCATGCGGATGCCGCTGCCATAGAGCCCCTCCTACAGGCGAAACCAGACGTCTTGGACTTGAACCGGGCGGCAGAGGCTCAACTCGACCAGGAGCACGCGGATGCCGCTCTCCTCGAGGCCCTTCTGCAAGCAAAACCGGACATCCTGGACTTGAACAGGGCGGCGGAGGCTCGACTCGACGTGGAGTGCGCGGATGCCGCTGCCATCGAGGCCCTCCTGGAGGCGGAACCAGACGTCCTCGACTTGAACCGGGCGTTACTCTAGTCGGTGCAGAGCACACGCACGCTCCGTGTGAACGAGTAGCTGGAGCCCGAGGAAAAACACTGTGCGGAGACACACGTCGGTAGCTACGGCTGGTTCCCGCCGGCATCCAAAGAAGAAGAGGCCGTATCGTTCTGCGACCACTGATAGTTTTTCTTTATGTTATTGTTTTTATCGATCTTTTGCTATGTAAAAACATATATTGTTATGCAAGTCGCCTGACTTGGGTCAGTCAACCATTTTAGGCGGTTGGATGAATATACTACGTCTCCTAACCCTTCTTCCTCACCTCTTCTTCTTCCCCAACTGACCACCGCATGGGCCGTACGGATACTCCCCGACATGCGGTTGGATAAACATACTCCATGAACAAAAATTATGTGTCAGTGATAGGGTGGCTGAGTTTGGTTTGTTTATATGCGACATCACGTATCAGTGAGGGCGCATTCCCTTGGTTGGGTTTGCGGCGTGCAAGAGCGACTATGCATCTGAGGGTGCGGTGCGACCGCAGCGTGCAGGAGCGACCGTGTGAGGGTGCGGTGCGACCGCGACAGTCGTGCGCAAGTGTACCTCCTTTTCATTTTAAAAACTTTAAGCAAGCTTGGCAAAAATGTGTGGCGAAGAATGGCAATGCAAGGCCTAGACCCAAACAGGATAAGTACATAGTACTACGTACTAGGATTACTAGTGTTAAAAAAGAAATGCGGGGTTTTACTTCACGGGATTAATCAATATAAATCCTCGTTTCATGTGTCAATTAATGCGTATTTTTTCGCCACAGCCCAAAGAGCTAACCATCTCACTCCTCATCAATTGATTAATGCAGCGCCATGCAAACCAACCTTCTCACTTCCGCATGCATGTAGAGGATATTAATGTCCTTGGTTGCTAGTCCGAGGCAAACCCCATCAATTTTACCTCGATTAGTGTTAGTGGCCTTTTGCAAATTGTAATTTTGATATACTGCTCTTGTGTAAAAAATGGAGGTAGTAACTATATTTGACTTCCTTCCCCATTGCGGTGACGTCGACGATATCTCGAACATTGTTGTTTGGCAAAGTGCGTTCGACAGAGAACACCATTGAGGGAGACCACAGTAAGTCGTTCACATGTGCTGCCTGCAAGCCGAGACAACCGCCTTATTTGCATCCAGGAAGTCCGTTGAACCAAAGGACACATAATTGTGCTAGTACTACTCGTACACAATAGCATTTTCCGTCTAGCTTAGTGCGGTTAGATGGTTTCTCGAAGATGACGATGGAAAAGCGGAGTCAGCGAAGAGTGAATTGATGGTTCCTTCGTATGTTCTTTGTGATTTGATGCCTCACTGTTTTGTGATTTGTGATAGAAGGGACAGGGGAGTAGACTCTGTCCTCTATACTATACATGCGTCCAAGCATGGGAGAAAGAGGAGAGACGTTGCAATTTTCTATTCCTTCAATCAATCAATAAGGGAGCTTTGGTTCCATCCTTTTGGCTTTTGCAACACTGTCCACAATGGTTCCCACGATGCCAAAAGCTATTTTCACATTTGGCTACACATTGTGGATGCCCTTAACCGATGCCAAAAATTATAGAATCAAGATTAGTAAAAAGGAGGTGATTTTGGCGCGCGGATGGTGGGGGAGGTTTCTTATTTTTAGAGGACGTTGTCCTGGCGGTTTGCTAACATGAGGTCCCACGTGTCAGTGCTTCACCAAGCCGATCCACTTCCCACATGAGGCAGAACAATGGCAGACGCAACACGTGGTTAACTTGAAGAAGATGAGGGAGAAGTGGATTAAGCAACGAGTGAAATGATGGCTACTTCGTCCCTCCAACTTCTTTTTTTAGCATTATTACTTCGTCCCTCCAACTTAACTGCGGGAAAGGTGCACCTTTGTGATTTGATGTCTCATTGCTCATTACTACACCGGCGCCATGACTGGGTGCTTCACCCCGGCTGCTCTGCACTGTATTCCGGTATGGCACGTGGACCCGGTAGCTTGATGCCCCACATGTTGGCAAAGTGGACTAGAAGATTTATGGAAGCGAGCACTCCACTCTTACGCCGGAGGAGTACACGACACGACGTCCCAGTGAACTGTCACTTGTACTGTATATAGTACTATAGATTTGCTGTTTCGCACGATCCATCGATACAAACCCAATTAAATAGGAAAGGGCGGGATTTTCCCCGCGCGATATATGATACTAGGCATACATTTCAAAGGCAATTTTAATGTATGCAAACTGAATAATTAAGTAACAATATGATATCTAGTAAAACTAAAAATACATATGATTTATTGTGTTAGAGTGTAGTAGTAGTGCTGTATTGCATAGTTGTTAGATGTAACATGCGAGAACGTGTAGAGATGTAGTTTTGGAGGGCCTACAGAGAGAAAAGCGTGTAGGTTGAGAACTTGAGCATGAGAGTGTGTGTTGGTCGTGTGGTGTACTGGTGTGGTCATGCATGCGTGCGTGTGTGCGTGTGAGTGTTGCGTGCGCGCGTGGCTGCGTGTGTACGTGTGAGTGTTGTGTGCGTGTGTGGGTGCATGTGTTGGTGTGAGTGTTGCATGCATGCAGTTCGTGTGCATGCGTGCGTGTGTGTATAATCACCACACCAACTCCTGTGTGTTAAAACAGATAGCTCAGCATACCAATACAAGACCACCTTGTCCGCTGTGCCCGTGGTCATGACTTCGAACCACCATCCAATTTTTTTTGTCGTTTGTTTTCATTCTTACTAGCAAGATGCCCGTGCGTTGCACGTAACATCAAGATGCATTTGTATGTCTAGTTTATCTTGTGAGAGAAAAGGATGAACAAGGGAAGGCCTTATTTGCAAATGTGGAGAGATGTGTGGGTACCTTTTTGAAAAATTGTCATAGTTTCTTTCCTATCCGTCAGATATAAATCGGACGGCCTATATTGTAGGATGGCAGGCACACCATCATCACCAACTCTGTTTTTTATAAGAGTGTATTTTATCCCTACTCTTATAAAAAAGCATAGTCGGTGATGATCGTGTGTGTGCCATCCTACAATATAGGCCGTCTGATCTATATCTGATGGATAGGAAGGAAACTATGGCAATTTTGCAAAAATTTACCCACACCCCTCTCCACCCTTGCAAATAAGGCCTTCCCTTGTTCATCCTTTTCTCCCACAAGATAAACTACTCATACAAATGCATATTGATGTTCCGTGCAACGCATGGGCATCTTGCTAGTATTTTATAATAGTGTAGATGTAGAGTAGATACAAGCCGACAGGTGGGTCCGATTGTAGTGAGATAATGTGATGCAACACTAGAGGTGCCACGTGGAACGTTTAACTGGTCAACTAGTCATGTCTTGAGCAAATACAGAGTTGTACGGTGAGCCCGTGACTGTATAATAACCACAAAACGTAAATGGTGACCGTAATGAGTGGATTCTGAAGTCCAATGTACGTATCGTGCTTTGGCTTCAAATACAATGATCGTCACTGTATATATATATATCGCGAGAGAAAGATGAAACAATCGTGAATGTGTTGGGGGCTTACTTTTAGAGGACCTGGAGATAGTTTGTGTTCGTACATGAAAGGGGCGTAGAGGGGAGGGTATGCGATGGAGAGAGAGATGCTCTTCATTTCTCTTTATTATGACTAACTTTATATATAGTATAAAAATATACAAATTCATAGTGCGGAATAAATATCATTGTGGGCACCATGCAATGCAAGTGTTCATACTCCTCCATATTACTTTGTAATGTTGTATATATGTACAAATTCAAAAATAATTTTTTGGCCACACTTTATTCAAAAGGAATGTTGTATGCGAAATAAACGCGAAGAGATTGCTTTTTAGGTCAATGGGGTATGTGATGTAACATGTGTGAATGTGTAGTTGATTCATTTGGCAGGGCCTAGAGAGGTATGTGTGTGTATTACGTGTTCAAGAGAGGCATGGATAGAGGGGCCCACAGGGGGGGGCGTAGGAGAGATAGCACGAGAAATGAGAGTGGTCTAGAGAGAGAGAGACGAATATGATGTCACGGTGAGAGATTCCCTTGAGTGTGTATATGCAAGGGGGATTGGATAGAGGCACCAGGAGAATATTTTTTGTGTGTGTGGTGTTTGTGTTGGTATGTGTGGGTGTGAGAAGATAAGGAGACGTGGGGGCAGAGGGTGTGTCACCGCGTGAGGTCCGGTGGGTCGAGGTGAGGCCCTTCATTCGGTTCCGTCCAGCGCCACATTGGTCTGCCGTGACACATTTAGGGAGACCCATGGATGACTAGTCGTACAAGACAAAGATAGCATAATTGTGAAGGACTCTATGTCCACTGACAAAGCCGGCTAGGATTTGTAACCCTTGGTTCTCGGACTAAGATAACCCCTTTATCTCTGATATTACTATTCATCCAACCTAACTTTAAGGGGCATCCTACAGAATTCTCTCCTAGAATCATACTCGCCGATTAGGAAGAGCGGTGTGAGACAATGAGTGAGAGACATGCCTAAAGATAATGCGTACAGGAGACACGTAGGCAGGTCTATGCATATAGAAAGGGTCGATAGGGATTGTGCGTGTGTATGCTTGCGAGAGGGCGAGTGCTTGTGATAAAGGTTAGTGAAAATAGTCGTAAATGGTTACGAGAGGGAGGGAGGGTTATATCGAGAGCATGTGTGCGAGAAAGACACATCGGGAGAGAGTGTGTGAGCATGTGTGAGAGACCACCGATGGAGAGTGAAACTACACGTACAAGACTGTTGTACACATTGATTAAAGATATAAATTGTATCCAAATGTTAGGATGGGATCATGATATTTGCAATTCGCATAAGGAACGGTCATTGATCCATCAGACATCTAGATTCTATCGAATTTGAGCATGTCTCTGTTATTATTCGACACAATTGATCCACATAGTTAGTATTTTGAACTCCAGACAATGCACATCTTTAGCAATCGAATATAAACGTGACTATAGTTAATGTTGTGTGTGTAAAGCACATTATACAGATGAAAGTTACACAGTGAACATTATAAATAGCTACCTATGAACTAGCGTACATTTGAATTCAACTTAAGGTGGTTTAAAAAATCTAATTCAACATGGAGTCCATTCAATTATTTGAATTTGATATCATGGCATTTGTAAATCATACCTAAATTATGGGGGCACCAATCTTTGCTCTGGTTTTGTACATAATAGCATATGTAGTCTTGTACAAAATAGATTGTAATTTAGATCCTCCATTCCAAAATAATCGCAGTTATAGGATTTTCAAGTGTCAAAATTTCAAAAAGAAGCGGATAATTTGGCCGCCTAAGGTCGTGACCCGTGAAACCTACCGGCCCGACGTCCAAAGGTCTAAACCAGGGTAGGTTTGTAGCTTCGTCTAGACGCCACGCAACCGCCTCCGAAAACATTCATACACAATGGCCGCCTAAGCACACATGCGCGCAGCCGAAATCGCTCCCGCCCACTATTTGGGACACCTGCAATTACCATCCTAACCCCGACCCGTAGTAGGTCTGAAATTTAAGAGGGGGCAAAGTTTGTACTCTCCCCAAATTTCAAACAAGTGTGTCCCATCTTCTGTTCAAAAAAGCCAAAAACAAGCGCGTCCCAGACAGAAACATGGTTCTCCCCCCCCCACCGACCTGTCTGATTCCCCATTCGCACTCCGAGGGCACGAAAACCACCTCTCCAGCAGCCGCAAAACCCCGGCGTCCTCCTTCCGCCACCCCATTCCACCCATCAACCACCGCCGTCCTCCATCACGACGGAGCCGATACCCCGACGTCGTCGTTCACCGCAACCTCAACCGCAATGCCCTCTGTCGTGGAATTGTCACGGCAGATGTCCGGGTTAACGGACTTAGTCATGAGCCCGCGCATCTATGAAGTAGCTTGAGAATGGTTGAGCGGAATTGAGAGACGGACGCAAGACAAGGATTTAGACGGCTTCGGACCCCGGGAAACATCATCCGTTAATAGTCCTACGTGCTGTTTGAGGCTAGATCTCATTATGATCCTCATGGTGTCGCCGGTAAACCGGCTCTTATGTCTAGCCCTAGAGATTGTTTCTTCTAACTTGTGAGAACTTGTCCCTCTTTGGGGAGCCCTGCCCCTCCTTATATATGTTGAAGGGGCGGGTTACATGACTAGTCCTAGTAGGATTAGAATTGTTTTATTACAAGGAGTCCTAGTCTTGCTTCCTTTGTAAGAGAATATTCCTTGTGCTTTCTTCATAAACCGGCCCACCATAACATGAACCGGCCTTCTGGTCCTTGGGCCTTGTCATCCGTGATCCGCCAGCCGGGTTACCAGTGAGTGATATTATTCCGACAGGTTGCTTGTAAATCGTCTGGTTAGGACGGACTGCTAGTGAATCACCAAATGTAAACTGTCTCAAATAAACCACCAAGTCCTGCCGGGTTACGCTGCGCGGTATATCCCCGACATTAGCCCCCAGTTTAATTTGGATGTATCCATGTTAAACTTGATCCTTCCTGCGAGAACAAATTTGATAGGGTGTGCTTCGGGTTAAAAATATTCTCCTGAACCGGCATCTGATCATCTTTAAGTCCTTGTTATTTTCTCCTTGATATGTATCCATGATCTCATAACAAATCTCCTTAGCAGATATGTTCAAACATTACCAATGCAAAAATCCAGGAACTTCTTCTGAAAACTCCGGGTCAATAGTCCAGCTTTATAATCAATTTGCTTGCATAAGAAATATTGTAAATCAAGAATCCATTTGAGTCGGCCTTCAATGCTCTGACTTGACAAAAGTATTGGTCTTTGAAATATTCAACTGATATCCAGCCGGCTTGAGGATGCCTGTAGCCCCCAAGTCTTAAGAGGAGAACATAATGATAGCTTAAGACTTGGTTCAATATAAATGTTGCAATCTTGAAGAAATCCGGATTGTTCCTCCCAGTCACTAGTAAAACTGAATATTTCATATTATGTAGCCCCCAAGTGCCGGGTTGTCATGCTTGCAGCAGCCTGGAACTTGTAATTTGCATAATGCTCAAAAAAATTAACCAGTGTAGCCCCCAAGGGCCGGGTTGTTATGCAATAATGAGCAGGGACTTTGTAGATATAATCATTGAAAATAATATTATATAATGTAACTTCCATCATGGGGTTTGAACCCACGTCCACAAGGTTAAGAGCTTTGTGCTCTACCAACTAAGCAGTGGACCCTTCAATATAATGGATTAATACTTGTGTACCTTGAATTGTTGACAGGAGCAATTGGTAGCCCCCAAGGGCCGGCTCATTATAATGTGATGAGTCGGGTCTTCAATAAAGTGAGCAAAAAAATGACTTTGCATTAGCCCTGAAGTGTCATGGTGCATGCTTGCAGCGACATGAGACTTGTGTATTTGATGTAATCTCAATTTGAATAATGTAGCCCCCAAGTGCCGGGTTGTAAGCCTGCAGCGACTCGGGACTATTCCTTTGTAAAATAAATCATACCATTGACAATATGATATCCATTGCACTGAAGCGTCTTTGAAAACCTCAATCAGAATATTGATAACCATAATAAAAATCAAGCCATGTTGGCTATTAAAGATTTGAATAATATGATCCGGTTTAGAAAACCTTTTCCTGTGATATTGAAACGTACTGCTGGTTTAGGATACAGGTGCAGTAAGGGTGATAACCCAATCTTTAGAAGCAAAAAACTTCCAAATGTTTATGATTGTCATATATGGCGAGTTATCATCCAAAGTCAAGCCGGGTTAATCGAAACAACATATATGCTTCAGATATGAACAAAAAAGGTCTCAAGACAGAACCAAAGATAGTTTGCAAAAAACATAAACAAAAATAGAAAAATTTGAGGCTTCTGATTCGAATACGATCAGTAAACCGGACCAAAGGGGTTAAGGTAGGATTTGAATACGATCATGTAGCCCCCAGTGGCATTGGCGTTGCGCCGATCAAGAGGGTACCGACAACTATGTTCTCTTTGGTTCGAATATGACCTATGTTTGAACTGGAAGCCCCCTAATGACCTTGAGAGGTTTTTAACGACCCTGATTCCAATACGATCCAAGTCGGACCAAAAAGGGGTCGAGCTATGATTCGAATACGATCAAGAAGCCCCCTAGTGAGTTTGGCATTGTGCCGATCAAGAGGGCACCGACAACTATGTTCTCTTTGGTTCGAATGCGACCTATGTTTGAACAGGAAGCCCCCAAGTGACCATAGAGGCAGGGTACCTATATGGGAGTTGTGCTTTGCAACAGACTCTCTTTAGTCCCTTTAATTTTCTCTGAGAACTCGAATTTGCGAGAGATTATTCTTCTTGAACCGGAAATTCTTAAACCTGATATTGAGAGCTTAAAACATGTGGGAGACATCTTTCCCTTGAACCGGAATGTGAACCGAATATTTGAGTTATGTCATCATAGCCCCCAGAGTCTTGAGACTTTTGTAGCAGATAATTTGTACTGCCCATGAAAATATATAGACCAAAGTAATTGTTCTTTGACAAAGATAAAATTTGCCAAATAAAATAGACTTAGATAGACATCACCTGACTTTGTTCGGATGATAGATGATTCGTATATATATCATATATCGTCCATGAATAATCCGACGCGATTTCAATGGCACTTTAATCATTTTCTCGAGGAGACTTCAAAGATAACCCGGTGGGTTAAAGCCTGCAAGATGAGCGTGGCAGGAGCAGGAGCACAGGCAGCTCGCAGCGGCGGTTTGGATGCAACACCCGCAAGGAAGATGATGGACCGACGGTTTAAAACGGCACCGTGACGGTTTAGGGCCCTACATTAGATAACTTTGCAAGCCGGAGTAATTGCTCTTTTAAAGAAAGCGATATATACTATAAAAATATACTGGATGGATTTCACCTGATACGCCAGGCCATGGCGTTGTAAGCCAGCGCGAACGAGCGAGTTGCCCTTCACGTTGTAAGCCGGCGCAGACGCTTGAACCGGCCGTAAGAGCGGACGGGCCAGTTGTTGTAAACCGGGTCACTAGAGCGGCGACTTGTGCTCGTCCGTTCATCGGGTAGTGCGGCACGGAGGAAAACGTCGTTGTAGAACGTTGCCAGCGCGTGTTTTATACCCGCATTATAACAGTGATTTTACCTGATTTTCACGAACAAACAGATGGGTCGGCTGGCGCCGACGGGCTAGTTGCCCTCCTCGTTGTAAACCGGTGTGGCCGCGAAAGACGGTCACGGCATGGTAAACCGGCGCGATCGCGAGAGATGGCCACAGCGTTGTAAACCGGTGCGGATGCGTGAGTCGGCCGCGACATCGCAAGCAGCGAAAGAATGATGACGTCGTGCGCTCCGTATCCGCGGTATAATGCCATTTTTATAATAGATGATTACCCTGCATATAAAAAATACCATAGAGCAGAGTAGTTACGCTAGGACTAATTTTAAAGTGCACTAAGAAAATATATAGAAGGAATAGCACCTGATTTGCTCGAACAGCAGAAGAGTCGGCTGGCGCCGACGGGCTAGTAGCCCTCCTCGTTGTAAGCCGACGCGGTCGCGAGAGATGGCCACGGCGTTGTAAACCGGTGCCGTCGCATGAGACGGCTACGGCGCTGTAAACCGGTGCAGGAATCGGTTGAGTATCGACGACCACTTGTGCCAAATGATACTGGCGTGCCTCCATCTCCGCGGTATAATACCACTTTGTAATGAATAATTTTCCTGCATATAAAATACAGCAGGGCGATGTATTTTTGCTCGGATGAATTAATATGTACTAAAAATAAATAAGAAAGATATCACCTGATTCGCCCGGATAATAGATGAATCGGCCGCGGCATTGCAAGCCGGCACATGCGCGCGAGTTAATCGCAGGCGCGGACAGCTGAATCGGGTGCGGCACCGGCGTGTTAACGTAGACCGGACCACGGGAGCGGTGGCGTGCGCACGTTTCATTGGCGAGGGAGTCGGCCACGGTGTTGGAGACCAACGCGCATGGGCGCGGATAGACGAGCCGGCCGGCGCATTGTTGTAAACCGGACCGCAACACACATACTCGTGAAGCCGCGCAACTCGGCTGAATGTGCATCCGTGGCATACCCTAATGATGATCCGGCTGCCGCTTTTAGTAGTCATCCTGCGTAAAAAAATATTACGTGCAAGAGTAATTGTTCTCGGATGAATTAACACGTACTGATAAAATATATAGGAAAAATAACACCTGGTATTTTTTGTCGGGTCCGAAGCGAGACGCGGCGACGGCGGCTTGCAACAGACGCGGGCGGGCCCGAGCGAGACACAGCGACGCAAGCGGTCGGTTCGGGCGGCGACAGAGCAGGCGACCGCAACTCAACAACAAGGGTCGTCCGAGTCCGTGCTCACGCATGGTTCCTTCTCCAAATCGTGGCCAGTTTGACCCACCACTTTTTTATTCCTGTTTAGTCTCACGTGGAGTGGATGCTTATTCTAGGACGATGGAGGATAACCCAAACAAGTAGTCTAGTAGTACTTCACATGGTGATGGATCGCTGGTTTGTCTTGACTTGAAAAATAGCACCTGTGTGGATGTCCTTGGGACTCGAGTGTCTCCTCTCAGTGAACCGGCTGTATCTCGGCGACTTGAAGCTTGTACGCACGGCAGCGGCAACCCGCCAGTTGCGCCGGGAATTGGAGCCTCGGCTGCAGCGTGCAAGCAACCAACTAGTACTAGTAGTAGGTAGTTATAATTCCTTTGCGTCCAGTTGATCTGGAGACCTTCTCGCGTGCTTAAGCCAAGCAGTTGTCCCTATCCTGTTGTTCGAGCAGATGATGCCCGTGATCCGTTTTGGGTGACTCGGCGGCTTACACAAAAAACGCCACAGAAAAAACTTGCCAGGTGTCTCTATTTCCTTCCATAACATGCCAAAAAAGACTTATCCGATAGTATCTTTATATGGTAGCTTCAATGGTCTTGCTCGAAATCCGTGCCAATACTCTCGTTAGAGCTTTGAGTTCCTGTAGTAGTACTCCCTCCGGTCCTTTTTACTCTGCATATTAGGTTTGTCTGAAGTCAATCTCATCCAACTTTGACCAAGTTTATATAAAAAATTATTGACATTCACATAACAACACCAATATCATTAGATTCATCTCAAAATATATTTTCATATTATATTTATTAGATATTATAGATTCTAATAATTTATAATATAAATTTGGTCAAACTTAGCAAAGTTTGACTTTCGGCAAATCCAATGTGCAGAGTAAAAAGGACCGGAGGGAGTACTATTACACGGCTGTTGTCCTCCCGATCTCCACGTGAGCAACTTTGGCAGTATGCACCATCATAGGCAGCTATCCGATTTTGCATCGGGACTTGATGCATCAGCAGTTTATATGTGGAGGCGTGGAGCAGCGAACGCAACTTGATGAATTTGACACAATGATTACAACGAAGATTCTTTGTCCGCCTCAGTGCAACTTGTGATTGATGAGATCGTCGAAACCGTCACCATCGAAAAACTCTCGTCACGGACTCGGCAACTCAGCATGGTGCTTACCTCGGCCACGTAAACGCAAACCCTAAATTTCTCTAAAACTCAATATACGTCGCCACTTTTTCAATCTCGACCGATGATCATAGCTGATGCAGATCTGGCTCTTTTTCATCTGGAAAAATTGCAGACTTCTCGATCCCTAAGAAAGATCCCTTCAAGAACTCAACACCACCGTGTGCAGGCCCCACGTTGGGCGCCAACTGTCGTGGAATTGTCACTGCAGATGTCCGGGTTAACGGACTTAGTCGTGAGGCCACGCATCTATGTAGTAGCTTGAGAGGGGTTGAGTGAAATCGAGAGACGCACGCAACACAAGGATTTAGATAGCTTCGGACCCCGGGACACATCATCCGCTAATAGTCATACGTGTTGTTTGAGGCTAGATCTCATTATGATCCTCATGGTGTCGCCGGTAAACCGGCTCTTGTGTCTAGCCCTAGAGATTGTTCCTTCTAACTTGCAAGAACTTGTCCCTCTTTGGGGAGCCCTGCCCCTCTTTATATATGTTGAAGGGGCGGGTTACATGACTAGTCCTAGTAGGATTAGGATTGTTTTATTACAAGGAGTCCTAGTCTTGCTTCCTTTGTAGGAGAATATTCCTTGTGGTTTCTTCATAAACCGGCCCACCATAACATGAACCGGCCTTCTGGGCCTTGGGCCTTGTCATCTGTGATCCGCCAGCCGGGTTACCAGTGAGTGATATTATTCCGACAGGTTGCTTGTAAATCGTCTGGTTAGGACGGACTGCTAGTGAGTCACCAAATGTAAACCGTCTCAAATAAACCACCAAGTCTGGTCGGGTTATAATTCCGGCCGGGTTACGCTGCGGGGTATATCCCCGACACCCTCTACGGCTAGTAGTTGAACCCGAGGCCGAGCCGTCCGTACCCGGGCTAGTTCAACCACACTGTCCTGCGCCTCACCATTGCCGCTCCAACTTCGCCACCCTCCACCGCACCGGAGTTGTTCCTGCTATGCCGTCCTTCGCCGCCACGGATCTGCTTCCGCTCCCCAGACATATGGCCACGGCAACACAGTCAACAATTTGGCCATGGGTTCGTCCAAGCCTGCACCCTCCTCCAGAACATCGGTTTCCCCGACAAAAAGAAGAAGATCGGCGCGACATGTGGAGGCGACCACACTGGCAACCGAAAATGGTACTCCTCTTCCCTTATTCGTGTAAATCTTATGTGTCTGCTTGCACAGTACTCATCCCACATAAGACACTAGTTGACCACTTCTTCTTGATACTATATGTTCCTAATAACTCGCGATTCACAAGGTTTCTCCTCATATACTATTTCACCTGAGCTAGAGGTCCATCGCCCCACTGAATTTCAATTCCTGGTCAGTTGATTCCCAATTAACGGAAGCATTCCCCGGTGTAACAGGCACTAGTCCGCCTATTACGCCGGGGAAGCAGTGCCTCGGTGTTTATCTTAGGGGCGTGTGGGGCCTAGAGCTACTGGAGCCCGATCTGGAGGTCGGCCGGGATTGAAGGGATGGCCAGGGGCGCTGCCAAGCTCGGTAGTGGTGTGAGGTCGAGGGGAGGGCGGGGCGGCCGAGGCAGGTGTCTGCGCCGGTGGTCGCTGGTGGTTCGAGAAAGATCGTCAACAGTGACTGGCGGGGGGTAGACGAAGGCCATCTGCCCGTTGCTTATAGATCGTACGGTTCATGAAAAAAATCGACTGACCTATTTATTTTCAGTCGACTGTTATCTTGATATGTCCACATGTGGTGGTGTGGTGGAGTACGTGCATTTCCTGTGCTCATATATTACAAAATCATACAGAGTAGAATCTAATTTTGTTTTGCATGAAATGTTGTAGAGCTATCATATGTCTCCTGTAATTTATTTTTCAGCCACCTGCTATCTGCTACTTTTACAGTGCACTAGTTCTACACACACTTCACCCATACTCTCACTATTGTGTTTTTATGCAATGGTATTTCAGACTCTGCTGCTATGAGAGAAGCAAAAAAGAAAAGAGAGAAGTGACTCCAGTGTCGTACACGGATAGGCCAGACACGTTTCAGCCTTATAACTGGTGCAGTGTCAGTAGATGGAGACGGTAAACGTAGCTCTGAAGTTGATAACCTCGCTCGCAATGAACCACCATCCCAGGTGTTTGCTTTAACTTTGTGGTGTCATATGTGGTTTCATGTTCCATATGATGTCTAGCTAGTATTCGAAAGGCCGAAGTCGGTATTTATTAAGATAATGAAAGATCTTTTTTACATGAACCACCATCCCGTGAGCACCAGAAGACAAATAGCTAGTCAGGGCACTGGTCGAGCCAGTGACAAGCCCAGTAAAGAGAGGTATCACCTGGAAGCCAACTAATAAGCCGCGATGGTGGCGAAGCAGCCCGCCTCCCACTAGGCTGTCAGGTCCTAGATGTTCATGCTCACCACTCCAGCTGGATGTCTAACTTGTATTGCTTCCAATTTGGTTAAATTGCATCTGCTTAGCTTACACATTATACCTTTGAATATGACATGCCTTTTTGTTTTTGGTACATACTAGTACATCTGTGTATTAACCATGTTCTTACATCAAACTAATGTTCTTGTGTATCCCTGATCAATCACTTATGATGAGGCAGTCAGGCATGTGGATTACTCATCATTTAAAGAATGCAGCGTCAGCCTCCCGACATGATTGTCAAGAAACAACAAGGCTAGATGAAGATAGTGAACGTAACTCTGTAGTTGATTACCACATTTCCCCTACACTAGCATCGCATGTGCTTGCTCTAACTTGGCAGCGTGATATGTGGTTGCATGTTGCATATGGTGTCTAGATTGTAATTTTTTTCAATCTGGTTAAACTGCATGTGCTATTCTACTTAGCTTATACATTATACCTGTTAATGTGACATGCCTTCCTGTATTTAGTACATAGTACATCTGTCTATTAAGCATGTCCTCACATAAAACTATTGTTTTTATGTATCCCGCATAAATCAATATGACGAGACACCTTTAGTATATGCAGTGTGAGATTAGTTGCATCTTTGATATGATTTATAGTATGCGCTGCTTCTAATTTGTTGAAATGCCATTTATGATGGGACACTTTTAACTTGGCAGAGTCATATTGGTCGCATCTTTCACGTGGTGTCTATCTTGCATTGCTTCTTATTTGCTGAAATGGTTTCTGCTTAGTTTACACAAACCGTTGTGAATATGCCATGCCGTCCTGTTTTTCATATTATTCCATCCTGGAATCATGAGTTTGCCTTACATCAAAATAGTAATTGTCAGTATCATGCACGAATGAGTTCTGAAGAGTGAATTTTATTTATTTTTCTTGTCGGTTTTACATGACAATTCAAAATCAATAAAGCAGAAGGAAGTTAGCAAGGCAGCGGATGAAGGTGCTCCTTCCAAATGGAGGGCCTCTACATATTCTACTCCTCCACCCCCCCCCCCCCAAGATGATTTCCAAGACAACACATGCATAAACACTCAACGTAGCTGTGTCGGTCATGAGCACGTCTCCCCTAGTGCACCATCACATGTGCTCCCTCTAACTTGGCACTGTTATATGTGGCTGCATATTATGTATGATGTCTAGCTTGTATTGCTTCTAATTTTGTTTAATTTCATCTACTTACTTTAGGCATTATACTTGTGTCTAAGACATGTGTTCCTGTTTCTAGAACATACAATATTTGTCTATCACACCATGTTCTTACATCAAAGCACATTTGTTCTGAAGAACTAAATTGTTATTCGTTTTTCTTGTCGGCTTGACTTAACATGGCATAGAGAAAGAGGAAGCAAGATAGAATGACAGGGAAAGCGAAGCGGAACAATCCTGCAGATTCTGCTAGTACTGAAGGTGCAATAGAAGGTCAAAGTCCAGCAGAAAATTGTACCGACAGGGTATCCCATGCTACACGAGCTGCCACCAAACAAGCAGAGACAACCCTAGTTATTGCAACACCCTCCACAGTACCACCAGCTGCACGATTTACTCGTTGGTCAACTCAGCTACCAGCACGTTCCCAAGCTCCCTTGCCACCTGACAATACTTTCGAAGCACTCTTGACACAAGATGAGTTGGCAAGATCAGATGAACTTTGTGAGCTTCAACAGCAAGAAGGTAGTTGCTGGAGTCAAGTTACAGTTGCATGCTTCTTTATATGTAGTCTCATACTTTGATGTACACTAACACTTCCTATGTTTGTTGTTGGACTAGCACCTAGGCGCAAGAGGAAACAAACATCAGGGATAATGCTCTATAGGTTCAAACAGGCCAATTTTTTTACCACATCATCTTGGTGGCATGACATTACATCACGCAAGGTTTCATGTTTTTCTGATCATTTTTTTATTTTTTGGAATTAAAATGCCCTGGCACTCGATGCATGTGTCCATGACATGGGACCAATATGTTTGAAAATTCCTTCTAATTTACTGCGCATGTAGTTAACTCACACACAAGAACACAAATATGATTTTTTTCAAACCGTTATGGTTAGCCGTTGCATGTAGATGTAGTTCAAATTTGAATTACGGTCATTAAATGGCTAGAAAATCACTTAAATGTCTTTAAAATGTCAAATGACCCCAGAGATTTTCTAAATTTTCACATGACAGTTGTATTAGTGCACGTTAAACGTAGATAAAAAATTGAAGGCCGTAAAAGGAAGCTATCTCCCGTTCGTCATCAAACATGCATTGTTCCCTCTCGGAACCACGAGCCTTCTAGTGAGTTGCTTCGGTTTGTGAGAGGTGTGTGTCCAAACTTTCATCAAACAAGCCTTTTTTACCACATCATCTTGGTGGCATGACATTACATCAAGCAAGGTTTCATGTTTTCTGATCATTTTTTAATTTTTTGGAATTTAACTGTCATGGCACTCCATGCTTAATTGTGTCATAGCCATTAGACCAATATGTTTGAAAATTCCTTCCAATTTACTATGCATGGAACTAAATCGCACACAAGTACACAAAATATGACTTTTCAAACTGTTATGGTTAGCTGTTGCATGTACATGTTGCTCAAATTTGAATTACGGTCTTTAAATGGCTAGAAAATCATTTAATATCTTAAATCAAATGACCCCTGAAATTTTCCAAAATTTGACATGACAGTTGTATTAGTACTACAAATTTTCTCGTACATTTAAAACACCATGCATTGCCACTTTACTCCAAATTCGTCTTTCACAGCTAATAAAAAATATCCACAACATCACACAGAGTTTTTTGTTGGAACCGTTTGCGATGAAAATTTCTGTGTCTATTTAAGTCCTCCACCTTAACCTTTCGCAGCTCGTCTGCTCTAGTGCCGGCAACCCCCAAATCCACGAATCCCCATTCCCGCACCCCCTTCTTGCAAAGATGATGGCGTGTAACGCTTCGTGAAGGCACATACGATGGCTGCGTTGTGACGCCCCCGATTCAATTGTACACTAATCATACACGCGAATGTGTACGGTCAAGATCAGGGACTCACGAGAAGATATCACAACACAACTCTAAAACATAAATAAAGTCATACATGCTTTATATTACATGCCAGGGCCTCGAGTCTTCGAATACATGGCTCGATGTCATACAAACGTCAGCGGAAGCATCATATATCTGAGTACAGATATTATAGAGGAACTGTAGGATCGAAAGTATGTCTAGAGGGGGGGGTGATTAGACTACTTGTAAATATAAAAATTCTGCCTTTTGACAAAGAACAGTTTTTGGTAGATTCACAATTATGATCAAGTCAAGTATCACCCTACACATGCAATTCTAGAGTATAGGCAGCGGAAAGTAAATTGCACATGTAGTAAAGAGAGGTGGAGAAGAGCAAACACAATTTTGGAGACGCGGTGATTTTTCCCGTGGTTCCGATAGGTGGTGCTATCGTACATCCACGTTGATGGAGACTTCAACCCATGGAGGGTAACGGCTGCGCGAGTCCACGGAGGGCTCCACCCACGAAGGGTCCACGAAGAAGCAACCTTGTCTATTCCATCATGGCCTACGCCCACGGAGGGCTAGCCTTACTCGGGGTAGATCTTCATGAAGTAGGCGATCTCCTTGCCCTTACAAACTTCTTGGTTCAACTCCACATCTCGATGACGGAGGCTCCCAAGCGACACCTAACCAATCTAGGAGGCACCACCCTCCAAAAGGTAATAGATGTTGTAGATGATGATGAACTCCTTGCTCTTGTGCTTCAAATGATAATCTCCCCAACACTCAACTTTCCTCACTGATTTGGCTGTGGTGGAAGAAAGGATTGAGTGGAAAGCAACTTGGGAAGGTTAGAGATCAAGCTTCATATGGTAAGAGTGGAGCAACTTGATCTCAACACAAGGGTAGGTAGTTCTCTTCTCAGAAATGTAAGGTAGGAGTGGTAGTTCTTTCTGATGGCTCTCTCCACGAATGAAGAGGGGGTGGAGGGGGTATATATAGCCTCCACACAAAATCCAACCGTTACACACATATTTGAGCAATCTCGGTGGGACCGAAGTGGACAACTCGGTGAGACCGAAAGTTCAAATAATGTGAACGTTGGGGTTTTCGGTGGGACCGAAAATACCATCTCGGTTAGTCCGATTTGAGCAAAGACAGGAGCATGCCAGTTTCGGTGGGACCGACTTCATCATCTCGGTGACACCGATTTGATGACAGAAGGTTACAGAAGCTTGGCAGCCCATGTTTCGGTGAAACCGATTTCAAAATCGGAATATCCGATTTTTCTAGGGTTTGGCTTATGGCTGAGGTGGTTCATCTCGGTGTGACTGAGTTTGGATAATCGGTGGGACCGAGATTACTTATGAGTGTATATTGTAGTGAAGGTTGCTGATAGTTTAAGGAGATATATCACTAAGCACTTGAGCAACCAGATCATCAACATAACCTCATCCCCTTTTAATAGTATTGGCTTTTCCTATGGACTCAATGTGATCTTGGATCACTAAACCAAAAATGGAGTCTTGAGCTTTTGCCAATGCTTGCCTTAGCATTTTGAGGGGTCCACTTCTTCAGTCATTGCCATACCCATATCACTGAACTTCTCTGAAATGATTCTCAAGTAACTATTAGTTCAATGATATATATGTTGTTATTAATTGCCAAAACCACCCGGGGATTAGTTGCACTTTCAATCTCCCCCTTTTTGGTAATTGATGACAACATATAGATCAAAGCTTCGACAAGAGATATAATCAAAGAATAATATCGTCGCTTTGAGAAGTATGTGATAAGCAAGAGCTCCCCCTAAATTTGTGCATTATTTAAGATTTGCGTTCGAATGCAAATGCACAATCGATTAGCGATCATGGGTCACTCTTCCATGTCACATACATCTTGGTGGAGCGCACAAAATGATAAGAATATAAGAATGAACAGCATGCACCCAATCACCAAGACATGAGTAAATAGTCATACAAGATAGGAATAGCATATGATAAGCATTAAGCACACATTAAAGCATAGTATGACCAAGCACTCATAAAGGTAGCATCAAACGTAGTATCAAGCACACTGAAAGTTTCGAAAACCAAAAGTATCTCAAAGAAACCGCAAAAGAACGAAAGAGCAAAAGCGCAAAGACAACGGCACTCTCTCTCTCGAAGCCCTATGATCTATACAATTTCTCCCCCTTTGGCAACAAGTTACCAAAAAGTTCGAAAAAGCATAGAGCTAAACGTCACTGTGGGCTCTGCTGGCGGCTCCCGTCTGGGTTGATGTCGGAGTAGATATGACGGCATCGGCGAAGACTTCAGCTGATGTCTGTGCTGGAGGAGTGGACACTGGAGCTGTAGCTGGAGTAACTGCTGGAACTGTAGGACGTGCTGAAGTTGTAGTCCCGGTGTCAGTAACTGGAATAGCAGCTGATCGGGATCCTCTGGGAACCGGAGCAGTCTGTCGATGAGAGTCCTGGACTAAGTCATCCTGCACAAGCTCTGCCTTGTCCTGCTTTGCTTCCTCCATGTCTGCCTCAAGCTTGTTGACGGTCACTTGAATTTCAGTCAGCTTCACGTCCAGAGCGTGGATCTTCTCGTCAACAATCCTCTCTAAGCTCTCCTGAGACTGTTCAATGCTGGCCAGGCATTGTTCAATCCTTTGGGTAGCTTCAAGAATCCGCTCTCCGAAACTCTTTGGTTTAGCTGCTGCTGCTGCTGCTTCTTTGTCAGCTTTGGCTTTCTTAGCAGCTTCGATCTTGGCTTGACCTTCAACAGATGTTGGATCCTCCTCGTCCATCACAACAACATTGTCTTCATGCTCTGGCTGCAGGGGTAAGTGTTTTCTATCCAACAAGAATTTGCCCGTGCCAAACTTGGCATTGATAAGCATTTGAATCTGTGGGGCAAATCCACATGACCTTTTCTGGTCAGCTGCAGTCCTCTTAATGGTCTCTACCATTAAGTCCATCACCTTGAAAGGTGCTTTCTCATCAAGTATATGCAGCATGTTGATAGAATATCCTCTGATCATGCGATGATCTCCAGACTTGGACATCAAGGTATGCCTCAAAATAGTATTAGTGGTAGGTAAACCTGCCTGGAGATGGTAGACTGAGCCGAGCTTCCATACTTCCAAATCTGCTGCGGGGATCTCCTTGTACATGTTCTTCATGGAATCATGATTCTTCTTTGGAATCCCATAGACATCAATATCATCTTCTCGTTGCACTGGAGCATTCAGAATTTCTGCCCATTCTTCAACAGAAGAAGAAAATCTTTGACCTTCAGTCATCCATGTGATCTTCCCATCAGGATAGAAGTGAGATGTGGCATAGAATTGCATAATCATCTCATCGTTCCAACTGGTCAACTTCTGACCCACAAACTCTGCAACTCCACATGCAGTGAAGCTTTCATGCACATGTGGAAAGAAATCTCTGTGCTCTTCGCTGTCAATGTATTCCCAGTCAACATATCTGGTGTCTGTGACTATGGGCTTCTTGTCCATCAGCACAGTCTCATAGAAGTCCTGCTGCTCTCTGGTGTGAAATCTGGGATCTACAGCAGTTCTTCTCCTCACGGCATATGGATCAGCTTGTCTCCATAGCCTGAGACCTCTATCTTTCCTTGCCTTCATATCCTCGGCTTGAGGATGAGCATCATTGTGAAGTGGCAGTTTTGGACGGAGTTTCAGCAACACTTGTCCTTCCTCATCAGACTCAGCTGGTGGCACATCACCCTTGTTCTTCTCAGATGCTGGAATGTTTCTGGTAGTCCTCTTGGGCTTGGCTGGAGCTGCCTTAGCTTGAGCAGATTTCTTGGGCTTTGAAGTGGCTCCAGCCCTAAAGGCATCACCCATGAGCTTCTGCTTCTGAGGAGCAGGCTGGGGTGCTTCTTCATCTTCATCCTCTGCTGCTGCATCTGCATGAGAATCACTATACACTACCCTCTTTCTCTTGGAGGTTTTCTTCACTTTGCTTGGAGCTGGCTCTCCCAAATTTAGCTTCTTGGCAACAGTTGACTACTTGACTTTGCTGGTGCCCTTCTTTGATTGCTGACCTTGTTGCTCTTTGGCAACAACCTTCCTCTTAGGCTTTGAGGTCACCTCTTCCTCAGCAACGAAATCAGAATCCTCATCATCGGAATTCTTCTCCTTTATAGCTCTGGTGGCTGCAGGAGGCATGCCACTTGGTGTACTCCTCTCACCATCATCAAATGGGCTACTAGTCTCAGGACTAGTGTCTGCCTCAGGAATGTCTGCAATAGGTGACTCTGACCTATTCTGACTGTCACTGGCATCTGACATGGCTGACAACCTGTGAATAGATAAGGTATAGGCAGAGAAGAAGAGTTATCACAAACTGCAGAAGTTTTTGCAAAAAAAATGAGTTCAAATTTTAGTTTTAAGTTTTCACAGAAGACATTTCGGTCAGACCGAGTTTCAGTTTCGGTGAATCCGAAGTGTTAAACAGGGCTTGGCACACCACTTTCGGTTTGACCGAAGTGGGTTTCGGTCCTGCCGAAAACACTAGGGTTTCACAGAAATTACATTTCGGTCACACCGATTTGCACAACTCGGTTGGACCGAAAGGTGCAGTGCAATGGCCAGAGGCCAAATCGGTCACACCGAAATTCTAAAATCGGTTTTACCGAGATGTGTTCCGTGGAAACCTAACCCTAAAATTTTTACTCGAATCTAGTTCAAACGAACCGATCTTGTGTAAAGGAAGATTTCAATCGTGGCAAGATATTGGGCAATCCAAACGTGCATTGAATCGGAGATGGGAGCACGAGTGGGATCAAGACTCACCCTAACTTGGTGGAGTCTCTCTACGGCGGCAACGGCGCGGAGGAGATGTCCGTTGACGGCGATGGAGACCTGCGGTGAGGGCGCACATGCGACGACGGCGACGATCCGGAGATCAAGGCGACGGCAGCAGGGGATGTGGGAGCGAAAACGTTTGAAGGAGGAATCAACGCGCGCTGCCCTTGGTATATATATCCCTTTGCTGTCGGTGGGACCGAGTTGTAAAACTCGGTGGCACCGAGATGGATAACTGCTAGGCAGTTATGCACTTCGGTCACGCCGAAAATCACAACTCGGTTTCACCGAGATGAAACCTAGATCAGTCTAAATGCTTTCGGTTTGACCGAGTTTGAGTGAGTTGGTCTGACCGAAATCACTTAGAAGGTTTTGGAGGTTAGCCCTTGACGAATCGATGGCTCCGAGTGCTCCTCACTCGGAGGGTCCGAAAATGACTTGTTCAAAGTTTGTGATTTAAGCATGAATAGAATTTGAGACACGAAAGCATAGATAGCTAGGGGAGGTACTTAGGCATTCTTGTCCATCCATTTGGTCAGAAAAATCAAAACAACCAAAACAACAAATGGATGTCCTCGAATGGATAAAATCATGCATTCAACATGCTCACACAATAAGATAGCAAATGAAATATGTGTCAAACATGCACAACCAAAACTCTAGCTACTAACACACAATTTGTCGATGACTAGGTCATCTTTATATGAGTATTTTGACTTAGGAGCCAAATGAGAACATTTGATCATAGGTCATACTCATCGTTTAAGCACAAGTGGGGTTACCACTTTTACATAAAGCATTGATGTGTTCACATCATTTGAAGATGCTTTAGCTCAATTTTTAGAGCAAAGCTCCCCCTAGATGTGAGAACCCCTTTTAAAAGGGTCAAACTAACCTTGGGTTGTCGTAGAAGACTTCATGTAGATGTTGAAGATGTGGGTGCTCAATGTTGATGGAGATCATCAAGAGTTGGGAGCTTCCCCTTGGATTCGGGCACTTTCAATACCTACATGGGTTAGTCCCACAAGGAACAAACAAGGATATCCATGGACATAGATTGAAGTTCACAATAGATGATGTCCATGAAAGCAATGATTACCTTGTCCCTTGACTTACCAACAAGAGGGTTTGTGACTCCATGAACTAGTGCATGATGTGGAAGTTGATTGCACAAGTTCTCTGCCAAAATGAATGTGAGTGAAGTATGTTGGCGGAGTCACCCTCAAGAACTTTCTAGTTCTTCTTCTTCAGGATCCACATCATCTTGATGGGAATCCTTGGGGTTGTAGTTGAGCTTGACGAAGTAGAACTTGACGTTTCCTTGGGAACCCACTTGACCATGGCTTGAGGTGCTTCAATGAATGCATCAATCTCCTCTTGAAGCTTGTCCTTGGCTTTTAGCTTGTGGTCTTGTGGTTGAAGGTCATCTTGAGCTTGTTCCACATTGGAAGAAGTAGGATCATACTTCTCCTTTTGAGAAACAAACTGTGGAGTAGGATATTGACCTTCTTCCCACTCAACACCTTCAGCGTTGAACTTTCGCTCAAAACCAATTCCTTGATTCTTCCGGTGCCTTCCTTGCTTGCAAATAATTTCCTCAAAGTTCTTGCTTCCGGCAAGACTCTTGTAGACACCTTTCTCTATGATCCCTTTTAATAAACTATTCTCTTGCTCAAGTGTAACTTGGCTTGAAACATTGTTAGTGGAATCAAGAGAACTACTAGAAGTAACAACATTAGATTTAATATGGTTATTGTTACTGCTAGAGGAAGAATTTTTCTTATGCTTGTCATGCTTAGTCTTAATGGGTGGCAAGAAATTAGACAAGAGAAGTCATTTGGCAAGATATGAAGAACTCTTCTTTCGAAGATCGTCATTGATCGCTTTTAGAAACTCATGTTCTTGCTCTAGAGTGAGCTTCTCGAAGCGTAGCTTCTCATGAGATCTTAGGAGCTCTCTATGATCTTCTTGAGTTGTTTCATGAGCTAACTTAAGAGTGTTTAGTTCTTTAGTTAGACGCTCAATCTCCTTCATAGCATTGTCATTCGACTCTTCTCGACTATAAAGACTACTAGCATTTTCATCGTTACTAGGCTCACTAGATTTATCATGCAAGAGCTCATCTTCACTAAGCAAGTCATCCTCATCACTATTGAAGTCAATGAATTCAGGGTGTGATACCTTGGAGCCTTTAGCCATGAAGCATCTTCCAATTCCCTCATTTGGTGAATCAAATAAGTCGTAGGAGTTGGAGTTGGAGGATACGAGAGCAAGACCGGCAACACCTTCATCTTGACTGTAGTCGGAGTCGGAGTGATAGCTTCCATCGGATTGATTGTCGGAGTCGGAGCCGGAGACCCATTCACCTACATGAGCTTGATGTCTTCTTGTTGTGTAGCTCCTTGATGACTTGTCTTTCCTCTCCGAATCCTTGCTTCTCCGAGAGGGTCTTCGTTCATAACGATCATCTCTACTCCTTCTCTCTTTCCGAGGTGACTCATCTCTTGAACTTCTTCTTCTTGGAGATTCTTCTCTTCTCTTGTGGGGAGCCGTACACTCATTTGAGTAGTGTCCGGGTCTTCCACAATTGTAGCAGTTTCGATCACGACTAGAAGATCTCTTTTCATCATATGATCTAGACTTTGAGCTTCTCTCTTTGCCTCTATTCTTGTAGAATTTGTTGAAGTTCTTAACCATTAGGCTTATCTCTTCATTGAAAACTAACTTGTCACTTGAGGTTGTGGGAGCATCACTTGTAGCTTTGTAAGCACCACTTGACTTGTTGTGAAGCTCTTCCTTATCCTTAAGTGTCATCTCATGAGCAACAATTCTTCCAATGACTTCAGTTGGCTTGAGAGTCTTGTAGTTTGGCATCATTTGGATCAAAGTGCACACGGTGTCATATTTTCCATCCAAAGCTCTGAGAATCTTCTTGATGATGAATCGGTCGGTCATTTCTTCGCTTCCTAAGCCGGCAATCTCATTTGTGATGAGAGCAAGCCTAGAGTACATTTCAGCGACTCCTTCACCATCCTTCATCTTGAACTTGTCAAGTTGACCTTGAAGAATATCTAGCTTTGATTCCTTCACAGACTCGGTACCTTCGTGCATTTCAACCAAAGTATCCCAAATCTCTTTTGCATTTTCAAGACGACTGATTTTGTTGAACTCCTCGAGACACAAGGCATTGAAGAGAATGTCACAAGCTTGAGCATTGTTTTGCAACATCCGCAATTCTTCAGGTGTAGCTTCGCGATCCGGAACTTTTCCTTCCTCGAAGAATTCACCTTGCATACCAACACAAATAATGCCCCATGCGGCTGGGTTATGACCAAGAATATGCATTTTCATTTTATGCTTCCAACTAGCAAAATTTGTACCATCAAAGTAAGGACCTCTATGATAATTACCCTCACTAGACGCCATACTCTCCTAGGTTGTGAAACCAAGCTTATGGAGTCCAATGCAATGGAAACCAAAACAATGGAGACCAAAGCTCTGATACCACTTGTAGGATCGAAAGTATGTCTAGAGGGGGGAGATTAGACTACTTGTAAATATAAAAATTCTGCCTTTTGACAAAGAACAGTTTTTGGTAGATTCACAATTATGATCAAGTCAAGTATCACCCTACACATGCAATTCTAGAGTATAGGCAGCGGAAAGTAAATTGCACATGTAGTAAAGAGAGGTGGAGAAGAGCAAACGCAATTTTGGAGACGCGGTGATTTTTCCCGTGGTTCCGATAGGTGGTGCTATCGTACATCCACGTTGATGGAGACTTCAACCCACGGAGGGTAACGGCTGTGCGAGTCCACGGAGGGCTCCACCCACGAAGGGTCCACGAAGAAGCAACCTTGTCTATTCCATCATGGCCTACGCCCACGGAGGGCTAGCCTTACTCGGGGTAGATCTTCATGAAGTAGGCGATCTCCTTGCCCTTACAAACTTCTTGGTTCAACTCCACATCTCGATGACGGAGGCTCCCAAGCGACACCTAACCAATCTAGGAGGCACCACCCTCCAAAAGGTAATAGATGTTGTAGATGATGATGAACTCCTTGCTCTTGTGCTTCAAATGATAATCTCCCCAACACTCAACTCTCCTCACTGATTTGGCTATGGTGGAAGAAAGGATTGAGTGGAAAGCAACTTGGGAAGGTTAGAGATCAAGCTTCATATGGTAAGAGTGGAGCAACTTGATCTCAACACAAGGGTAGGTAGTTCTCTTCTCAGAAATGTAAGGTAGGAGTGGTAGTTCTTTCTGATGGCTCTCTCCACGAATGAAGAGGGGGTGGAGGGGGTATATATAGCCTCCACACAAAATCCAACCGTTACACACATATTTGAGAAATCTCGGTGGGACCGAAGTGGACAACTCGGTGAGACCGAAAGTTCAAATAATGTGAACGTTGGGGTTTTCGGTGGGACCGAAAATACCATCTCGGTTAGTCCGATTTGAGCAAAGACAGGAGCATGCCAGTTTCGGTGGGACCGACTTCATCATCTCGGTGACACCGATTTGATGACAGAAGGTTACAGAAGCTTGGCAGCCCATGTTTCGGTGAAACCGATTTCAAAATCGGAATATCCGATTTTTCTAGGGTTTGGCTTATGGCTGAGGTGGTTCATCTCGGTGTGACTGAGTTTGGATAATCGGTGGGACCGAGATTACTTATGAGTGTATATTGTAGTGAAGGTTGCTGATAGTTTAAGGAGATATATCACTAAGCACTTGAGCAACCAGATCATCAACATAACCTCATCCCCTTTTAATAGTATTGGCTTTTCCTATGGACTCAATGTTATCTTGGATCACTAAACCAAAAATGGAGTCTTGAGCTTTTGCCAATGCTTGCCTTAGCATTTTGAGGGGTCCACTTCTTCAGTCATTGCCATACCCATATCACTGAACTTCTCTGAAATGATTCTCAAGTAACTATTAGTTCAATGATATATATGTTGTTATTAATTGCCAAAACCACCCGGGGATTAGTTGCACTTTCAGGAACAGATAAGCCTTTAGAAAGGCGGGGCAAAATAAAAGCTACTATCGAAAGGCGTAGTCTCATGCCTAGGACCCTCCAATCCTACTCCTGGTCGTCAGACGGCTCCTCGTAGAAGTAGCCACCCTCGAGGTAGTAGTGGTAGTCATCGGCGGGGGCAACAGTCTCAGGGGCTCCGTCATCTGGTTGCATCGAACGGATATGGGGGGGGGAAGAAAGCAAAGCAAAAGTGAGTACTCATACGAAGTACTCAGCTAGCAAGGATCTACACTCCATATGCAACATTATCAAAGGAAGGCTGTATATGCTGACTGGGCTACAGAAATGCCGGAATAGAGGGGAGAGCCTAGTCCTATCGAAGACTAGCATCTTCAGCGGTCTAGCAGCGTTAGAAGAGTGCACACTAACATAAAGTAAAGTAGTGGTAGTGTCATCAAACTCACCCAGTGATCCTTCCCCGACTCCCTACGAGAAAGCAATCCCTGAGCCATACTATCCATTTCTCATCTCAAGTATCTAGTTCTAGTTGTATCGATCACGATACAACTCCGAGTGTCCGTTACCGTAGATAGTTGTTTTCTTCCCTGCAGGGGTGCACCAACTTACCCACCATGCTCGCTTAACTCCGGTCGGACACACTTTACTGGGTCATGCCCGGCTTCGGCCAAACGATACGCCGGAACCCGACCTAGGCTTAATAGAGAGGTCAGAACACCGGCCTAAACATATGCCCCCAGGAGTCTTGGGCCATTTCCCAAGCAACTCCTGCATGTTGCGTGGGCGGTCAGTGAGCATACCTAGCTACCTCCTTAAAAAGGCAGGTGCTTACGCAGTCCAACTCAGCAAGCGCCGCTTAGTCCCATGACGTCTATTAAGCTTCTGCTTATGCATACGACGCAGAACGCTGATGGCTTCTCGCCCCTCGTTGGTTACCCCAAGTGGAAGGTTTGAGATGCAGTGTAGCGGAAGTTTTCCCTTGGCAAAGATACCAAGGATCGATTTCCCTGAGACTCCCAGTTTCAACAAGAAGGTGTCAACTGCTAACGGCGCCAGATATATTAGCAATCAACGTGGACCTGCACACAGATACAAATAACTTTGCTCCCAACGAGTACAGAGAGGTTGTCAATCTCTCCGGCCTTGTAGTTTACAAAGGATCAAACGCAAGTGATAATAGTGATAGGTAATGCTGCAATAGTAAGTAAAAAGCGTAAAGTAAATAGTGGATGTGATCAATGATGGTAATATGGACCGGGGTCCCATGATGTTAACTAGTGATGTCTCTCTCCCAAAAGACGATAAAACAGCTATGTGAGGTAAACGAATTACAGCTGGGCAATTGACAGAATTATGTGCGCAAACCAATGCTAACTATGTTACAAGAAAGGTAGAGGTTCAAAGCATGGGCGGTACGCCAAGGCAAGTAGACCGAAATCCATCTGCATCTACTACTAATCATCCACCTTGAGATATCTATCCAGAACATCTCGCTGGTATTAAAGTTGCGAGTCCCACCCATAGTGTAAACTCAAAGCAACAGACAACTGCATTAAAAGAACTTTGCGTAAAGTAAACAATCCTTGCACCCGCGGGCACAAGCACCGTTGTTTTCCCCCTTGTGGCAACAGCACATCCCCTAGACTCATGTTTCTGTCACTCAAGCTAGTCATCGAGGGGCATGAACCCACAATCAAGCATAACGTTCCCTCTTGGAGTCACTACCTACTACTTGGCCAAAGCAATAAATAACAACGGGGAACATGCAAGAATTACTCACGAACATAAATATAAAAGAGGTAGATCAAATATATTACTCAAACAAAATCTGAATATAATCTCACAATCCATCGGATCCCAGCAAACTCATCATAGCAACAGCATAAGGATTACATATGTGCCTCGATCATGTAGGGCAGCTCACGAGGACTAATTAGTGAAGCACAATAACGGGAGGAGAACATCACATAGCTACTGGTCATGGACCCATGGTCCAAGGGAGACTACTCACAACTCATCCGGGAGGCGTCCATGGTGGTGGATAAGCTCCCGGTGGTGATCCTCCCCTCCGGCAGGGTGCCGGGAAGAGTTCTCCTGGTGCTCCCGATCTTGGAAGTGGCGGCGGCGGCGGAACAGAGATGAGATCGCGAAAAAGGGTTCCCGTCTCGAGGGTTTCGGGACGCGATATAAATATATGACAAAGGGGGGCATCAGCGGAGGCTCGGGGGGCCCAGGCCCCCCCCCCCCCGGCGCGGCCAGGGGGGCCCGCGCCACCAGGGCGCCTGGAGCCCTGGTGTCCCCCCTCCGGCTGTCGTTTGGCAGCTGGGAAGCTTCTGGAACGCTGATTTTTTATATAATTTTTCCGGGATTTTTCTGGCAGTTCTCGTAACGTGAAAACCTGAAATACAAAAACAGCAGAAAACAAAAACTGGCACTGGGGTGCACTAAGTTAGTAGGTTAGTCCAAATATGATCAAAAGTGTATGGAAGTGTATAAATATCATAGCAATATCACCCAAAAGAGGCATGGAGCAAGCAGAAATTATAGATATGTTTTGGACGTATCAACATCCCCAAGCTTAATTCCTGCTCGTCCTCGAGTAGGTAAATGATAACAAGAATAATTTCTGTGGTGACATGCTATTAACCATATAAGGATTTCTCATAGTCATATGACAAAAGCTTAATGAGACAATGAATCTGTAGTAATTAAGTTGCCTCATGAGAAAATCACAAAGAACTGAAAGTTTTGCAATATGGTATTGAAACATCAAATAGATTTGTAATGAGCATGATGTGCAAATATGATAAAGTGATATCTCGCTTGCCCCCTTTAGTGAAGCAAAACATAAATGCAGGGGCACCTCCAAGGCTTAAGTGATGACTAGATACAATGATTTCAAAATAAACGATATCACAATCATGCTAAAGACAATGCTACTTTGGGACAATGCACATTACACTCAGAATGACAATCATGCTCTCAGTAGTTGGTGCTTTAAAAGAAGGTGGAGACTCTCGAACCGTGGCTTTTGTTGGCAAGGTTGAAAACCCGTAGTCGGAAACAAAGACAAAACATGTACCAGAGCTCTTGGTTTTAAAAACAGAGGTAATAATAATATTTTTTTTCTTAGATCATGCATGTTTCGTCAACGAATGCTAGCAGATAACTCAATTACTTTTTGAGATGGACAAGTTTCGAGGAACGGCTCCCGAATGAGGACGATCACATCCTCTTAATCTCCTTTGTTTATCACTGCCAAAGTTTTCTGATTTCTCATGAACAAAGCGTGAAGGAGGGTTTGTTTGTTATATTAATTTTGAGCCGGGCGCACTCAATGCCAGTTCCTTCTCGTGTTATGGGTTTGCACATTATACATGCAATCCCGGGGTGAAGCTTGTCCAACTTAAAAAGATCATGAATTAACTACTACTTCCTCATGGACTTAAAACAGAGGAACAAAATAGGAATACATTTTTTCTTTTCTTTTTTTGAATAATTTCGAGATGGTACATGAAAGTCTTCGTTAGGAATGGCAGGTAAATACCATGTAGGAAGGTATGGTGGACTCATATGGCATAACTGGTTTAAAGGAATTTGGATGCACAAGCAGTCAGTCCGCTTAGTACAGGTGGAGGTTAGCAAAAGACTGGGAGCGACCAACTAAGAGAGCAATGACGGTCATAATCATGCAGAGCGACAAAGCAACATTGAATCAGGCATGGTAGTTATATCGCTACTCAGAAACAAAAGATCATCAAGGCTTGATAGACTTTCTTTACAGTCTTAAATATGCGTGAGCATATGCCAAGTCAATCAAAGTAAATTCTTGAAGGAAGATATTACTAAACCATACCACATCATAGGCAAACAAATCATGTTGGTACTCCAATAACACATTGGAAACCCCCCAGCTATTTGAGACTAGCCATAAGAAAACATGAATTACTAAGCACCATTATGCACGTAGCATCTTTATCATAGACATACCAACCAATGCAACGGAAGCAAACTCTATTAATAATATGATCATGATAAATAAAGAGAGTTCAAGCAACCAACTAAACAAAAAGCTCTTTTAAAAAAGATAAGCATGAAAACTAAAAGCTAAGCACGATAGTAGCTATTGAAAGACAAAGAACACACACAGCAAAGATAGACATGAAAATTCTATGTTGTGTTCTAGGTAGAAGTGGAGCATGTTTCTCTCCCACATAAAGAAAGCTGAGTTCCGACTCGTTATGAAAAGCTAAAGAAAACTAAAAAGGAAAACTAAAAGCAAGACGCTCCAAGCATAGCACATAACACATGAAGTGATAAAAATATAGTGGAACGAAAGACGAACTGATAATGTTGATGGAGAAGGGGATGCACGGGGGCATCCCCAAGCTTAGACGCTTGAGTCTCCTTGAATATTTCTTGTGGGTTCATGGGGGCATCCCAAGCTTGAGCGCTTGACACTCCTGAATCTTTTTATCATCTTCCCTCGCACACTTGAAAACTCCCTTCCTACATAACTCATCATAATCTGATTAGCGAGGTTAGTATCCTTAATAAAATAATTGTTCCTTGCTGGAAATAAGGATATTCTTGAAGGTCTACTGTTTCTCAAGATTTCCAAAAGGTTTTTGCAAAGAAAAAGCAAGCTCTAGGTTTGCAAAATGAAGTAAAGGCAAAACAGGACAGAATCTATGAAAAACAGAACAGCAGGTAGTAAATGATTTTTTCGTGGCACTTCTGCCACTCTAATAAAAAAACTCAAAACAGATGCACGAAAGACAATTATATAGAGCATGCTGTCGAAAAAATTCAGACCAAAAAGATGACCTGGTGATTTTATACGAATTTTTCTATCCAAGGACAGAATCTGTTTTCTGGACAGCAAGTCACAACTTTTGAACTTTCTTGTAATCAGAGGCTACACCTGGCACAAAGTTGAAAAGCAAAGATACAATGATGATGCTACTGTAGTAACAGCATCAAGACACAACAAAAGCAAAATTTTATTCATGTGGGCTGCCTCCCAAAAGCGCTTTCTTTTATGCCTTTAAGCTAGGCATAATGCATAGAGGTCAAGTTTTATCAAGAGTAAAAGAATAGCTAGCCCGTATAACGGACTCAAAAGGTAACTTAATCTTTTTTCGAGGGAAGTGTTCCATCCCTTTCTTGAGAGGAAACTGGAATTTTATATTACCCTCTTTCATGTCAATGATAGCACCAACGGTGCGTAGAAAAGGACGTCCCAAAATAATTGGACACGAAGGTTCACATTCAATATCCATAATAGTAAAATCAACGGGAACGTAATTGTCATTGACAATGATAAGAACATCGTCGATCCTCCCCAAAGGTTTCTTTATGGAAGAATCAACGAGACGAACACCAAAAGAACAAGAATCAAAAGGTTTCAATTTAAGCATATCATATAGTCTTTTGGGCATAATGGAGGTACTAGCTACATCATCACATAAAGCATAGCAAGAGAAGTTATTCAATTTAATTTTAATCATAGGATCCCAACCATCTTCTAGCTTTCTAGGTATGGAGGCTTCTACTCGAAGTTTCTCCGCCCTAGCCTTGATGAGAGCATTAGTGATATGCTCTGTGAAGGCAAGGTTAAGCATGCTAGTGTGGGGATCTTTAGCCATTCTCTGTAGAAAGGTGACAACTTCTGAGATACTACAATTATCAAAATATATTTTATCATTATTGGGCAGAATTGTAGTGTCATCTTCTTTGTTAGAAGTGCTCTATATTATAAGAGTTTGAACATCTTCCCAAGTTTGGGGAAGCATAGGAGCAATTTTAAACTGAGGCTCATACTCTTTTCCTGGAAGACCATGCCATGGGCATAACCCTCCATCAAGACTAACATAATCACAAGGTTTATTACTTTTGTAGATCCCGACAGTGGTGTATGGAGTAATGAAAGAAGGGGTGTACTCCTCCCATTTAGTGTTTTTGGTGGAACTCATAGTAGCAAGCAAGCAAGATAACTATTTTTGTGTTTTTCGATAAAAGATACTAAAGCAAAAACTGAAAGGTAAACTAACAAGACTAAAAGCAAAGGTAAAAGATAGCGTGCAACTCCCCTATCCTGAAGAGTGGAGTCCCCGGCAACGGCGCCAGAAAACTTTGCTTGATGGCTTCTCGCCCCTCGTTGGTTACCCCAAGTGGAAGGTTTGAGATGCAGTGTAGCGGAAGTTTTCCCTTGGCAAAGATACCAAGGATCGATTTCCCTGAGACTCCCAGTTTCAACAAGAAGGTGTCAACTGCTAATGGCGCCAGATATATTAGCAATCAACGTGGACCTGCACACAGATACAAATAACTTTGCTCCCAACGAGTACAGAGAGGTTGTCAATCTCTCCGGCCTTGTAGTTTACAAAGGATCAAACGCAAGTGATAATAGTGATAGGTAATGCTGCAATAGTAAGTAAAAAGCGTAAAGTAAATAGGGGATGTGATCAATGATGGTAATATGGACCGGGGTCCCATGATGTTCACTAGTGATGTCTCTCTCCCAAAAGACGATAAAACAGCTATGTGATTTAAATGAATTACAGCTGGGCAATTGACAGAATTATGTGCGCAAACCAATGCTAACTATGTTACAAGAAAGGTAGAGGTTCAAAGCATGGGCGGTACGCCAAGGCAAGTAGACCGAAATCCATCTGCATCTACTACTAATCATCCGCCTTGAGATATCTATCCAGAACATCTCGCTGGTATTAAGTTGCGAGTCCCACCCATAGGGTAAACTCAAAGCAACAGACAACTGCATTAAAAGAACTTTGCGTAAAGTAAACAATCCTTGCACCCGCGGGCACAAGCACCGTTGTTTTCCCCCTTGTGGCAACAGCACATCCCCTAGACTCATGTTTCTGTCACTCAAGCTAGTCATCGAGGGGCATGAACCCACAATCAAGCATAACATTCCCTCTTGGAGTCACTACCTACTACTTGGCCAAAGCAATAAATAACAACGGGGAACATGCAAGAATTACTCACGAACATAAATATAAAAGAGGTAGATCAAATATATTACTGAAACACAATCTGAACATAATCTCACAATCCATCGGATCCCAGCAAACTCATCATAGCAACAGCATAAGGATTACATATGTGCCTCGATCATGTAGGACAGCTCACGAGGACTAATTAGTGAAGCACAAGAACGGGAGAAGAACATCACATAGCTACTGGTCATGGACCCATGGTCCATGGGAGACTACTCACAACTCATCCGGGAGGCGTCCATGGTGGTGGAGAAGCTCCCGGTGGTGATCCTCCCCTCCGGCAGGGTGCCGGGAAGAGTTCTCCTGGTGCTCCCGATCTTGGAAGCGGTGGCGGCGGCGGAATAGAGATGAGATTGCGAAAGAGGGTTCCCGTCTCGAGGGTTTCGGGACGCGATATAAATATATGCCAAAGGGGGCATCAGCGGAGGCTCGGGGGGCCCAGGCGCCCCCCCGGCGCGGCCAGGGGGGCCCACGCCACCAGGGCGCCTGGAGCCCTGGTGGCCCCCCTCCGGCTGTCCTTTGGCAGCTGGGAAGCTTCTGGAATGCTGATTTTTTATATAATTTTTCCGGGATTTTTCTGGCAGTTCTCGTAACGTGAAAACCTGAAATACAAAAACAGCAGAAAACAGAAACTGGCACTGGGGTGCACTAAGTTAGTAGGTTAGTCCAAATATGATCAAAAGTGTATGGAAGTGTATAAATATCATAGCAATATCACCCAAAAGAGGCATGGAGCAAGCAGAAATTATAGATACGTTTTGGACGTATCAAACGCCCATACTATGCCCACGTGATGGTTAGAGCTATCAGGCCAGAGGCCCCTCAGATCAAATACCCAAATTCTAGTGGATTAGGACCATGCAGTAATGAGTAAAGACTCACGATAAATGTGAACCCGTCGCCCCGTCTCGAGGACTTGCGGCAAGGGCTAAGAATGCCCGGCCAGGACTCGTCATTAACGCGTGGGCACCCTCCAGGTCAACCTGTCTCCACGTCACTCGCATCACATGCTCACCCGGGTACCCCTCAGGGCCGACCCGTCTTGATCCACTTTAATCAATAACAATAGTAATGTAAAGGCTATCCGTGTGGCTACCACATCAAGAAGTAACCCGAGGCATCACCCTCGTTGGAATCCCCACTAGTGTAGACATCAAGGTGAATGTAAGGGGAAATCACCCTCGAGGTTCACACTTGAGGTGTTGCACGACGGCGTCGTTATCGGAAGTGGAAAAGGAGGAATCACCCTCGCTAACCACGACCAGGTAACTACTCCACAAAGTGAGTATCAGAAGTGCGAACGAGGTATCACCCTCGACACTCGATAGTAACACTGCAGTGTCATACAACTAAGTGGAGTGTTGTGTGGTGCCGGGGCTTGGTCTTCAATCCCGTTGATCGGGTCTTCTGATAATCCAGCGTGGCAGCTGGGTCAACATGGGGTCTCTGATGGGTCTCTAACTAGCATATACTAAGCACTTTAGGATAAACAAGTAGGTAACAATAGCAGGTTACAAGATCAGGCAATGCATCCAAAAAGGTAAAGCAGTAGCAACAACAATTTCTAATGCAGGCATAAAAGAGAAGAGAATACACGAAATTAGGATGTTCAAAGGGGGGTGCTTGCCTGGAAGCTTTGCAGCAAAAATAGGGTAGTCCGTGAAGTAGCAGTCCCCGAGAGCTACGCCAGTACCGGGATCTACGGGAGAGAAGGGGGAGAAGAAACATATAATTACATGGCAACAAGAGTAATCACAAAACAAGACATGGCAAAATGCTAAGCTAGGGGTGTTCTAATGCAGTGCTACGCATTACAGATGGCGCACGAAAATATCTAAGGATATTTTCCCAGCTCTGGGCAACTATCAGACAGGTGACCCTGATGGGGAAGGTTCCATGTTTGCAGTGTTAGAGGCATGTGACAGCCGCACATAGAGCATCATCGGATTCGTCTCATTTTTCTGATCAACTTTCATGTATAAAGTTTTTCCATCTGAGCTACGGATGAATTAGTACGAATTTTTTTAAGTTGAAGCAATATCCGGTAACTCTGACATTCTGCCAAGTCTGGGAATCACTCAGTTTTAGACATCACTCAGCTGGTTTTGAAAGGCTATAACTATTGTTTTGCCCATTCTATGGATTAGTGCCTTATATCAATATTGATCACTTTCCCGTGATCAATAAGATGGTATCAATTGTGTCACTGTTAGAGTTTATTTGGTTTATCAAAACTTTGCTTGAAAAGTGCCACTTGATGCTAATTCCAGAAGCCGTTAAAATATACAAACATAGGATTTTGTGAATTTTTTTTAGGATTTAATCCGTGCAACAAATGGGTTTGGTCCATTGGAGTAAAATGGGTATACTTTCTTCACAAATTATTTTTACTCATGTTAGCACTTGATTAGATGTTGTTTCGGGTCTGTCCAGAGAGCTAAATGGCGTAGCAGCACAAAAGCTAGCTACCGCTACACTAACTGAATGTTACAATAGCAGAGCAGCGGCGGCGGCTCACGGAGCAGTAGCAGGCAGCGGCGTGGCGCAGGGGCGGCGAGGATGGAGCCACACACCCACTGCATGCACCACACACAGCTCATGACCATGGACATGGCCATGGCCATCAGCAATAGCAATAGGCGACGGCAAGCAGGGGCAAGCGAGGGCGCAGGTAGGGGCGGCTAGGGACGCCTGAGGGTGCCTGCGGGCGGCGCAGGAGCAGCCGCCGGGTTGCGTGGGTGTGGCCACAAGCAGGGCCGCGCGGGGCAGCGTAGCTGCTGCCAATGGTGAGTGGAGACGAGCGAGTGGGTGGTCGTAGCTAGGTCATGTGCAGACGGGCGCCGAGGTCTCTAGGCCGCAGCGGCGGCGGTCGGCGCGCAAGCTGGGCGGAGGCTGGCTGGGCAAGTAGTGCGGCCAAGGGAAGCAGGCAATCGGGCGTGTGTGGGGCGTGGATGGGCGTGATTGAGTACGGGGAGGGACGATACCACAATGTGGTGAGCGCGAGCAAGATTCCCGTTGTGGGCACGGCGGCCTCGGTGATGGAATCGAACGCGGTGGTCTCGGGTTCTAGCCCAGGGACTCGTCCGAGATGAACCAAAGAGCGCACGCATTACTGATGGATCTCTAGGAGCACGGTGGTGGCCACGACTTAGCACGAGGTGGACGACAGTGAGCACATCGAGTTCGCTGGCGGAAGGAGAGCTCGGCCATGGCGCGACGATGAGCACATCTAGCTAGGGATCAACGCCGAGCTTTCCAGAGGAAGGGGGGAGCGGAGCTCACCGTGTGGACGCACAGAGGTCCCTCGGGGGCTTAGTAGCGAGGGGGGAGCAAATCGGGCGCGGCGAGGTTCGATGATGTCGAGGAAGAAGACGCATAGGGGGCGCCGATTCAGCTCCGTAGACTCGATCCAACGGTGAGGAGCAGGAAGTAGTCCACGGCAGACCTCCCGGACGCCAACAGGCAACACGGGGAGGCCGGTGGTCACGACGGCGGTGATGGCACGGCGACGACTTTGTTCTGGCGATGGGGAATCTGGAGAGGGGGCGAGGGTGTGGGAGAGAGAGAGAGAGCACGAGGGGGCGAGGGGTGAGTGGATGATGAGTACAAGGCCGAGGGGGAGGGCTCATCCTTATCGCCGGCACTGTCGTGGCATGAGGCAGTGACTGCGGGCGCGGGTGCTCGGTCGCCCGCCTAGTGAAGACGGCATGGGAGGGGGAGCTGGGCTGTGTGTGTAACGCCCCGGATTTAACAATTCCCTATATGGCAATATAAGCATCATTGACTTAATCAATTCCATTCAGGGCTCTTCCTCCATTTTTGGTTTCTTCATTTTTGTCTTGTGCGTGTGTTGCATGTCACCATGTCTTTTTCATTATGTGCACTGCATTAGCATAGTCTCACTTGCATCCATGTGTAGTTGCATCGTCTCCGTTCTCTCCGTTGTCCGTTTCGAGTTCCGACATTCAGACACGTGCCTGTCGCACCTCTCAAGTCTTTGTTTCATGAGTGGGTTAAAAACATCGTCCGAATGGGCCGAGATAGGTCAAGTGGTCTTGGTATAGCACCGGTAGACCGCCTGTCAAGTTTCGTCTAGTTTGGAGGTCGTTTGATACTCCAACGGTTAACCACATGGGCTAAAAACCCATTTCTCTTTGGGCCCAGCACCCCTCCACAAAAGCCCACTAGCCCATCACAACCACCTCCATCCTCTAGGTCGATGGATCGTGATCGTGTGGGCGAAAACTGCACCTCATTTGGACACTCCTAACCAGAATCTATAAATATGCCCTCTCCCCGGAAATTTCGGTCAAAACCCTAGCAGTTCATCCCACCTAGACGCCGAACACGTCTGACCCGGCCGGACATGTCCGCCCTCCTCCACCGCCGCCACGTGTCAGCGCCGGACTGGCCGCGTCCTCAGCGCCCACTTCCCCGCCATCGGGCCTGAGAGGCCCGCGAGGGGCCCTCCCGGCCCGAACCACTACCGCCCGGGCGTATCTCCACGCCGTGCCCGCCGGCCATCTCAACGCCGCGCCCGCCTCCTCCTCCCGTCGGTGCGCCCCGCCGCCGACCGCGCCGGCCTCGCCTCGTCGGACCCCGCCGCCTCCGCTCCTTCGCCAAGCCTCCGGCCGGCGCCGGGCCCGATCCAGATCCGGATCCGGGGGTGGATCAGATCCACCTCCCCCGCGATCCAAATGCGCCTCGTCCTTCCCGCACCGACTCGTCCCACTCTGTTCCGTCCCGGTTGACTTTTTCGGAGGGGTAATTTCCACTAAGTCCCAGATCCGCTTAAATTTGTTGCCCACTTCATCATGTGGTAACTTTGTGCTTGGTGCTCCGTTTTGCGCATGTGATACATCAAAATGTTCGTCTCGAAGTGTTCTACATGTTAGCACTAGTTTCGTGCATGTTATGGTTCATCTAGTTAAATTAATCTTCGTTGCAAGACTGCTTCATGATGTTACTGTTTCAGCTCTAGTTGTCTGTTAACATTTTGTTGGCATGTTCATGAGGTCACAACTTGGTGCATGTTGGTCCAAATGGAGTGTACGATATGTCAAAATGTTCGTCTTGTGATGCTCTTCAAGATGGATGCATTTTCATGCATGTTAGGTTGCATTATGCCTTGTTTAACCCTGTTGCAGAAGTGCATGTGGCTGATAAGTTCCTGAAATTGTTATGAGATGATGTTTTGTCTTCTTCGTGTGTATTAATCCATGGGTCATATGAGCTAGGTGTCAACATGGCTTTTGCTCATTGGAATGTGCTCTACATGATAGATTCATTTTCATGCCATGATATGTCTTGAGTTGAGTGCAACAAGCTTGTTAACATGCCATCGTGATGTTAAATTTCTGCTAAGGGTGAATCTGTTATTTTTTATGCCATGTTTCCATGAGGCTACCGTCATTGTTGTGCTTGGTTAGAGTTGTCCAGTGGGTGTTCCTTGATGTACATATTATTCTCTAGTTATCCATGCCCTTGTTTGCCATGATGAGTTGATGTAGCTTGTTGTTTTCATGTTCTCAAGTTGCTATAAAATGTTTCTGTCAAACTGTTATCAGCAAGTTCAGTTTTGCCATGTGAATAGCTAGTGTTCTATGCATCCTATGACCATGTTCTTGCCATGAGTAGCTTCACAAACATGTCTTCTTGCTATTGGTTACATTCACATGACATGTTATGCTTTGAGATGAGTTGCACAAGCTTGCAAACATGCCTACTTGTTGTTGTTGCTACCATGCCCAGATTTCACTAAGTCTCGATAAACTTTTGCACTTTTGCCATGTTGTTTGTGACATGTTCTAGTATGTTGTAGAAGTAGCCATGTGGTTATTCTTTAAGAGCATGTTATGTATGTTATTGTCATGCCTTTTTGTTGATCATTGGAGTGTTGTAGCATACTTAAACTTGGTCACGTAGTGGGCAACTTGCTGTTTTGGCAGATTGCATCATGTAGTGTTTTGCTTATCATTTACAAACAGTGCATCCGTTTACCATGATCTTTATATCGATTTCGACTGAAATCTTCCCCTCTATCGAGTCGCTTGCTTGGTTACCCAAGATGAAACTATTTTCATCATCTTCTCCTTAGGCTCGAGAGCATCCTCATGCATACGCACATCATACTTGCATCCCATGCCATGTCTTGCATCATGTTGATTGTGCACTGCACCATGAGTGATCTTGTACCGTTGTTGTGCTCTTGTGTTGGGTAGATCCGGGGGCCGATACCGAGTTCGAGGATCTTGTCGAGACTGAGTTTGAGGAGTCGTCTTACCATCCCACCGAGGACTTACCAGGCAACATGACCGTTCCCCGATATCACCTCTATCTTTGACTTGCTAGTTGTCTCGCACTTTAGCTATGCCTCAATGCCTATTCATGTTTGGTCAGCCTCCTATGTTGCCATGAAACACTCTAACCGCCTTCCTAGCAAACCATTGATTGGCTAAGTACACTTTTGCTCAGCGCCTCTTATAGCGTTGTTAGTTGCAGGTGAAGTTTGGAGATTGCTCCATGTTCGGACTTGTTATTGGGATAACACGGTATTTATCTTAAATAACTTAATGCACATATATATTGGTAATGGGTGGAAGGCTTGGCCTTCTGCTTGGTGTTTTGTTCCACTCATGCCACCTTAGGACCCAATAAACCGGTGTTATGTTCCTTGATTTTGCGTACCTAACACGGTTGGGGTTTATGGGCCCCCCCTTGATAATTCGCACTGCTTAAAGATTTTACAGCACGACCCAACATCGGTACTACATTTTCCTAACAACTAAAACTTGCATAGGGAGTTATAAACCCGAGTCCTTAATCAACAACCCGGGCTAGTGCTCTTCATGAGTGTTGGTCCAAACTGGGCGGACTGCAGGGCCGCCTCGGGGAAACCCGAGGTATCTGGTATTACCTGTAGGCTGACCTATCCCGTCGTGGCCTGAGACAAGATACGCGCGGCTACTATCAGGGTGTCCTCATGCCGGGAGGTCTTGCTGGATTAGTTTTACCTTTGTCAAAATATCTTGAGCACGGGATTCCGAGAATACTCGGGTCTTCCCAATTTGGAGTTGCGACTCCGCAAATCGTGAGCTTGTGATGGGCTAAGTTGGGACACCCCTGCAGGGTTTTGAACTTTCGAAAGCCGTGCCCGCGGTTATGTGGTAGATGGGAATATGTTAATATCCGGTTGTAGATAACTTGACACCTTATCCTTAGGAATACACTACATGTGTGAGTAACTCTGATGGTCTCTTTCCGAAGGGCTTCGGGAAGTGAACACGGTGGGGTTATGTATGAACGTGAGTAGCTAGGATCACTTCTTGATCAACTTGGCGACCGTTGGCACATATTCTCATATCGCACTGAACTTGTAAGCTAGTTGCTTACTGCTTACTGCAAACACTTTATTACCTCTCCACACCAAAAGGTTTTGTTAGTTTTGATACCCGGGAATGGGATTGCTGAGTCCTTGTGGCTCACAGATTACAGCACAACCGAGTACAATGCAGGAGATGGATCAGAACTTCACTGGGAGTTTGATGAAGAGCCTGGTCGTTACTATCTATCGTATCCCGATGATCAGTAGTGGTTCCTAATAGGGGCGATCAGGACTTGTGTTCGTGGTATCTTTTCTCACTTGGATTTTGTCCGTAGTCGGACCCTGTGTTATTTGGATGAATGTATGTTATTGTATTCATTGTATGACGTGGCGAGTGTAAGCCAACTATTTTACTCTTTCATCCCTAAACTTTTAAATGAGTTGTGCAAAGATACCATGCTTGCAATCTTTCCAGAATGCGCTTATGTCTCTAAGTCGTGCCTCGACACGTAGGAGATATAGTCGCATCCTGGGCATTACAAGTTGGTATCAGATTCTATCCCTTCCCTTCCCTTCTTTACAGTTAATTGTGACCCCCTTCCCTTCTGCCGAGTTGTTTAGAAGGCGCTTTCCGTTTTATGGTCCCTTGGAGCGAAGGGTTAGGCAGGTAGTACGTTCCCTCTGACTTCCAGCTATGTGTTGTGTGCGACTCCCCCGAAGCGAATGAAGGGAAGCTCTTCGAGCTTTCTCCACCAGTGGCTTATGTAGTGGTCGGCATTCCTACGTGCTCCGACTGATCCCCACTTGAGATTATATGATGGGTCTTGGAAACTGTCGTGATGCTTTGGCGACGAAGGTCACCAGGGTGACTATGGAAGGATTCTGTGGTAGTCTCTGACTCCCTCCAACTCAATCAATATCAAGAACATGCCATGGGCATGGGGGTTTGGCCGACTATTAAACTAGACTATTGGCTAGGGCTTTTCTAGTTATAGCTTCTATAGTGAGTGGCCATTCCGCTTTGATCTAGTTGTCGTTTGTATTGTACTAAATTGAACACATATCAAAGAAAGTGATATATCAATAAGTAGTTGCCCTTCTCCGGCTTGGGAAAAGCAGCGAACTCATTAAACTAGGGGCTTTTTTATTCATGGTCGCTACTGTTGTATTAATATTGTCAGCGGAAGCTACTGCTTCAGCTCCGCTTCCTCGTCTTTCTTCTACTTTTCTTGTTTGCACGATGGCTTAGAGTGCTTTTCGCTACGTCCAAATTCGACAAAGTGAAAGATCTGATCCAACGGAAATCCCGCATATTGAGCGCAGCTGATATGTGACTACTAGGCGCGATCATCCCGCATGCCATAAAAAATACTTCTTTTTTATGGCCCGTCATATAAAGATAGAAGAGATATGGATAGAGAGACATTCTATTGATTCGCGAAATGGCTCGTCGATCCAAATGAATCATTCTTCTGGTCACTCTCTGCCCCC
>LR738711.1:225794600-225872818 GCA_902687465.1 Secale cereale
CCCACGACACAACGCCCAATTGATTCGCCCGCGGGAAGGCAACAAAGTTCAGTTCAAAAGACCACAGTGGAGTGGAGCAGCCGCGACATGAAGTTCCTTACCTTAGCTGGATCTCGCTGGTGCCACCTAAACAGTAGGTATAGGCGGTGGATGTCTGACGTTTGGAGTTGTCGTTCGTTCACCTGTCCCTAATAGAAGAATGAGTGATCCCTTCCCCTACGGATCATGGCCTTACCACTAGGTCCCCGATGGCCAGCTGGGGATTCGGTATAGCAGCTCACGTTCATTTGCGCTTCGCGTTCCCGCTGGACTGGACACATGTTAGCTGTAGGAAGTATGGTTACGAAAGTGACTTCGGTTTGCCAGTTCAGGCTCAACTCCTCGCTTTATGTTAGCGGACTTACAGGTAGGGCCGGGGCTCCACGCTCTTTCTTTCTGTGCGGGACGATGTCGAGGAATGTGTCGAGGTGGCGAACAACAACAAGACAACTAACTACATTTGCTTTTTCCCACCATGAGATGAGCCAGTGCATTGGACCAATGGATAATAGAACTGAGTTGGCCAAACGCTTGGGCTCTCTACATACGATGTAGAAAAAATCAGATACATATAGATTTCTTTCTGATGGATCCAGAATAGATAAATATCTTGTATCATCAATAGATAGAAAGAGGCCAACCCTTATTATTGATAGAAAACCTTTCGTTCTATCAGAACAGATTAGGCCATCTATCCATCGATTTGAATCATCTTGATTTTCGTTCATTTCAGCCATGCCATAATAGCCGCCAGAATAAGATAGATGCAAGCTGAACAGCTAGAAGCGCTCGCTTCGCCGCGCCCAACAATTCTTATTCACAGGATAGCCAACCGAAAGATTCGATTCGGACTTCATAGAGCCGGTGCTGCTGCTGTCTGCGTAGGGCCGTCCCCCACTCCCGTCCCGGGGCGCTAAGGGGTTTTATTTTAGGAATAGACGGCAGCGTTTTGCTGACGCCTCGAATCGACGCTTTTGTTGCGACATGCTAAGTTTTCTCCCCTATTGCTAATAGGTTGATGGGTCGCACACCCAGCACACATGTTTTGGCCTTGCTTGTGTGTCCATAACTCAAAATAGGTGACCTAATGGCCGCCGCCCGACTAAACATACCAATAGTCACCAAATTCATATGGGCATATGAAGGAGTAGGCAATGATCTTCTTAAGATCGATCTATCTTATAGTGGTCGAGGAAGTATATATTATAGCAATCGTGCTTAGAGTATAAATGAAAGGAGTGAAACAAAGTGTCGCTTCGGGAAACATGGGTATTGAAAATCTTAAAAACCCGTAGGTTCCCAATTTTAAAAGAATTCCAGCATAGATGACGGATCCAGCCGTAGGTGCCTCTACATGGGCTTCGGGTAACCAAATATGAACTCGTACAATTGGCACTTTGACGGCAAAAGAGGCAAAAAAAGAAATCCATAGAAGGATTTGGTGCCGCTCACTAAATTCAGTGGTTAATAAAATTTGTAAATCGGTGGTTCCTGTTTGGAGAAGAATCAACAGAATAGTTAATAGCATAAAAACGGATCCAAGTAAATATATAGGAAAAACTGATATGCCGCCTTGATCTTTCTTTGTCTCAAACCCCATACCCCTATAATGATGGTAGAGTCAGGGGTGGCCCCAAGGCGGAATTGACCAGTGGTAGTTGGTCGAAGCTCCAGTGGGTAGCCACTCCCTTCTCAGGGAACCGTACGTGAGACTTCCGCATCATACGGCTCCGTCCCGAGCTTCAGTCATCAGCCCTTATCATTAGACCACTATGCTTGTCTTTTCCGCCTTGACTCTCGAAACTTTTGCTTCTTGGGTGGTGGCGAACAATGCTGCTTGCATAGCAGGACATGCCCGCCCGTCATTTGGGCCTGCTTCCTGCCCGAAAGAAGGCTAGCCGGACTAGTGGTAGAGGACCCGACCGTAAAAAACACTACCCTATTCTCGAACCCTCTGCCGAGCTCTACCCTGCCCACATTTATTTGGAAGGGGGCCAAAGAAATGTCCCCACCTGCTGCCAACAGTCTTTCTTCGGAATTCTACTGAACGGGTCGATCCTCCCCTCCGTTTGTTTTAGCAAATTATCCTAAGGTCTCTTCGCCAAGAACTCTCCGGCAACGACAGAGGAACTAACCTGCCTACAGTGGTGGGGCGGCTTTTTTTAATAAGACATGGACGATTATCCCTACCCTCGGGAGCTTACGAGTTTACGTCCATCCCTGGTCGGGTACACTTTCCTTTATTTTTATCCCTTGTAGCCGTTACCCGAATTCGCGCAAGTGTGTCCACACCCCCCTTGACTTGACGAGGAATCCATTCTCGCGAACAAACACACCCCCTACACACACCTAGCAGCACCCCTTCTTGCATATCCATACAAGACCTGAGTAGAAGCGTCGAGGTCCTACGAGCTACCCACTACTCGGAGTACCCTCCCACCAAAAAAAGATGTGTGGTTTGGTGGTTCGACGAGAAATACTATGCTTACGCACAAGACTAGCCCTCTTCCCAAAAGCATCGCGGGGACCTTTAGTACTTTACGATGACGGGGGACCGCCCGTAGGGGGTTTACTGCACATGGCCAATGCAGATGAAAAGCTTTATCCTAGTGAATAGAAGATGCTCAGCGCCGCACAACATAGGGATTAGCATGCTTTCGGAAAGAACATATAATAGTAGAGGATCCAGCATGCAGGACACGACGATCATTAGAAATTCATGAATTAGAAATGTTGTAATATACTCTTTCCCAAAACTTCTCATACTACACCAACCCACTGAAATGCAAATAGTGGTCAGAAATGTGGTCAATATCATGAAGAATAATGAAAGACCATCTATACCCATTTACAAATGGATGTTTTCATAAGGAAGCCATCGAAGGCTTTCCACAAATTGAGATTTTGCCGTAGAAGGATCGAATTGTATCCGAGGAATTGGGGGATACAAAAAGTAATAAGAGAAACGCACAGACCAATCAATCGTATCGGTCTTATTGAAGAATTTGGAATGAAAAGAGGAGTAATGCTTCCTAGCACGGGACAGAGAATAGGACCACTTAGATCAAAATAGCATTCACAGAAATGTTCTAACATAGAGCAGAACTGAACATTGAAAAGATTAGTTGACAACAGTCAATCAAAAGATGGGGCGCCAAATGACTAAACAATAGGGGTCTTTCTGTGCAAGTCAGCTGAACACCGTAATTGATGAGTGAGTGGGTGGGTTAGGTGCACCCCTCGCCCAGTGGGAAGTCATGAGGCGAGCCCCCCTTGAATGAAGAAGTAGTGGGGCCCCCTGCCCGCCCACGTATGCGCCTTTATTTAGATTCTAACTAAATATTATACTAAACTTATCCTGGAATCTTTCTAAAGAATCCATCTGGCAAAACGCAATTTGCCGATTTCAATCTAAGGTGCACCTTGCCTTTTGCAGGTAGCTTTGTTACGCCTATTCAGCTAGGCGGGGCATTGGTCATAACCGAAGTCGAAGGGAAAAAATAAGGTAATGATATGATGGTGCCATCAAGAAGTTTTCGAAGAACGTAGTAGCGGACAAAAATGAAACTCTTGCATGAAAGACCAGATTTGACGCAAGATGAATGGCATTGGGGTTTTTCAAATGAAAACCGCGATCAGAAAGTCACCAACGGAGCCATACAATCTATCTAGTAGTGTGCCATGGCACGGTACTCCGTTTTGGCAGTGGAAGGAGCAACTGTCTATTGCTTTTATCTCATCCAAGATAGTGTCTCGTCTCCCCATAAAATAGATAAGCATGTAGTTGAGCACCTATCTAAAGGCCCAATCGGCATCAGTAGTTGCACATGATACGTCCAAAACGTATCTATAATTTCTGCTTGCTCCATGCCACTTTTAGGTGATATTGCTATGATATTCATACACTTCCATACACTTTTGATCATATTTGGACTAACTTACTAATCCAGTGCACCCCAGCGCCAGTTTCTGTTTTCGGCTGTTTTTGTATTTCAGGTTTTCACGTTTCGAGAACTGCCCAGAAAAATCCAGAAAAATTATATAAAAAATCAGCGATCCGGAAACAACACTGCGTCTGAAGGGCAGCCTGGGGGGGGGGGACACCAGGGCTCCAGGCACCCTGGCGGCGCGCCCCCCCCTGGGCCGCGCCGGGGGGGCGCCTGGGCCCCCCGAGGCTCCCCCGATGCCCTACTTTGGCATATATTTAAAGGACCCTCCGAAACCCTCAGAACAGGAACTCTTTTCGCGATCCCATCTCTGTTCCACCGCCGCCGCCGCTTCCAAGATAGGGAGCACCAGGAGAACTCTTCCCGGCACCCTGCCCGAGGGGAGGATCATCACCGGGAGCTTCTCCACCACCATGGACGCCTCCCGGATGACTCGTGAGTAGTCTCCCTTGGACCATGAGTCCATGACCAGTAGCTATGTGATGTTCTCCTCCCGTTCTTGTGCTTCACTAATTAGTCCTCGTGAGTTGCCCTACATGATCGAGGCACCTATGTAATCCTTATGCTGTTGCTATGTTGAGTTTGCTGGGATCCGATGGATTATGAGATTATGTTCAGATTGATCTTGAGTAATATATTTGATTCACCTCTTTTATATTTTAGTTCATAAGTAATTCTTGCATGTTCTCCGTTGTTACTTATTGCTTTGGCCGAGTAGTAGGTAGTGACTCCAAGAGGGAACGTTATGCTCGATTGTGGGTTCATGCCCCTCGATGACTAGCTTGAGTGACAGAAACATGAGTCTAGGGGATGTCTTGTTGCCACAAGGGGGAAAACAACGGTGCTTGTGCCCGTGGGTGCATGGATTGTTTACTTTACGCAAAGTTCTTTTAATGCAGTTGTCTGTTGCATTGAGTTTACACTATGGGTGGGACTCGCAACTTAATACCAGCGAGATGTTCTGGATAGATATCTCAAGGTGGATGATTAGTAGTAGATATTGATGGATTTCGGTCTACTTACTTTGGCGTACCGCCCATGCTTTGAACCTCAACCTTTCTTGCAATGTAGTCAGCATTGGTTTGCGTTCGTGGTCCTGTCAATTGCCCAGCTGTAATTTGTTTACCTCACATAGCTGTTTTATCGTCTTTTGGGAGAGAGACATCACTAGTGAACATCATGAGACTCCGGTCCATATTACCATCATTGATCACATCCACTATTTACTTTTCGCTATTTACTTACTATTGCAAAAACTATCTATCACTACTATCATTGCTTTTAACCCTTTGTGAACTACAAGGCCGGAGGGATTGACAACCTCTCTGTACTCGTTGGGAGCAATGTTTTTTGTATCTGTGTGCAGATCCACGTTGATTGCTAATTGCGCCGTTAGCAGTTGACACCTACTTGTTGAACCTAGGAGTCTCTGGGGAATCGATCCTTGGCATCTTTGCTAGGGGAAAACACTTCTACTTACTGCATCTTACACCTTCCACTTGGGGTAACCAACGAGGGGTTCGAGGCCCATCAAGGAGTATTTTCTGGCGCCGTTGCCGGGGACTCCACTCTTCAGGATAGGGGAGTTGCATGCTATCTTTTACCTTTGCTTTTTACTCTTGTTAGTTTACCTTTTAGTTTTCTTTATGTATTTCACTAGTTATGCTTATGGACAACCTTGCTATTGGATCGTTGCTTGCGGGAAGACGCCCCACACCTGTGGTGGTTGCTCCTCCCCGTACTGAAATTGTGCCCTATAAAATACCAGCTGGTATTATCGATTATGTTTTGGCTAATCGTTATGCAGGAGACAGACATCCCGGTGAACACTTGCTATATCTGTCACAACTATGTTCATTATTTAAGCTTGCAGGTGTATCAAGGGAGTTTGTCATGAGGAAATTGTTCGCCGTATCACTTATAGATAAGGCTTCAGATTGGTATAAGCTTCTCGATAACTCGCACTTGCTTGATTGGCAAGAGCTTATGTCTCTCTTTTATACTAAGTTTTATCCTCTTCATGATACTTATGTGGAGAGTAAGATTACCTTTTTGCATGTGGATCATGGTAACAATGCTTTATGTGATGCTTATATTGTTGAGTTTATTCGTGATCCCACTGAAAATTATTATGAGAAGGGAACATATGCTTATAGATATTTCAACAATATCAAGTTCCCTTTCTTTATGTTGAAGGCTTTGAAGCTGCACTTGTTTTGTCTTCCTATGCTTATTGCTTTGTGCTTCAATGAATTATTCTATTGCAATATTCCTATGCATAGGAAGCATGTTAGGCTTAAATGTGTTTGGTATTTGCTTCTTGATGCTCTCTTTTGTTCTTCAACTCTTATTCCTACGAGAGCATCATTAAAGTCTTATGCCTAGCTTAAAGGCATAAAAGAAAGCGCTTTTGGGAGGCAGCCCACATGAATAATTTTTTTGCTTTTGTTGTGTCTTGATGTTGTTTACTGCTGTAGCATCATCATTGTATCTTTGCTTTTCATATTTGTGCCAAGTACAGCCTCTGATTGCTAGAAAGTTCAAAAGTTGTGAGGTGCTGTCCAGGAAACAGATTCTGTCCTTGGATAGAAAAATTCGTATAAAATCAGCAGATCATCTTTTTGGTCTGAAGTTTTTCGACAGCGTTCTCTATATAATTTTCTTTCGTGCGTCTGTTCTGAGTTTTTTGATTTGAGTTGCCGAAGTATCCCGAATAGATCAATTACTGCCTGCTGTTCTGTTTTTCACAGATTCTGTCCTGTTTTGCCTTACCTTCACTTTGCAAATCAAGAGCTTGCTTTTTCTTTGCAAAAACCTTTTGGCAATCTTGAGAAACAGTAGAACTTCAAGAATATCTTTATTTCCAGCAAGGTATAATTATTTTATTAAGGGTACTAACCTCGCTAATCAGATTATGATGAGTTATGTATGAAGGGAGTTTTCAATTTTGCGAGGGAAGATGATAAAAAGATTCAGGAGTGTCAAGCGCTCAAGCTTGGGGATGCCCCCGTGCACCCCCAAGAAATATTCAAGGAGACTCAGGAGTCTAAGCTTGGGGATGCCCCCGTGCATCCCCTTCTCCATCAACATTACCAGTTCGTCTTTCGTTTCGCTATATTTTTATCACTTCATGTGTTATGTGCTATGCTTGGAGCGTCTTGCTTTTAGTTTTCTTTTTAGTTTTTCATAACGAGTCGGAACCCAGCATTCCTTTATGTGGGAGAGAAACACGCTCCACCTCTACCTAGAACATTACATAGAATTTTCATGTCTATCTATGCTATGTGTGTTCTTTGTCTTTTAATAGCTACTATCGTACTCTGCTCTTAGTATTCATGCTTATCTTTTCAAGAGCTTTTATTTAGTTGGTTGCTTGAACTCTCTTTAATTACCATGCTCACCTTATTAAGAGAGTTTGCTTCCGTTGCATTGGTTAATGTGTCTATGATAAAGATGCTACTTGCATGATGGTGCTTAGTAGTTCAGGTTTTCTTATGGTTAATCTCAAATAGCTAGGGGGTTCCCAATGTGTTATTGGAGTACCAACTTGGTTTGTTTGCCTATGATGTGGTATGGTTTAGTAATATCTTCCTTCGAGAATTTATTTTGATTGACTTGGCGTATGCTCACGCATATTCAAGACTATAAAGAAAGTCTGTCAAGCCTTGATGATCTTTTGTTTCTAAGTAGCGATATAACTACCATGCCTGATTCAATATTGCTTTGTCGCTCTGCATGATTATGACCGTCATTGCTCTCTTAGTTGGTCGCTCCCAGTCTTTTGCTAACCTCCACCTGCACTAAGCAAACTAACCATGCAATACATAGCTCATGGGAAAGTAGCCTAAAAACTATTGTGGTAAAGAATATGTTGCTTATGTATCTTATTTCTTATAAGTTGCTTGCTGAGCGGTAACCATGTTTCTGGGGACGCCATCAACTGTCACACTTTTGTTGAATATCATGTGAGTTGCTATGCATGTTCGTCTTGTCTGAAGTAAGGGTGATTTACCGTGGGTTGAATAACTATGCATATTGTTAGAGAAGAACATTGGGCCACCAACCAAAGCCATGCATCATGGTGGAAGTTTTAGCTTGGACCTTAATCCTCAAACTCTTATGAGAATATGCTTATGCATTAAAGAGGAGTCCATCATCTATTTTCTATGTTGTCCCGGTATGGATGTCCTCAAGTTGAGATCTATCAAAAACGAGAAATCAAATGCGATCTATCTCCTTGGACCTTTGTACAGGTGGCATAGAGGTACCCCTTTGTGACACTTGGTTAAAACATATGTAATGCAATGATAACCCATGGGGATCCGAGCTAATTAGGACAAGGAGCAAGCACTATTGGTATTCGATGCATGAGGCTTGCAACTTATAGGATGTTTTATGCATGACACATATGAAGTACTACTACCGTTGACACAATTGCTTCCATGTTTTCAAAATAAAAAGATTTAGCACTTAACCTTTCTTTTACCTTTATGTTGAAGCACCAACTACTGAGAGCATGATTGTCATTCTGAGTGTAATGTGCATTGTCCCAAAGTAGCATTATCTTTTGCATGATTGTGATATCGTTTATTCTGAAATGATTGTATCTAGTCATCACTTAAACCTTGAAGGTGCCCTTGCATTTATGTTTTGCATCACTAAAGGGGGCAAGCTAGATATCACTTTATCAGATTTGCACATCATGTTCATTGCTAATCTTTTTGATGTTTCAGTTTCATATTGTAAAACTTCCAGTCATTTGTGATTTTCTCTTGAGGCAACTTAATTACTATAGAATCATTGTCTCAGTAAGCTTTTGTCATATGACTATAAAAAAGTCCTATATGGTTAATAGCATGTCACCACAGAAATTATTCTTGTTATCATTTACCTACTCGAGGACGAGCAGGAATTAAGCTTGGGGATGTTGATACGTCCAAAACGTATCTATAATTTCTGCTTGCTCCATGCCCCTTTTGGGTGATATTGCTATGATATTCATACACTTCCATACACTTTTGATCATATTTGGACTAACTTACTAATCCAGTGTACCCCAGTGCCAGTTTCTGTTTTCGGCTGTTTTTGTATTTCAGGTTTTCACGTTTCGGGAACTGCCCAGAAATATCCAGAAAAATTATATAAAAAATCAGCGATCCGGAAACAACAATGCGTCCGAAGGGCAGCCTGGGGGGGGGGGCAGCAGGGCTCCAGGCGCCCTGGCGGCGCCCCCCCCCCCTGGGCCGCGCCGGGGGGGCGCCTGGGCCCCCCGAGGCTCCCCCGATGCCCTACTTTGGCATATATTTAAAGGACCCTCCAAAACCCTCAGAACAGGAACTCTTTTCGCGATCCCATCTCTGTTCCGCCGCCGCCGCCGCTTCCAAGATCGGGAGCACCAGGAGAACTCTTCCCGGCACCCTGCCGGAGGGGAGGATCATCATCGGGAGCTTCTCCACCACCATGGACGCCTCCCGGATGACTCGTGAGTAGTATCCCTTGGACCATGAGTCCATGACCAGTAGCTATGTGATGTTCTCCTCCCGTTCTTGTGCTTCACTAATTAGTCCTCGTGAGTTGCCCTACATGATCGAGGCACCTATGTAATCCTTATGCTGTTGCTATGTTGAGTTTGCTGGGATCTGATGGATTATGAGATTATGTTCAGATTGATCTTGAGTAATATATTTGATTCACCTCTTTTATATTTTAGTTCATAAGTAATTCTTGCATGTTCTCCGTTGTTACTTATTGCTTTGGCCGAGTAGTAGGTAGTGACTCCAAGAGGGAACGTTATGCTCGATTGTGGGTTCATGCCCCTCGATGACTAGCTTGAGTGACAGAAACATGAGTCTAGGGGATGTGCTGTTGCCACAAGGGGGAAAACAACGTTGCTTGTGCCCGCGGGTGCAAGGATTGTTTACTTTACGCAAAGTTCTTTTAATGCAGTTGTCTGTTGCATTGAGTTTACACTATGGGTGGGACTCGCAACTTAATACCAGCGAGATGTTCTGGATAGATATCTCAAGGTGGATGATTAGTAGTAGATATTGATGGATTTCGGTCTACTTACTTTGGCGTACCGCCCATGCTTTGAACCTCAACCTTTCTTGCAATGTAGTCAGCATTGGTTTGCGTTCGTGGTCCTGTCAATTGCCCAGCTGTAATTTGTTTACCTCACATAGCTGTTTTATCGTCTTTTGGGAGAGAGACATCACTAGTGAACATCATGAGACTCCGGTCCATATTACCATCATTGATCACATCCACTATTTACTTTTCGCTATTTACTTACTATTGCAAAAACTATCTATCACTACTATCATTGCTTTTAACCCTTTGTGAACTACAAGGCCGGAGGGATTGACAACCTCTCTGTACTCGTTGGGAGCAAAGTTATTTGTATCTGTGTGCAGGTCCACGTTGATTGCTAATTGCGCCGTTAGCAGTTGACACCTACTTGTTGAACCTAGGAGTCTCTGGGGTATCGATCCTTGGCATCTTTGCTAGGGGAAAACACTTCTACTTACTGCATCTTACACCTTCCACTTGGGGTAACTAACGAGGGGTTCGAGGCCATCAGCACACAACTCTAAAGAACACGATGACGGAAAAAAGGATGGCTTGAGAAAAGGTACCTCGAATATATCTAAGAATCCGATGAACTGCTCCAAAGTAAACTGACCGGGAGCAGCCATGAAAGGTTGACTTTCTTAGGAAAAGCCATCTAGGCAAGAGATCATAAGATAGACCAAACTACCGACCTACTGTCTGTACTGTGTCGGATCAGATAATGGTGAACCATCAGTCGGACGGAGTTTAACGTAAAGCTCCAAGGGAGTGTCAACAGTATTCTCATCATTGAGTTAAGCTCGAGTGATCAAGTCATGACGTTATTTGATCTGAGATACCAAATATTCACGAGGAGAATGTGCGAACTCCAAGCCAAGAAAAGGCTTAGGACACGTCAGCGCCTTCATAGAAAATAATTGATGAAGGCGACACTTGATCAACGGTATGGAAACGGAGTAATCACGAGTCAGTTTGATATCATCAACATACAACAACAGAATAGCACGTCATTGAGGATAAACCGTAACGAACATGGCCGAATCATGATCACTCCGACCAAAACCTGCCTGGATAACATAACCACTCGGCTGAACTTCAAAAACCGGCGTTATCGGGGCTTGTTGAGACAATCAATCACTTTGCGTAAAGGACAGACAAGAGAAGAAGTCAGAAGGGTAGGTTCTCTTTCATCCGTCTTTTCTAGGTGCGCATCTCCATCTACTAAAAGTAGGGGTGGTTGCCATATATAGATTGGATCTTTCATAACCTGAGCAATAACCGATGCTACTAGATCAATAACGGAAATAACAGATGCTACAGCAGAAACTACAGCTATACGTAGCGGCCCCACACGCAACTTTGTTTAACAAGCATTACCCTTCCTTTCTTTTCAAATGCTTCCTGAGTCGATTCCTATTCTTATTTAACATCTGATATAGATGGTGGGAACAATGAAGCAGATTCTTCATCTGTAGGTTGCAATCCGTATGATTTCTTTTCTCGATGTCCTACTTGTGTTTCACCTCGCACCTAATCATCACGTTCCTAGGGACAGAGACATCTGCGCTCTAAGGCAATCATAGTACTACCAGCATGGTTACATCGTTCTGCGGGCAAGCTTCAACTTCAAAGTCACCTGATTTAGCACCAGCCAAAGGAGTAGGAACAGCAGCTGGGGAAGCACCACTACCATCCATGGGATGCTTTGTGAACAGCCCCCTCTATTCAATATCGATACCTGTCAGATTCCATAGCTGATGAATCTCTTTGTTTTTTCACTCTTTCCCCGTCACGCAAGACGCTTTTCTGGCACAAACCTAGTAGTTATTTGTCCTGCTGATCTTGGGTGAACTGATGACACTGATGCTCCAAGACCAAGAGTTTTCACAGCCAAAGCTATTGAAGTTGCTCCCTCCCATGAATCACAGCTTTCTGGACGCACTGCTTGAACACCATGGAGCAAGATAGAGAAAAAAACTCCTATCCCAGTTAATCGAGCTGAACTGACCCACCGCCGGGCAGGTGCATCAGCCTCTTCTTTCTAGTTTCCGACAGGGTTACCAGCACTAGACTATGACCTCTACTCCAAAACCTGAACTTCACAGATCCGAAGCCTAAACCTTCACTACTTCCATCACTTCACAGAGCAGGTCTTGTTCTGAAACTTGCTTTCGGGTGAAATGCAGGAAATCAATTCAATATTCCTGTCATTGAGGATCTATTAGATGAGCTACATGGTGCACAACTGTTTTCCAAACTTTATTTGAGATCAGGTTATCATCAGATAAGAATGAGAAGAGAATACATTCATAAATTTTAGGACATATTTTTGTCATTATGAATACTTAGTGATGCCATTTGGACTCACTAATGCACCTGCTACCTTCCAATCTTTAATGAATCATGTTTTTGCTCCGGAAATACCTTTTGGTATTCTTTGATGATACTCTGATATATAGCAAGACCAAACAAGCTCATCTCAAGCATCTCAAGTTAGTCCTAGACATTCAAAGGTCATAAAAACTATATGCTAAGATTAGCAAATGCAGTTTTCTTGTCCCTCAAGTGGATTATTTAGGGCATGTTATCTAAGGATCGGGTCTATCTACAGATCCCCAGAAAATAGTTGCCATCAAAGAATGGCCAGCACCTAAGACTATCACTCAGTTCAGGAGTTTTCTTGGTATTGTTGCAGAAAAAGAATATTTTTTAAGAATTATGGGATCAATTCTAGGCCACTTCATGACTGTCTAAAAAATATTCATTCCAGTGGTCAGATGCTCAAATTGAGGCCTTCACAACATTGAAGAATTGCCTGGTCGCTGCTCCTCTTATGGCTTTGCCTGATTTGACCCTAGCATTTACTTTTTAAACCGATGCATCAGCTCAAGGTATTGGTTATGTCCTCATGCAACAAGGCAGACCAATTTCTTATTTCAGTAAAACCCTTGGACCCAGAAATGCAGCTATGTCAACTTGAAGAGATGGCGCCACTACTTTCTTGGTTCCCAATTCTTTTCTTGATCAAAACTAATCAACAGAGCCTTAAATACATCACAGAACAAAAAGTCTCTGATGGCATCCAGCACAAGCTTATGTTAAAATTGCTTGAATTCAATTACAAGATTGAATACAAAAAAAGAAAACAAGGTTGGAGATGCTTTGAGCAGAAGAGATTCTCTTATGATGGCAGTCACTTCAGTTACTCCTACTTGGGCTTCAACTATAGAAACCAGCTACACTAATGATGATCACTGCAAATCTCTGCATGAGAAGCTCACTGTATCAGCCAATGCATCTCCCCCTTATACTCTTCATTCTGGCATTTTGAGATATGAAGGAAGAATATCTGTGGGATTAGATGCTGTTCTTAAACACCAAATCATTGATTCACTTCACAGCTCTCCCATAGGAGGCCATTCAGGCATTGTGGCTACTTATCAAAGGGTAAAAAAGCTATTTTATTGGCGCCAGGCTAGGAGATTGAAACTTTTCGACATGAGTGTGCAGTTTACCACAGAGTCAAGGGAGAGCATTGCCACTACCTTGGTCTCCTGGATCCACTGCCATTACCTACTTCTGCTTGGACTGACATCTCCCTGGATTTCTTTGAGGGTCTTCCCAAATCATTGGGCAAAGAAGTCATATTGTTGGTGGTGGACAGGTTCACTACATATTCTCATTTCATTCCCCTTGCTCACCATTATACAGTACAATCAGTCTCTCATGCTTTCATGGATAATGTTTTTAAGTGGAATGGATTGCCAAAGTCAATAGTCTCTAATAGAAATTGGATATTCACAAGTAACACGTGGCAGGCCTTCTTGAAAGCACTGCAAGTGAAATTGAGGTTTAGCTCTTCCTATCACCCACAATCAGATGGCCAGACAGAACGTGTGAATCAGTGTGTGGAAAATTACTTGCGTTGCATTGTTTTTCAGCAACCAAGGAAGTGGGCTAGTTTGGATCAAGCAAATTCCACTTGGGAGGATGCCGACTTCATCAAAGGTCTCTTTCCGGAGTTCTATACAGCTCCTATTCGTGGTTGGTGCCCTAATTCCAACACTAGGCTGTCGGGGCCGGATTTCGGGAACACAATATTCCAGAAATTAACCCCTAGTGTCATCACCAGCCCAGGATTACTGTTACTGGTGGACACATCCTTGTTACAGATTTCCAAGCATTTACAAGAATTTGATACAAGACCATAAAGGTCTACTGATACAACAATGACTCCGGTGGTGGATGAAGGAATTGGCTTGTGGATCTCCAACATCGATGGGGCTCCATTCCCACAGGAACAGCTGACCCGGATAACTCCTATCCCGCGTGGCTGTACTCCTAGGCTTCGCACGGACGTCGCTGTGTTTTTCCCCGTAGAACTCCTAACCTGGCCAAGTAAATAGCCAGGGACAAGCCTGTGAGTACGTTTGAATGTACTCGCAAACATCATGGACAAATGATATAACAAATGCAGCAAACAATTATATGGTCATGATGAATTAAACTTATATGCATATGCTCATGATGGACTTATATTAAATGCATGCTGACAGGAATTAAAACATGGCATGGTGAATAATAGTTAGTGCAGAAAATAAATATTAGTATCAATAAAATATAAAAGAAATGCCGGTCGGATGTCAAGTGACACCACGGTCGGTCTTGAAAAGAAATGCCAGTCGGGTGTCCACAAGAGTAGTGGCGTGATAGAACCGCCTGAAACTCGAGGGACGCCACCGAAAGGTCTTGAAAATAAATATGAGTGTCCGGGGTAGTCCAGCCAGCCCCTGAGACACTCTGATAATAAAATAAGAGAAACGAGTTAGTCCACAATAATAATAATCATAGCTTCAATAAAAATCATTATAATGCCAGTAGCAACAATAGTTAAAAATAAACCATGTTCAATCTTAATTCTTTCCTCCGGAGACCGACTCTAAGACCGACACTTGACCAACCCAGACTGTAGTCCTTAACCGCGGACACGGCTATTCGAATAGGTTTCAAACTCTGCAGAGGGTGTACTCTTTACCCACAAGTATAGGATTTCTTTAGTCAGTATCGTGACACTGACTAATTCCCATTACGGTCTTTGGGATGAAAACACACCTAACAGGCACACACCAGAAAATCCGTTCAGATGCCAGGAATCACCCAAAGCATCATTCCAGAAAAACTCTAAGTCGGAGAGGCTACAACCTCCAAGAGCATGGGATCACTATTTATACGCGCGAATTACAAGGGTACACTCCCTCTCGGCATCACGACAGCCGGAAACACCCATGCCCCCTGACGCGATGGAAGGATTTAGTCCACCGTCGTGGAAAACCCTCATCGTGGCCCTCTGTACGGTGTGTGCACGGAAAGGGGTTAACAACTTACTAAACCATACCCTACCCGTGGCAGGGACAAGTGGCAGCACGATTCAAGTATGGGGGTTACCGGAACAAGACTCGATCTACGGTCGACTCAGGAGGCTTATGTTTCCTGCAGTGATTAGCACAAACAAGTATTCCTTCAACAGTATCACCAGGACAGGGCCACAACCCTTGCCTGCTTTCACATATATCTCGTGACACCACTGTGTCAAAAATGGCCCGTGCCCACCGGCACGTTCAAAGCAGGAGCACACTCCTGGGTTCTCATAACTTATGCATGTTGCAAGTGGAATGCATGCAAGAGAAAATATGCACATGACCATGTATGCACTACTAGCATTATGCAAGTTAAATTTGAATTCAACATAGTCAGGCTTAAACTATCCTAGCAAATAATTCACTATGCAATCATCATATCAAGTGTTCAAGATGCTTGCCTTGAACATGCAGAAGTATTGAGAGCACTCCACAAGTTTGAAAAATTCATCCCCCCTTCATTTCCTATTTTCAAAAATATCAAAATCACCACATAATTCAAAAACAGCACTAAAAAGTATTTCAAATATTTTTGAAATAAATACTAAAATAAACTAGAGGATATTTAAGGAATATCAGAAAAAGAATTAATTTATTTAGAGTTCATATGAATTAGCTATGGAATATCTAAGTTTAAATAAATGATTAAGAGCAATATTTAATTGATTCAACAGAGACTATGCATAACAAAAATGTTCACCTAATTTAAATAATTAGAGAATTATTTTAGAAGTCTAAAGGAATTTGAATTATTAAATTTGGTGTGGAAAAGAGTGCTGTGGAATTACTCTAATTTACTGGATAAAAGATAAAGACAGAGAAGTCTTCCTGTGAACAGGCACAGGCGTGCACTGGGGCGAGGCCCGGCTAAACGACGCCACTGGGCTGAGCCCAGGGACGCGGCCACGCGGGGCGAAACGGTGAGTCGCCGACAGGCGGAGCCCACCTGTCGGGTTTGTCTCCCACCTTTCGCGCACCTTGGACAGGAGCAGGGAAAAACTCCGGTGATGATTCCCGGCGGCAGGGGCCTCCATTCGAGAATCTGATGGTACCGGCGTGTTCCTGAGAACGAGCCGCACCTGTGTAATAAGAAGATGGTCGCCGGGGAGCTCGGTATCGAGTAGAACGCCATCCATGGCGGAGGAGGGCGTCGGGTGGAAGGGGGCTTTTGCCCACGGGCTAGCCTCGATGGAATTGGAGTGGGGAAAGGATCCGCTGGATCAGGGGGAAACTACTGGTGAAGAGAATGGCGTGGGGGAGGCTCGGGTGGCGCCGGAACCATCGAGGAGACGGCGGCGGCAGAAGCTACTGGAGTTGGGGAAGACGACCGTTTCCGGTCGTTCCATGGCTTGGGGTGGTTCTCAGAGGGAGGAGGGGGAATGGTGTGGAGCTGGGAGAGCTCGGGGGTGGCTTATATAGGCGGGGCGACGCGGTGCCGCGGCTTCCAGAGAAAGCCACGATGGCGGGCGCCATTACTGCGCCGGCGAGGTGGTTGAAGGGGGTGGCACGACGTGGCAAGCCTCTGGGTGAGTCAACCGTCCAGGGGGCGAGCTGGCTGGCCTCGGGTGGTGCCAGGCGGCTCGGGCGGCACCGCCCACAGCAGGCGACGGCGGCGGCCATTTATGGCGATGGGTGAGGCCGGTGGCGAGGTGGCTGGAGGCGGCGGTGGTCGGTGTGGACTGTGGTGGCCCGCAGTGATGATGAGCCGTGCTGGCAAGCACGGATAGGCCAGGTGCCTCAGGGCGAAGACGTGCCCGAGAAGGTGGCAACCGTGGGTGGCGTGGTCGGCGATGGTCGGCACTAGCGGCCGAGGTAAGGTGTCGGCGAGCTTGCAGGGGATCGAGCTGATCCGGAGGAGGGCTCGGGCGAGCAGAGGAGGCAGCAGGAGATCGTCAGGAGCGCGATGCCAGTGACTGCAACACCCGCGCTCTGGTCGCGCTCTGGACACGCGCACCACGTGTTCGGCAAAATGCCAATGGCGTCTACAAGGATCTAATGGAGCTACAAATTGGCAGAGTGCTGCTAATGGGCAGGAGGGAGGTGCTGGACATGCTGGTTTCGTCATTTGACCAAGTGTCCAATGTAGCATAGGTGGTGGCAAAATTTCTGTTATGCATACAAGGTGCTCGACAGAATGATAGAGCTATCTAGGCAACTTTGTTGGAAGTGAAACTTGGCAGAGTTATGTCTCCTTACAGATAATAGATGATGGTGGAGTTGGCTTGTGGAAGGAGCAAACTTGCTAGTGCAAGTTTTGCAAAAATTCACTTCTGGACAGTAACTACAGAGAGGTGTTTGGTGGACTTAGAAAATTCAAATGGGGATGATCTTCTGGACTTAAGGGTTTAGTTGGAAGGACTAAAATATGGACAAGTTTCAGAATTTTTGGGAAAGAAAAATTGAGGTTGTAGTAGAAACCTTGAGAATGGACAGAAATGAAAAGGAGGATGGTTCACTCAAATTTTGCAAAACACCAAGTTGGGTTTTTGCACCAAAGTGACATATAGGCATCATAAGACCTCTCAGAATTATGGTGGAATTTTTAGAGAATTATTTAAAATAGTTGTAGTGCAAATAGAAGCATATGAAGAAAAGAAAAAGCTATTAAAAGAATTTTCTATGGCAAAATTTTATTATGAAAATAATTCTTAATATTATTAAACAAGTAATGAAATGTTTTCAGATGACTATCAGAGCCCACAAATTTACTGCAAAATTTTCTATATGGAGGGAAGAAACCGGAAACAAAAGGTTCTAAAATCATTAAAGAACTGTTTGTAAATCAAAATTTTTGTTTCTAGCCAAATTTTATTTAATGAAAAAGTAATTAAATTTCTGGGGTGTTACATTGACAATGCTTTGGGGGAGGCATTGCCATATCTGAAGATTACTCTACCTAACTCTCGATTGAATTCAGAGTGCTGCCTTTACTTCATTTGCTGTGAACGGAGCCAAGAGGCTTGCGTTCATTTCTTCAGTTACTCCCCTGTTTACTTTCCCCGGTAGCCTAGGGTCGGGAGCTAGGACTTCTGAGGTGAACCGTCCCTCAAAGTAACCCTGTATCAGAGATGCTAACTGGTCATTACCTTCGATCCTATTGTTGTTTGAGTCATTCAAAAACTTTGTTATGTTCTCCTTTTTTCTCCGTTGCAAAATGATGTGATGAAAGAAGCTCATATTTCGGTCTCCATGGCGGAGCCAATTAGCCCTTCCTCTTTGCAGCCATTAATCCGAGTGCAAACTCTCCGAATTAAGTGTTGGAGGCAGTCACTCCTATCCACTCCTACCAGGAAGGGGAGCCCCAAGTACTTGTCAGTGAGCGATTCGATGACAATATTCAGCAGGTTGCATACCTCTTGTTTGTCCCCCCTATCTGTCTAATGGTCCTTGGTTAAACTCTCTTCATTGAAGGTAGTATGTGGTTATCCATCTTATCTACGGTCTGCGAGTCATCCACATGACCAAAACAAAGGGTATGAAAGCAGTGAAACCGATATATCTGTTGAAGGCGATCCCACCGGTCCTATTTATTAAGTTGCAATGGCGAGTATCTTTGGACCCCAAAGAGTTGTATAAGTTGAAAAATGGAGATTTGCCTGTGGCATTGGCTGTTGGGTAGCTAGCTATTGCATTTGAAGGCTCCACAAAAAGAACCCGCAGGTACTATTACGATAGGTGGCTTCGAATCCAGCTTGTTAGTCGTTTGCATCTCGGTTAACAAAAATAAGCTTGAATCCCTCCATTCGTAGATCAATCAGCTAAAGTTGTTAAAACAATGCCATGGTAAAAAAGTAGGAGAAGGTCGTTCTTTCTTACTCGAAGTTGTACTCAGGTGCTGCCGTTTTAGAGTTAGGCGATATTCTCTGTGTAAACCGGTATCGTATCTGTTCGATATGGTCCATTCTATAAGTATAGTCATTTCAGTCTTCCTCAAAGGATCTCCGATCTATTATGCAACCTTCCCTTCGAAACCCACCCCACATGAATACTTCTACCCCTTATCACAGCTCCAATACCCACAGGCATCTGTCTCTAGCACAAATCTTTTACTGAAATCAGGGAGAACCAACACAGGGGCCTCAATTAAAGCTTGCTTGAGAACATCAAAGGATTGCTTTGGCTTGTCCACACAAATGGTACTCGTTTCTTTAACAAGTTCATGAGATGTCTCCTAATTATGTATATACAGGATGAGTCACATCTTGTCGGGAGCCATGCGGAGCACAAAAAGTGAAGAGAAAGGATTTTTTCACCACTTTAAGCCAAAAGATAGAAATGAAAGTTGTTCTCATAGAATGAGATTAGATCCCGCAAGTGAGCTATTTATACCGAAGCTTACAAGAAGCAAAGTGGAAACGAGAGCTTTCCCACCACGGCATCCAACTCTTCTCTTCCGTAAGCAAAGGGGCTTTCAATGAGATAGGGAGCTGTACAATTTCACCCATGGGTGGGGCTGGCTACGCTTGCTAGATTGGATAAAATATACGCGTCCTACGCTAGGCGGAATCATTGTTTCACTCCTCCAAGTGTTCCATGCCAATGGGTAAAGCCTTTATCTATCACTTCGGTCGGAGACATATTAATTAAATTTTCTATCTTGGGACCCTTGAAAGCTCGCTTCCCTTCCTAAACTGAGGGAAACCGGTGCCTGAGAGATCCGTTATCTGCAGTCTCTGAGCTTGATTGCACATCTTTTCCTGCTCATACATGTGTTTTTGCATGCTTGAGACCTCCTCTTTCGCTTGGCTATCCGAGGAAAGATGTCTTACGAGGTGGGTTGGACAACGTACATAGTGAGCCTACTGCTATCAGTGTGAAGATGAGCATCTATCTATCTTTCCAGGATTTAGTGTCTGTGTGCTTGTTCTTATGGGAACGTGCAGATCACCCAATCATATCAGGATGGATCCAATTGGTGTGATTTTTGTCTATATTGATCACTTACCCACGCTATAAGAAGAACGGCGTCATGGAAGAGTTTGGGGTCCAAAGCCACACCTTGTTTACCCCATAGGAACAGAGGTCAGGAGGTGCCGGCAGAGCGCTGCATTCAATCTGACTGATGGCTCAATATAAATACGAGACGTACTTGAGATATATAATTTATGTGTTTCGCTATTTCGAATACCTAAACTCATGCGGTGCTAAATTGCTAATCCAAGCCTTATCAATAATACCAGCACGCCGTCTGATCCAAGATTAGCAACCTCTCTTTCTGTCATAGAGGGAACCTCACTGACGCATTCAGGGCTCTGTAGTTGAAGCGTTCCTACCATCCATATATAGGGAATCCACACCGTCGGCTTGTCGATCCGGGATCGCCCAGGATCGAGTGGAAGGTCAGAGAAGCCAGTCTTCACTGGTGCTTCCATGGCAGTTGGATAGTAGATCAGAGAGGCAGGCCAGTAGAATATGGAGTTGTTTTCGTTCTCTTGTTATTCTTTTATGGCTATAAGTATTTCTGTCTTGGATTCGTTTGGCCATTAGGTTTGAATTGCCTTCTCTTTCTGTCTTCCATTTGAATTCCGTGATTTATCCTGCTATTTGGAGAGTAGTTGATATGGTCTTTCTTGGGTTTGGCTTTCAAAGTGCATTTCGAAAAGATTGAGTTGCTGTGAATGGCTGGAATGGAATATATAAATAATATGGAAAATATGGCTTTCTTTCCATCTACCTATTTGAAGTAGTAAGCTTATCTTTTAGGTGGGAATAGTTTACAATCGAGTTTGAAAGCATTAATGAAGTGAACCTATTACATCAAGTTCTTTTTTGACCTTTTCATTTGAAAGTAGCCATAGGCAAGGAAGGCTACCTATTGATACGGAAAGAAAGCCATCTCTAGCTATTCTTTTTTAGGGTGGAAAAGAGTGCTCCATATCCATATATGTGCTTGAAGGGAAGGCCGCATCTTTAATTGTATTCTTTTTTGAGGTCATCCTCTTCAGCATGTGTTAGTAGTGCTAGTTTTTCGTTTTTAGTACCTTACGGGTCTATAGAAAGGCTTAGAGGATCCTAAGGTGTCAGTTTATGTTGGAATTGCTTTGCTCTTTTTCTAGAAAATAAGCTTGAAAGAAAGTGCTTTTATTTGAGTTGAAATGAAAGAAGAAATCGTCTATCTAGACAGTGTATGTGTATTATTCGGTCCATGCTTGCCCTTCTAGGCCCTTTAGATCTATATCTATCTTACTATCGAGAAGGGTCTTAGGAGGAGCAGAGCAAGTCGCGTTTACAGCCAGCAGTTCTTATGGGCGTAACTCCCTCTAGTATTCCAATAATCTCCTTTCCTCCAATATGTCACTAGTATTCAAGTATGCGGCTCGTATTAGTATGACAGGCGTTCGAGAGACTAGAATTCTTTTCATAGCCTTCCCTTCAATATGCCATCTTGTCTGGCGGCGCTCTATCCTTCCAAGCGAGCCTCTGCTTGGGGAGCACTCCTTCTATCATTCATAAAATATGCTTATCTCTCCTTGGTCGTAAAGCTTCGCTTTGCTTTCATTTACTAAAAATGCCATTGGAGTTTCCAGCCGGGAGGCATAGTCTCGTACAATCAACTTCTCTTCCTCTTTCAAAAAGTAGCAAAGCGGTGTCAGGTTGGAAGCCTGCGGGCCAGTCTGTTCTAGCGCCTCATTCTTTACATCCTTGCATTACTCTCTTCCTTTCCTCCTTACCCTAACTTGAACTGGCTGAAACTAAAATGGCCGGACTTTCTAATGATGGCACTGGCTTGGCTGGATCGACATGAACTTCTATTAGGACAGCAACTGTTTTGCCCCTTGTCCAACTTTGACTGAGACATAGCCTTGCTGCTGCGGGGCAGCCGACTTATAATTCTAGTTACTGTCCTTCTTGTTCATGTGGTGCCTACCTCTCTCCAAAACTCCTTCCCGCACTTAATCGAGCAAAAGATGCAGCTTCACTAATTGAGTTATGCACCTGCACTTCCACTGCAGCTCTAAGTTCATTCTTCAGACCCAAAATAAATTGTGTAACCACCAGTAGTCCTCCTACATTCAGATCATACAATTTAACCTAGCGGAGCGGATTCAACTACTTAAGATATTCTTCCAGTCTGCTCTCTATCATCATCTATCGTCTAAATAAGTAAATAATGACACCGATATAGATCTTCTTGAGGACCCCCTTCCAAGCCATAGGAAAGAAAGCCACTGGAGTGCGACGCTCAAAGCAAAAGTAAGTAATAGGGAAATAAGGTTATATTAGGCTTGTAGGGCTGCTGCTCTTTGAAAGACGAGGTCTAGTGGAAGAGGCGCGTCGGGCAAGTTGAGTACTCAGATTCGACGCTTGCTTGACATCACTCTTTGAATTTCAAAGCTGACATGACCATTGATTCCACCTCCATTGCCGGAAAGGATAATGATGGATCTTTAGCTAGCTCATAGGCAGAGGAATGGTGTACGTTAACATATAAGAAATAGTTGATCCGCTACCAAATACGTTGTGGAGCCATGTTCTCCAGGGAGGTTTGAGGGTTCTTGGGATGGGTTCTATGTTGTTGCCCATTCATTTCCTATTTATAAGGTGATATGTAAAGCCAGTCATTCTATTAAAGAGAACTTCCAGTTACATATTTTAGATGGTAATTCGGTGTGATTGTTATAAGACCCTTGGCTCGGTGATGACTGCATTGAATAGAAGGCCTATTCCTATGAACATGTCAGAGCTGTTGGAAGAGGTTTGTCTCTCTTCCACTATCTCGTTCCTAATAGGGATTGGCATCTTAGTTTATTAGCTTTTTTCTCCCTAATGAGGTGGTGCGAGAAATTTCAGCTGTACAAATTCCTAGAAGCATCTGTTCTGATACTTTGACATGGGTGTCTTCTGTTCACTCTGACGATTAGGATGAAGGAAGTATACAGGTAGGTCTATCAGCCATTTAATGAGGAAGGTGGTCTTCATTTCCCTTGCGTGTGGAAGCTTAAGGTCATTCCCTGCATTCCGTTTTTTGGTGGAAATCTTATTGGAATAGACTTCCGTGCAGAGAACAAACTTCTTGTCTCAAGGAATTTTCTCCCATTGTCTCAGTGTTTTTTTAATGTTTGTGAAGGGGTAGTGGAGGACATAGACCATGTTCTGGTGAAGTGCACAGTAGCTAATCAAGTGTGGATGGTTGGTCTTCCCGAACTCTTTGAGCTGGAGCTTTGAACTCTATGAGGTATTGGGTGCTTGCCCTATTGAGAGTATCTTACATTCTCTTTTCACGAGACAGATAGAAAAATAGGCAATCCGATAGAAAGATTATGGCTTCCTTACTATCAGCCAGCTCCCACAGGCGATGAACTGCTTCCGACTTCTTCATTCGATTTGTAGCCATACCGTATAGAGTTAAAAATGCCTTTTTGGAAGTAGCTAGATTCAAGCAAGCATCCTAGCAAAACGATCTTTTGACAATGGGCTCTGCCCAACACTGGACTGACTGACTTTATACAGAGATAAAAAGGCAGCAATCCAAGTTTGAGAAGGCGGTTAAAGACATTCATTGTGGTTGGTCACGTTGGTGAATTAGATGAACAATCGATATTACCATCTTGGACTGTGAAGTCATCCATCCAGACATACTTCTTAGTTTAAATAGCCAAACATCTGAGTGAGTCAGTCTACCAATGTGTCGGTACGAAACGACACCTATGGGATCATTGGAATCCCTTCTATGATTGGCGGGCGCGGAGTTGTGTGAAGAGCAGGTCTAAGAGTCAGCACATCGATCGTTTACCCAGGTTCGGGCCACGAGGATGCGTAATACCCTAGTCCAGCTTTGGTGTATATTTGAGTGTTGTTGAGTCCTTCAGCTAGCTATGGTGCCTATCCAGCTTTCCAGGATCCGAATCTCCATCCAGTATGCCGCGGGCCTCCTTTTATAGTCCGAAGGGGCTGCCACAGTGGCACACAGGAGGTGGAAAGGTGTATAGCGTATAGGCTTATCCCATGCCATTACGGGACAAGGCGCATTCAATGCGCTACTTAGGTGTAATTTACTTTATCGGGGACGGGAAAGAAGCCCGTCCCGTCCGTGGCCGCTCTGTCTGGTCGCGACACGCATCCAGGCCAGCGAGGCAGGCAGCTGAGGTGGCGTCGCGGTAGGGTCTTCATCAAGATCTGCATGCCAGCACATAAGTGATTGGCTAGCTAGCCCAGGAACCACGTATCGCCACGTGGGCGCCTGCCTGGGCCAGCGGGTCGGCCGCCGAGCTGGGGCGGCAAGAGCTTGCCGCTGGCTTGTTACCGTTCTCGGCAAGGGTCTTGCCGGGGCCTCCGTGAGTGCCCTGCGGCAAGAGGCTTGTCGGGGCTTCGGGGTGTCTTAGGCAAGGAGACTTGCCGGGGCCTCGCGGGCGTCCTCGGCAAGGAACCTCACGATCGCCATGTCTTCTAGATCTTACCTTGGGAGTCACAGATCTTTGTCTTCACAAAGATCTGCATCCCATCACGTGGGCGCTTCTCGAGCCTTGGCTCCACTGTTTGTTGATGTTGTTGGAGCCCATAGGCTTCGAGGGTGGTCGCGACGGAGGCGTCTGAGTGGATTGCCCCGGCAAGAGCCTTTGCCGGGTGGCGCGCAGGCTGCCCCGGCAAGAGTCCTTGCTGGGGGAGCCTGTCCCTTTGCTTGGTCTTCTCGTGTTGTCTGTCTTGGCGGCATCTTGATTGTCTTGGTAACTCTGTGTTCCTTGCTTCCTCCTTCTGCCCTGTTATGTTTGGCCTCAGGCGTGGCTCTGACTGCCCATGCACAAGTAAGGGGTAAAAAAAGGGCCCCTACTTTTGTACAACACAATGCCTTGTGACTCATGACAGTAGTCCACCAGATCCCTAGTTGCAGTTTTTGTCCTTTTGGATACCACCTATTTTCATATTGAAAATATTACAGTACCTTCACCACAAACACAAGGCCTGCTGCTCCCAAAGTTGCAAAGTCGCCCGTTTGGTAATCGGAGTGAATCTATACTTACTCAACGACTAACTCTGAATGTTCTCGCTATCGAAGGATTTCTTTCTTTGCATATGATGATTTAGGCTCAATTCCTTCCCGAAAGAATAGTAGACTGACAAACGTATCTTAATCGTTCCGTCAACTACTCGACTGAAAGAACTCTTAGATCTCATTCTCTTATTTCTTGTTTTTTCAGGATCCAGGAAAGATTTTCTTTAAAAAGAGGAATCCAGATGGATAGATTGTGAAATAAAGTATCTCCTTCGATTGAAACATCAAGGATGAAATAGATGACTTCTAACCGAATGTTTGATGGAATTATGGTGCGATTCCTAGTATTCAAGTAAAAGAATATTAGATTACATATAAGTTATTGGTGTTCCTACTCCATTATATTCTCTATTTCAATCTCATATGAGGTAGTTGGTCAAAGATAGGCTATGTCGACCCTTTCAAACAGTTTTCCATAAAAAAAGCATAAATCCGCTTATGGCATTCACCCAAGCATACAGAGACAGAGGAGAGCTTGCCTGCGGTAAAGGAAGGTTTTTACTACGAAGCATACAAGTCTGCTTTAACCAACAGGGGAGTGGGAAATACGCACCCCTGTATATTACAACTGATGCCCCACCTATAAGCAGGTAGCTTGTGAGCTATCGATCAATTGTGAATGTTCTCATAGAATTGGATCTTATCTTATTCACATAAGTCTTTCATTTCGTACATGTTTCCAAGAAAGAAATTAGGACAACCAATTAAGCATTGGATGAGTCAAAGGCTTCTTCGAGCATTCCAAATCAACTAGGACATGACTCAATGAAGTCACCAATGTTGTTGCTTGCTTGACTTCGCATTTTTGAATATACTTCTTTGCTTGTATCGCCAATGAAGATACTGCATCATCTCTTACTTGCTAGATAACCAACACTTTGCTATCCATTTATTTTGCAATTAGATCAATGTCCCAATGCTTATATATGTGGTGCCCCATAGTGATGAATGGAGCAAAAGCTATGAAGAATTAGGAAGTATCAGCCCGGAATTACCCCGAGACTTATATGCAGGAATCATAGCCAGCGAATAGAATTACTCTTTTAATATAGCAGTGGTGACGCCATGGATCAAGGAAGAAGGTTTTGTCTTATCCCAGCAGCAATAAGAGCCTCTTTCTTCTCCTGATGTGAATACACAAACCCCTATAGCGTCCGATACCACTCACATACGCAAGAAATTCTTGTTGTGGGGCAAGTTAAAGTACTTTGATATGCCCCAGACGTCTTCGAACCTTGGTATTTTGAATCAGATTGATAGCTTTTTGCATGGCTGCGGTTCCGGGATTCAAGTCTTTAGGTTACATGTTCTACATTAGGTTCACGAAACGGATACCTATCTACATAGCAAGCTTCTTCAACAGGTCATTGGACATCACCCTCACTTCTTCTAGCAGGAAAGCACGTTAAGAGGTAAGATCGTACCTCAAGTCAAAGGCCCTCGTTATAGTAGGAGGCAACACAACACACGCTGAGCAAACCGCAACTTGCCTATTTTGTGTAACTGGTTGAAACTACTAATTTCCAGTTCATCTTACGATGGTATACGATGACGGTCTAACCTTCTATACTAGTGCATTCATAGGAGGACGAAGCAGGAATTAGGAAGCTCTACACTTCAACCGGAGCGAACTTCACACTCGAACTTAGATATAGCAAATAGATCAAATAGGCTCAGAGAGATACGGGGCATAATTAAAAAAGAACCGTCAGAGTGGCAATATAGCTAGCTAGATAGATAGAAGGTCTAATTCTAAACGAAGTCTGATCTGTCACACCCAGCCATAAACAACCATTCCAAATTCCCAAGATGAAATGGAAATAAAGAGGATGCATTTAGGATCTCATACTTCGGCGAATCTAGGGGCTTAGAAGAGTCTCACCAACAATGGTAAATCGGTGGGCCAAACCAAAGAAAGACTGTCTCTTTGAAGACGTGGTCACGGGGATACGGTCCGACAAGAGAGATGCTGAAGAATATGCCCTCCTCAAGGGGTCAAGCACTCGATCAGAACTAAATTATCATGCGACACTCGCAGCATGAGCACATAGGGAAAGATAAAGAGAAGGATAAACGCTAAAGAGATCGTCAACTTCACCTTGGCATGCTTCCATCAGTGCCTCAAAACATTTTCTATTCTTATCTCTAGAAGGGTGCTTCTATTGTTGTAGTGTTTATAGCGAAAGAGGACAAAAGTCCAGCCGGACACCATATAACTCCGGTATCACGTCGCGGGTGAAAAGGGCCTGAATATTTCCTACCAGCAAGCACCCCCACTAACTCACACGTCAGATACTGGGCCCGAGAAACGGCAGAAAGAAAAAGGTGTGAACCTTGTGATACGTCCAAAACGTATCCATAATTTCTGCATGCTCCATGCTTCTTTTGTGTGATATTGCTATGATATTGATGCACTTCCATACACTTTTGATCATATTTGGACTAACCTATTAACTCAGTGCACCACAGTGCCAGTTACTGTTTCCTGCTGTTTTCTATTTCAGGTTTCCCCCATATTAAAAGTGCTCCAAAAATTCCAGGAAAAATATAGGAAAAATCAGCGTACAGGAAGCTTCGCGAAGAACCAAAGATGGGCCAGAGGGGAGCCAGGGGAGGCCCAGGCGGCCACCTGGCGCGGCCCCACCCCTGGCCGCGCCAGGGGGGGCGCCTGGGGCCCCAGCTGCACCTCTTGCTTCCCCCTTCGCCTATATATCCCTCTCGTCCTGAAACCCTCGAGGACAGAACCCTTTTTCGCGATCTCGCCTCTGTTCCGCCACCGCAGCGCTTCCAAGATCGGGAGCATCAGGAGAACTCTTCCCGGCACCCTACCGGAGGGGAGAACCACCACCGGGAGCTTCTCCACCACCATGGACGCTTCCCGGATGAGTCGTGAGTAGTCCACCTTGGACCATGGGTCCATGATCAGTAGCTATGTGATGTTCTCCTCCCCTCTTTACTCTTCATGGTTTAGACCTCGTGAGCTGTCCTACATGATCGAGGCACATATGTAATCTTTCTGCTGTTGCTTTGCTGAGTTTGCTGGGATCTGATGGATTATGAGACTATGTTGAGATTGTGTTTGAGTAATATATTTGATTCACCTCTTTTATATCTTTGTTCTTGAGTAATTCTTGCATGTTCTCCGTTGCTGTTTATTGCTTTGGCCAAGTAGTAGGTAGTAACTCCAAGAGGGAGCGTTATGTTTGATTGTGGGTTCATGCCCCCTGATGACTAGCTTGAGTGACAGAAACATGAGTCTAGGGGATGTGTTGTTGCCACAAGGGAGAAAACAATGGTGCTTGTACTTGCGGGTGCCAGGATTGTTTACTTTATGCAAAGTTCTTTTAATGCAGTTGTCTGTTGCTTTGAGTTTACACTCTGGGTGGGATTCGCAACTTAATACCAGCGAGATGTTCTGGATAGATATCTCAAGGTGGATGATTAGTAGTAGATGCAGATGGATTTCGGTCTACTTGCCTTGGCGTACCGCCCATGCTTTTGAGCCTCTACCTTTCTTTGCAGCATAGTTAGCATTGGTTTGCGCACATAATCCTGTCAATTGCCCAGCTGTAATTTGTTTACCTCGCTTTGCTGTTTTATCGTCTTTTGGGAGAGAGACATCACTAGTGAACATCATGGGACCCCGGTCCATATTACCACCGCATATCACACCTTCTATTTACTTCCTGTTTTTATTTCCTAATTGCAGTCATAGTTATCATTATTATCTCTTGTGTTTGATCCTTTGTAAACAACAAGGCCGGAGGGATTGACAACCTCTCTGTACTCGTTGGGAGCAAAGTTATCTGTATCTGTGTGCAGGTTCCGTCAACCGCTAAGTTTCTGGCGCCGTTGACACTTACTTGTCGACCCTCGGAGTCTCACGGGATTCGATCCTTGGTATCTTTGCCAAGGGAAATTTGCCGCTACGCTACATCTCAACCTTCCACTTGGGGTAACCAACGAGGGACGAGAAGCCATCAAGCAAGTTTCTGGCGCCGTTGCCGGGGACTCCACTCTTCAAGATAGGGGAGTTGCATGCTATCTTTTATCTTTGCTTTTTAGTCTTATTAGTTTACCTTTCAGTTTTTTCTTTAGTGTCCCTTACCAAAAATCACAAAAATAGTTATCTTTCTTTTAGTTGGCATTATGTCTGGTCCTTTTGCCTTTGGTGAGGCAGAAGTGCTCACCTTTAAACAAAGAGGTGGTGAAAGTCTAAAAGATGTTTGGTATAGAATTAATGATTCTCAAAAAAGAGCCACCAAGAAGCAATCTACTACTATCCTGCTTAGAAATTTTTATGTTGGAATTATTTCTTGGAATAGGTTTATTCTAGATTCTGCTATCAATGGAAATTTCCTAGAAGCCCCAGTTTGGAATCTCTTAGTATTATGGAAAATCTTGTTGGAAATCCCCCTGTTGTTAGCATTCAAGAGGACATTACCCTAGCTCACATTATGAAAAAACTTGAAAAGATAGAGCTAGAGATGCCAAACATTAATAAGATAAATGAGTTGGACCGTAAGATCCAAGGGAATTTGAATAGGTTTGATAGCTCCATGCATAAAATTCTCAAAACTTTGGAGACCATCAAATCCCATGACTTGGATTCTTCTAGGATAGACAAGATTGAGGAAATCTTTGACACTTTAGGAACTACTTTCTCCTCAATCAAAGCCAAAAAGGTAGAAACTCCGACAAAGAAGGAACCTAAGTTCGTTTACGTTCCAAAGGCTCCTCATTCCAAAAGTAATCCATCTATTGCCAAAGGGGTTGAAACTGTGAAGACTTTGGAAGAAATACTCTCTTTGATAAATTTATAAATGAATCTCCCATTGACTTTCCACCTTTTGGTTTTCTCCCTAGAAGTATCTTTATTAGGCCTTTATTTGAAAGTCCTCTTAAGACTAGTTGTACTATTGAAGAGCTTTTTGATGATCTTGATGATGGTTTAATTGATACAACTTGATCTTCTCTTTTTGCATCATGCCTAGATTAAAGGCATAAAAGAAAGCGCTTTTGGGAGGCAGTCCACAACAAATTAGGTCTTATTTTCCTTTTGTTGTGACTTGATGTTTGTTACTACAGTAGCATCATCATTGTATCTTTTCTTTTCAGCTTTGTGCCAAGTTTAGCCTCCGATTGCAAGAAAGTTCAAAAGTTGTGACGTGATGTCCAGAAAACAGATTCTGTCCTTGGACAGAAAAATTCGAATAAAATCACCAGATCATCTTTTTGATCTGAATTTTTTTGACAGCGTGCTCTATACAATTGGGTTTCGAGCGTCTGTTCTGAGTTTTTTGATTTGAGTTGCAGAAGTGCCCCGAAAATATTATTTACTACCTGTTGGTCTGTTTTTCACAGATTCTGTCCTGTTTTGCCTTTTCTTCGTTTTGCAAACCTTGAGCTTGCTTTTTCTTTGCAAAAACCTTTTGGCAATCTTGAGAAACAGTAGCTCTTCAAGATTATCTTTATTTCCAGTAGGGAAAAATTATTTTATTGTGGGTACTAACCTCGCTAATCAGATTATGATGAGTTATGTATGAAGGGAGTTTTCAAGTGTGCGAGGGAAGATGATAAAAGAAGATTCAGGAGGGTCAAACGCTCAAGCTTGGGGATGCCCCCGTGCACCCCCAAGAAATATTCAAGAAGACTCAAGCGTCTAAGCTTGGGGATGCCCCCATGCATCCCCTTCTCCATCAACAATTATCAGTTTGCCTTTCGTTCCACTATAATTATCACTTCATGCGTTATGTGCTATGCTTGGAGCGTCTTGCTCTTAGTTTATTTTTTTAGTTTTCTTTAGCTTTGCTTGCTGTTCATAACAAGTTAGAACCCAGCTTTCTTTGTGTGGTAGAGAAACACGCTCCACTTCAACCTAGAACACAACATAGGATTTTCATGCTTATCTTTGTTGTGTGTGTTCTTTGTCTTTCCATAGCTGCTGTCATGTTTAGCTCTTAGTTTTCATGCTTTTCTTTTTAAAGAGCTTTTGTTTAGTTGGTTGCTGAACTCTCTTGAGTTTTTATGTTTATCTTGTTAAGAGAGTTTGCCTGTTGCACTGAGTTGTGTGTCTTAACTTAAAGTAGGTAATTGAGGTTGCTATTTAATTTTAGTAGTAACTTGCAATAGTTTTGAGGTATTGCCATGAGTAATGTCTGAACTTTTGGTGTCAAGAGCTTTAGCCTATTAGTGATAGATGTCATATTTTGGACAATCCGTGTTTATTTTCGAAAAGCTACAAAATAGTTGAGAACTTTAGCTACTAGATGGATCACTAATCTTTGGAGGGATCAAATATTAGAGTACACTCACGTACCATGAGTCGAGGATGCGCAAGGATGACCAAACCCCCATACACTCCTCCTCGGGGTACTTGTCTCTTTGTGAACCTCCTAATTAGATTGAGAGTTACCGATAATAAGTGCATGAGTTCTTCGGACTAATGTGAGTATTCGAAAGTTGACACTTCCACCTAGCCATATTTTTCTAGCCTCTTCGGTACCGTGCATTGCCCTTTCTCACCTCGAGAGTTGGCGCATACTTCGCCGGTGCATCCAAATCCTTCGCACGATACGCTCTCTCATCATAAGCCTCATTATATCCTTCCTCAAAACAGCCACCACACCTACCTATCAAGGCATTTCCATAGCCTTTCCGAGATACATTGCCATGCAACATCCATCTTCTCATGACTTGATCTTCATATCATACATGCTTTTGCTTGATCGATGAGCCGCATGCTAGTTGGGCTTTGCCCTAATCATTGCTACATGACGCGCTAGTATCATTGCATATCCTGCTACACCGGCAGAGGCATACATTTGCATACATCATGATAGTTTCATTTTCTTTCTGTTGAGTACTTTTGTAAAGTGTGAAAGATCTTCTATACTTCTTGTAATATATAGAGTGTTGCCCCTAAAGTGAGGAAAAGATCCCAAAGAGGACAAAATCAAAAGATCCCAAAGAGGACAAATGAGAGTTAAATAGAAAGAGCCATTGAGGCCACAAAAAAATAAAAAAGTAGAAAAAAGAGAAAAAGAAATAAAAAGAGAGAAGGGGGCACACTACTATTCCTTTTGAGAGATCCACACTCGTACTCCATCTTATACCTTGTACTCCATAGAGATTATCATTCATGCATATAGCTATGTGGGGACCTTCACACTATAGAACTTGGCTTGTATATTCCAATGACGAGCCTCCTCAAAAGAGCTCTAGGTCTTCTTGAGCGAGCAAGTTGGATGCACCCCCACTAGTTCCATTGGAGAGCTTACCTTAGCTCATATGTGCATCCGTTGCATGGCAATCCCTACTCCTCACATCATATCTATCATTTGGCTTTCTCTCGCTATGATTGTCCTCATTGATGTGAGCCTTTCACACCTTTTTTGTCTTCCCCCTTCATCATTTTTCTCTCTTTGCCATCCTAAGTGTCAACTTTCTTGCTTACGCTCATCCATTTCACGAGTGCTCAAAATATCGAAAGGGAGTGGATCATTTTGACTTGTACCTGGCTAGTGGTCTGGGGATGAGTCAAGATAAGATTTCAAAGAAGACCAAGTGTGAAACTTTAGTAGATTAAGTTCTCAACAATACAAAAACTATGTTTTACTCTCTCGAATATCCTTATACCCTTTCTTGCACGCAAACACCATTTGGAGACATTCGAGTCACGGACAGCGAGAGCTCTTGCACCTTTATGTTCTTATGTTGCTTGTTACAATGCTAATATAGACTCTTGCTTGTTATGACTTGAATTGAATTACATGCCTTGATTGATTTACTTTAAAAATTCTTATATGGTTGATAGCATGTCACCACAGAAATTATGCTTGTTATCATTTACCTAATCGAGGACGAGCAGGAATTAAGCTTGGGGATGTTGATACGTCCAAAACGTATCTATAATTTCTGCTTGCTCCATGCTTCTTTTGTGTGATATTGCTATGATATTGATGCACTTCCATGCACTATTGATCATATTTGGACTAACCTATTAACTCAGTGCACCACAGTGCCAGTTCCTGTTTTCTGCTATTTTCTATTTCAGGTTTCCCCCATATTAAAAGTGCTCCAAAAATTCCAGGAAAAATATAGGAAAAATCAACGTACAGGAAGCTTCGCGAAGAACCAAAGATGGGCCAGAGGGGAGCCAGGGGAGGCCCAGGTGGCCACCTGGCGCGGCCCCACCCCTGGTCGCGCCAGGTGGGCGCCTGGGCCCCTGCTCCACCTCTCGCTGCCCCCTTCGCCTATATATCCTTCTCGTCCCGAAACCCTCGAGGACAGAACCCTTTTTCGCGATCTCGCCTCTGTTCCGCCGCCGCAGCGCTTCCAAGATCGGGAGCATCAGGAGAACTCTTCCCAGCACCCTGCCAGAGGGGAGAACCACCACCGGGAGATTCTCCACCACCATGGACGCTTCCCGAATGGGTCGTGAGTAGTCCACCATGGACCATGGGTCCATGATCAGTAGCTATGTGATGTTCTCCTCCCCTCTTTGCTCTTCATGGTTTAGACCTCGTGAGCTGTCCTACATGATCGAGGCACATATGTAATCTTTCTGCTGTTGCTTTGCTGAGTTTGCTGGGATCTGATGGATTATGAGACTATGTTCAGATTGTGTTTGAGTAATATATTTGATTCACCTCTTTTATATCTTTGTTCTTGAGTAATTCTTGCATGTTCTCCGTTGCTGTTTATTGCTTTGGCCAACTAGTAGATAGTAACTCCAAGAGGGAGCGTTATGCTTGATTGTCAGTTCATGCCTCCTGATGACTAGCTTGAGTGACAGAAACATGAGTCTAGGGGATGTGCTGTTGCCACAAGGGAGAAAACAACGGTGCTTGTACTTGCGGGTGCAAGGATTGTTTACTTTACGCAAAGTTCTTTTAATGCAGTTGTCTGTTGCTTTGAGTTTACACTTTGGGTGGGATTCGCAACTTAATACCAGCGAGATGTTCTGGATAGATATCTCAAGGTGGATGATTAGTAGTAGATGCAGATGGATTTCGGTCTACTTGCCTTGGTGTACCGCCCATGCTTTTGAGCCTCTACCTTTCTTTGCAGCATAGTTAGCATTGGTTTGCGCACATAATCCTGTCAATTGCCCAGCTGTAATTTGTTTACCTCGCTTTGCTGTTTTATCGTCTTTTGGGAGAGAGACATCACTAGTGAACATCATGGGACCCCGGTCCATATTACCACCGCTGATCACACCTTCTATTTACTTCCTGTTTTTATTTCCTAGTTGCAGTCATAGCTATCATTATTATCTCTTGTGTTTGATCCTTTATAAACAACAAGGCCGGAGGGATTGACAACCTCTCTGTACTCGTTGGGGGCAAAGTTATCTGTATCTGTGTGCAGGTCCCATCAACCGCTAAGTTTCTGGCGCCGTTGACACCTACTTGTCGACCCTCGGAGTCTCACGGGATTCGATCCTTGGTATCTTTGCCAAGGGAAATTTGCCGCTACGCTACATCTCAACCTTCCACTTGGGGTAACCAACAAGGGGCGAGAAGCCATCACCTTGTAATCTTTTCTATACAGAAAAACATACCATCTTCGAAGCTGAACGTTGTGGGGCACTGCTGTCAGCAGAACATTTCTTAGTGTGTAAGCGAATTTAAAGGTGATAAAAAGGCAGCAAAGTGTTCCAGCGGCCTGCCACGACGCTCACCCCACCGTTCGGACAGAGAAACCCCTCACCAAGCAGCGGAGCTCAGCATTTCCACCACACCGACGACTCCGGTCTCGCCCACGGTTCCCTTTCCCGAGAAGCAGCTGACATTGGTCGTACCTATTCCCTTTTAGTAAGTAGACGGCATTTCCCGTAAGGAAAGGTATGTCATTTATAACCCCGACGTATTGAGGCCACTTGAAGGCCCCGCTCACCCAAAGTGATTTATCAAAATTCTTCTTTCTCGATGGTGATCGGTCGTGGTATCCATAACGTTGCATCTTTTTCGGCCAAATCCGGATTTCGTCTTGCTTCTCCCGGTCAATCGACTCGACTCTTTTCCCTGCCCCTGGCCTCTCACTTCGTTTCGGTCTTCCTCTGTACCCTCACTTGAATGAAGACACCCGATCGGCCTGACTTTCCCAAATGTCGGCGACTAGCCCTTTTCTTGTAGTACGGCGGGTCTTGATTTCTAGTCTCATTTTCGTTTTAGTCGTGGTGATCGCCCAAGAAGAAAGAAATGAATGAATGCCCTTTTGGGAAAATGTAGAATATTACACCTACCGAGACGAAAGCCAAAGGCAAGTTTCGTAGGTGGACGTATCGAACTAAAATAAGATCAAAGATTGACATCTTGATACAATGATTTACCATAATAATAAATAGAGTCAAAGGTGATAGAGCAGTGGGAAGAGCCGCTTCGTTTTTGCGGCGGGGACTTCCATTCACCGGCGCAGACTACATACATATGCTCTCTGAACCGTGCTAGATAGTCACCCATCACACGGCTCTCAAACCTAACCTGTGGTGGATCCCGGGGGATAAAGCAAAGTCAAAGCGCTTGATCCTTTGCCCCATACTTTCAGATCTTCCACCCCGCCGATCAAGCAGCAACACAACTCGTGATAGGCTTAGCTTAAGCCGCCAACGTTCGGTTCAGATAAGTAAAGTCCCTTCGGTCGGTTCGCTCAGGTGGTCTTCCCTTATTTTCCCTAACGTTCAGAGTTGTTCTGGTTTGAGAAAGGAGCACCGCCAAGTCCACTAGGGGTGCCCTGAATGAATAAGAAATGGACAGCTGTGGTCAGGTTTGCATGAAAAAAGAAGATAATAAGTTAGATGTACACACCTGAGGTTGGTAAGAACTGAGGGACAATGCCCCCCTCACTGGGCCCGTCAGCGAAAGCAATAGCTACTTAATCATAGGTTTGCTTTTGTGCAAGGCCCCTGCTGCTGGAACATGCGGTTTTCATTTCCAAGTAAACGCCCCGCCCCCTTTCTTTGCCCACCGGCCGCCTAGCTCGTTATTCTTTGAGATCTAGATAGATTCTCTCTTCGGGGCGGGGGAAGCATGGATTCGATAGATCTATCAAATCCATGCTGTAAGCAACAAGCGTAGGCTAAAAAGGCAATAGTCTAACGTGGGTGTAGGGCGCGCCAAAACAACTGGGGGCACCGGATGGGTCGGTACAAAAGTACTATATTCTTACCACTTACTTTCATTGGCTGGCTGTCTTTCGTAGCGCACGTACTCTAATCCTCTTCTACGAATCTACAACTCTCTTTACTGAGCGAGACTTCATCTATATCCCTAAAAGTGGATTTGGATTCCCATTTATTCTTTGAATTCCATCTTCAACTAGGCTCCACCTTAGTGAGGGTTTTTGGATTGAATCTGAAGGAAATATGCCCTAGAGGCAATAATAAAGATGTTATTTGTATTTCCTTATATCATGATAAATGTCTTTTATTCATGCTAGAATTGTATTAACCGGAAACTTAATACATGTATGGATACATAGACAAAACAGTATGTCCCTAGTATGCCTCTACTAGACTAGCTCATTGATCAAAGATGGTTATGTTTCCTAGCCATAGACATGAGTTGTCATTTGATCAACGGGATCACATCATTAGGAGAATGATGTGATGGACAAGACCCATCCGTTAGCATAGCACTATGATCGTTTAGTTTAACTGCTATTGCTTTCTTCATGACTTATACATGTTCCTATGACTATGAGATTATGCAACTCCCGAATACCGTAGGAACACCTTGTGTGCTATCAAACGTCACAACGTAACTGGGTGATCATAAAGATGCTCTATAGGTGTCTCCGAAAGTATTCATGGTGTTGGCATAGATCAAGATTAGGATTTGTCACTCCGAGTGTCGGAGAGGTATCTCTGGGCCCTCTCGGTAACACACATCACAATAAGCCTTGCAAGCAAAAGACTAATGAGTTAGTCACGAGATGATGTGTTACGGAACGAGTAAAGAGACTTGCCGGTAACGAGATTGAACTAGGTATAGAAATACCGACGATCGAATCTCGGGCAAGTAACATACCGTTTGACAAAAGGAACAACGTATGTTGTTATGCGGTTCTGACCGATAAATGATCTTCGTAGAATATGTAGGAGCCAATATGAACATCCAGGTTCCGCTATTGGTTATTGACCAGAGATGAGTCTCGGTCATGTCTACATAGTTCTCGAACCCATAGGGTCCGCACGCTTAACGTTTGATGACGATCGGTATTATGAGTTTTTGAGTATTGATGTACCAAAGGTAGTTCGGAGTCCCGGATGAGATCACGGACATGACGAGGAGTCTTGGAATGTCCGAGACATAAAGATTGATATATTGGACGGCTATATTCGGACACCGGAAGTATACCGGAAAAGTTTCGGATTTATCGGGAATGCCGGAGGGGGTTACCGGAACCCCCTACGAGAGGGGATGGTCCATAGTGGGCCTAAAGGGTGAGAGAGAGGCAGCCCATAGGGCTGGCCGGCGCCCCCACCTAGGAATCCTAGTTGGACTAGGATTGGGGGGGCGCCACCTCTCCTATTCCTTTCCCCCTTCTTCCTTTCGGTGAATCCTACTAGGAATAGGATTGCAATCCTATTCCTAGTAGGAGTCCCTTCCCTAGCCGCACCAGGAGAGTTGGCCGGCCCCTCCTCCCTTGCTCCTTTATATACGGGGGCAGGGGGGCACCCAAACACACACAAGTTGAATTGTTTTAGCCGTGTGCGGTGCCCCCCTCCAGAGAATCACACCTCGGTCGTACCGTCGCGAAGCTTAGGAGAAGCCCTGCGCCAGTGAACACATCATATCCGTCACCACGCCGTCGTGCTGACGAAACTCTCCTGTGAAGCTCAACTGGATCAAGAGCTCGTGGGACGTCATCAAGCTGAACGTGTGCTGAACGCGGAGGTGCCGTACGTTCGGTGCTTGATCGGTTGGATCCCGAAGAAGTTCGACAACATCAACCGCGTCACTTGACGCTTCCGCTCCCGGTCTACGAGGGTACGTAGACACACTCTCCCCTCTCGTTGCTATGCATCTGGTAGATAGATCTTGCGTGATCGTAGGAAAATTTTAAAATACTACGTTCCCCAACAGTGGCATCATGAGCCAGGTCTATGCGTAGATGATATGCACGAGTAGAACACAATGAGATTGTGGACGATACTAGTCATACTACTTACCAGCATGTCATACTTTGCTTCGGCGGTATTGTGAGATGAAGCGGCCCGGACCGACATTACGCGTACGCTTACGCGAGACTGGTTTCACCGTTACGAGCACTCGTTGCTTAAAGGTGACTGGCGGGTGTCTGTCTCTCTCACTTTAGCTGAATCAAGTGTGGCTACGCCCGGTCCTTGTGAAGGTTAAAACAACACATACTTGACGAAACATCGTTGTGGTTTTGTATGCGTAGGTAAGAACGGTTCTTGCTAAGCCCGTAGCAGCCACGTAAAACTTGCAACAAACAAAGTAGAGGATGTCTAACTTGTTTTTGCAGGGCATGTTGTGATATGATATGGTCAAGACATGATGAGTTATACGGTTTTGTATGAGATGATCATGTTTTGTAAAGTTATCGGCAACTGGCAGGAGCCATATGGTTGTCGCTTTATTGTATGAAATGCAATCGCTATGTAATTGCTTTACTTTATCACTAAGCGGTAGCGATAGTCGTGGAAGCAATAGTTGGCGAGACGACAATGATGCTACGATGAAGATCAAGGTGTCAAGCCGGTGACGAAGGTGATCATGACGGTGCTTTGAAGATGGAGATCAAAAGCACAAGATGATTATGGCCATATCATGTCACATATTTTGATTGCATGTGATGTTTATCTTATTATGCTTCTTATTTTGCTTAGAACGACGGTAGCATTATAAGATGATCCCTTACTAAATTTCAAGGTATAAGTGTTCTCCCTGAGTATGCACCGTTGCGAAAGTTCGTCGTGCCGAGACACCACGTGATGATCGGGTGTGATAAGCTCTACGTTCAAATACAACGGGTGTAAGCCAGTTTTGCACACGCAGAATACTCGGGTTAAACTTGACGAGCCTAGCATATACAGATATGGCCTCGGAACACTAGAGACCGAAAGGTCGAGCGTGAATCATATAGTAGATATGATCAACATAAGATGTTCACCATTGAAAACTACTCCATCTCACGTGATGATCGGACATGGTTTAGTTGATTTGGATCACGTGATCATTTAGATGACCAGAGGGATGTCTATCTAAGTGGGAGTTCTTTAAATTAATATGATTAAACTGAACTTTAATTTATCATGAACTTAGTCCTGATAGTTTTTGCATATCTATGTCGTTGTAGATCAATGGCCCGTGCTACCGTTCCTTTGAATTTTAATGCATTCCTAGAGAAAGCTAAGTTGAAAGATGATGGTAGCAATTACACGGACTGGGTCCGTAACCTGAGGATTATCCTCATTGCTGCACAGAAGAATTATGTCCTTGAAGCACCGCTAGGTGACAAGCCCCCTTCCGCTGATGCAGACGCTTTGAACGTCTGGCAGTCGCGGTCTGATGACTACACGATAGTTCAGTGTGCCATGCTTTACGGCTTAGAACCGGGACTTCAACGACGTTTTGAACGTCATGGAGCATATGAAATGTTCCAGGAGTTGAAGTTAATATTTCAAGCAAATGCCCGAATTGAGAAATATGAGATTTCCAATAAGTTCTACAGCTGCAAAATGGAGGAGAATAGTTCTATCAGTGAACACTTGCTCAGAATGTCTGGGTACTACAATCATATGACTCAACTTGGTTGCAAAGTTGACGAGGATAGTGTCATTGAAAGAGTTCTTCAATCACTGCCACCAAGCTATAAAGGCTTCGTGATGAACTATAACATGCAAGGGATGCAAAAGACAATTCCCGAGCTCTTCGCTATGCTCAAAGCTGCGGAGGTAGAAATCAAAAAGGAGCATCAAGTGTTGATGGTTAACAAGACCACTAGTTTCAAGAAAAAGGGCAAGGGAAAGAAAGGGAACTTCAAAAAGAATAGCAAGTCAGTTGCTACTTCAACGAAGAAACCCAAATCTGGAGCCAAGCCTGAAACTGAGTGCTTCTACTGCAAGGGGACTGGACACTGGAAGCGGAACTGCCCCAAGTATTTGGCGGATAAGAAGGATGGCAAGATGAACAATGGTATATGTGATATACATGTTATTGATGTGTACCTTACTAATGCTCGTAGTAGTACCTGGGTATTTGATACCGGTTCGGTTGCTAATATTTGTAACTCGAAATAGGGACTACGGATTAAACGAAGATTAGCTAAGGACGAGGTGACGATGCGCGTGGGAAACGGTTCCAAAGTCGATGTGATCGCCGTCGGCACGCTACCTCTACATCTACCTTCGGGATTAGTTTTAGACCTAAATAATTGTTATTTGGTGCCAGCGTTGAGCATGAACATTATATCTGGATCTTGTTTATTGCGAGACGGTTATTCATTTAAATCAGAGAATAATGGTTGTTCCATTTTGATGAATAATATCTTTTACGGTCATGCACCCTTAAAGAGTGGTCTATTCTTACTGGATCTTGATTGTAGTGATACACATATTCATAATATTGAAACCAAAAGATGCAAGGTTAATAATGATAGTGCAACTTATTTGTGGCACTGCCATTTAGGTCATATTTGTGTAAAACGCATGAAGAAACTCCATAAAGATGGACTTTTGGAATCACTTGATTATGAATCACTTGGTGCTTGCGAACCATGCCTCATGGGCAAGATGACTAAAACTCCGTTCTCCGGAACTATGGAGCGAGCAACAGATTTGTTGGAAATCATACATACTGATGTATGTGGACCAATGAGCGTTGATGCTCGCGGCGGGTATCGTTATTTTCTGACCTTCACTGATGATTTGAGCAGATATGGGTATATCTACTTAATGAAACACAAGTCTGAAACATTTGAAAAGTTCAAAGAATTTCAGAGTGAAGTAGAGAATCATCGTAACAAGAAAATAAAGTTCCTACGATCTGATCGTGGAGGAGAATATTTGAGTTACGAGTTTGGTCTTCATTTGAAACAATGTGGAATAGTTTCACAACTCACGCCACCTGGAACACCACAACGTAATGGTGTGTCCGAACGTCGTAACCGTACTTTATTGGATATGGTACGATCTATGATGTCTCTTACCGATTTACCACTATCGTTATGGGGTTATGCTTTAGAGACAGCTGCATTCACGTTAAATAGGGCACCATCTAAATCCGTTGATACGACGCCTTATGAACTATAGTTTGGCAAGAAACCAAAGTTGTCGTTTCTTAAAATTTGGGGCTGCGATGCTTATGTGAAAACACTTCAACCTGATAAGCTCGATCCCAAGTCGGAAAAATGTGTCTTCATAGGATACCCAAAAGAGACTGTTGGGTACACCTTCTATCACAGATCCGAAGGCAAAATATTCGTTGCTAAGAACGGATCCTTTCTAGAAAAAGAGTTTCTCTCGAAAGAAGTGAGTGGGAGGAAAGTAGAACTTGATGAGGTAATTGTACCTTCTCCCATATTGGAAAGTAATACATCACAGGAAATTGTTCCAGTGATTCCTACACCAATTAGTGAGGAAGTTGATGATAATAATCATGAAACTTCGGATCAAGTTTCTACTGAAACGAGATTGAACTAGGTATAGAAATACCGACGATCGAATCTCGGGCAAGTAACATACCGTTTGACAAAAGGAACAACGTATGTTGTTATGCGGTTCTGACCGATAAATGATCTTCGTAGAATATGTAGGAGCCAATATGAACATCCAGGTTCCGCTATTGGTTATTGACCGGAGATGAGTCTCGGTCATGTCTACATAGTTCTCGAACCCGTAGGGTCCGCACGCTTAACGTTTGATGACGATCGGTATTATGAGTTTTTGAGTATTGATGTACCGAAGGTAGTTCGGAGTCCCGGATGAGATCACGGACATGACGAGGAGTCTCGGAATGTCCGAGACATAAAGATTGATATATTGGACGGCTATATTCGGACACCGGAAGTATACCGGAAAAGTTTCGGATTTATCGGGAATGCCGGAGGGGGTTACCGGAACCCCCTACGAGAGGGGATGTTCCATAGTGGGCCTAAAGGGTGAGAGAGAGGCAGCCCATAGGGCTGGCCGGCGCCCCCACCTAGGAATCCTAGTTGGACTAGGATTGGGGGGGCGCCACCTCTCCTATTCCTTTGCCCCTTCTTCCTTTCGGTGAATCCTACTAGGAATAGGATTGCAATCCTATTCCTAGTAGGAGTCCCTTCCCTAGCCGCACCAGGAGAGTTGGCCGGCCCCTCCTCCCTTGCTCCTTTATATACGGGGGCAGGGGGCACCCAAACACACACAAGTTGAATTGTTTTAGGCGTGTGCGGTGCCCCCCTCCACAGAATCACACCTCGGTCGTACCGTCGCGAAGCTTAGGAGAAGCCCTGCGCCGGTGAACACATCATATCCATCACCACGCCGTCGTGCTGACGAAACTCTCCCGTGAAGCTCAACTGGATCAAGAGCTCGTGGGACGTCATCAAGCTGAACGTGTGCTGAACGCGGAGGTGCCGTACGTTCGGTGCTTGATCGGTTGGATCGCGAAGAAGTTCGACAACATCAACCGCGTCACTTGACGCTTCCGCTCCCGGTCTACGAGGGTACGTAGACACACTCTCCCCTCTCGTTGCTATGCATCTGGTAGATAGATCTTGCGTGATCGTAGGAAAATTTTAAAATACTACGTTCCCCAACAGAATCAAGGTAGGGTCAGGGGTGCGTCAGAACGGTAGCTGCTTAGTCTCATTCGAGAGTCCAATCTCTATGTATTGTGCTTGCTTTTGTGTCTTTGAATAAAAAAGTAAGAAGGGGGTCGATTTAGGCTCCTTCCCTTCCACTGCATAGCTGCTCTATCAGGTACTACAAGCCCTCTGCCCCAAACATCTAACCACCTCGTGTGGTTCACCGGTTCCATTGAAAATTCTTATTTGTTGAAGCGGAGCATAGTGTGGTGTCGAGCGAGAAAGGTCTCCTTTTTGGTTTACTAACTGATCTGAAATGAAACTCGGCACTTGTTTTTTATTGATTCTTGGGGCTAGGCGTTCGCAGAATTAGTCTATCCGAACCGCAGACGCACTTTTCAGATCAGTGATGGCCTCTCCAGCAGAGCTGGGCGCTGGTGCCCTGGATGCGCTAGCGATCGGCACATTAGGGGAGTACTTGCCCGGGTTTCTCGGCATGGTATCCTTATCCTCGCGTTCATGATATCTACATTCAACTGTGCCCCGAAGACATGGTCGAAACACGCCCGCCCCGTGTGCATCTTTCACGACATGTTTTGGTCCCGGGTTTCTTCCTATGGTCTTCTAGCGTCAGAAGAAGTCGTGTCCATCCCGGACATCTGCAACGTCCTCTCACGCCTTTTTTGCGAGGACAAACAAAGATTAGGAAAAGACGGACCGAACCCATTCGGTTACTTTCGCGGTCGCCCTCACTGAACCGACTTGGATCTGAACTATGATTCAGATCAAGTCTTACCAAAATTGGATTTCTTTTTCGTGCCATATGTCGCTTAATTAGACTTTACTTTTTCCCCTTTCCTCTATTTGTTCGATAGGGTCTTTGTTTTATTAGAATTCTAAACCCATTGTCGTCCACAGTTTCCTTGTCGACGCGAAGGGGCTAGCAGCCCCCAAACCAAAGTCTGAGATCAGAACTCACACCGCGGTTGTGGCTCGAAGGCCGCATGTAAGTTCTTCAACATTTAGAGAGTATGTGTTAGTACGAGATCACTCTATCAACTTATTTCATCTTTCTCGATGATTAGGAGAAAATTGTATCCCTTAGGAACCGTACATGCACCTTTGTTTGGATGCCGATCTAATATTGTTACAATACGAAATACTTGAAGGCCACACGCAATTGACTCATCAACATTTTATGCTCCCACCCTTTTGTAGAAAAAGCCTCTGCCTCTTGGGAAGTGCTCACATCAATTCCAATTTGGATGGAGCTTCTCGATGGGTTAGAGCGTTTGCGAACCAAAAAGGGGAAAACCCCATCCTCCAAAGTAGTGAAATGAGCCAGTTCAATAAGACAATAGGTCTCATGGGCCAAGCCTGCTATCAGGCAGTGAGTGGGAATCAATCCTGGAAGAGAGAAGGTCTAGTGCTCTCAAAAAATGTTTGATTTGCCGAAAAATTGGCTTTATCAGATCTATCCATGTTCAGAAGCCTTCCTTCAAAATTCTATGGTCTAGGCCGCTTTCCTTGACTTTGAGTTGGATCTCATTCTTCTTCCTGGCACAAAAAGAGGGTAGACTTCATCCGAGACACATGGATTCTTTTGCTTCCTTCAAAGAACTCGTCTTTGAGCCTCTAAAAAGAAGGGCATAGTATCCCAACCACCTCGACCACCTAAAAGGAAGGAATTGGTCTTTAGCTTTGAGTGATCCAATCATTGGTGAATGGGTTCAGTAAGGTTGAAGGAAGGGCCCCTCTCGACCTGGGAAATTCACAGCAGGAAAGACTGGCGCCGATCAGCGAAAGCAAACCCTTCAATACATCGCGTTCAGCCCTACCTCAAAATCCCATTTGTTTTACTGAGGAATCACTCTTGATCCTCTAAAGGCTCTTCTCCGTCTATAACTCAAAGTCCATATGTCTCTCATGGAAGCGTGATATGTCTCCGATGTATCTATAATTTCTGATTGTTCCATGCCAATATTGTACAACTTTCATATTCTTTTGGCAACTTTTTATACTATTTTTGAGACTAACATATTGATCCAGTTCCCAGTGCCAGTTCCTGTTTGTTGCATGTTTTTGTTTCACACAATATCCATATCAAATGGAGTCCAAACGGAATAAAAATGGATGGAGATTTTTTCCGAATATATTTGAATTTTGGGAAGCGGAACCAACATGAGACGATGCCCGAGTGGGCCACGAGGCAGGGGGGCGCGCCCACCAGGGGCAGGCGCGCCCTGGGCCCTCGTGGCCACTCCGTAAGGTGTTTTATGCCCTTCTTGCACCGCAAGAAAGCTAATATCCGGATAACAATCGTGTCAAAAAATCAGCCCAATCGGAGTTACGGATCTCCGGGAATATAAGAAACGGTGAAGGGCCAGAATCTGGATACGCATAAACAAAGAGAGACAGAGAGACAGATCCAATGTCAGAGGGGCTCTCGCCCCTCCGCCGACATGGAGGCCATGGACCAGAGGGGAAACCCTTCTCCCATCTAGGGAGAAGGTCAAGGAAGAAGAAGAAGGAGGGGGGCTCTCTCCCCCTCGCTTCCGATGGCGCCGGAGTGCCACCGGGGCCGTCATCGTGTGACGGCGATCTACACCAACACCTCCGTCATCTTCACCAACATCTCCATCAACTTCCCCCATCTATCTACAGCGGTCCACTCTCCCGCAACTCGCTGTACCCTCTACTTGAACATGGTGCTTTATGCTTCATATTATTATCCAATGATGTGTTGCCATCCTATGATGTCTGGGTAGACTATCGTTGTCCTATCGATGATTGGTGAATTGCTATGATTGATTTAATTTGCTTATGGTTATGTTTCTATCCTTTGGTGCCCATCATATGAGCGCACGTGTGGATCACACCATAGGGTTAGTTGTATGTTGATAGGACTACGTATTGGAGGGAAAGAGTGACAGAACTTCAACCTAGCATAGAAATTGATGCATACGGGTTTGCAGGGGGACCAATATATCTTAATGCTATGGTTGGGTTTACCTTAATGAACGTTAGTAGTTGCGGATGCTTGCTAATAGTTCCAATCATAAGTGCATAGAATTCCAAGTAAGGGATGACATGCTAGCAGTGGCGTCTCCCACATAAAACTTGCTATCGGTCTAGTAACGTAGTCAATTGCTTAGGGGCAATTTCGCAACTCCTACCACCACTTTTCCACACTCGCTATCATTAACTTTATTGTTTCTTTATCTTAACAGCCCCTAGTTTTATTTACATGTTCTTTACATTCTTGCAATCCTATAAAAAACAACCACAAAGTATTCCTAGTTGCATACTTGTTATAGGTAAAGTAAACGTCAAGCGTGCGTAGAGTTGTATCGGTGGTCGATAGAACTTGAGGGAATATTTGTTCTGCCTTTAGCTCCTCGTTGGGTTCGACACTCTTACTTATCGAAAGAGGCTACAACTGATCCCCTGCACTTGTGGGTTATCACACTAGTAGAAAATGGGCCATTTGTCCCAGTTCATAAGGGCCTTTAGTCTCGGTTAGGGAACCGGGACTAAAGGGTCGATACAAATGCTTCCCCCTTTAGTCCCGGTTCTTATACGAACCGGGACTAAAGGCCCTCCACGTGGCTGCTGTCTAGAGCTCCACCTTTAGTCCCGGTTGGTAACACCAACCGGGACTAAAGGTAAACTACGATTTTTTTTCTTATTTTCAAATTTCTGAATTATTTTACAATTTATTCTCTAATCACCCACCCCTCATTGCTACTCAATTTAACCTTTAATCTCTATTCACCCCATCATTCCAAATCATCTAACTTCCCGGTCGGTCACCCATCCTCTCACTACTCCAGCCTAAGCACGCTTAACTTTCGGGTTCTATTCCCCCTCATTTCCAAGTCTGCACTTGTTGTTTTCCTCACAATAGTAAGATGTCAATCCTATTAACCTTCAGGAGTTTAGCTTGAGCATGAAGTCACACATTTAACTGTTTAAGTTTGAAACTATTATTCTTAAAAACAATAATTATTTAGTAACACTAATATTTCTTGAATACGTAATTTGACCATAGTTTGACCAAAGTTTGACCAGATTTGACCAAAATTCAAAAAAATTTGAAATAATTATTTAGTAACACTAATATTCATGAATAATTATTTAGTAACACTAATACTTCATGAATAAGTAGCTTGACCATAGTTTGACCAGATTTAATTAAAATTAAAAAACTAAAATTTGAGCATATCTTTTTTTCCTTTTAGAATTTGAGGATTCTAAAAAATTGCAAACCGGCCACAGGCTGTCAAAATCAGATGCGGAATTTCGTGCTGAACTTTTTGATATATTATATGTTTTTTTACATCGTATGCAAAAGTTATAGCCGTTTTACTTTTGCATAACACTTTTTTGCAAAACATGTCCAAATTTAAGTTTTCTAATTTTCCTAACTAGTATATGTAGTAATATAACTACATCTCGAAGGATTTTATTTTTTGAAATTTTTATCATTTTCTTTTTTTTTCAAAACTGAAATGGCGATCCAGGGGGTAGAGTTTGAGAAATGGGCCCTTTAGACCCGGTTTGAGACACGAACCGGGACTAAAGGGCATCGCACCATTTGTTCCCGGTTCGTACCTCAATCCGGGACTAAAGGATTAGACCTTTAGTCCCGGTTTGAGACACGAACCGGGACTAAAGGGTTTGACAACCTTTAGTCAAACTGAGACTAAAGGTCCGGTACTAATGCCTTTTTTCACACGAACCGGGACTAATGCTCACATTAGTCCCGGTTCGTAATGCAACCGAGACTAATGCCTTTAGCCGCTCGAACCAAAGCCCCATTTTCTACTAGTGTCATGACCTTTTTCTGGCGCCGTTGTCGGGGAGCAATAGCGTCGGGTGAATATTCTCGTGTGTGCTTGTTTGCTTTATCACTAAGTAGATTTTATTTGCTGTTCTAAGTTGTTCTCTATCTTTAGTTATGGATATGGAACACAAAATACCAAAAAATTTAGGTGTTCTTGCTACTCATGGAGATGGGGAACCTCCTAAAACCCTCGATGCTCATTATGTGAAAGATATTATGTACTATTTTGATAATCCTGAGAAAACCCCATTCAACTATGTAATGGGTGTAACGTTGGATCAATGTGAATAATTTAGGGATTATCGCTTGACACACTAAGGGAAACTGTTATGGGATCAAATTTATTTGTTGCATTGGTATGCTCGGCAACTATGCTTGAGATATGATTATACTTGCTGCTCTAGGATGAAGGCTCCACACCTTCCCTTTTCATGCAAATTTAATGATAATGAAACCTTAGCTTCTTATGCTAATGGTATATATGATTATTATGATGTGGAACAAATATAAGAATTAGTTGCTTTTAAGGGTGCTTACGAAATTGAATCTCTGTTTAAAAAGAATGATGCTTTTGATGATGATGTTTCTAGGCCTAAAAATCTTGCTATATTGAAATATTGCTATTTGAATTATGAATATAACTCCAATATTGATGCGTTTATTGAGAAGGTCTCCGCTGTCCAGCAAGAGACTAATATTTTGTAGGAGTTTATGGAAAAAGAAATCAATGACATTGTGAGCTGATTTGACGAAAAAGATGAGGAGGAGAGCGAAGAACAAAAGTAGGAAGAGCGGATTAGCTACCCGTTCCCACCTTATAATGAGAGTAACTCTTAAACTCATACATTGTTAAATTCCCTTCGTGCTTATCGAAGGATGATTGCTATGATCCCGTTGATTCTTTTGAAATATCCCTTTTTGATGATGCTTGCTATGCTTGTGGCCAAGATGCCAATATGAATTATGCTTATAGAGATGAACTTGCTATAGTTCCTTATGTTAAACATGAGATAGTTACTATTGCACCCACAGATGATAGTCCTATTATCTTTTTGAATTCTCCAAACTACACAATATTGGAGAAGTTTGCACTTATTAAGGATTATATTGATGGGTTGCCTTTTTCCGTTAGACATGATGATTTTGATGAATAGAATATGCATGTGCTTGCTGCTCCTATTTGCAATTATTATGAGAGAGGAACTACATCGTCTCCGCCTCTCTATGTTTCCAACATGATAAAATTGCAAGAAACTACTTATACTATGCATTGGCCTTTACTTGATGTGCATGAATTGTTCTTGTATGACATGCGTGTGCATAGGAAGAGAGTTAGACTTCGTTCTTGCATGACACATATCACTTTGTGCTCACTACTAAATGTCAAATCATTTCTAATTAAAATTGGCTTTGATATACCTTGGGATCCGGGTGGATCCATTACTTGAGCGCTGCCAGGGAGACAACCTGGAAATTTTAGAGGGTCATTTATTTCTGTTGTGTGCCTTTATAAAGTTTAAAAACAAAAAAAAATAAAGTGGGGAACCTAAAACTTTTTCAAAAAGAAAAGTGAAAGTGAGAAGGACTAGCACCATTGAAATGGGGGAGCTCCTTGAACTTTTTTCATGCCCATGCAAATATTGAAATACAGAAACTTTTCAATAAAAATAATTTTACCCTTGTAAAATTCCATTGTATTAAAAAAATAATGTGCCAAGATGTTCCTTTAGAATGATTAAACTGCTTGTTGGTTTGTGCGGTACGAAAACAGAAACTTTGGCTGTATTGCGCGATTTTACATTTTTTACTGGAACGTGATGGCTTCTCGCCCCTCGTTGGTTACCCCAAGTGGAAGGTTTGAGATGCAGTGTAGCGGAAGTTTTCCCTTGGCAAAGATACCAAGGATCGATTTCCTTGAGACTCCCAGTTTCAAAAAGAAGGTGTCAACTGCTAACGGCGCCAGATATATTAGCAATCAACGTGGACCTGCACACAGATACAAATAACTTTGCTCCCAACGAGTACAGAGAGGTTGTCAATCCCTCCGGCCTTGTAGTTTACAAAGGATCAAACGCAAGTGATAGTAGTGATAGGTAATGCTGCAATAGTAAGTAAAAAACGTAAAGTAAATAGCGGATGTGATCAATGATGGTAATATGGACCGGGGTCCCATGATGTTCACTACTGATGTCTCTCTCCCAAAAGACGATAAAACAGCTATGTGAGGTGAACGAATTATAGCTGGGCAATTGACATAATTATGTGCGCAAACCAATGCTAACTATGTTACAAGAAAGGTAGAGGTTCAAAGCATGGGCGGTACGCCAAGGCAAGTAGACCGAAATCCATCTGCATCTACTACTAATCATCCACCTTGAGATATCTATCCAGAACATCTCGCTGATATTAAGTTGCGAGTCCCACCCATAGTGTAAACTCAAAGCAACACACAACTGCATTAAAAGAACTTTGCGTAAAGTAAACAATCCTTGCACCCGCGGGCACAAGCACCGTTGTTTTCCCCCTTGTGGCAACAGCACATCCCCTAGACTCATGTTTCAGTCACTCAAGCTAGTCATCGAGGGGCATGAACCCACAATCAAGCATAACGTTCCCTCTTGCAGTCACTACCTACTACTTGGCCAAATCAATAAATAACAACGGGGAACATGCAAGAATTACTTACGAACATAAATATAAAAGAGGTAGATCAAATATATTACTCAAACACAATCTGAACATAATCTCACAATCCATCGGATCCCAGCAAACTCATCATAACAACAGCATAAGGATTACATATGTGCCTCGATCATGTAGGGCAGCTCACGAGGACTAATTAGTGAAGCACAAGAACGGGAGGAGAACATCACATAGCTACTGTTCATGGACCCATGGTCCAAGGGAGACTACTCACAACTCATCCAGGAGGCGTCCATGGTGGTGGAGAAGCTCCCGGTGGTGATCCTCCCCTCCGGCAGGGTGCCGGGAAGAGTTCTCCTGGTGCTCCCGATCTTGGAAGCGGCGGCGGCGGCGGAACAGAGATGAGATCGCGAAAAAGGGTTCCCGTCTCGAGGGTTTCAGGACGCGATATAAATATATGCCAAATGGGGGCATCAGCGGAGGCTCAGGGGGCCCAGGCGCCCCCCCGGCGCGGCCAGGGGGGGCCCGCGCCACCAGGGCGCCTGGAGCCCTGGTGGCCCCCCTCCGGCTGTCCTTTGGCAGCTGGGAAGCTTCTGGAACGCTGATTTTTTATATAATTTTTCCGGGATTTTTCTGGCAGTTCTCGTAACGTGAAAACCTGAAATACAAAAACAGCAGAAAACAGAAAATGGCACTGGGGTGCACTAAGTTAATCGGTTAGTCCAAATATGATCAAAAGTGTATGGAAGTGTATAAATATCATAGCAATATCACCCAAAAGTGGCATGGAGCAAGCAGAAATTTTGGATACGTTTTGGACGTATCAACATCCCCAAGCTTAATTCCTGCTTGTCCTCGAGTAGGTAAATGATAACAAGAATAATTTCTGTGGTGACATGCTATTAACCATATAAGGATTTTTCATAGTCATATGACAAAAGCTTACTGAGACAATGAATCTGTAGTAATTAAGTTGCCTCATGAGAAAATCACAAAGAACTGAAAGTTTTACAATATGGTATTGAAACATCAAATAGATTTGTAATGAGCATGATGTGCAAATATGATAAAGTGATATCTCGCTTGCCCCCTTTAGTGAAGCAAAACATAAATGCAGGGGCACCTCCAAGGCTTAAGTGATGACTAGATACAATGATTTCAAAATAAACGATATCACAATCATGCTAAAGACAATGCTACTTTGGGACAATGCACATTACACTCAGAATGAAAATCATGCTCTCAGTAGTTGGTGCTTTAAAAGAAGGTGGAGACTCTCGAACCGTGGCTTTTGTTGGCAAGGTTGAAAACTCGTAGTCGGAAACAAAGACAAAACATGTACCAGAGCTCTTGGTTTTAAAAACAGAGGTAATGATAATATTTTTTTTCTTAGATCATGCATGTTTCGTCAACGAATGCTAGCAGATAACTCAATTACTTTTTGAGATGGAGAAGTTTCGAGGAACGGCTCCCGAATGAGGACGATCACATCCTCTTAATCTCCTTTGTTTATCACTGCCAAAGTTTTCTGAGTTCTCATGAACAAAGCGTGAAGGAGGGTTTGTTTGTTATATTAATTTTGAGCCGGGCGCACTCAATGCCAGTTCCTTCTCGTGTTATGGGTTTGCACATTATACATGCAATCCCGGGGTGAAGCTTGTCCAACTTAAAAAGATCATGAATTAACTACTACTTCCTCATGGACTTAAAATAGAGGCACGAAATAGGAATACATTTTTTTTTCTTTGAATAATTTCGAGATGGTACATGAAAGTCTCCGTTAGGAATGGCAGGTAAATACCATGTAGGAAGGTATGGTGGACTCATATGGCATAACTGGTTTAAAGGAATTTGGATGCACAAGCAGTCAGTCCGCTTGGTACAGGTGGAGGTTAGCAAAAGACTGGGAGCGACCAACTAAGAGAGCAATGACGGTCAGAATCATGCAGAGCGACAAAGCAACATTGAATCAGGCATGGTAGTTATATCGCTACTCAGAAATAAAAGATCATCAAGGCTTGACAGACTTTCTTTACAGTCTTAAATATGCGTGAGCATACGCCAAGTCAATCAAAGTAAATTCTTGAAGGAAGATATTACTAAACCATACCACATCATAGGCAAACAAATCATGTTGGTACTCCAATAACACATTGGAAACCCCCCAGCTATTTGAGACTAACCATAAGAAAACATGAATTACTAAGCACCATTATGCACGTAGCATCTTTATCATAGACATACCAACCAATGCAACGGAAGCAAACTCTCTTAATAAGATGATCATGATAAATAAACAGAGTTCAAGCAACCAACTAAACAAAAGCTCTTTTAAAAAGATAAGCATGAAAACTAAAAGCTAAGCACGATAGTAGCTATTGAAAGACAAAGAACACACACAACAAAGATAGACATGAAAATTCTATGTTGTGTTCTAGGTAGAAGTGGAGCGTGTTTCTCTCCCACATAAAGAAAGCTGAGTTCCGACTCGTTATGAAAAGCTAAAGAAAACTAAAAAGGAAAACTAAAAGCAAGACGCTCCAAGCATAGCACATAACACATGAAGTGATAAAAATATAGTGGAACGAAAGACGAACTGATAATGTTGATGGAGAAGGGGATGCACGGGGGCATCCCCAAGCTTAGACGCTCGAGTCTCCTTGAATATTTCTTGGGGGTGCATGGGGGCATCCCCAAGCTTGAGCGCTTGACACTCCTGAATCTTTTTATCATCTTCCCTCGCACACTTGAAAACTCCCTTCATACATAACTCATCATAATCTGATTAGCGAGGTTAGTACCCTTAATAAAATAATTGTTCCTTGCTGGAAATAAGGATATTCTTGAAGGTCTACTGTTTCTCAAGATTGCCAAAAGGTTTTTGCAAAGAAAAAGCAAGCTCTAGGTTTGCAAAATGAAGGAAAGGCAAAACAGGACAGAATCTGTGAAAAACAGAACAGCAGATAGTAAATGATTTGTTTCGGGGCACTTCTGCAACTCTAATCAAAAAACTCAAAACAGATGCACGAAAGACAATTATATAGAGCATGCTGTCGAAAAAATTCAGACCAAAAAGCTGATCTGGTGATTTTATACGAATTTTTCTATCCAAGGACAGAATCTGTTTTCTGGACAGCACGTCACAACTTTTGAACTTTCTTGCAATCAGAGGCTACACTTGGCACAAAGTTGAAAAGCAAAGATACAATGATGATGCTACTGTAGTAAACAACATCAAGACACAACAAAAGAAAAATTTTATTCATGTGGGCTGCCTCCCAAAAGCGCTTTCTTTTATGCCTTTAAGCTAGGCATAATGCATAGAGATCAAGTTTTATCAAGAGTAAAAGAATAGCTAACCCGTATAACGGACTCAAAAGGTAACTTAATCTTTTTTCTAGGGAAGTGTTCCATCCCTTTCTTGAGAGGAAACTGGAATTTTATATTCCCCTCTTTCATGTCAATGATAGCACCAACGGTGCGTAGAAAAGGACGTCCCAAAATAATTGGACAAGAAGGTTCACATTCAATGTCCATAATAGTAAAATCAACGGGAACGTAATTGTCATTGACAATGATAAGAACATCGTCGATCCTCCCCAAAGGTTTCTTTATGGAAGAATCAACGAGACGAACACCAAAAGAACAAGAATCAAAAGGTTTCAATTTAAGCATATCATATAGTCTTTTGGGCATAACAGAAGTACTAGCACCAACATCACATAAAGCATAGCAAGAGAAGTTATTCAACTTAATTTTAATCATAGGATCCCAACCATCTTCTAGCTTTATAGGTATGGAGGCTTCTACTCTAAGTTTCTCCTCCCTAGCTTTGATGAGAGCATTAGTGATATGCTTTGTGAAGGCAAGGTTAAGCGTGCTAGTGCGGGGATCTCTAGACATCTTGTGAAGGAAATCAATAACTTCGGTGAGAGTGCAATTATCAAAATCAAGGTCACTACTATCAAGTAAGGTGGTGGTGGTGTCCTTTAGGTTCACTTGTTTGGTAGTTTCTATAGTCATAGCATCACCATTAATTGGTCCATTGGGACCAGGAGTGCATTGGGTGCTAAGAGTTTGGATATCCTCAACAACTTGGATAGTAGGAACAGTGTGGTGGGTAGGAAGGCTCTTAATTCTATCTTCTTCCTCCCTTTCTCTAGCCCATCTCTCTTTTAGTTTAGCCAACATCCTAATATTTTCGTTAATTTGCACTTGAATAGCATTCATAGGAGTGACCTTCCTCTCCTCAAGAGGAGAAGTTTTAATTTTAAGCAATTCTACCTCATTGGCTAAATTGTCTACCTTCAAAGAGAGATCATCTAGTTTGTTTAGTTTTTCTCCTACACTCTTATTAAAGGCCTTTTGGGTAGTGATGAAATCTTTAAGCATAATCTCTAGTTCAGTAGTGGAGTTCTTGGTAATAGGATAAGCATTGTTGTTCCCATAAGAATTAGAGGGGAACGGTCTAGGATTGCTACCAAAGTTACTCCTATACGCATTGTTATTAAAATTGTTTCTAGAGATAAAGTTCACATCTACTTGTTCTTGAGCAATCAAAGAATTTAAAGGAACATCACGAGGATCAAGAGAAGATTGCTTCGAAAGTAGAGACATGATCAAGTCAACTTTTTCATTTAGGGAGGAAATCTCCTCGACAGAGTTTACCTTCCTACCTGTTGGAGCGCGTTCGGTGTGCCATTGGGAGTAGTTGGTCATCATCTCATCCAGAAGCTTTGTGGCAGCACCAAGTGTAGTTGACATCAAAGTTCCTCCCGCGGCCGAATCTAACAAGTTCCGCGAGGTAAAGTTCAAGCCTGCATAAAAAGTTTGGATAACCATCCAAGTAGTCAAACCGTGAGTAGGGCAGTTCTTGATAAGAGATTTCATACGTTCCCAAGCTTGGGCAACGTGTTCATTATCCAATTGTTTAAAATTCATTATGTTACTTCTTAGTTGGATAATTTTAGCAGGTGGATAGTACTTTCCAATAAAAGCATCTTTGCACTTGTCCCATGAATCTATGCTATTTCTAGGCAAAGAATGAAACCAAATTTTAGCTCCTCCTCTCAAGGAGAAAGGAAAAAGCTTAAGCTTAACAATATCACCATCTATTTCAGTGTACTTTTGCATATCACAGAGTTCAACAAAATTGTTCAAGTGTAAAGCAGCATCATCTCCAGCACCGGAGAATTGATCTTTCATAACTAGGTTCATTAAAGCAGGTTTAATTTTATATGAAGGTGCTGAAGTGGCAGGTGTAGTGATAGGTGTGCAGATAAAGTCATCGTTGTTGTGACTAGTGAAGTCACACAACTTGGTGTTCTCGGTGGAACCCATAGTAGCAAGCAAGCAAGATAACTATTTTTGTGATTTTCGATAAAAGATACTAAAGCAAAAATTGAAAGGTAAACTAACAAGACTAAAAGCAAAGGTAAAAGATAGCGCGCAACTCCCCTATCCTGAAGAGTGGAGTCCCCGGCAACGGCGCCAGAAAACTTTTCTTGATGGCTTCTCTCCACACGTTGTTTACCCCAAGTGGAAGGTTTGAGATGCAGTGTAGCGGAAGTTTTCCCTTGGCAAAGATACCAAGGATCGATTTCCCTGAGACTCCCAGTTTCAACAACAAGGTGTCAACTGCAAACGGCGCCAGATATATTAGCAATCAACGTGGACCTGCACACAGATACAAATAACTTTGCTCCCAACGAGTACAGAGAGGTTGTCAATCCCTCCGGCCTTGTAGTTTACAAAGGATCAAACGCAAGTGATAGTAGTGATAGGTAATGCTGCAATAGTAAGTAAAAAACGTAAAGTAAATAGCGGATGTGATCAATGATGGTAATATGGACCGGGGTCCCATGATGTTCACTAGTGATGTCTCTCTCCCAAAAGACGATAAAACAGCTATGTGAGGTGAACGAATTACAGCTGGGCAATTAACAGAATTATGTGCGCAAACCAATGCTAACTATGTTACAAGAAAGGTAGAGGTTCAAAGCATGGGCGGTACGCCAAGGCAAGTAGACCGAAATCCATCTGCATCTACTACCAATCATCCACCTTGAGATATCTATCCAGAACATCTCGCTGGTATTAAGTTGAGAGTCCCACCCATAGTGTAAACTCAAAGCAACATACAACTGCATTAAAAGAACTTTGCGTAAAGTAAACAATCCTTGCACCCGCGGGCACAAGCACCATTGTTTTCCCCCTTGTGGCAACAGGACATCCCCTAGACTCATGTTTCTGTCACTCAAGCTAGTCATCGAGGGGCATGAACCCACAATCAAGCATAACGTTCCCTCTTGGAGTCACTACCTACTACTTGGGCAAAGCAATAAATAACAACGGGTAACATGCAAGAATTACTTACGAACATAAATATAAAAGAGGTAGATCAAATATATTACTCAAACACAATCTGAACATAATCTCACAATCCATCGGATCCCAGCAAACTCATCATAGCAACAGCATAAGGATTACATATGTGCCTCAATAATGTAGGGCAGCTCATGAGGACTAATTAGTGAAGCACGAGAACGGGAGGAGAACATCACATAGCTACTGGTCATGGACCCATGGTCCAAGGAAGACTACTCACAACTCATCCGGGAGGCGTCCATGGTGGTGGAGAAGCTCTCGATGGTGATCCTCCCCTCCGGCAGGGTGCCGGGAAGAGTTCTCCTGGTGCTCCCGATCTTGGAAGCGGCGGCGGCGGCAGAACAGAGATGAGATCGCGAAAAAGGGTTCCCGTCTCGAGGGTTTCGGGACGCGATATAAATATATGCCAAAGGGGGGCATCAGCGGAGGCTCGGGGAGCCCAGGCGCCCCCCGCCGCGGCCAGGGGGGGCCCGCGCCACCAGGGCGCCTGGAGCCTTGGTGGCCCCCCTCCGGCTGTCCTTTGGCAGCTGGGAAGCTTCTGGAGCGCTGATTTTTTATATAATTTTTCCGGGATTTTTCTGGCAGTTCTCGTAACGTGAAAACCTGAAATACAAAAACAGCAGAAAACAGAAACTGGCACTGGGGTGCACTAAGTTAATAGGTTAGTCCAAATATGATCAAAAGTGTATGGAAGTGTATAAATATCATAGCAATATCACCCAAAAGAGGCATGGAGCAAGCAGAAATTATAGATACGTTTTGGACGTATCAGAACGTCGAAAGGATCTGAAACTCTTTGCAAAGTCTTCCTATACAAATTGTTGATTTTTCCTAATTTTCGTTAATTTTTAGGGTTACAGAAGTATGGTTAATGTTCATATTACAACAGACTATCCTGTTTTCACATATTTCTGTTATAGCTTCATTATTTGCATATGTTTGAATTCTTGTTGATGCCTCTTTGACTTGGGGCCATAGAATTATGATATCATACAGTGGGTAATGTTTGTTTATAATTATACAATAATGTTAGAGCAGTACATGACGGGATTTTATTGATCATATGCATTAACCCTGCCACTAAAAGTTCGGTTAAGTTTTGTATGGATGAAGTGTTCGAAGATCGAGGATGTCTCGATGTGAGAAGAAGGAGGAGAGGCAAGAGCTCAAGCTTGGGGATGCCCAAGGCACCCCAAGTAAATATTCAAGGAGACTCAAGCGTCTAAGCTTGGGGATGCCCTAGAAGGCATCCCATCTTTCTTCAACAAGTATCGGTATTTTTTCGGATTCGTTTCGTTCACGTGATATGCGTAATCTCTTGGAGCGTCATGTGCTTTTTCTTTTTCTTTTAATAAATGGACCATGCTGGTATGAGATAGTCCTTGTTTGATTTCTAGAATGCTCTTTGCAATTCACTTATATCTTTTGAAGTTTGGATTGCCTGTTTCTCTTCACATAGAAAACCGCCATTTGTAGAATGCTCCTTTGCTTCACTTATATTTGTTAGAGCGTGGGCACAACTTTTGTAGAAATAATTAAATCTCTCTTGCTTCACTTATATCTATTTAGAGAGTTGACAGGAATTGGTCATTCACATGGTTAGTCATAAAATCCTACATAAACTTTTAGATCGTTGAATATTATATGTTTGATTCCTTGCAATAGTTTTGCGATATAGAGATGCTAATATGTGGGAGGTACTAGTGAATGATTGTGGTCTAGTAAAAATATTGGTGTTAAGGTTTGTGATTCCCGAAGCATGCATGTATGGTCTCCTAACTATGTAACCGAATTGGCACGCATTGTATTTTGATTGTTTATATTTGAGTGAAGGTCGGGGGCGCGTGATGGTTAACTCCTACCAACCTCCCCCCTAGGAGAATGTCCCGTAATATTTTTGCTTCGAGGGCTAATAGATTTTTCGCAATAAGTATGTGACTTCTTTATGACTAATGTTGAGTCCATGGATTATACGCACTCTCACCCTTCCACAATTGCTAGCCTCTCTTGTATCGTGCAACTTCCGCCGGTGCATCAAACCAACTTATATCCTTCCTGAAAACAGCCACCATACCGACCTATTATGGCATTTCCATAGCGATTCCAAGATATATTTCCATTAACTCCATCATTCCATTTGTTATGACACGCACCATCATTATCATATTGCCTTGCATGATCGTAAGATAGCTAGCATGATGTTTCCATGGCTTGTCCGTTTTGTATGTCATTGCTACACTAGATCATTGCGCATCCCGGTAAACTGCCGGAGGCATTCATATAGAGTCATAATTCTGTTCTAGTATCGAGTTGTAATAGCGAGTTGTAAGTAAATAAAAGTGTGATGATCATCATTATTAGAACATTGTCCCATGTGAGGTGATAAGAAAATTAAAAGAGGCCAATGAAGCTCAAATAGCAAAAAGAGGCCAAAGAAGACCACCAAAAAAAAGAGGCCAAAGAGCCCAAAAAAGAGGAAAATAAAAAAAGAGAGAAGAAGAGAGAAGGGACAATGTTACTATATTTTTTCCACACTTGTGACTCATCATAGCACCATGTTCTTCATGATAGAGAGTCTCCTATGTTGTCACTTTCATATAGTAGTGGAAATTTTCATTATAGAACTTGACTTGTATATTCCAACGATGGGCTTCCTCAAATGCCCTAGGTCTTCATGACCAAGGAAGTTGGATGCACACCCACTTAGTTTGTTTTGTTGAGCTTTCATACACTTATAGCTCTAGTCAATCCGTTACATGGCAATCCCAACTCACTCACATTGATAACTATTGATGGACATCTCCATAGCCCATTGACATGCCTATTCGATGTGAGACTTTCTCCCTTCTTTTGTCAACTACCACCTTCTATTCCACCCATAATGCTATGTCCATGGATCACGCTAATGTATTGCGTGAAGAGTTGAAAAAGTTCAAAAAAGTAAAGTATGAAAACAATTGCTTGGCTGACACCGGGATGGGCATGAGGGGTACCTTGTGTTAAGAAAAGGGAGCATACAAGACTATATGATTTTGTAGGGATAACGTTCTTTAGGATTGATATTTTGAAAGACTTGATTGTGTGTTGGGATGTTCGAGTATTAAATTCTTTTATGTCAAATGATAGACCATTGGTTTGAATCACTCGTGTCTAAATATTCATGCCATGATTAGATTACATGATCAAGATTATGCTAGGTAGCATTCCACATCAAAAATGATCTTTTTTATCATTTACCTACTTGAGGACGAGCAGGAATTAAGCTTGGGATGTTGATACGTCTCCGTCGTATCTATAATTTTTTATTGTTCCATGCCAATATTCTACAACTTTCATATACTTTTGGCACTTTTTATACTATTTTTTGGGACTATCATATTGATCCAGCGCCCAGTGTCAGTTCCTGTTTGTTGCCTATTTTTTGTTTCTTAGAATATCTATATCAAACGGAGTCCAAACGGAATAAAAACAGACGGATTTTTTTGGAATATATGTGAATTTTGGGAAGCAGAACCAACATCAGACGATTCCCGAGGCAGGGGGCGCGCCACCAGGGGCAGGTGCGCCCTGGGCCCTCGTGGCCACTAAGTAAGGCGGTTGATGCCCTTCTTTCTCCGCAAGAAAGCTAATATCTGGATAAAAATCGTGTCGAAAAATCAGCCCAATCGGAGTTAGGGATATCCGGGAATATAAGAAACGATGAAGGGCCAGAATCTGGAAAAGCAGAAACAGAGAGAGACAGAGAGAAATATCCAATCTCGGAGGGGCTCTCGCTCCTCCGCCGCCATGGAGGCCATGGACATGAGGGGAAACCCTTCTCCCATCTAGGGAGATGGTCAAGGAAGAATAAGAAAGAGGGGGGCTCTCTCCCCCTCGCTTGCGGTGGCGCCGGAGTGCCACCGGGGCCATTATCGTGTGACGGCGATCTACCCCAACACCTCCATCACCTCCACCAACATCTCCATCAACTTCCCCCATCTATCTACAGTGTTCCACTCTCCCGCAACCCGTTGTACCTTCTACTTGAACATGGTGCTTTATGCTTCATATTATTATCCAACGATGTATTGACATCCTATGATGTCTAAGTAGATTATCGTTGTCCTATCGGTGATTGGTGAATTGCTATGATTGATTTAATTTGCTTGTGGTTATGTTGATGTCCTTTGGTGCCCATCATATGAGCGCGCGCGTGGATCACACCACAGGGTTAGTTGTATGTTGATAGGACTACGTATTGGAGGGCAAGAGTGACAGAAGCTTCAACCTAGCATAGAAATTGGTGCATACGAGATTGAAGGAGGACCAATATATCTTAATGCTATGGTTGGGTTTACCTTAATGAACGTTACTAGTTGTGGATGCTTACTAATAGTTCCAATTATAAGTGCATACAATTCAAAGTAAGGGATGACATGCTAGCAGTGGCCTCTCCCACATAAAACTTGCTATCGGTCTAGTAACATAGTCAATTGCTTAGGGGCAATTTTGCAACTCCTACCACCACTTTTCCACACTCGCTATCATTAACTTATTGTTTCGTTATCTTAACAGCCCCTAGTTTTATTTATGTGTTCTTTATATTCTTGCAAACCTATCCAAAAAGAACCACAAAGTACTTCTAATTTCATACTTGGTCTAGGTAAAGTAAACGTCAAGCGTGCGTAGAGTTGTCTCGGTGGTCGATAGAACTTGAGGGAATATTTGTTCTGCCTTTAGCTCCTCGTTGGGTTCAACACTCTTACTTATCGAAAGATGCTACAACCAATCCCCTACACTTGTGGGTTATTAAATCGCTTTAGAGTGCCTAGAAGATCCAGCAAACGGGGGTGCCAATGTTGTCCCATGACGGGATCACGATAGGTAGCTGCTTTAAAGAGGTTGGGAGACAGACTGGCAAACAATCTTCTTCTTGTTTTCTCCGACCTATAGCACTCTTTTTTTCAATTGTATGAAGAAACTCCATGAAAAACCCAGCTATCACTCCTATGAGATGGCTAACTCCCAACTCCCGATACATTCTATTGAGTCGACCAAAGGACTCGTTGGTTTGGACATAATTTCTTTGTTCATGTGTTTCTGTTTTGCTCTCCCCCTTTTTTCACTTAGTTTAGTTGGAATGGAAAGAGAACTTCCTTTAGTTTTCCATTTTTTTGTTGCTTGGTTGGGTCTCTCCGAGTGGAATAAGTGGGTCCTTCTTCTTTTTCCTGACTGATGAAGGTCGAAACTGAAGATCGAATTTAGTTGAGTCTGGATTCCTATGTTCGTACCAACTCAAATGATTGATGAATTGGATCTTGAGCATGCTCACTTCGCTACGCAACAAAGGTGAAAGAATGTCAAAGAGACTGACATCACAGAGGATGGGAAGGACCCAATCGCCTGCCTCTTTCTTGGTCCACCCACCTGGTGGGTACTTTATAGCTCACAACACCAGATAGGCAAATATGTGACATAGAAAACTTGCTTTCATTGAGAACAGGACTCTCTTCCTGATTGGGATTGGTCTGTGCCGGATCTCCTTCCCTATGAGACTACTGCTTCCCTTTGAAAGAGGAAGACCCCTACTTCAATTCTCATTTGACGACTCTTCCCCAGCTGTGGACTCAGACCTCTCACAACCAAAAAAAAGAAAATCAAAATCAAACGAATCCAAATATAACCAATCTATCGCCTTTGATGACTCATTGACAGCCTCCTCAACCCAAGCTTCCATCTCTTGCTCCAGACATCAGCGCTTGCCTGCGCGAGTCCATGAAAGGTGGATGAAGGTGAGTTTGACTACGAACTCGAGGATGCTGGGAACGACCTCTTTTCGGGGAATCACTCTCGTCGAGAGGCCCTCTTCCTCCCTTTTTATGAATCTGGGAGAGAGGAAAAAGAGAAGTCCAAAGGGACCTTGACTCTTTCAGGGAAAGGAGGGAGATCGAATGCGAGATGGAGTCCCTGCCGAATGGGATGGACATCCTTGGGGACAGCTATGTAAGACTTAATTTACCATAAAATTGGACGGAAAAACTACTACAAAGATCACAAGAAACCCAGCTCAAAGTGAATTGAGAGAGAACCCCTACGACTTGGAAGGATCTAAAGCTGTTCGGACACTCATAGACAAGTGAACTCCAATCCAGGATCCCTCAAAAACTGATGTGAAGTAACCAGGTAGAACAGTCAGGTTAGGAAAAGAGTCTTTCATGTCAAGGTGAACATAGACAGACAAGGTTAGTTTGTTTTCCTTAATTCTCAGAGAAAAGACTCGTTGCTAGAATCGAGAGCACTGGCGATTGCTTTCTTTCTGACCTTCAGCCGAGCAATTCCATACCTTCCACCGACTTCTTTTGTGTGTGGCCAGAACGTGATGCTTTCCAATGTCGAGTGCTTTTCTTAACAATGTATGAAGCCCGTAAAACCGAAATCGATCCAAATCCACGACCTTAACGATCGAGGAAAAAGGGTATGTATTATTATGGTGTGAGCCTTCTTTCTTTTTGGCCTTAGATTATCATAAGCGAGGAATGGTGCGTGCTATCCTTTAGACTATACTTTATTGTAGGGAAAGGGAAAAAATGGAGAATATCTTTAAGAACCCTAGAAAGAATTTCACTTGGAGCAACAGGCGTCAGGTCACACTATATCAATATCATAAAAAAATTTAGTTGATACTGATTAGCCGTAAATCAATTTGATTTTGTTATGCCATTAAGGAAACACTATTTTGGATACAATACCCATTTTAGAACCGTTCACTACTAACAAATAGAAAATATCAAAATAACAAATAATATAGTTAATGGTTCCAATTTTTCCTAAATTAGGCAGTTTGTGACTGGAAATCCTTTCTCTTTTCAATAGAAAGCGAAGGTATTTAAGCAATGTGTGTTTTGAGATACAATCAATCGAAGAGAATAAAATTGGGTCCAATAAAAAATAGATATGAATTTATTAAAAGGGATTGGAAAGGGATAAGTACAAAGGGATTCAACGATCTAAAAAATCAAAAAGGGTTTCAGAATCCCCTCCTACGAATACAAATTAGTAAAATAATGTGGATGAATAAGATTTTGCTCGATTTTGGATCGGATTTGGCGGCATGGCCAAGCGATAAGGCAGGTGACTGCAAATCCTTTATCCCCAGTTCAAATCTGGGTGTCTCTTGACAAAAAATAATTAGGATTTCTTATTGTACTGATTGAACTCGACAAATTCTTGCCCTGCATAAGCAAAGGAAAAGAACTAGGCCTGTCGATACTGGATTTTACCATAGTTCTAGTTCTAAAAAAGACTATCAATTTCTTCTTAAAAATAGGGCTCTGGCAGGGTTCTGGGTAGTGGCCCAAACCGATACCAATAGGGATGATGGATATATACTTATTAATTCCATAATTGATTATATTCGGCAAGTCATAACTACGAAAGTAACAGGTCGGAAATCTTGGTATCCAAAGGCCCCTAAAGGACATTCCTTTTTTGCTCCTAGGATAGAAGAAGAGATTATAAGAAATACTATCAAGACTTCCTAATTATCTGACACTACCTACAATAAAGTAAGGTCTATTGAATCTGTATGGAATTAGATTGGATAGGCTGATGGGAAATTTAGGAGTTGTGGAAAGAAGAGACTTTCTTTCCATACTTACGAGAGACTCCGAGTACTCAAACATTCAATCAGGATGGTCGGTTAGCTCTTTTCTTTTAGAATAACTTAGTAAAAAAGTAAAAGTAATAAATGAAATGAATCTCATAACTCGGTAGCCCATGAGGTTCCAATGGTTAGTTTTGGATTTTTTCAGGCAAGAAAGCAAAGAAGAAGGGAGGATTCTCTATTACCAACTTCCCCCATTGTCCTGTCCTCATTGGTCATTCATCTTTCCAGATCTAGTGCCATCATTCTTCAAGGTGATGGAGGGTTTGAAGCATACCTACTACCCCTCCCCTGAGCTTAGTTTAGAGTTGCCTCAGTGGGCTCAAGTAATAACAGGGAAAATCAAGGCTGGACAGGTCTTCGAGCCAACTTCAGGAAGAAATGCAAGTGAAAGAGAATGCTCTCGAGGGCGCAGCAGTCTTTTTCTGTCTTTCTTATTTGAAATCCAAATCGAAATGCCTCAACTTGATAAATTGACTTATTTCTCACAATTCTTCTAGTTATGTCTTCTCCTCTTTGTTGGAAGATGAGTACATATCGGGTAATCCACCCATGAGAGCCCAATCACAAGAGGCTCATACAGAAAGCAATCAGCACATAGCCCAATATCGAGACCGCAGCCTATTATTCAAACCACAAAGGATCCGTCTTTCATCTTCAAATCTTCTCGATCGAACATATTGACATCAATACTCCTTTCCATGGCCATTCACGGCCTGCGAAGATAAACCACTCGTGCCCGAGATCACTATCCAATCAAAAACCAGACTTCCAAGATCCATCTTACTCATACACTTTTGAAAGTAGCGGATAACAACAGAGTGGGGCTATCAAATTGATATGTATTCGAATCTTAGGAGCTGGTAATCATTGATATATTCATATTGGTGACGTTATTGTTGCTGTAATCAAGGAAGCAGTGCCCAAAATGCCTCTAGAAAGATCAGACAGAAGTAAGACGAGCTGTAATTGTACGTACATGTAAAGAACTAAAACACTACAACGGTATGATAATACGATATGATGACGGTTGTCATTGATCAAGAAGGAAATCCAAAAGGAACTCGAGTTTTTGGTGTGATCGCTCGGGAATTGATACTTATGAATTTCACTACAAGAGTCTCATGAGCACCTGGGGTATTAAAAATACTAGTAGTAGAGACTATGATATAGTAGGGTATCAGAATATAGATCAATTAGTAGATTGTGTCTGACGCATATACATGAAAAAATAGATAATAATAAGAATAAGAATTCTAATCTTAATAAAAGGAACGGTTCGAATAGCATCAACTAATATTACCAAAAACTTTGTGAAAATACTTCTACGAGAAGGTTTTATTGAAAACGCTCGAAAATCATAGGGAAAGTAACAAATCTTTCTTGGCATGTGCCCCTGCTCCTGGTCTTCGAACTAGTCATTAAAGGTCGGCAACATAGGTACCCTTTTTCGGTATGCGTTGCGAACACATTCATTTTTACTGTCTCATCTTCTCTGGAGAAGCTCAAATCGAACGGATAGAGCAGATGGTCCAACTACAGAACTTCTTCTTTTTATTACTTCCATGGTCATGCCCCATGACATGGCAGCACCAGTACTATTGAAATGGTTCATCAGTAGAGATGTTCCCACTGGTGCCTCTTCTTCCAATGGTACTATAATTCCTATTCCTATCCCTTTATTCCCTTTTTTGGTCTATCTACATTTAAGGAAATTCATACGCTCCATGGACAGAGCAAAAAGTGGAGTGTTGGTCAGAGCAAGTCGCCCTATTCTATTACCAGACAAAATGGAGAGAAGCTATCCGTTAGAAATGCTTTATTTCATTTCATTCCCGTTCTTCATTTCCTTATTATCGAACCCATGGGGGACTTGTCATATTTAGAATCTTTTTGTGGTCGGCTCTGTTTACAATTCTTTCGTACTCTCTTCTCTTTACCACGCGATAGGTCAGCGAAGCGTGAGCGGGTGCTCCGAAGTAAAGACCAAACACTTCGGCCTAAGGGGAATGAGCAACAAAATGACAAGATGAGGTGCCCCGAGCACCCCCATATAGAAAGAAGGGTCGAAGGTTTTGGGCCTGTAGCTTTCCCCGCCCCCCTCGTCGAGTGGTGCTTGTTTGGGGGGTGTGCCACCAGAAAGCGGGCTTGACGCTCTCGCCTTACCAACGAGCCGACTGCTGATGGCTGTTGGTCACGACTACTACAAAAAAGTGAAGATGAATCTTTCTATTTCACATGGAGGAGTGTGCATCTTTATGTCGGGTGTTCTTCTGTCGTGCGACCCGAATGCTTATGTGCGACCTGTGGCCCACGCATCCTATTCTATTTGTTCATGGAGGGCGACGTGAACTCTGATTCGATCCGGGTATTCAATCCCACCGCTGAGATGCTCAGTTGACTCCTTAACCTTGATAGGAAGATGGCTTATTCCAAAATTCGTGCATACGGGTAAGGAACTTAGGATGAATTAATGCAAATGGGTGTAAGTCTCGCTGCTCGGAAACACCCAGTGCTGACCACACCGAGAGACAGGAAAGCGTAGGTAATTACAGTTGGCGAAGTGGCATTAAGCATCCCTAGCGGTACGCTAAGAGAGGTCGTTATGATAGCATCTACGTCCGTACCGCTCCTCGTGGAGTAGATCCTGCATCCAACCAACTCTTTTTTGACCAGGGAACAGGAGAATTCCCACTACCGCTGGTAGGCCAGCCGGGCCGTGAGCGCAATGGGAACGGGCTTCCCAAAAAGCAAGCCCCGACATGGGTTAGCATAGAATGCGGGGACGGCCCTAATGTTGTGTTGGCCGGGTTGCGGGCGGATAAAAGCAGACGTGGGGACTCGGGTCGGGGCACAGCGTAACTAAGAGAGCCATTCCATTTAGGGCGAGACAGAATGGGCGGGCACAAGTGGTCTGATGTCCGAGCCGATTGGTCAGACGGCGACTACTGCACATATCATATTAGACGCCTATCCCGGAATGGACCGGGATGGAATAGAAAGAACGCAAAGCAGCAAGCAAGGGATGAGCGCTTTGTTGCGCGTGCGCATACGTTTTCTTGCTGGGTCGGTTTTGTTTTTGGGGTGGGGCAATAAGCTTGCTTCTTCACAAGCTTATCCTCGCCCCCTTTCCTGTCCGTCCCGACCGGCAGCAGTTGGGTCTCCCCATCTCTCCTCAACTTCCGCAGTCTTCAGCCCGAGTTGTATGAGGTAGAAACTCGTCCCACATACGATACGGAGGCCGAGCCCCACCCCTGCAATAATGGTGCGGCTTAGGTCAAGTAATACGAATAAGATACAGTTCACTCAGCGATTGCCCTTGGGTCCCGAACTCCATATGGGGAAGGAACGTTGTTGTTTGCGAGGTCTTGATCATATACATGGACACTGTCAGGGATATTACTAGTAGGTATAAACCGGCCAGGGAGATCCGGATTACACTGACATAGTTGTATTATCAAAAGCCCAGTAGAATATGAACCAGATGTTACGGCCCATACAGGCTTGGAGCCCGTGTGTAAAGCTTACGGTTTGTAAACCGTCATATCATGTAACTTGGGATGTAAGATAGAAAGAGTAGAGACCGAGGTGGACACGTTTATGAGCCGGCCTCGGGACTCTGTAAACCGGGCCGGGCGTCGCCTCCTATATAAAGGGACGACCCGGCGACGGTTTAGGGACAAGAAACAACAACTCGAGATACAGGCAAGCGATCCGCTCCCTGTTCATCGCCGCACAAGCAATACCACACCAAACTAGACGTAGGCTTTTACCTTCATCGAAGGGGCCGAACTAGTATAAACCCTCTATATCCTTTGTGTGATTTTAACCTCTTCAAGTTAACCCGCGCGATGGCCTCACACCTAAGTCCTCTAAACCGGACATCTGCCGTGCTAATTCCATGACAGTTGGCGCCCACCGTGCGGCAGTCGCACGATGGTTTCGAGTTCTTGAAGGGCAGCTTTGAAGGACTCAAGGGTTACGCGGTTGGCCGGATGACCAAGAGTCGCCGCGGCCGGATCTACATCGACGAGGCAGGCTGGTGCCCCGAGGCCGATTCAATCGAATACGGGTACGGGGTCCCCTTCGGCGGCATCCACGTTTTCATCAGCAAGATCGGTGAACCCGGACCTGAGTCGGACATCTTCCCCAACATCATCGAGCCGGCTCAACGTGCGAGATCGGCCCGGATTCAGCCCGCTGTGAAGCGTGTCTTCGTTGGAGCAATACATGGAGTCCAAGCCGAGGACAGATCGAATTCTGGTGGCGAGACAGTTGTCTATTCTGACGATGAATCTTCTTCCGGAGAGACTGAATCTTTGTATTTGTTGTAGGACGGCCGATCTGAGGGTATATCCGATGGCGATAGTATTCCGGACCCCTTTGATCCGACAAACCGGGTGGCCGTTTTCATGGCCGGCTCACAGTCTATGCAGCAGCCCTCGACGACCGGGGCGTTCATCTCAGAGGTAGCCGGTGCTGGAGCAAGCAACCAAGCCCCGTCGCCCTCTGATGCCCTATCCAGCCTGGTTGGAGAATTGACGGCACTTGTAACAGCAGAAGTGGCCCCTGCCAACAAGGCGCATCATGATGCGGAGATCCTTCAACTGAAGGGCCGGATTGAACAGGCTAAACAGGATCTGGACGCAGAGAAAGCCATGATATCTACGAGGCAAGCAGAGCTAGACTCCCAAGCTTTCCGGCTCAGGGTGGATCAGACTTCTGCACAGGAGGTAATGTACAGAAGACAGCAAACTCGTCTACTGTCGGTTTACGAGGCGATGAAATTCTTTGGCACACCAGGGGCGGGAACCAGTAACCGCCCAGAGGTAAATCAGGGAGGAGCCCCAGGGACTGGCGCGTCGGTTCATCCGCTGGCCGCAGAGCGAAATCGTCAAGTTGTGCCAACACCGCACATCCCCACCCCTCCCGGCCATTATTCTAACCCGTTGGACAACATTGTCGCCGCCGCTTCACGACTGGCCGCTTTACCCATTGAAGGGACATCCCCCGTGGCGATGGAAGCACGCCGGGCTAAGGAATTGCTGGACATGGCGCTGACACAGCAGCAGGTGTACTCTTACAGCATGAGAGGATTCATTCAACCCCCCGCCAAAGCCGGAGTTACACTAGGCACTGGGATGAACCGGTCGTGTCTAGCAGCGAGCGGAGGCGTCACCATCACAGGCAGGATAATCCGACGGGAGCAGAAGCGCATGCCCAATAGGCGGTAAACCGGGCCAGACATGCTGCCCGCGAGGACACCCGTCAAATGACGTCGGTTCACCCAACCACAACAGAAACGGGAGTCACGACGAGTTCCTTTGGAGTATAGTGTCTCGTCCCCGCTTTACGAAGCGTAAAATTCCCCAAAGACTTCAAAGGTCCGCGCAAGGTGCCCAACTATACGGCACACCTGGCTCCAGAGGTGTGGGTGGAGAGCTATGAGATGGCTATGGAAATGCTTGACGTGGATGAAGCGGCATGCGCCAAATACTTCACCATGATGCTGGAAGGCACAGCCCGGACATGGTTAAAGGGCCTATCACCTAACTCCATCGGATCATGGGGAGAGCTGCGTCTCTAGTTTATCAAAAAGTTCAAAGACACGTGCAAGCAACCAATGTCAGTGGTAGATTTATCGGCATGTGTTCAACTTATATATATTCAGCATGTATTTGATTAAGTTGGGCACAAGATTGGAATCAGGTAAAATGGACTTTTGCTCGACAAAGGAAATATGATGTTTACAATTCTTAATACTTGAGGTTACAGTTTCTTGATATATATGATAAATTACGTAACCTTTCTTGCAGTAGCTGGCCAAAGATTGTTATTCGCCTTCATTCTACTTGATGCACACATTTATTTCTTAGTTTATCCAACATATTCTTTTTTGAATGAATTGAAGAGCCATATATATATATATAATGTCAAACTTTAAAATTGAAGTAGATAATTTAATATGATGTTTACAATTCTTAATACTTAACTTGAATGTTTACGCAATCTTGTGTCATACATGCTGAATAGATGGACGTGATTTCTTCCCTGCCCTACCTTTACTTCGTTAACTCCTTGCAGAATTCGCCGCCGCCTACAATGGTCGCCGGCATGATCCCGACCGAGGTCTCCACCGCCTACCCGGTTCTCTAGCCATGCTCCTGGCCTCCTGGGCTCCTGGCCGAGGTCTCCGCCACCTCCTCCGCAGGTGTTGTCATCTCTCAAGCTGCATCCTTCCCAAGACAAAGATGGGTCATCAGATCGCCATGTGGGATGCAGACAACCTAATCCGTCCTCTCTATTCTCAAGGCTCCAGCGACCACATCGCACTTTCCATTGCCTCCTCTTCTGAAGTTTCAGCGAGGATTCTCCACGATCTTCTCTTCGGAACCGGCCATTCCTACTCCGCAGTCCCACGATTGCTTGCTCACATGAACTGAGCGACCAGACTCGCATAGATTTTCTACTTGACCTCACACCAGTACATACATCTCCCTGTCTCTCGCTTCCTCAAGAATTATTTGTCAGATTATTATTTGTTCATCGGATCGATATGGTTGAATGCACCAACTACGTCAGCAATGGTGTCAGTGCCAACCTTGGAGTTGAAACTAAGAACAGCAGATTTTTCATGGATCAAACATGAATCACTACTATAGTACTGGCCTAGCTTCCAATACTAATACGTCTGCATGCTAAAAATGCCTGGGAAGAAGTAACATCATTCTTATTTTCTAGATATGTATCAAAAATTGGTTTTCTCCGCTCCCAAATTATGAAAAGAAATTGTGTCTGTAATCTGTAAAATTAGAGAGCCTGATGGCTGATGTCCATTGTCCACACTATATGTACCATCGCACAAAAACATTAGATACTGCAAGAAAGGAGTTTATATCCAGTGTTCCAGACTGATCTCTATAGGAGGGAGATTTTAGTAATCGTTCTATAAATGTTCAGTTTTTATTCAGAACATTATTGCACAATCTTTACACAAGCAACAGATGTATTTTTTACGCACATGATGTGATCTCTATGTCCCGATGCTCGACCACGTTCTTGAATTTTTGACTCCATGGTTGTTCATTATGTCACAATTATTTTTCTCTTCAATACTGCTGGAGTATGCATATTTGTGTCTGTGATGTCTATTGTCTTCCATAATTTTGAATTACTGATCCAGGGTGCCTCTCCTATCTCAAGTTAGTCCTCCTCCAAAATAGCCTTCGTTTGGTATCTCTCATAATGAAATCTTCTAGGCACAAATAAAGGGCCATTCGTGCACGAGAATTCAGTTATTCCGTATTAACACAAAGTGATGAGATTTCTTTACGTGGATATTAAATTTGCAACTTCTGTTGTACAAAGATCCTTGGTTTTAAATTGTACACAATATTTTCTCTACTACTCTATCAGTGTCTGTGATTTACTATTGCCAATCCACTAGGAAGAAGTAGTGGAATGATCTTGTCTACACATGTACGTCAATTACATCGCATAATGTTTCCTTTCTGTTATGTGAGCCACAAGTGTACTTAGTTCTGATGTGGTAATGGGAGAACACAATTGATACAAATCCTATTTGTCAGCCTCCACCTTGTCGGCCCCTATCAGACAATTTGAAACGCAAAACAAGCAATCTCCAAGTAACAGCTGTAAGATATTCTCTTGCAACTATACACTTTATTTATTTTCATATATTTGATTAAGTTGGGCACAAGATTGGAATCAGGTAAAATGGACTTTTGCTCGACAAAGGAAATATGATGTTTACAATTCTTAATACTTGAGGTTACAGTTTCTTGATATATATGATAAATTACTTAACCTTTCTTGCAGTAGCTGGCCAAAGATTGTTATTCGCCTTCATTCTACTTGATGCACTAGTAGAAAACAGGGCATTGGACCAGCCCATTAGCCCCGATTCAATCTAGAACCGGGTCCAATGGGGGCACTTGACCCGGTTCGTGAGCCCAGGGGGCCGGCCGGGCCACGTGGGCCATTGGTCCCGGTTCGTTTGGACCTTTTGGTCCCGGTTGGAGCGACAAACCGGGACCAATGGCTCTTGGTCCTGGCCCACCACCATTGGTCCCGGTTAGTGTTATGAACCGGGACCAAAGGCTCCCCTTTAGCCCCGGTTCATAGCACCAACCGGGACCAATGAGGTGCCTATATATAACCACTCACTCAAGAGCAGAGCTCACTGCTCTGTTTTTTTTTCTGGCCGAGGAGGAGAGGGGTTAGTGGTGCTCTAGCTCACCTCCTATGCACACAACGTGTTCGGTGGAATGCCCGAGCCACACTAGTTAAGATTTTCTCCTCTCGAAGCTCTATTTTCTCCGAGATTTGTTTAGGTTTAGCGGTCCGTCACGTCCCGTCCCCGTCTTCGCCGCCGTCGATCGCCCCCGCCGATCTCGTCACCGGCACCACCGTGGTGAGCCTCTTGTTATGTCCATGCTTTTCTTACTTTTATTATTGCTTGTTATTATTGCTTTAGATAGATATTTGTCTAATTTTCTTACGTTTATTATTCCTTGTTATTATATAGTGCGATGGTTTTGATATCCGCCCACGTGGGCCCTCGTCCTGTCTACGGTTCGGATGTGGTATATTATCTTTAATTTATAACTAATTGTTTTAGTGTTTATCATAGTTATGCCGACCAACCTGACATGCATAGATGTTTTATTATGTCTAGGAGGTAGTTGAACCGGAAATTCCAACCGACCCTCTTGTGGAGAGGTTAAATTTAGTTGAAGAGGAAAACATTTCCTTAAAGAAAAAATTGGAAAAAATGGAGGAGGAGAAGATGGAATTGGAGTTGCATGTTGCGGAAGTCATCGATGATCACAAGATCAAGATGGACCCTATTGTCGAGAGGTTAAATTTAGTTGAAGAAGAAAACAAATTCTTGAAGGAAAAAATAAAAAAAATTGTGGACGAGAAGATGATATTGGAGTTGCATGTTGCGGATGTCGTCGATGATCACAAGATCAAGATGGATGCAATGCGGTTGAAGATTAAAAAGATTAGAAAATATGCCATTCATACCGAGGCTTGGTATCATTATGCCGTTGGATCAATTGTTACCTTGGTTGCGATTGTGATTGCATTTGTTTTCGCATTGAAAAGTTTTACATAGTTTCGATGTGTATGGAGAGCTATATGTTGTTAGATGAGAACTATATATGTATGTACTTTGGTTTTAATGTGATGATGAACTTTTATCCATTTGGTCACTTAATTATCTATTTATGATGTTCTGTAATGGTTTTTGACACACTTAATTATATATAATGCACGCAGATGAACCGGCAATGGATGTACGGTGACAGACACACCTCCGAGTACATTAAGGGCGTGCATGAGTTTCTAAATGCGGCTGAGGCAAACAAGCAGAATGGTTTTATGTGTTGTCCATGCACTAAATGTGTGAATACGATGTCTTACTCTAACCGGAAAATCCTTCACTCCCACCTGCTTTACAAGGGTTTCATGCCACACTATAATGTTTGGACGAGGCACGGAGATATAGGGGTTATGATGGAAGACGGCGAAGAAGAAGAGTACGATGACAACTATGTGCCCGCTGAATACGGTGATGCTGCAATGGGGGGAGCTGGTGAAGATCAAGAGGCACCAGACGATGTGCCCAATGATGCTGCAACGGGTGAAGCTGCTGAAGATCAAGAGGAACCAAATGATGATCTCCGCCGGGTCATTGTCGATGCAAGGACACAATGCGAAAGTCAAAAGGAGAAGCTGAAGTTCGATCGCATGTTAGAGGATCACAAAAAAGGGTTGTACCCCAATTGCGAAGATGGCAACACAAAGCTCGGTACCGTACTGGAATTGCTGGAGTGGAAGGCAGAGAATGCTGTGGCTGACAAAGGATTTGAGAAGCTACTGAAAATACTGAAGAAGAAGCTTCCGAAGGATAACGAATTGCCCGACAGTACATACGCAGCAAAGAAGGTCGTATGCCCTCTAGGATTGGAGGTGCAGAAGATACATGCATGCCCTAATGACTGCATCCTCTACCGCGGTGCATACAAGGATCTGAAGGCATGCCCGGTATGCAGTGCATTGCTGTACAAGATCAGACGAGATGACCCTGGTGATGTTGATGGCGAGCCCGCCAGGAAGAGGGTTCCTGCGAAGGTGATGTGGTATGCTCCTATAATACCACGGTTGAAACGTTTGTTTAGAAACAGAGAGCATGCCAAGTTGATGCGATGGCACAGTGAGGACCGTAAGAAAGACGGGAAGTTGAGAGCACCCGCTGACGGGTCGCAGTGGAGAAAAATCGAGAGAAAGTACTGGGAGGAGTTTGCAAAGGACGCAAGGAACGTATGGTTTGCTTTAAGCGCGGATGGCATTAATCCTTTCGGGGAGCAGAGCAGCAATCACAGCACCTGGGCCGTGACTCTATGTATGTATAACCTTCCTCCTTGGATGTGCATGAAGCGGAAGTTCATTATGATGCCAGTTCTCATCCAAGGCCCTAAGCAACCCGGCAACGACATTGATGTGTACCTAAGGCCATTAGTTGAAGAACTTTTACAGCTGTGGAATGGAAACGGTGTATGTGCGTGGGATGAGCACAGACAGGAGGAATTTGACCTAAAGGCGTTGCTGTTCGTGACCATCAACGATTAGCCCGCTCTCAGTAACCTTTCAGGACAGACAAACAAAGGATACCACGCATGCACGCACTGTGTAGATGACACTGAAAGTATATACCTGGACAAGTGCAGGAAGAATGTGTACCTGGGCCATCGTCGATTTCTTCCGACCAACCATCAATGTCGAAAGAAAGGCAAGCATTTCAAAGGCGAGGCAGATCACCGGAAGAAGCCTGCCATGCGTACCGGTGATCACGTACTTGCTATGGTCAATGATTTACACGTAATCTTTGGAAAGGGCCCCGGCGCACTAGCTATTCCGAATGACGCTGAGGGACACGCACCCATGTGGAAGAAGAAATATATATTTTGGGACCTACCCTACTGGAAAGACCTAGAGGTCCGCTCTTCAATCGACGTGATGCACGTGACGAAGAACCTTTGCGTGAACCTGCTAGGCTTCTTGGGCGTGTATGGAAAGACAAAAGATACAGCTGAGGCATGGGAGGACCTGCAACGTTTGCACGAAAAAGACGGCAACCCTTCGAAGCAGTATGAAGGTCCTGCCAGCTATGCTCTTACGAAAGAAGAGAAAGAAATCTTCTTTGAATGCCTGCTCAGTATGAAGGTCCCGACTGGGTTCTCGTCGAATATAAAGGGAATAATAAATATGGCAGAGAAAAAGTTCCAGAACCTAAAGTCTCATGACTGCCATGTGATTATGACGCAACTGCTTCCGGTTGCATTGAGGGGGCTTCTACCGGAAAACGTTCGATTAGCCATTGTGAAGCTATGTGCATTCCTCAATGCAATCTCTCAGAAGGTGATCGATCCAGAAATCGTACCAAGACTAAGGAGTGATGTGGCGCAATGTCTTGTCAGTTTCGAGCTTGTGTTCCCACCATCCTTCTTCAATATCATGACACACGTCCTAGTTCATCTAGTCGACGAGATTGTCATTCTGGGGCCCGTATTTCTACACAATATGTTCCCCTTTGAGAGGTTCATGGGAGCCCTAAAGAAATATGTCCGCAACCACACCAGGCCAGAAGGAAGCATCTCCATGGGCTATCAAACAGAGGATGTCATCGGGTTTTGTGTTGACTTCATTCCTGGCCTTAATAAGATAGGTCTCCCTAAATCGCGGTACGAGGGGAGACTGACTGGAAAAGGCACGCTTGGAAGGGACTCAATAATATGCAGGGACGGATATTCTTGGTCTCAAGCACACTACACAGTTCTACAGAACTCTACATTAGTGACCCCGTATGTCGATGAACACAAGAACAGTCTGCGCTCCAAACACCCGGAGCAGTGCGACGACTGGATTACACGTGAACACATCAGGACTTTCAGCAGTTAGTTGGAAACACGTCTCAGAGGTGACAACACTGTTTGTGATGAGTTGTACTTGTTGTCCAGGGGACCATCTTCGACTGTATTGATTTACAAAGGATACGAGATAAATAGGAATACATTTTACACGATTGTCCAAGATCAAAAGAGCACCAACCAAAACAGCGGTGTCCGCTTTGATGCAACAACCGAGAGGGGAAAGGACACATATTATGGTTACATACTGGACATATGGGAACTTGACTACGGACATGATTTTAAGGTCCCTTTGTTTAAGTGCAAATGGGTCAACCTGTCAGGAGGCGGGGTACAGGTAGACCCACAGTACGGAATGACAACAGTGGATCTGAAAAATCTTGGATACACTGACGAACCGTTCGTCCTAGCCAATGATGTGGCACAGGTTATCTATGTGAAGGACATGTCTACCAGACCGAGAAAAAGAAAAGATAAGGAAGCGAATACATCATACGATGTGCCAAAGCGCCACATAGTTCTTTCAGGAAAAAGGGACATCCTGGGAGTGGAGGGCAAGACAGACATGTCTGAAGATTATGAAAAGTTTCATGAAATTCCTCCCTTCAAAGTCAAGGCTGACCCAAGCATCCTGATAAACGATGAAGATTATCCATGGTTACGGCGCAATAAGCAAATGACACAAGCGAAGAAAAAGTGAAGACTTTTTTCGGCAACTATTATGATGATACCATGCCAACTTTGTAACAAACGAGTATGATACCATTGTCCGTTTGTACTATTCAAATTTGCACTAACAGAAAGTTTGTAATTGGTTTTACCAGAAAGAATTTAAAAATAAAACAAAAAACAAAAGAAAATAAATAATGCAGAAAACAAAAAAAACTTGCAAAAAAATTTAAAATAGCAACAATAAGTATTTCATTGTAAGTAGAAACAAAATTAAATAAATAAAGCAACAAAGAAAACAAATAATTTCAAATTTAAACTATTCAAATTTGAATACTACTTGCACGAACAGAAAGTTTATAATTTGTTTACCTAAAGCAATAATATTCACAAAGAAACTCTAAATACAGCAAAAAACAACTTAAAAATAAATAAAGCAAAAAAGGAAAAAATAAAAAAAATTGGGCGCTGCCCAGTGAGCCTGCAAGGCCTACAGCCCGGGATGCATCTGGACTATAAGGCCCAGCAAGCTCACAGGGCAGCGCGCAGAGTTAGGCCCAGAAGCCTGCAATTGAGAGGAGCTCGAGTGGGTGGGCGCAGCAGCGCTTATAAACCACACCCGAGCTCTCTCAACTAGCGAGGTGGGACTAAACTTCCCACCGCACCGCGCCAGCAAGCCCTTTGGTCCTGGTTGGTGGCACCAACCGGGACTAAAGGGTGGCATTAGTCCCGGTTGGTGGCTGAAACCGGGACTAATACCCCCCTTTAGTCCCGGTTGCTGCCACCAACCGGGACTAAAGGCCCCTCCTTCCCGCCCTTTGGGCTGCTGAAAAGGGACCTTTAGTCCCGGTTGG
>LR738711.1:225884329-225898546 GCA_902687465.1 Secale cereale
GGGGCAAGGCCCTTGGGGGGGGGGGGGGAAACCCTAGCCCCTGGGCCGCCGCCCCCTCCCATCTCCCCTTGGCCGCCGCCCCTAGGGGGAAACCCTAGGGCGCCCCCTCCCCTCTCTCCCCCCTATATAAAGAGAGGCAGAGGGAGGGCAGCAACACAAGTTTGTGCCTCGGCGCTGCCCTCCCTCTCCCACGAACATCTTCGTCTATTTTGCAGTGCTTGGCGAAGCCCTGCTGGAATTCCTCCACCACCATCTCCACCACGCCGTCGTGCTGCTGGTTTTCTCCGTCAACCTCTCCTTCCCCCTTGCTGGATCAAGAAGAAGGAGACGTCCCCGAGCTGCACGTGTGAAGAACGCGGAGGCACCGTCCGTTCGGTGCTAGGATCTTCGGCGATCTGAATCGCGGCGAGTACGACTCCATCAACCGCGTTCTTGAACGTTTCCGCTTAGCGATCTACAAGGGTATGTGGATCCGACTCTCCCCTCGTAGATGCATCTCCTAGATTGATCTTGGTGAGCGTAGGAAATTTTTTGTTTCCCATGCAACGTTCCCCAACAGTGGCATCATGAGATAGGTTCTTGCGTAGATGCTTTCACGAGTAGAACACAAAGGAGTTTGTGGGCGTTGATGTTTAGATTGCTTCCCTCCTTGGTCTTTCTTGATTCAGCGGTATTATGGGATGAAGCGGCCCGGACCAACTTTACATGTCCACGTACATGAGACCGGTTCCATCGACAGACATGCGACTTTTGTTGCATAAGATGGCTGGCGGGTGTCTGTCTCTCCTATCTTAGTTGAATCGGATTCGACAAAGGCGGTCCTTGTAGAAGGTTAAATAGCAACTTAAATATCACCGTTGTGGCTTTGCGTAGGTAAGAAGCGTTCTTGCTAGATACCCATAGCAGCCACGTAAAACATGCAACAACAAATTAGAGGACGTCTAACTTGTTTTTGCAGGGTATGTATGTGATATGATATGGCCAAAGACATGATGAGATATATTTGATGTATGAGATGATCATGTTGTAATAGTTAATATCGACTTGCATGTCGATGTATACGGCAACCGGCAGGAGCCATAGGGTTGTCTTTAATTTTTGTATGACCTGCGTGTCAATCATTAAGCGCTATGTAATGCTTTACTTTATCGCTAAACGGTAGCAATAGTAGTAAGAGCATGGTGGGCGCGCGACAACCCCGATGGCGACACGATGATGGAGATCATGATGATGGAGATCATGATGATGGGGATCATGGTGTTACGCCGGTGACGATGGAGATCATGCCGGTGCTTTGGAGATGGAGATCAAAAGCACGAGTTGATGGCCATATCATGTCACTTATGATTTGCATGTGATGTTAATCCTTTCATGCATCTTATTTTGCTTAGGACGACGGTAGCATTATAAGATGATCCCTCACTAAAATTTCAAGATAAAATTGTGTTCCCCCCGAATGTGCGCCGTTGCGAAGGTTCGTCGTTTCGAAGCACCACGTGAAGATCGGGTGTGATAGACTCTACGTTCGCATACAACGGGTGCAAGCCAGTTTTGCACATGCAGAACACTCGGGTTAGACTTGACGAGCCTAGCATGTACAGACATGGCCTCAGAACACGGAAGACCGAAAGGTCGAGCATGAGTCATATAGTAGATATGATCAACATGAAGATGTTCACCATTGACACCACCTCATCTCACGTGATGATCGGACTTGGGTTGGTGGATTTGGATCATGCCACGCTCGAATGACCAGAGGGATGTCAATTTGAGTGGGAGTTATAAGTAATTTGATTAGTTAAAACTCACTTATCATGAACAATAGTCTAAGATGTCTTTGCAAATCTTTGGTTGTAGATGGCTCCCGCAGTAGCTCCCCTGAATTTTAATGCGTTCCTAGAGAAAACTAAGCTGAAAGATGATGGGAGCAACTTTGTGGACTGGCTCCGCAATCTGAGGATCATCCTCACAGCTGCCCAAAAGGTTTATGTCCTAAATGCACCGCTAGGTGAACCCCCCGCTCCGGCCTCTGTGGACGTTATGAACGCCTGGCAGTCGCGTGCGGATGACTACTCAGTAGTGCAGTGTGCCATGTTGTATAGCTTGGAAGGAGGACTTCAAAGGCGTTTTGAACGTCATGGAGCATATGAGATGTTCCAGGAGTTGAAGTTCATCTTTGAGAAGAATGCCAAGATCGAGAGGTATGAGACCACCGATAAATTCTTTGCTTGCAAGATGGAGGAGAATTCGTCTGTCAGTGAGCACTTACTGAAGATGTCTGGGTACTATACCCGCATAGCTGATCTGGGACTTGTGTTCCCGGAGGAGGCTATCATTGACAGAATTCTCCAATCACTCCCACCTAGCTACAAGAGCTTCGTGCAGCAGTATAACATGCAAGGGATGAACAAATCCATCGCCGAGCTGTTTGCGATGCTGAAAGTCGCTGAGGCAGACATCCAGAAGGAGTATCAAGTGTTGATGGTCAATAAAACTACCAGTTTCAAGAAGAATGGCAAGGGCAAGAAGGGTAACTCTAAGAAGGGTGGCAAGGCAGTTGCTCATCCAGTGAAGAAACCCAAGGCTGGGCCCAAGCCAGAGACTGAGTGTTTCTATTGCAAGGGGAACGGCCACTGGAAGCGGAACTGCCCCAAGTATCTGGCAGACAAGAAGGGGGCCAACAACAACAACAAGCAAGGTATATGTGATATACATGTTATTGATGTGTACCTTACCAACTCTCGTTGTAGTGCCTGGGTATTTGATACCGGTTCGGTTGCTCACATTTGCAACTCTAAACAGGAACTACGGAATAAACGGAGGCTGGCGAAGGACGAAGTGACGATGCACGTGGGGAATGGTTCCAAGGTTGATGTGATCGCCGTCGGCACGCTCGCTCTTCGATTACCATTGGGATTAGTGATGAACCTGAATAATTGTTATTTAGTGCCTGCGTTGAGCATGAACATTATATCTGGATCTTGTTTAATGCGAGACGGTTACTCATTTAAATCAGAGAAGAAAGGTTGTTCTATTTATATGGGTAATATCTTTTATGGTCATGCACCCGAAGTAGGGGGTTTATTCTTATTGAATCTCGATAGTGATGATACACATGTTCATAACATTGATGCCAAAAGATGTAGAGTTGATGACAATAGTACCACTTTCTTGTGGCACTGCCGTCTGGGTCATATCGGCGTGAAACGCATGAGGAAGCTCCATGCTGATGGACTTTTGGAGTCTCTTGATTTTAAATCACTTGACACATGCGAGCCGTGCCTCATGGGCAAGATGACTAAGACCCCGTTTTCAGGAACAATGGAACGGGCTAGTGACTTATTGGAAATCATACATACTGATGTGTGTGGACCGATGAGTGTCACGGCGCGCGGTGGATATCGTTATTTTCTCACCTTCACTGACGACTTAAGTAGATATGGGTATATTTACTTGATGAAGCATAAGTCTGAAACGTTTGAAAAGTTCAAGCAATTTCAGAGTGAAGTTGAGAATCATCGTAACAAGAAGATCAAGTTCCTACGATCTGATCGAGGGGGAGAGTATCTGAGTTATGAGTTTGGCAATCACTTAAGAAAATGTGGAATTGTTTCACAGTTGACGCCACCTGGAACACCACAGCGTAATGGTGTGTCCGAACGTCGTAATCGAACCCTATTAGATATGGTGCGTTCTATGATGTCTCTTGCCGATTTGCCACTATCGTTTTGGGGATATGCGTTAGAGACGGCTGCATTCACTTTAAATAGGGCTCCATCTAAGTCCGTTGAGACAACACCGTATGAACTATGGTTTGGTAAGAAACCTAAGTTGTCTTTTCTCAAAGTTTGGGGTTGCGATGCTTATGTCAAAAGGCTTCAGCCAGAAAAGCTCGAACCCAAAGCGAACGAATGTGTCTTCATAGGATACCCAAAAGAAACTGTTGGGTACACCTTCTATCTCAGATCCGAGGGCAAAGTGTTTGTCGCTAAGAATGGGTCCTTTCTCGAGAAAGAGTTTCTCTCGAAAGAATTGAGTGGGAGGAAGGTAGAACTTGATGAGGTTATTGAACCTCTGCTTCAACCAGAGAGTAGCGCAGCACAGAAAGATGTTTTTGTGGAGCCTGCAACGGTTGAAGAGGAAGCCAATGATGATGATCAAGAAGCTTCTGATCAAGTTACTACCGAACCTCGTAGGTCGACAAGGGTACGCACTGCACCTGAGTGGTATGGTAACCCTGTCTTGGAGGTCATGTTGTTGGACAACAGTGAACCTGCGAGCTATGGAGAAGCGATGGTGGGCCCGGATTCCGACAAATGGTTAGAGGCCATGAAATCCGAGATGGGATCCATGTATGAAAACAAAGTATGGACTTTGGAAGTATTACCTGAAGGGCGGAAGGCCATTCAGAATAAATGGATTTTTAAGAGGAAGACGGACGCTGACGGCAATGTCACCGTGTATAAAGCTCGACTTGTGGCAAAGGGTTTTTCACAAGTTCAAGGAGTTGACTATGATGAGACTTTCTCACCCGTAGCGATGCTTAAATCCGTCCGAATCATGTTAGCAATAGCTGCATATTTCGATTATGAAATTTGGCAGATGGATGTCAAAACAGCGTTCCTTAACGGGTTTCTTAAGGAAGAGTTGTATATGATACAACCGGAAGGTTTTGTCGATCCAGAGAATGCTGACAAAGTTTGCAAACTCCAACGTTCCATTTATGGACTGGTGCAAGCATCTCGGAGTTGGAATCTTCGCTTTGATGAGGTGATCAAAGCGTTTGGGTTTGTACAAGTTTACGGAGAAGCTTGTATTTACAAGAAAGTGAGTGGGAGCTCTATAGCGTTTCTAATATTATATGTGGATGACATATTGCTGATTGGAAACAATATAGAACTTTTGGATAGCGTGAAGGGGTATTTGAACAAGAGTTTTTCGATGAAGGACCTCGGTGAAGCTGCTTTCATATTGGGCATCAAGATCTATAGAGATAGATCGAGACGCTTGATAGGACTTTCACAAAGTACATACCTTGATAAAGTTTTGAAGAAGTTCAAAATGGATCAATCCAAGAAGGGGTTCTTGCCGGTATTGCAAGGTACAAAGTTGAGTAAAACTCAATGCCCAGTAACTGCGGAAGATAGAGAAAAGATGAGTGTCATCCCCTATGCTTCAGCCATAGGCTCTATCATGTATGCAATGCTGTGCACAAGACCAGATGTCAGCCTTGCCATAAGTATGGCCGGAAGGTTTCAAAGTAATCCTGGTATGGATCACTGGACAGCGGTCAAGAATATCCTAAAGTACCTGAAAAGGACTAAGGAGATGTTTCTCGTTTATGGAGGTGATCAAGAGCTCGTCGTAAAGGGTTACGTCGATGCAAGCTTTGACACTGATCCGGATGACTCTGAGTCTCAAACCGGATACGTATATATTCTCAACGGGGGAGCGGTAAGCTGGTGCAGTTCCAAGCAAAGCGTGGTAGCCGATTCTACATGCGAAGCGGAGTACATAGCTGCCTCGGAGGCGGCAAAGGAAGGTGTCTGGATGAAGGAGTTCATAACAGATCTTGGAGTTGTGCCTAGTGCATTGAACCCAATGACTCTGTTTTGTGACAACACTGGTGCCATTGCTCTAGCCAAGGAACCAAGGTTTCACAAGAGGACCAGACACATAAAGCGACGCTTCAATTCCATCCGCGATTCAGTCAAGGAGGAGGACATAAGCATTTGCAAAGTACACACGGATTTGAATGTTGCAGATCCGTTGACTAAGCCTCTTCCACGGGCTAAGCATGATCAACACCAAGACTCTATGGGTGTTAGATTCATTACCTTGTAATGCTAGATTATTGACTCTAGTGCAAGTGGGAGACTGTTGGAAATATGCCCTAGAGGCAATAATAAAAGAGTTATTATTATATTTCCTTGTTCATGATAATCGTCTATTATCCATGCTATAATTGTATTGATTGGAAACTTAAATACATGTGTGGATAAATAGACAAATTTTGTGTCCCTAGTAAGCCTCTTCAGGACTAGCTCGTTGATCAAAGATGACCGCGGTTTCTAGGTCATAGACATGAGTTGTCATTTGATAACGGGATCACATCATTAGGAGAATGATGTGATGGACGAGACCCAAACGTTAAACGTAGCTTTTGATCGTATCGGTTATCGCTATAGTTTTCTGCATGTCAAGTATAAGTTCCTATGACCATGAGATCATGTAACTCACTGACACCGTAGGAGTGCCTTGTGTGTGCCAAACGTCGCAACGTAACTGGGTGACTATAAAGGTACTCTACAGGTATCTCCGAAGGAATCTGTTGAGTTGACATGGATCTAGACTGGGATTTGTCACTCCGTGTGACGGAGAGGTATCTCCGGGCCCACTCGGTAATACGTCATCTCAATGAGCTCAAAGTGACTAAGTAGTTAGTCACGAGATTATGTATTACGGAACGAGTAAAGAGACTTGCCGGTAACGAGATTGAACTAGGTATAGAGATACCGACGATCGAATCTCGGGCAAGTAACATACCGACGAGACAAAGGGAACTGTATACGGGATTGCCTGAATCCTTGACATCGTGGTTCATCCGATGAGATCATCGAGGAACGTGTGGGAACCAATATGGGTATCCAGATCCCGCTATTGGTTATTGACTTGGGAGTGTCTCGGTCATGTCTGCATAGTTTCCGAACCCGCAGGGTCTACACACTTAAGGTTCGGTGACGCTAGGGTTGTTAGTGAGAACAGTGAATGGTAACCGAAGGTTGTTCGGAGTCCCGGATGAGATCCCGGACATGACGAGGGTCTCCGGAATGGTCCGGGGACGAATATTGATATATGGGATGAGAGTGAACGGAGTCCGGAATTGTTCCGGGGGTCATCGGGAAGAAATCGGAGGACCGAAAGGTGTTTCGGGGGTCACGGTAATTGTTACGGGCCCTATGGGCCATAAGTGGGAGATGCAACAGCCCTCATCATGGGCTGTGCGCCCCCCCTTGGGCCCTCTCCACCTGCGCCTAAGGGGGCTGGGCCCCCCTAGGCAGGCGCACCCTTTGGAGTAGGGGGCAAGGCACTTGGGGGGGGGAAACCCTAGCCCCTGGGCCGCCGCCCCCTCCCATCTCCCCTTGGCCGCCGCCCCTAGGGGGAAACCCTAGGGCGCCCCCTCCCCTCTGTCCCCCCTATATAAAGAGAGGCAGAGGGAGGGAAGCAACACAAGTTTGTGCCTCGGCGCTGCCCTCCCTCTCCCACGAACATCTTCGTCTATTTTGCAGTGCTTGGCGAAGCCCTGCTGGAATTCCTCCACCACCATCTCCACCACGCCGTCGTGCTGCTGGTTTTCTCCGTCAACCTCTCCTTCCCCCTTGCTGGATCAAGAAGAAGGAGACGTCCCCGAGCTGCACGTGTGAAGAACGCAGAGGCACCGTCCGTTCGGTGCTAGGATCTTCGGCGATCTGAATCGCGGCGAGTACGACTCCATCAACCGCGTTCTTGAACGCTTCCGCTTAGCGATCTACAAGGGTATGTGGATCCGACTCTCCCCTCGTAGATGCATCTCCTAGATTGATCTTGGTGAGCGTAGGAAAATTTTTGTTTCCCATGCAACGTTCCCCAACACTTAATACTTGAGGTTACAGTTTCTTGATATATATGATAAATTACTTAACCTTTCTTGCAGTAGCTGGCCAAAGATTGTTATTCGCCTTCATTCTACTTGATGCACTAGTAGAAAACAGGGCATTGGACCAGCCCATTAGCCCCGGTTCAATCTAGAACCGGGTCCAATGGGGGCACTGGACCCGGTTCGTGAGCCCAGGGGGCCGGCCGGGCTACGTGGGCCATTGGTCCCGGTTCGTTTGGACCTTTTGGTCCCGGTTGGAGCGACAAACCGGGACCAATGGCTCTTGGTCCTGGCCCACCACCATTGGTCCCGGTTAGTGTTATGAACCGGGACCAAAGGCTCCCCTTTAGCCCCGGTTCATAGCACCAACCGAGACCAATGAGGTGCCTATATATAACCACTCACTCAAGAGCAGAGCTCACTGCTCTGTTTTTTTTTCTGGCCGAGGAGGAGAGGGGTTAGTGGTGCTCTAGCTCACCTCCTATGCACACAACGTGTTCGGTGGAATGCCCGAGCCACACTAGTTAAGATTTTCTCCTCTCGAAGCTCTATTTTCTCCGAGATTTGTCTAGGTTTAGCGGTCCGTCACGTCCCGTCCCCGTCTTCGCCGCCGTCGATCGCCCCCGCCGATCTTGTCACCGGCACCACCGTGGTGAGCCTCTTGTTATGTCCATGCTTTTCTTACTTTTATTATTGCTTGTTATTATTGCTTTAGATAGATATTTGTCTAATTTTCTTACGTTTATTATTCCTTGTTATTATATAGTGCGATGGTTTTGATATCCGCCCACGTGGGCCCTCGTCCTGTCTACGATTCGGATGTGGTATATTATCTTTAATTTATAACTAATTGTTTTAGTGTTTATGATAGTTATGCCGACCAACCTGACATGCATAGATGTTTTATTATGTCTAGGAGGTAGTTGAACCGGAAATTCCAACCGACCCTCTTGTGGAGAGGTTAAATTTAGTTGAAGAGGAAAACATTTCCTTAAAGAAAAAATTGGAAAAAATGGAGGAGGAGAAGATGGAATTGGAGTTGCATGATGCGGAAGTCATCGATGATCACAAGATCAAGATGAACCCTATTGTCGAGAGGTTAAATTTAGTTGAAGAAGAAAACAAATTCTTGAAGGAAAAAATAAAAAAAATCGTGGACGAGAAGATGATATTGGAGTTGCATGTTGCGGATGTCGTCGATGATCACAAGATCAAGATGGATGCAATGCGGTTGAAGATTAAAAAGATTAGAAAATATGCCATTCATACCGAGGCTTGGTATCATTATGCTGTTGGATCAATTGTTACCTTGGTTGTGATTGTGATCGCATTTGTTTTCGCATTGAAAAGTTTTACATAGTTTCGATGTGTATGGAGAGCTATATGTTGTTAGATGAGAACTATATATGTATGTACTTTGGTTTTAATGTGATGATGAACTTTTATCCATTTGGTCACTTAATTATCTATTTATGATGTTCTGTAATGGTTTTTGACACACTTAATTATATATAATGCACGCAGATGAACCGGCAATGGATGTACGGTGACAGACACACCTCCGAGTACATTAAGGGCGTGCATGAGTTTCTAAATGCGGCTGAGGCAAACAAGCAGAATGGTTTTATGTGTTGTCCATGCACTAAATGTGTGAATACGATGTCTTACTCTAACCGGAAAATCCTTCACTCCCACCTGCTTTACAAGGGTTTCATGCCACACTATAATGTTTGGACGAGGCACGGAGATATAGGGGTTATGATGGAAGACGGCGAAGAAGAAGAGTACGATGACAACTATGTGCCCGCTGAATACGGTGATGCTGCAATGGGGGGAGCTGGTGAAGATCAAGAGGCACCAGACGATGTGCCCAATGATGCTGCAACGGGTGAAGCTGCTGAAGATCAAGAGGAACCAAATTATGATCTCCGCCGGGTCATTGTCGATGCAAGGACACAATGCGAAAGTCAAAAGGAGAAGCTGAAGTTCGATCGCATGTTAGAGGATCACAAAAAAGGGTTGTACCCCAATTGCGAAGGTGGCAACACAAAGCTCGGTACCGTACTGGAATTGCTGGAGTGGAAGGCAGAGAATGCTGTGGCTGACAAAGGATTTGAGAAGCTACTGAAAATATTGAAGAAGAAGCTTCCGAAGGATAACGAATTGCCCGACAGTACATACACAGCAAAGAAGGTCGTATGCCCTCTAGGATTGGAGGTGCAGAAGATACATGCATGCCCTAATGACTGCATCCTCTACCGCGGTGCATACAAGGATCTGAAGGCATGCCCGGTGTGCGGTGCATTGCGGTACAAGATCAGACGAGATGACCCTGGTGATGTTGATGGCGAGCCCGCCAGGAAGAGGGTTCCTGCGAAGGTGATGTGGTATGCTCCTATAATACCACGGTTGAAACGTTTGTTTAGAAACAGAGAGCATGCCAAGTTGATGCGATGGCACAGTGAGGACCGTAAGAAAGACGGGAAGTTGAGAGCACCCGCTGACGGGTCGCAGTGGAGAAAAATCGAGAGAAAGTACTGGGAGGAGTTTGCAAAGGACGCAAGGAACGTATGGTTTGCTTTAAGCGCGGATGGCATTAATCCTTTCGGGGAGCAGAGCAGCAATCACAGCACCTGGGCCGTGACTCTATGTATGTATAACCTTCCTCCTTGGATGTGCATGAAGCGGAAGTTCATTATGATGCCAGTTCTCATCCAAGGCCCTAAGCAACCCGGCAACGACATTGATGTGTACCTAAGGCCATTAGTTGAAGAACTTTTACAGCTGTGGAATGGAAACGGTGTACGTGCGTGGGATGAGCACAGACAGGAGGAATTTGACCTAAAGGCGTTGCTGTTCGTGACCATCAATGATTAGCCCGCTCTCAGTAACCTTTCAGGACAGACAAACAAAGGATACCACGCATGCACACACTGTTTAGATGACACTGAAAGTATATACCTGGACAAGTGCAGGAAGAATGTGTACCTGGGCCATCGTCGATTTCTTCTGACCAACCATCAATGTCGAAAGAAAGGCAAGCATTTCAAAGGCGAGGCAGATCACAGGAAGAAGCCTGCCATGCGTACCGGTGATCACGTACTTGCTATGGTCAATGATTTGCACGTAATCTTTGGAAAGGGCCCCGGCGCACTAGCTGTTCCGAATGACGCTGAGGGACACGCACCCATGTGGAAGAAGAAATATATATTTTGGGACCTACCCTACTGGAAAGACCTAGAGGTCCGCTCTTCAATCGACGTGATGCACGTGACGAAGAACCTTTGCGTGAACCTGCTAGGCTTCTTGGGCGTGTATGGAAAGACAAAAGATACAGCTGAGGCACGGGAGGACCTGCAACGTTTGAACGAAAAAGACGGCATCCCTCCGAAGCAGTATGAAGGTCCTGCCAGCTATGCTCTTACGAAAGAAGAGAAAGAAATCTTCTTTGAATGCCTGCTCAGTATGAAGGTCCCGACTGGGTTCTCGTCGAATATAAAGGGAATAATAAATATGGCAGAGAAAAAGTTCCAGAACCTAAAGTCTCATGACTGCCATGTGATTATGACGCAACTGCTTCCGGTTGCATTGAGGGGGCTTCTACCGGAAAACGTCCGATTAGCCATTGTGAAGCTATGTGCATTCCTCAATGCAATCTCTCAGAAGGTGATCGATCCAGAAATCGTACCAAGGCTAAGGAGTGATGTGGCGCAATGTCTTGTCAGTTTCGAGCTTGTGTTCCCACCATCCTTCTTCAATATCATGACACACGTCCTAGTTCATCTAGTCGACGAGATTGTCATTCTGGGGCCCGTATTTCTACACAATATGTTCCCCTTTGAGAGGTTCATGGGAGCCCTAAAGAAATATGTCCGCAACCGCGCCAGGCCAGAAGGAAGCATCTCCATGGGCTATCAAACAGAGGATGTCATCGGGTTTTGTGTTGACTTCATTCCTGGCCTTAATAAGATAGGTCTCCCTAAATCACGGTACGAGGGGAGACTGACTGGAAAAGGCACGCTTGGAAGGGACTCAATAATATGCAGGGACGGATATTCTTGGTCTCAAGCACACTACACAGTTCTACAGAACTCTACATTAGTGACCCCGTATGTCGATGAACACAAGAACAGTCTGCGCTCCAAACACCCGGAGCAGTGCGACGACTGGATTACACGTGAACACATCAGGACTTTCAGCAGTTGGTTGGAAACACGTCTCAGAGGTGACAACACTGTTTGTGATGAGTTGTACTTGTTGTCCAGGGGACCATCTTCGACTGTATTGATTTACAAAGGATACGAGATAAATGGGAATACATTTTACACGATTGTCCAAGATCAAAAGAGCACCAACCAAAACATCGGTGTCCGCTTTGATGCAACAACAGAGAGGGGAAAGGACACATATTATGGTTACATACTGGACATATGGGAACTTGACTACGGACATGATTTTAAGGTCCCTTTGTTTAAGTGCAAATGGGTCAATCTGTCAGGAGGCGGGGTATAGGTAGACCCACAGTACGGAATGACAACAGTGGATCTGAAAAATCTTGGATACACTGACGAACCGTTCGTCCTAGACAATGATGTGGCACAGGTTATCTATGTGAAGGACATGTCTACCAGACCGAGAAAAAGAAAAGATAAGGAAGCGAATACATCATACGATGAGCCGAAGCGCCACATAGTTCTTTCAGGAAAAAGGGACATCCTGGGAGTGGAGGGCAAGACAGACATGTCTGAAGATTATGAAAAGTTTCATGAAATTCCTCCCTTCAAAGTCAAGGCTGACCCAAGCATCCTGATAAACGATGAAGATTATCCATGGTTACGGCGCAATAAGCAAATGACACAAGCGAAGAAAAAGTGAAGACTTTTTTCGGCAACTATTATGATGATACCATGCCAACTTTGTAACAAACGAGTATGATACCATTGTCCATTTGTACTATTCAAATTTGCACTAACAGAAAGTTTGTAATTGGTTTTACCAGAAAGAATTAAAAAATAAAACAAAAAACAAAAGAAAATAAATAATGCAGAAAACAAAAAAAACTTGCAAAAAAATAAAAAATAGCAACAATAAGTATTTCATTGTAAGTAGAAACAAAATTAAATAAATAAAGCAACAAAGAAAACAAATAATTTCAAATTTAAACTATTCAAATTTGAATACTACTTGCACGAACAGAAAGTTTATAATTTGTTTACCTAAAGCAATAATATTCACAAAGAAACTCCAAATACAGCAAAAAACAACTTAAAAATAAATAAAGCAAAAAAGGAAAAAATAAAAAAAATTGGGCGCTGCCCAGTGAGCCTGCAAGGCCTACAGCCCGGGATGCATCTGGACTATAAGGCCCAGCAAGCTCACAGGGCAGCGCGCAGAGTTAGGCCCAGAAGCCTGCAATTGAGAGGAGCTCGAGTGGGTGGGCGCAGCAGCGCTTATAAACCACACCCGAGCTCTCTCAACTAGCGAGGTGGGACTAAACTTCCCACCACACCGCGCCAGCAAGCCCTTTGGTCCCGGTTGGTGGCACCAACCGGGACTAAAGGGTGGCATTAGTCCCGGTTGGTGGCTGAAACCGGGACTAATACCCCCCTTTAGTCCCGGTTGCTGCCACCAACCGGGACTAAAGGCCCCTCCTTCCCGCCCTTTGGGCTGCTGAAAAGGGACCTTTAGTCCCGGTTGGTGGCAGCAACCGGGACTAAAGGGGGGTATTAGTCCATTCAGCCACCAACCGGGACTAATACAGCTCCTATATAACCAACACTTGCGAAAATTTCTAACTTCCTCGCCCCCGACGCCTCCTCAGTACTCTGCTTCGTCCCCGCCCCCGTCGTCGTCGCCGTCGCCCCGTCGCCCCGTCGCGCGGTCGCCGTCGCCCCCAACGCCGCCCCGTCGCCGTCGCGCCGTCCCCGTCGCGCCGTCGACGCCGCCCCTGCGCCGGCCCGCCCCGCGCCATCGCCCCGCCCCGCGCCGTCGCCCCGCCCCGTCGTCGTCGCGCCGCCCCGCCCCGTCGCCGCCGCGCCGCCCCGCACCGCAGCGCGATGTGAGGCTTTTTTTTTGTTTATATATAGAGGCCGAGGGTCGAGGGGTCGAGAGGCCGAGGGTCGTCGAGGGGCCTAGGGTCATAGAGGGACCGAGGGTCGAGGGGTCGAGAGAGGTTGCCTAGCTAGTGTCAAAGTATTGAAGAAATCCATGACTTTCGCCTAATGATGAAGTGTTGGTTTTGTTGAATCCTTTGACACTAGACAAAATGTGACATGAGGGGGTCTAGGTTTGTGGATCGCCGAGCAGTCGAGGGTCGAGGGGTCGAGAGAGGTTGCCTAGCTAGTGTCAAAGTATTGAAGAATCCATGACTTCATCATTTGCCAGAAGTAACCGGGGCATGTTGCTACGAAGTTATGCAAAGTTGTTCTGGAACGAAGTCCCTGATAGGATAATCCGTCTTTTGTTACGAATTATCTTATCTGGGATTCCGTTCCAAAACCACTTTGGAGAGCTTCGTACCATCATGCTACTGTTACTTTCGCGTAATGATGAAGTATTGGTTTTGTTGAATCCTTTGACAC
>LR738711.1:225899313-225924054 GCA_902687465.1 Secale cereale
AAGAATTCCATGACTTCATCATTTGCCAGAAGTAACCGGGGCATGTTGCTACGAAGTTATGCAAAGTTATTCTGGAACAGAGTTCCTGATAGGATAATCCGTCTTTTGTTACGAATTATCCTATCTGGGACTCCGTTCCAAAATAACTTTGGAGAGCTTCGTACCATCATGCAACTGTTACTTTCGCCTAATGATGAAGTATTGGTTTTGTTGAATCCTTTGACACTTGACAAAATGTGACATGAGGGGGTCTAGGGTTGTGGATCGCCGAGCAGTCGGGGGTCGAGGGGTCGAGAGGTTGCCTAGCTAGTGTCAAAGTATTGAAGAATTCCATGACTTCATCATTTGCCAGAAGTAACCGGGGCATGTTGCTACGAAGTGTCTAGGGTTTGTGGATCGCCAAGCAGTCGAGGGTCGTCCAGGGGTCGAGGGTCGAAGCTAGTTCTACGTTTGCCATTAATATATCCATCTGTCATGTTTGAATAATAATTGGCATGTTGTAAATATTTGTAGAAACTATGGACGACAACACCCGAGACCTAGCACAAGAAGTGATGTTGATGGACATAATCGCAGACGGACAAAATGCCGTCTTGTCGTTTCTCAACGACACCGATGAGCAGGTCGAAAGAGATCTACAGCTGGAAGATCTAGGCTATGATATTGATGGATCCGGTGACACAATGCACATGGAAGAAGTAGACCGTGAGGACGGCTCCGGTGACCCAATGCCGGTGCAAGAAGGAGACCGTGATGCTGGCTCCGGTGACCGAACCGAGTCCGGCCAGGAGGTATATATGTTAGTTAAGCCTGTGCTGACTAGTTAACTAATGCATTCATTAACTCACGTCTTTGTTCCTTTTTCTAGCCCTTCGGATCGAGCAAATCTTCGGTAAAGAGACGAGGCGCGAAGAAAAAGTTGAGGCCGGATAAAAAGTTTGAGATCTCAGAAATCTCGCGCTCCGGCGAGCCGATTGACCCCATCCGGACAAAGAACGCATTTGTTAATCAGTGCGGGGTTCTGGTTAGGGACAAGATCCCGATCAGCATCCATCAATGGTTAAAGCCGGCTGCAAATGACTCTCAGGTGACTTATGTCACTGATATGCAGAAAGACGATCTTTGGACTGAGCTGAAGTCAAATTTCATCCTACCGCGAGAGGATGATCCGGCGAATCTAGTTAAAGAGGAGTTAATCAAGTCTGCTGCACTTTCGAAGATGGCAGACCAATTCAGGGCATGGAAGAAAAAACTGAATATGTTTGTCAAAGATAAAAAGACTCCAGAATTCGTGGGCATATATGAGAAGTTCAAAGATGACTGGCCCGCATTTGTGGCCCATAAGACATCGGAAAAGAGTCAGAAGATGTCGGAGACAAACCGAATAAATGCTGCGAAGAAGAAGCATCACCATCGCACGGGGTCAGGTGGCTACGTCAGAGCCCGGCCTAAGTGGGCCAAGGCTCAGAATGATCTGCTTGAGAAAGGGATCGAACCAGAGACAATGCACTGGCCAGACCGTTGCCGGACTTGGTTCTTCGGGGCTGGCGGAACCTTGGACCCTGTATTAGGGTGGTGCATTTGGACGGACAAGCAATTTGAAACACCACTCAGGAAGATGCGGCAGTATATCAAAGCAGCGCATGAAGGGACGTTCTTCCCCGACAGAGAGAACGACGAGCTGACAATGGCCCTCGGGAATCCTGAGCACCCTGGACGGACATGAGGCACGCCAGGCTCCCTTCCGTGGCGTGCTGGGTTTTCGGACGCAGGCGGCTACAAAAGCCACGAGAGGAGGAAGAAAATGGAGCAGACCGAACTGCAGGCGCTGCGGGCCAGAATACAAGCGATAGAGGAACGGGAAGCAAATTGGGACAAAAGAATTGCCGAAGCTTCCCCCGAAGCTACCCCGCCATCTCAGCGGAGAAGCAGCGTGGCTTCCATCGAGCTGCTTCAGCCGGAGCCTGTCTTGACGGCTACTGTCAGGTATCCCGTGGATGCTATCACGCAGGCACAAAATTGCCACCTTATGGCGCAGTGGATGAATCTGAAGGTCAAGGCGGCTGTTGGCTCTGTTTATCCTTCTGGACCCGTCGACATTTTTCACTGTCGGTCGATTCCAGAAGGATATGTTAGGGTGATGGTGGATGAAATAACGGAGGGATTTGAGGAGCTCCATCTTGACCGCCCTACCGGTGAAGGGGAGACTCGGCTGGGTTCTTCACTGAAGACTCCATGCCTATGGCGGAAGGACCTCATCAACATTCTCAACTGGACGCCTCCGCCTCCTCCTCCTCCTCCTCCGGCGAGTCAGGGCACTCCGCCTCCTCCACCGCCTCCTCCACCGCCTCCTCCTCCGGCGAGTGACGATCAGGGCACTCCGGCTCCTTCTCCGGCGCGTGGCGGCACTCCGCCTCCTTCGCCGCCGGCGCGTGGCGGCACTCCGCCTCCTTCGCCGCCGGCGCGCCCGAGCAGCCAGCCTGCTCCTCCTTCTCCGCCTAGTCAGCAAGGGCGGAAGAGACCTGCCGCCGCTCCGGCTGCTCCTGCCCCGGCGCGTAAGCAAGGAAAAAAGACAACCGCTTCGTCTGGTCTGGCGACGTCTAGCAGTACAACCAGAGGCGGGAGGCGATGCAGATTCGGTCCTTCTCTCACGCCTCTAGAGAAGTTACCATATGAGAGGTCCGACGAGGAAAACACGAAGATAGCTCAAGGCGAAGTGAAGGACTGGCTTGAAGGGTTGAAAGCACAGAGACATCCATCGCCGGAGGAGAAGATAGATGCGGTGAAAGCAAAGCGCACTCTTGCATCCCTGAAGCAACCAGTGAAAAGTAAGCCGAAGGGCAACTATGACCGCATGATTCAAAAGAAATTTCAAGAAGCGAAGCGGTCGGGAAGTATGAAAAGTGATCAAAGGTTAGCAGAAGGACGAGCTGGGAAACAAATTGCCCATCTCGGCGAACAAGCGGACCAATCGTGCCCCCCGCTCAAGGTGTCTAGCGACATGGTCGCTAATGATCCAAGGATGGTGCCCGGTTATACCAATCTTGCAGATTACGTGTCCGACGATGTACACTATGATTTCTTGGACGTGCTGATAGAAAGATACGAGTACAAAAAGCCTCTCATCAAAAATTAAAGATCTCTATCAACGAATATGTGAAGACTGCATGATTGGTACTTGAAAATCTCCAGAGAGTCTGGGGGGAGGGATAGCTTGTATTTGAGAGTTAAACCCGAGCATGACCTCGTTGGAATTGAACTGTTGCCTGTTCCATTTGAGGAGTTCTATCAGTTTTTCAATCAATTGGCCCTCGATAAAACAACGGTCACCTGCTACTGTCTGTAAGTAGTACTACTTCTGTCATTAAGTCTCTCTATATAGCTGATCTTCATTGCATGTATTTATAATTATCCTCACTATATTATGCAGATTGAAGATCGTCGAATTGAAGAAAAGACAATTAGGTGATATTGGGTTCATTAACACATACCTCATAGATGCAACCGAGGTTAAATTGCGTCCCGATGATACCGAGACCAACTTGCTACGATCGTTGGTGGTAAATGAAAACAAAGATATAATACTCTTTCCTTACAACTTCAAGTGAGTGTTACTGTCTTGTGCATATTTGGTTTCCCTTATATATCAGTCAAGGTTATAGTGATGTAATTGATGAGTTCATGCATGTGTGCGCAGCTTCCACTATATTCTCTTAGAGATTAAGCTTGAGAAGGGAGTAGTAACTGTCTTGGACTCTAAACGTAAAGATCCCGAGGAGTATGCGGACATGACTCAAATGCTCGTCAGGTAAGTTAAATCGATCAATATTATCCACCATGCATATATATCAGCAACTTCATTTCTGATATCAACTAATTGTTTTCTTTGTCTGGCAGGGTTTGGAGAAAATTCACCAAAAAAGCTCCGGGACTGCCGAAGAAGCTAGAATTTAGATACCCGAAAGTAAGTACTATATAGTAGCATGTTCCGCGCGCGCATCTCCTATATATTGATTCAAGCGCTAGTTTCATCAATACCAATTTGGCATTCTTGCTTATCAGTTTGATTGACCTCTATTTCTTGTAAAGTGGTTGTGGTAGGAACCCGGGAATGATTACTGTGGATACTACATTTGCGAGTCCATCCGCCACACGACCTGTGAGCAGGGCTACTCTGAAGCACAATTTGAAGTGCGTAAGCAATCAATAATATTCACAAATTTATAGCATCATTTCATGTATTGACCCCCTACTTCAAATTAGATGTTTCGGATGCGGGATGAACTCCTAACACCAGATCGTCTGCGAGCAATTCAAGAGGAATTGGCGGCATTCTTCCTTGAACAAGTGATCGCTGAAGACGGAGAATACTATGTGGACCATGCATCCATATGATAGGAGATTATATTTGGAAGAGATAATTATTGTATATATGTACCCGGTAGTGTCGGATAGATATACGAGAACTTGTTGTTCGCCCAATCTCTCGGAGACGGAGAATACTATGTGGACCATGCATCCATATGATAGGAGATTATATTTGGAAGAGATAATTATTGTATATATGTACCCGGTAGTGTCGGATAGATATACGAGAACTTGTTGTTCGCCCAATCTCTCGGAGAAGGAGAGGTGGTCGATATTACTTCTCTCTGTAGTTCACAAAGCTACAGTTAACTTTTCACACTATAGTCCCAATATTTATAGTTTAACAGTTGAATGAAAACAACTTTATGTGGACAATGACCATCACAACCAGGACATTAGTGTAGTTACATAGGTCCATAGATTTACTCTTTTTCAAGTACATGTAAGTGTTCACATCAGCTGAGTAAATGTGTTTATTTAGTTATTTCGGCAAGACAGATTAGTATTTCTTAGTAAAATCATCTGTGCCTGATTCATACTTTCATTATTCCCATGACTCATGTCTGTCTCGACCACAATTTCATTGTAATCTCGGTCTAAATCTATGGACAAAGATGGATGATTGCTGCGGCAAAATCTGGATGGCATGATGATTACGTTAAGAACCAAATTTAAGTGTAATCTTGCATACGTGATGGTGAATGAAGCAACAGAAGCAACACCAAAGATTCGTCAAGTAATAGTGAATCCTATGGTGATTTAGTAAAATCAAAAGAATACAAGCTCCTGTAAAATGATTCTTAGAAACCTTACAGAGAAATTATTCCAAGTTATGAAACATGTAGTAAATCACATTCACTTAAGATATTATGTACGTGTTTTAACATACTAGCCCGTGCTGATGCACGGGTTGATGACTAGTACATACAAATCCATTTACGAATCTATATGCTCCGATTGGAACTGGAAGTTCCAGAACTAGCGGCTGGTATACCACCATAATGAAATTGCCTTTTATTTTTAGTATTCGGATAGGATTTCTGTTAGCTTCATCGGGAGGCTCGCGTAGTTTGTTACGTCAACTCCAAAAGGATAAGTTGCATTGGAAGCGAGAAAGTTTCGTTCGTAATTGCATAAAAGGAGTAAAAATAGTGGCTGCAGCGCGTCGAGGGTCAACCTTCGATATCGAATAACCTTTCGAGACTTCCACAATGGATCTCTATCCTCCTTTGAAACCAATAAAAGTTCACTAACCATCCCTGTCAAACATAACCCAAGGTAGGATCGAGAGAAGAAGAATAGGACTCTTGCTAGTATCATAACCTCTCGATGGGAGAATGAAACCATTAGATTAGTGGAAAGAAGAAAGAATGGGAAGAAACCAACCAACTTACCAAGAGGAAGAAATGACGACCACTTTTTGTATTATCTCAAAAGTTTTCATTGGATCTAGAAGTAATCACAACGTCACTTTTCTTAGGAGATTTCATGGTAGTTTTCGGAAACTATAATTGATTAATGAGATAAACTAAATCTATAATTAGAGTGATGTGTGGAGGGAGCGGGGCGTCTTACCCGCTGAAATCCATGCCATGGTGTCACGTATACACGAAGGTTATGATTCATTTCATCCCAAATTGGTATACAAAGCCTATAAATATGGAGCAAGTTCTGCTTTCTAATTATAGCTACTGGATCGTAGTATTTCCTAAGAAAAAAGGATACGCGAAATGTAGTTCCAATACCTCTGAATTGGTCCACCCGAAGAGCAAGCCAAAATTATAGGTGAATGAAAGGGCAACTACAGTTCAGCCTTTGATTGACTTCAACACAGCTTGCCCTTGAGGGTAATAGGATGCCACTACTTTCCCTTTAATCAGTCAAGTTGGATAAAAAGATAGGAATAGGGATTTTCTTCCTGATCCAATTTGTACTCTTCTCTTGAATTGAGGGGTGGCCAAAACACGTTGTACCTTTCTCAATACTTGACCTTCGATGCAATTGTTTACCTTTCTTGTTTTGACGATGGAATGAATCTACTTTTGACTTGTCCTCCATATGCAATAGTTTGATTGTCAGGTTTCAAGAATGCTGGAAGAGAAGGGAAACCTCAGAGGCAGAAGGTAGGAAAACGATTTCATCATCTTATGGATGTCATTTCAGTTTTGGTAGACCATTGGGGCAGAAGGAACACTCGCCGTAGGCAATTCGTAACTCTATAGATGGAAACCTTTTAGGTAGGCATTGACCATTTGGTACTGTCACTAGTTCAGCATACTATATAAACCCTTTGGTATAGGTAGACGTGAATCTACATCAAAAATTGTCATTCTATATATAGATTAAGTTTGATACCTTCACAAATCCCCATCGTTGACCGAGATGGAGGTAATCTAACCATTGGAATATTTCCATTCTGAAACCTGCTATCTTTCCACTTCTACCGGCTCACTTTTGGATCAATTCTGCGATAAGGCTGGATGGCCCAGGGGCCATTTCGAGACTAGGAATCTCAGGTGGGTAAGATTCGGAAAAAAGAAAAGCTAACCTGAATTCCTGCTTATCCCTAGGCTGCTGCTCTGTACTGCCTTCCCTCAAGTCGGTATCTTCTTCCATCATGAAAGTCGGTAAGCAATCTACTCGGCAACAGGGAAATCAGGAACTCAAACTAATAGCTTCGGTCTCCGAAGAGAGCACTACACTAGATGAGGGAATCGATGGATGTGGACCTTTTAGGGGAAGAATGCCACAACCCTTCCTTCCGATACTTTGGGCCTTACAAGATTCTAGCACGTGTTGGTGCTGTTCCATATTAACACCGGGAGCTACCTTCAACTTATCAAGTGCACCCTGTATTTTTCACGTCTCTAAGATTCGACGTGTTGTTCCCCCGCCCACTGTCTCAGGTATCCTCTCGTTTACTATTTGATACTGACAATCATAAGTAATAAAGGGAGATCAAGTCCTGGAACAAGGCTTGATTCGCTGGTCCGAGTCGATGGCAATGGACAATACTTGGGAGGACCTCATCGACCTGAAGACTCGTTTTCCTTATGCACCGGCTTGGGGTCAATCACTTTCTCAAGGAAGGGGAAATGTTAGTGCTTCTACTTCGAATACTCGTGCCCCGATTACAACACAAGACGACGTCGGCCCACGAGCCAGACCCACGAAGAAAACGAAGTCCAATTTCCTCAATCGCACACACGAATAAGACGCGAGACAGTTTCTGAGAGATAGAAGTCTTGATCGGGCCAAGACAGCATAACAATTAGTAGTTCACATTACTTCCTCTTCCGAAGCGCGCACATTCGATTTCAGTATGGATGCACTGAGCACTTAAGACCACTCGCTGGATGATAAGGTCAATCATACTCCAGAGTGGGGACAGCATAACAATAACACTCTCCCTTTAGATTCGAGATGTATTGATCGAGACGTGCCTCACTCTAGCGAGGATTTGAGCTCCCCGATAGACGTAGGGCCCGCTCGATACGCTGTCATTGTTTAGGGGGGGTTCTTAATTATAGCATGAAAGTCCGAGTTGGAGGAATGATACTGGGCTTGAGAAGTGAGCAAGAAACCTGACATAACATTCCTATGGTTCCTCTGCCCCGGTCTTGCACCACTCTCATATCCATTAATCCATTTCATAGATAGTTAATATGGTTGTTTCTTCCTCCATTCACTAAAGCAAATGGAGCCTTTCCCTCCTCGAGTCAGCAAGCCAACTCGAGCATTTTACCCTCGTGTCACTAGCGCAGCACGAGCCATTCAAAAAAAGTCTTGGAACTGAAGAGAAATCCATCTATATACAAACTCTTTATGTTCTTGATATTGATTGAGTTACGAGAATGAAGAAGTGTAGCACACCTTTTCTCTCAATTCAAGTTTCCATTCAATAAGTGCATCAATTATTTTGTATAGAAAGAAAAGGAACCACTTCTCTTCTCTTAAGTATATGAAAAATAGCTTTTTGGTCCCTTTCATCCAGAGGTTAGGACATCGTCTTTTCATGTCGAAATCACGGGTTTGATTCCCGTAAGGGATAGGTACTTATTCCCGGCCGGCGATATCAAGAATCCGGATAGTCAGTAGGAAACTCCAATCTGCAAGGGAACAACGAATTTAGAAGGCACGTTCTTGAAAGACCAGGCTGACTATGAAACTCATATAAGGCTCGCGATCAGGTGCATTGTTGACTCAGGGGCGGTTCCACATAGGCGGCTACTATAAGACGGATCAAGTTGGGCTATATATTATGGCAAGTTGGCCCTACTTTCCAATTTCGTAGATAGAACATTTCTACTAGAAGGTTAACCCGGCCTTCCTAAGAGTAGTAGGTTAAAGGGGCGACCTCTAAAGCCCAGAAAGAACTATCCTATCCCTTAAGGAATCCAAAAGTGTCGTATCTGTGGATCACTGACGGCTATACCCAATGAGCAAAGTAGAAAGAGCTTAGGAAAATGCATCTTCTCCCTATTCAGTCAGGAGTTTTCCATTGACTAGTCTTACTTACCGCACCGCCTGGCGAAAAGGGCTTTCTCAGTGATAGACCCACGAGAGCGTGTGTGCCAGTGACAAAAGAAGTGTGATACGATCTGGGAAGTGAGGGATGCCCTTCCTGGGTATCACGAGCGGCGAGGCAGGTACAGCTGGAGGAAAATCAAGGCAACAGGGTGCTAGGTTTAAGCAAGTACTGTTCGTCCGATCACTGGAATCGGCTTAGCTGAAAAAGGCAGATCTGGTTTCACTAGTAGGAACCCTTCTAAGGTGAAGGTATTCCATTTCTAAGAAGGAAGTTTTATATATTCGAACAAGAGAGAAGCTCTAAAATGGAAATCGAAAAGGAACCCCTTGTCCGTCCAGGTACTCACCCCGCCGAAACTCGCAATCAAACATAGGGTTGGCAAACTAGGAAGGCACAAAAAAGAAGGCAGTTGCGAAGGAGAGCAAGGTATTTTTGAATTTCCTCAAATTGATTCATCAATGAAGTAGTTTAATTGAAGTAAATGTGCCTAAGAAAGAAGAGTTTTCGATATGGATATGCGAACAGGAAGAAAGCAAGCATATATTTCTATTGCATTGGCAACGAACACCGTCAAACAAAGATAGCTGTTGAGGAGGAAGACCTGGATAGGGAGCCGGTTACGAATAAACCTAGGACTAGGAAACTCCGAACTACGAATTGAAAGACTTTTTCAAGCAGGGGTAAACGGATCTCGTTAGGAAGCCGGATATGGAAGAGAGGGTGTCGTGTCGGATCTTCAATCGGGGGAAACAACGAATGCTCGGGATAAAGCTGGACTTCGATTGGTTTTTGATGGATACGAGCTTTCCTTGAATAAGTATCCAAATATGCTTCCTAAAATAGCATGCGCAATGGTTGGCCGAGTACAAAGCATAGCCTATATCAAGTATCCAACGCCTTCCGAATAAGGAATGGAAGCCGACTTAATAAAACTACATCTTGCTGATGTAGGTGTAGACAGGTATTCTAAAAGGAGTGATAATATTGGGTGTAAGGATTCTTCTATGCAAACATTGACCACTCGTATGGCAGCCTCACAACCATCTACAAGTGAGACTTCCACCTCAACCTGAAGTTCACCCATGTGGAGCCTTTACTAGTCGGAGTGGTAAGACTACAACCGATCCTCTTCCCCAATGCTAGCGTTGTATGTACCACCTGCCTTCTACCCTAGCTGGCCCAATACCTTCTCCGCAGGGACCTCAATAGTCGACTACTTCTGCTGCACAGCCTAGTTCTTCTATACCAGCAGCTATTGCTCCTAATGATCCATCATCAATCTGCTTCACCTGTGAACCCGAAGCTGCCATTTCCAGAACGGTTTGTGAAGTCAACTGAAGACAAGCAAATTGCAAAGTTTCTGGATATGATGACAGATATGCAGATTACCACCCCCATCCTTGATGGTGTCTTACAGGTGCCGATGTATACACAGTTCTTTAAGGACAAGCTCACAAAGAAGCGAAACATTAACGAGCCAGAACTGGTTACTCTTACTAAGGAATGTAGTGCACTCGTTCAAATAAGCTACCTCTCAACTTAGATGAGCCTGCCAATTTCAGTATTCCATGCTTGATAGGAAGTCAAACTTTACATGCTTTATGTGATCTTGGGTCTACTGTGATTCCCTTCACTGTCTACCAGCTCCTACCATTGGGTGATGTACGGCCGACTAGAATCACTCTCCATCTTGCTGATCAGGATCCGGCAGACATTTTGGGTGATATCCCTGCGATAGTTGGTAACTTTCCAATTCCAGTTGATTTTGTTGTCTTGGAGATGTAGGATAAGAGATTTCCTTTTTTTTGGGGGAGACCTTTTCTAGCTACTGCAGGGCCTGTCAACAATGTGAAAGATGCTAAGCTCACGCTTCAATTTGGTGAGGAGAAAGTCTCATTTGACATTAGGTATATCTTCCAATTCACCATCCTCACTGTCTAGACCATAGTAAGCAATATGAAATGAGTCACTTAAGCCCTAGTAAAAGGCTACTCTTTGAATCCCCTCTTTAAGGTATATAAAATTAGTACTCTTCCTCAGCTAGCTTAAGCATATCTCGAGCGAGTGAGTTTCCCCCCATCAAGTTCTAAGCGATCAAATAAGGTCCTTGCCTCGAGCCAATGCCAATACCAATAGAGAGGGTCTAAACGAAGGATTCAAAGGAGGTTACCGATTAAGGGCAAATGCAATCTCTGAGCCAGTTGGGGAAAAAGGTAATCAAAGAAAGTTTCAGTTGGACTTTCCCTGCCAACCCTACCCAAATTTCATACCCTGCGGTTTTCGTTCCTCTATTGATATTTCGTTCCTCAAATCGAGACTTTCTTTGTCGAGGATATCTGGTTTGGGGTACTCCATTGATTTTCAATTTCTTCTTCTAATGGTTGTGTCCGTCTAAGGTGGCTATTTGAGCGATTTAAGTATCACAGTTGTCTTGAGCTCGGGATGGATGGACGGAAACCCGGGGCTGGGTTCGATTTTAACTCAGATATTGCCGGGGCTATAGTAAGAGCTGCTTTGTGAACAGCATCGGATGACTTAGCCAGGGTAGCCGCAATAGAGAAATTATGCCTTAAGCCCAAAACTCTTCCTTCTAGGGATCAGATCAACCTAACGCACCATCAGTTGTGGATGAATCCACAAAGTCATTGTATGTAGCTCGTCAAGCGAAGTAGCTATCAACGGCTTTAGCATGAGAACTAGAACATCAAGCCATGGTAAACTACCAAAGCTTCTTCTGTAGTGTAGCACTAGGGTCCAGCCTTCTGCTTGCTGAGTTGCATCGCCCGCATCATGTTCAATTGGAAAGTCTGGCAAAGGCTCTTCCAACACCTGGTTCAGGGTCTGAGGTTACCAAACAAAGATGAATCCTGTGCAATCAGAAATTAAGCCATAAGATCCCACCCAGAAACTGGAAGAGTCAGGGGCACCTACTGAAGGAGTCTTCCCTCCATCGATTCAATGACAAAATAGCTCTATTGAGAGGGCCTTTGACAACCCTCTTGAATGTGGCTCGCTCCTAGTTTTTCTCCCCCCGCCCGTTCTATCTAGGCTGGTGGCTATACCAGATTTTGTGTCTAATCGAACTTGAAACTAGCCCATTCAGCTTCTTGGATTCCAAACCAAAAAGAAGGGTCGCACACAAGAAAATAGAGTTGGAATGAAATATGGGGGTAAAGATGAACTTTATTCTCCTAGCTGCTCTCCATCCAACAAGTTACTCTCTTTCACAAGATGACAACTCAAGATTACCAATCAAAACCAACGCTTTTTCTTCACCTATAGCTTCATCATTACATCTTTCACTAGTTGTTGGATGTGAGTGATGAGATCGATCCATGGAATTTTTACCTCACTAGCATAATTTGGAAGATGAAGAAATTTTCTTGAATTTACTTATGGGCTGGCTCTACATGTGATCAGATGGGTTCCCCTCCTAAGTCATTTGGTACCTCTCCAACTCTTCATCCTATTCCTATTGATCAGATCAAAGCCAAACCTATCTAGTCTTGCATGTTGTCACCCACCGCTCTTGCCAAAAACAAAGAAATTCTATCTTGGGAACTAAAAAAGAATCAGAATGGGAAGTATTTATTTCTTGAATCTCTGGCTAGCATCCTCACTTCTTTCTTCAATGGAAATTCTATGTTTTGGCTCGGTATAAACAAAAAAATGAGAAATTCTCTTATTTGTAGAAAAGTCTTCTTTTGGTTAAATCTGGAGAACCCAGTCGAAACTCTGATTCATGTTTGTGGACTTTACTAGCTCTCCTATCTACCCGGAAATGATGGTCTACCTTTATTGTCTTTGTTCTTTACATATCTTTTGATTGTTTTTCAAATCATTGTGTCATTACAAATTCAGTGGTTGCACCGTTGTGAGCAAGTTGTTGCCGGATTGGATAGGAGAAGTGAAACAAAGCTATGAAGGATAAAAATTAGCTGAAGAAGTTAAGAAAAGCATTAGTAAACCGAGAGGAGGACAAGATAGTTGGGAATAGGAGGAAGGGGTATTAAGGAAAAAAGGGAGGCTTTATGTGGGGACCGCTGGAAATGCAAGAGCCAGGATAGCGCAAGAACTGCATGGGACAGCTACCGGAGGCCATTCAGGTATACTAGCTTTCTATAAGAGAACTGATAGGAACTTTGTCTGACCAGGAATTGATGCCTCTCTTGAGGACAGACTATGACGGTAAATCAACAATATCAACTCGCAATGGCCCTCGTGCCATGAGACATGGATTTTAGTCGACGTAGATTGGATCGAAATATCGCACTTCCGCTCTTCTCCTATCGGACTAGTCACTTCCCACTCTCCTCAAGTGAACAGTTTAGCCACTATCCCCCCATATACTCTGCTTTTTCATTGCTTATGAACTGGAACTTGTTGGTGCATGGATTTCACGTTTCAGCAGCACTTTGGTTTGTGCATGGTTGTGAAAAGAAGGCTTTCTATACACTTATATGAACTTCATTGGCGAAAGAAAGAGAAACTTGCCTTGATAAAGCACAACCTTTCGCACTCCAATAGGCATATATTGTTACAAGGTTATGCCCAAAGTTCTCAAAAACGTCGGTGCTACATATCAACGCGCCAAGACTGAGATCTTCGATGAGATAATACATAAGATTGTCGAGTGCTATGTGGAGGATCTCGCAGTAAAGGCGGTATCCTACGAAGAACATCTTCAACATCTCAGAATCGTATTCGACCACCTAAGGCAACATGCACTGAAGTTAAACCCATTGAAGTGCGCCTTCCTGATCTCGTCAGGCAAATTCCTAGGGTTTGTCATTCGACATCGGGTAATAGAAACCGACCCGAGTAAAATCAAGGCCTTACCCGAAATGCCTCCTCCTCAAAACCTTGAGGAGCTATGTTCGCTCCAAGGGCGCCTGGCATACATCAGGCGATTCATAGCCAATTTTGCAGGAAGAATCCAACCTTTTACAAGAAAAACTAAAAAAGACATTCCATTCATTTGGGATGAAAACTGCGAACAAGCCCTAGATGGCATCAAAAGCTATCTCCTCAATCCGCCAGCCCTGGCTGCGCCGATACCACGGACGGATCTTATACTCTACACCACGGCCTTGGATGAATCTCTTGGGGATCTATTGGCACAAGAAAATGAAAATGGGAAAGAGAATGCCCTCTATTACCTCAGTCGTGTGCTCGTAGGAGCTGAACATGCATACTCTCCTATCGAAATACATTGCCTTGCACTGGTGTTCGCTGTCAAGAAGCTACGGCACTACATGATAGCACATCAGGTGACCCTCATCTCCAAAGTTCACCAACTCAAATATCTCATGACAAGACCAATGCTTACAAGAAGATTGGCAAGATGGGGCCATCATCCTTACTGAGTCCGACATTGTGTATGCGCCGCAGAAGGCCATTAGAGGGCAAGCGATGGCGGGTTTCCTAGAAGCACATCATACATATTTCTACAGTAAATAAAATATTTCCATGGATGGGATTGCACGTAGTCCATTCCACCTTTATCTATCTAGGCTATCCTTCTTTCTTAACAAAGCAGAATGTGATGATCGATCCCTCTATTATGGGATTTATGTTTATACCAAAGCCTCTACTTTAGATATTTACGCTGATGAAGGAAAGCCTTGTTAAAGACTACTACTTTTGACTTCCTTTTTCATACTCTTCTTTCATCCTCCTTACCAGAAAGTTTTTCCTGGTTCATAAGAATAAGATACTGAAATTGTGGCTTACATATGGAAAATGCCTTCGTCTTGAAGCTACCAATGCACATCACGGTGAAATCATTGTCAATTAATTTTTTGATTCCCCATATCACCCATAGCCACCCAAATCTTTTTTTGGCCTAAAACTCTACTGCCCTATCACTCCTCGATAAGTGTACTTACTCAGGTTGTGCACTTGGCTGAGCGAGATCTTCCCCTTTGGCATGAGAACTGCCTACCTACGCTAACGTAACTAATGCAGATGGCGGAAGTTAGTAGTTCTCCTATGCCAACATGAACACAAACGAAATCGTTGAATTTCGTATAGAAAGAAAAGGAACCACTTATATTCTCTTTTCTTAAGTATAAGAGGGATAGGTACTTATTCCTGGCCGGCCGTATCATTGCCGCTCCCCGCCTAATGCGGATCATTGTGCAATGCTTATGTGAAATCTCAATTCAAAAATTATTCGTTTCGTTGGAAAAACCAACACCGACGTCAAGATCGGTCTCCTTTCCTTTCTCTTTTCGGGAGCAAATCTTGAAAAGATGGAGTTACCTGGAGATGAGATTTCTTTCTATGGATACGAAGGATAGAAATATCCTATTTGCTGCTATTCCATCTATTTGTGCATCAAGTCCAAAGAAGACCTCAATCTATAATGAAGAAATGATAGTAGCTTGTTGTTTTATAGGCTTTCTCATATTCAGTCGGAAGAGTTTAGGTAAGACTTTCAAAGAAACTCTCGGCAGGAGAATCAAGTCTATTCAGGAAGAATTGCAGCAATTCTTCAATCCCAACGAATTAATTCCGAAGGAATCCAATGAAGAACAACGATTACTTAGGATCATCTTGCGAATTTGGAGCATCGTAGTAGAATCATTACCAATGGCACGCTGTGCGCCTCAATGCGAAAAGACAGTGCAAGCTTTGTTATGCCGAAACCTAAATGTAAAGTCAGCAACACTTCTAAATGTCACTTCTTCCCACTGCATCCATCTTCAGGACGATATAGTCATAGGTTTTCACTTTTCAGTGAGTGAAAGATTTGTATCCGGGTCTACGTTCAAAGCTTCTACCATAGACCTAATTCGAGAAGGCTTGATAGTCCTAAGAAGGTGAGGGTGGGGGTTCTATTTAGGAAGAATAAGAAGAATCCCATTCATGTGTTCATCCTAACAGAAGAGCGGATCCAATACAGATAAGACTTTTTTTAGAAAAATTCCTAATGTAAATGATGAATTTGGGATGTCATGCCCCACAAGTTAGTTGCCCAAGTGCTCCCTAAGAGGGCAGTCTACCACAAGATAGATTTTGAGCCAGGAGCCAAAGCCCCAACCCCTCCATTTTAGGTTTTTATCATGAAAGAATTTCAGGAAGTAATATCGGCCATATAAGCCTCTGATGGCTCCATATTGATTTTCCCCAGTTTTCTTTCAGAAGAAGCGGCATCCATTGTGCATTGAAACTCGGTATCAGCAGAGTCATCTCATGAGAAAGACTTATTTCTTATTTAGACAAGATTTCACAGAACATAGTGAAGCCCTCAAAGCGCTAACAAAGTCATAAGTAGAGAAGTTTTCCAAAAATATACCTCGTTTTTCCATAAAGTGTGCATTGTCTGATGAAGAATAACGGGGGAGCCAACTCAATAACCTAGCGGAGGAACCGTCCGGACTTGAAACAACAGATGCAACCCTTACATTTCGTTCTTTTGTTCTTTACTCTATTTTCGCTTTGGCACTCACTTCCTTTGGAATAAGGGATTTTTTCTTCTCTACTCGTTCCATTGACCATCAAACAGTTTTTGAATTATGTCATGTCAAATGATGGGAAAAAGGAAGGAGTAATCAAAAAAGTCTAGAACTACCCGATCCATTGAAATACGATACGAATGAAACGGAATTCAATCCCTCATTCTTATTGTTTGTTCTTTTGATCCCCTTGTTTTTCACTCGCTTAATTCGGAAGAGGAAAACGATAGCAGCTAAAGTGAGAAATAAACAACTGCACGGAAAGCTTCGGTTTGAGCGTTGGTTTTGACGAAAGTGAAGAAAGCTTGCCCAAAAGACGTACGTGGAACCAATGATACCAAAAAAAGAATCAAATATGAGGACAACTGGGTGCATTGGTAAACGGCTCTGCCATAGCTTGTACGACTTCTGAATCCTATTAATGGCGCTCTCCGAATAAATAAGTAGATACAGGCGGACTACATACATGTGCTCTCCGAGTAGGGAAAGTGAGAAATCTACGGTCTTCCATCCATGGATGTGACAAATCCAATCCAATTTATTCTTGTCCCGTGGCTCGGACCCGGTCGCGTAAATGCAGCTACCACTACGATGGGATACTCTAGTTATTTACTCTGTTTCAATCCCTATCTGGCCATTCAACAGTAGCGTACGGCCTTTGGAAAGCATCTCTTCCTAGAGAGGACTCCCGCTTGTGATCTTCTTCCTTGGTTCGGAGAAAATAGAACTTACCAATTGGAAATGGAAATGCCGAATGAATTGAACCAAACTATGGAAACTGTGGTTGAGCTTGCATGTCATCAATGAAGGATGGTTGTGAAGTTGGTGGAAGAAAGCAAACTAATGAATGCTGCTAGTCACCCCGAAAGGCGAGCCCATGTCTTCTGAGAAACAGACGCAACCTGTTGTGTTGACTTATCTTATACTAAGGGTCTGTCCCAGCCAACAAGGGATTTCTCATAATTCTAGGATGAAACAACATCATATCTCAGCTTGATTATGAGAGAGATTGAAGTGAAAGAACACGGTTTCAGAGCGTGGAAACGGAAAAGAATGAGGTGAAAGGGCCGACCCATGAGGCCCACTTAGAATGTGCTTTGACTTCCCCAGGTTGTACAATAGCACTATTTTCTGGACCCAAGTTCGAAAGGATTAGGGCACTAGATTGAAGAATAGCTCAGTCCGATAGAAACTTAGTTTGGGCTGGCGGAGGGATGAGTGGAGCTTCTGTATGACATGTACTGGTGTTTCATTAGTCCCTTGATCGGGTACCCGAAGCTTGCTTTGAGGAAGCAGTGACATTTGGTTCTTCCTTCTTTCACGTCCATCCGCGAATGATTTGAGAATCCTTTTCATGACTGTTTGGATCGCAGACTTGACCGTTATCTATAGAAAGAAAGTTCTCACTTGTTTTCTATTTGTTTTCATGTCCGCATACACTCAGCCTAATTTATGTAGTGTGAATTGGAAGGGCGAGTACGGGTGAAAGCACACTACCTTCCGGATAAAAGATATGCTCGATTTATAGATAGCTTTGCTTCACTATATAGCATGGAACGAATTGATAAGCTCTGAATACAGGAAGGGAAACCTTAGAGCTTTCTTCGCTTATCTTCCCAAGCAGACCATATGATTCTCATTATTCTATTTATCTATCTTTCCAACCAGCATTCCCGCTTATTCTGATTGGAGTGATGTGTGGTGCCAGGGATAATGCAATTGATGGTGCTTGTGGCCCCACGGAATGACCGTATAAAAGGAAATAGCCAGCATGGGAGTTGGGTAGACTAAAGATACTGCCTTTAGCCCTCGGTGGCCTTTTTTTAAGTCGAGTCGCAAGGAAATATCGATAGGATTTAGTCCATTTGGTGTCCTTCCCGACGGAGAAGCGAGAACCCTTTTTGCATTGACTGCTTGCCCACTTGGCACAGATGTGGGAAAAAGTCTCAGTTACGGAATCAAATATGAATGAAGTTAGAACAATCAGCGTAAGCTCTTTCTCTAGGACCACTATCAATAATGACAAGAACTCTTACCAATTAGCTTAACGCATCCAGTCTCCTTGTCCTTCGTACCCCTAGCGGATATGAATAATACGAAGAAACATGTCCTTTCTAAAGGCGGGCATTAGACCAGAGTTTCGTGAACCAGAGAAAATCGGTAAAGCTTAGAACTTGCTCGTTTGCAGGAGGAGGCGGTGGTATGACTCCGTTCATTGAACGTGCATTTCGTGCCACCTGTTCGGCGTCCACAACCACTACCATTTTCTGATCCCAGTATCTATAGCAAAATCGCTATTAGCCTAACTCTACAGAAGGCCTCCCGTATGTAAGATCACCAACCAAGTTCCTTTATTCTTTTGTTTGTGCCATCTTTACCAACTTCTACTTCTTGGCTGGCTTGATGCTTACAAGTCTTGCCTCTTCTGATACTGGTCATGGGGACAAGAACTCCGTGGGAAGAGAGCAGATACCAATCCTAAACAACCCTTAGACTGGCCTCATCCAAATGGATGATTGTCAATGTTAAGACGGGCAGGTGGTATGTTGATACTCAGCCGCTTCCCCTTTAGTTGTTAGCTCGTTCTTGACAAATCCGATCGGGTCTTCATAATCTGGAGTAAAAGGATTCGAACCTTTGCATGCCGATACCAAAACCCGATGCCTTACCACTTGGCTATACTCCAAACAAACGGTAGGTTCCTGGAGAACCGTGGAAACTAGTTAGTTCAAATCGAACTCAAAAGCAATGCGCATTATCTATGCCTTTTTTTGATTCACTAAGACCCGCTAAAGGCTGATACAAACGAATAGTGCGAGTTCTTTCTTACGAATATAAATGGAGGAAATATCCCTAGTACCTTTCTCCTCTGCAAAGATCATAAGATCAGATGGAGTTGGATTGATTTCTCGCATCTACTAGATCAGAGATCAGAGTTAGGGGAGCTCTCGTAAGTGAGCCTAAGTAAGTAGTGTGGTACGAGTGGATCAGTCACCACCGAGTTTTGCTGTCCTCCAAGAGTTTTTTTTAGCCAGAACAGCGATCTTGCCTTCTTCTTGTGCCCCTTGATTATTGATCTGAATTCAAGTTAGATTAGACAATACCGGTGCCTTTTGATGCACCCTTAGGTTTTTAAACTGTGGAGGTTCATTTACAAAATGCAGTTTAGGAGGCTGCTTTGTATGCCAGTGTGCAGGAAGGAGAGTTGGAACATATACAAAGATCCCCCAATAGAGAAAAGAGCGAGCAGGTTACCTACTCTTGTGGTGGATGGCGGCACTAGAAGTTGATGCTTTTTATGGACGGACATAGAAATTTGATTTCCAATAGAGCTGCAAACGCTACTGTAAGCCGAAGAAGAATACTGGCCGAAAGTAAGCAAAGCAGGAGAGGCGTCGTTTCCTTCAGTTGGTCAACCAACATGTCTCCTCACTCTAGCATGTCTTCTTTGTTTGGTCACAAGGCAGGGAAATGCAGGATTTCACTACAAGAAATATGTCAACTTGTGACCACCACTATTGGTCACTGAATGGTCACAAATTTCCATTTGTGACCTTTTTGTGACCAAAAACATAAGGTCAAAAGCTGGCCGTCATAAACTGACTATAGCGACCTTCTCTGTGAGAAGGTCGTAGACGTTTTTGACCAAAACAAAAGGTCGTTGAACCAATGACCTTTTGTTTTGGTCATTGGATGTCTGCCCAGGCCACGTCGGATTCGACGTGGCAATCTGACGTGGCAAAATTGCGACCAATTGAAAAGGTCACTGATAAGATTCAGCCCGGTCCGATTAGGTGTCTATATGGGCCGAGCCCGTTAATTCAGCCCATTTATGTTTTTTTTTCCTGCCAATTTTGGTCAACTGCTTTGGGCATTTTGCGGTCCATTTTAAATTTGGGCCTCACGATTTTTACAGTGCATTTAATTTTGGGGCCTTGGCCTTTTTGCAATCCAATTTTTGGGCCTTGGCCTCTTTGCGATCCATTTTTTTGGGCTGTAGCCATTTCCACCAGTTTTTCATTTGGTCCAATAGACATTTCGGCCAGTTTTAAATTTAGGCCACGCCTCTTTGTTTCAAATACAATTTACAGCACAGACATAGATTCAACCCAAATTCAATACCAATATATTCTCTTTTTGACCACTTTCAATCCAAGAATACATTTCAAATAAACATAGAATAATATTCCAAGGATTTGTACATATATCCTAGCATTTGAATAATAAGTTCAGCAAGCAAATATACACTAAATTCTCAGCAAGATCAACAATACATCCAAATTCCCAGAAAATACGGCATTACAACAAACATATAAAGCAAGTCGTTGACTTGGACTTCCAGCTTCTTCAAAAAAATTAGCACATAACTCTCCTGTAGATGAGAAGAAAAGCCACATGTTCAGTCTCGATATGGGTAATATATGCTAAAAATAAATCCAAGAACCGTGCAAGAGCCTAGGTTTTACTATCATTTGGACACCCAGATTGGCGATCCTTCCTTACCTAATGTGTGCAAGTCCAAATAAATTAATAAACAATCCATTTTATAGAGCAAATGATATGCCCCCCTTTTATCTAAAACTGTAGTGTATGCTAGTGACAGAACTAGGGGTAAGACTGTTATGATATGCCAGATTGCCAGAAATAGTGATAGAGCATCTTCATATTTCGAAATGTAACATGCATCACATCAAAAAATTGTAACCATTGAACCTACATCATATCTACATTAACATCACCAATCAGGTTGCATGTGTATGCTAGAAATCAAGAATCAAAAGGACTTCAGCTTGTTTCGAAACGAAACCAATTTTGCTGAGGAAACTAGGGGTAACATCACCAATCTTCATATACTTTTGGAAGGAAGTGCAGATTCAAGAATACTGCAGAGTTATATCTAGACTAAGATACCTGACGGTAAATAACAACAAGAAACAATGAGGGTCTGTGAACAAACTGATCATAGATATGAAACTTTGTAATGCTCATGTTTCAGCTAATAGGGATTCCAGAACTACCAAGACACCAAGACTCAGGCATCTCATCGACAAATAAACTTGAGGTACATTAGCTGGAACGAAAATAGAAAAACTGGAAGTTCAAAACAAATGGCCAGATACTATAAGATTTGTAATTTTAACCGATAGTTCAATGACATATTGATTATTCAGAATCAATGATAAAAAAAGGCTGCTAGGCATGCGCTTAAGCATGCCTAGGCGCAGAGTGATGGCAGAACACCTAACTGTAAGCACTGGTCGACACAAATCAGTATGCAGACTTGAATTCACTGGTAAGCACAAGTGTTGGACCTTCAAATAAGAAGTATGCACAAGTGTTGGACATCGTAGCCGCCGCCGGCGTCGAGTTCCGACAGTGTAGGCGCGCAGTACTCCATCTTCGCCGCCACGGAGACGCAGGCCACGGACAGGAGTTGTGCCACTCCGGTGCATGTCCCTGTGCCGCCGGTTCCCATGCCGACGGTGCCTCCTTCGGTGCCTACGCCGCTGCACAAAGAAAGAAACATACACAAAGGCAAACATACAGCGTCAGTACATTGCACCGTGAAAAGTTTCACATGTCCCATCTTCAAGAAAGCGAGAAAGTTGCTTCGAATCTATATAATGCAGATGCAATGATGCTGGCGCGCTTGCCCAGGTTCAATGGTACTTTGAACGGGTGGCATTCGGCAAAAGATGGACCTCACTTCAAGATTAGACTACAAATATCCGATTCAGACACCTTTCGCTTCACATGAGCAAAGCAAGAGCTCAAGAACAGCTACTAGCGAGGACATCAGTGGTGGTAGTACTATGTGAAGATGCAGAGGTTGTTTAGCTGCAGATGTACTGTAATATTCGTCCATCTTTAGTGGGCACGACACATGTTCCTCGAATCTACTTTGACAGCTTTTGCCAATGATTTTTCAGATCAAGATTAGACTACAAAAAACATGTGATGAACGTGCTTTCGCGGATAAATAAATTCTGGAGTTATGCCCACAACTGAATTATATGCCCAGGTGTGCAATGACTAAATGCTAGAGTTATGCTATGCAATCTAGAATGTAGCCCAAGGGGAACTAACTAGCAGCAGCTCATCTAGAACTCATATGTGTACTTCAATGGAAATAGCAACATCAGGAAGAAAAGAAGGAACCTTGTCCAACAGTAGCAGCAGCAGGTGTTCAATTAGTCAAGCGACACATAAGAAAAGCATGATAAAAAGAAACAAACTGGAAAGAACATAAGCACTATACGCCATCAGAATAAGCGTAAGGAGTCACCCCATCTCTGCACACACGCGCCTAGCAGGTACAACAAGAACTCAAGAATTAACGGAGGGCCGACAAGAACTGACAAGAATTGACAGAGTATAACAAGAGAGCATGCATCTGAATTGTGAAAATCAGCAAGAACGACGCAGGTGACGGAACAGAGGAACCGAACTGAACTAGCACGATAAACTAACATTGCAGTTACATTATGGGGCAATTCAACAAACAAAAACATGAAGCAAATAGCATCTTCAGTCCAGCAACAGGATGTACTTACAGTATGAGCAGCACTAGACAGTAAAAACAGAGGGTAAAAGACAAATTAGTTGCTTTCACTCTTAGTAGTTCGTAACGAAACGAAAGTAGGGATGAAATCTAAGGGCTCGGGGTGGGACCTGCCGGGGAATGTTGGTGTCGTACGACAGGGCGAAGTTCTTGTCCTCCAGGGCGATCCCGCTCTGCTTGCAGTGGTTGTGGAACACCCTGCAGATCGCCAGCAGCAGCCGCGCGCCGCCATAGTAGCCGCCGCCGTCCAGCCGATCCACCTGCGCACGGTGCAATGGATGGATTAGATCTGCCCGTCCATGCACCGACGTTGACGTATCTGTATATATGCATCTCAAAAGAAATCATGGATACGCTTGACTTCATTAGATAGCCTCTAAAATAAAGCCATAATTTTCTCATATGCAGTAATTCTGAATGTATAGATCTTTATTTTTACAGACAGAGATGGAAGCATGTGACTATAACATTCATCTTCTGAACTCTCTTCTACCCAATCAAACCATGTCTTTTGCATGTTTGATTGTAGCACCAACAGTTTACTGCTTTAAAGGATGGTCACATAGTCACCGAACAGGTTTTAGAGATTGCTTATGTCAAAATTGTTGCTGTGTGATTCGCCCAGGAATTTTGTGTAAATATGTAATTGTGCATGCCTGATTAGGCTTTATCCATGACTGCAGGAATTGGGGCTTTGTTGGTGCTGGAATGCGAGGCCACTTGCTCAGCTGGCTCACAGATGCTAATTACACATGGCCGAAGCCGAACCAGCAAAGGCATGGACAAACCAAGCAAGGCAACCATCGATCCAGACGCTGCCCAGCAGGGACTGGTGATCAGGAGCAGGCGCAACTATTTCAAGAGCATGTATGCATTATACTAATACATAGGCACTCCATTATGCTGCAAAAGATGGATAGGGACATGTGTTCTAGCTTCCCCATTTTAAACACAAACTGGGAGATTAAATAGTAAAAAACAAAACAAAAAACTGTAGCAGAATATGTACAGACCAAACTGCTTTTCCCCTACCTACGGCACCAGTACTGCCGGAGCAATCACAGGGAAACTATTCGACAAAAATCACAGGGATGGGGCACGGTACTTACCCGTTTCGGGTGTGGGTAGACGGCGGCGGTGCGGGGATCGGAGGCTTTCCTGAGCCGGCGGTGGCGTGGAGGATCTGCGCCAGTGTCCATCGGATCCGAGGCGCGGTGGCGGCCGACCGGCCGAACGCCATCTGTATATCTGCCCAGAGGCCGGCGACGGCCAAGGAGACGGCGCGGCCGCCGTACACGTCGCTGGGGTTGCCGAGGAGGCCGACGCGCGCGTGGGCCCTGCGCTCCATCTCCGTCCCCGTCTCCACCACCATCACGGACGCCACTCTAAGCCGCCGGTGATCTCCCCCGGCTGGTGGGATGGCAAGGAGGGAGGGAGTTCACCATGGGGGAGGGGGTCTTGGGGGCGTAGGTGGCGACGACGACGGAGAGGTGGCGCAGGTTGAGGTGGCGCAGCGTCACGAGGTCCCGCACGATGGCGTTGCCGAAGTAGTTGGCCGGCAGCTGCGGGTGCAGGTGCTGCCGGATGTTGTCCCCTGCGGCGGGAGGGACGTGTGCGGCAGCCCTGCGGTGGAGGGCGCCGACTAAGGCCTCCGGGACGGGCGGAGGAAGAGCGGCGGACGTCCTCCGGGAGGCGAGGAGGAGCGGGTGGTGGCGCGCGGGCGCGGGCTGCGGGGTCGGATCTGAATCGGGGCGGGGTGGCGGCGGCGATGTGGGAGAGGGGGAGAGAGAGGTGGCGCGGCGGGGGGCAATGGGGAAGGC
>LR738711.1:225936301-225957766 GCA_902687465.1 Secale cereale
CCGCGGCGCCCGACCCCCCGCCGCCGCGCCGGCTCTTCCCCCCGCTCCCCCCCCGGCACGCCGCCTGCGGCGCCTGACCCCCCGCCGCCACGCCTGCCGACACCCTCCGCCGCAGGAGGGCGGGGCACCGTGAGCAATGGCTGTAGCATGCCCCCGGTCGACGCCGGCGGCCGAGCGGCACCTCTGCCGCAGGGGGGCCGGGCCATGGCAGCACGCCCCGACGCCTCGGCCTGGGACTGCCGGCGCTTGCCCCGGGGTTGCTTGCTGCCGACTCCGACGGCGAGGCCTCTGGTGTTGTTGCACGCAAACTGTATCCTCCGGTCAGCCATCTTGCTCTTTTTTTTCGTCGTCTATATTCATCTATACAAGATTGTGGTGACCACATGTCTCCTACGTACTACCTATTGAAGTCTGATGGGTTAATTGTGTGAATTTGATGCTTATCTGCTCATTTATTTTTTACAGTTGGTGATCAGATTGGATTCGAGGATCATTGTCTCATGTGTTAACGTAGTAGTGATGCCTACATCTCATTTATTTTTTACAGTTGGTGATCAAATTGGATTCGAGGATCATTGTCTCATGTGTTAACGTAGTAGTGATGCCTACATGATAGTGGAAAATGTACGAATATGCAGCATTGACAGTAAGAGGTAAAATATATATCCAGGCCTGACTTGTTTTTTTCTTAGAGAACACAGCTGCCTACTTGACATATTTGGCTTTTAACTATATATTTTGTTTGTTGCCTTCCTTGTTATTGCTTTAATAAAGTTCAATTTCTTCCATTGCTATGATATAGATACTTCTTCTTTGGCAACCTAAAGTATTGCTTTTGATTACAGTGAAGCGGCATGATGGATCATCGGCCTCATGACAAAATTATGGACAGAGGAGTGTTGAGGCTTCATAGAAGCACAACTTCGAGAGCTCAGGGTATGTATGCTTTGGATGACTCCTTTTTGTCGAAACACATTTCAATTTTTTCAGAATGCTGGCCTGGTGTGCACTAATTAGTTGTGGTATTCTTTCCCTGTGTAGGAGATCAAACCAAAGAAAGACAACACGCAGCGCAACATGCTCGTGTCGATGTGTCGAGTGCAGAAGAAGATTGTGAGGATGATCAGTGAGAGCATGGACGAGCTTACCAGCCAACACAAGAGCATCTGGCGTAGCGGTGGATCCCTAGCGGTGGGTAAGTTACTATGATTCTGCGATTGAGATAATGCCAATGTCGATGATCTGATGCGACTAAATTTAGTTGCAAGAGCTCAAGCTTTTGTCCTTGGTTGAATCAGTCAGAATCTAATTTATGTGATGGTATTATGAAAATCACAAATGGCACGTTCATATTGCAAGTGGGAAGAGGAGTACTCATTAATTTGATTCTTATAATGCTGGTCTTGTTAGTTTTCAAAGTAGTCTGCTTATACGTTTTTCACAACAAATACTCATGGAGCTGATATATGGTATTGCTTTTTTTGTTCATAATATTGTAGCCTGCCGCATAGATTGAGCTCGAGCCTGACTCCAGCGAGCTTTCTTTAGTTGGTTGTGCTACAGATTTGGATTTGGTTTCAGATTTTCAACTTGACATATGTATGAAGCCCTCCCCATTTCGTCATTCTCTGATTATTTGGGTCATTTAGAACTTCTGATAGGTTAATTTTTTTGCAGTACAATGTCGATAATGCTCTACGACTAGTAGAAAGACTCTTTTAATGTGCATAGTGCACCTTTTCTCTGAATCTAATATACCTTCTATTTTCTTACACAGTGTTACCGCCAACCCTGTTAATGTCGTCGCCATCCTCCGTAAGACCCGTACAACATCACGCACAACAACCTAAGTCCTCGCCTACTCCACCAGGTATATGTGCATTCCTCCCCTCTCTCTATTTATCTTTCACTAAGGTATATGTGTACCCAACGTCCAACAAGCTGCACTATGTATGAAATAGAAGCTAACAAAAAAGATTAAGCTATTTGTAAGGTTTTGAAATATCTGCCAAAAGAACTCCAAGATCTCATTCAAACATCATTCTTTATTGATTTTTTTCTTTTTGCGACGGTTATTGAGTTAACTTCTACACCTAGATAAGTTCAAGAAAAAATAAACTTCTACGCCCAGATTTTCTAAAACAGAGGATGGATATCTAAAGGAAGGTGAATATTTTCAACAAGATAAACAAAAGTCTTTTCCTTTTTCTTTTAATTTGCATACAGAACAGTGCACATTATATTTACCACTACATGTATTGCGTGAAGGAAACTAGGTTATTCTAATAAGGGTGGCCGTGCTATTTCACTCTTGAACAATTTCATTTGTTGTCCACTATATATAGAAATATATACTCTACCGATTTAGTCACATTTGCAGAGCTTATGTGGATACAGTTAACAATTTTTGATAGATATGTTGATTGCCAAAACAAGACTTAACTAAGCATATACATCAATGTTGTTCATTACGGAGTTGTTGTATATCTTGACCAGTGTGTCGTAATTGGAAAAAAAACTTCCTAGGTGACTTTCACAAGATAAATGGTTTTAATGCTACACAACACACCCCTCCCTACACGTTGCCTTGCCATGTTGATCAAACTTTGTTTTCCGCTTATTACTGCATATTGCTTATTACGACCACTGCACAAAATTGCATCTAAAAATGGGAATGAGACCTACTTTTCCATTTTTCAGAGATGACGAGATCCACTTTCGTTTGGAAATGAGAAGGGAGGACAGAGATAATCAAAACAAAGGAATGTAACCCTCAACTTATTACATATGTTTTCAATAACTAACACTGTTGCTGGAACGCACAAAACCTGTATCTTTTTACTAGAACATCCATTATTATTCTCAGCATCTCACCTGCAGTAGTACATAAAAATAAATTCCTAGCAGCAGGCAACAAAATACGTGAAGCCCCCTTAAAATCTGACAAAATGGGTTCCTGATGTGCTTCGGGAAACCTGTTCTCTGCTCTCTCTATACGAAGATTATCCCTATCCTAGCAAGCTGAGATGTGAGTTGGAGACACCCAGAATATCGAAGTTAATGTTGATGTGGCGTTCTGAGGTGCTAATGCTTGTGTGACCACGGGAGTAATTGCAAAATATAATGGAGGTAAGTTCATGCTAGCTGCTGCTCAGAGGTATGAGTATTCTACTCTCTGTGTTTGCTAAAATACTTGCTCTCCAAGATGGGGTATGGCTTGCGATAGGGGAAGAATGGCCTGATATTTTACACTGCATGACCACATGGAGGTAACACAATAAATGACTGGATAATGTTTTTCAAATGAGAATCATGGAGCTCGAGCGGTTTAAATACTGAACCTCATTTGGTTTAGAGAAAAAATAATCTGCACAAATAGTAGAATACTTACACGACTTTCAGAAACTTTGGTCTTAAAAACTAAGGATATATGAGTGAGCATAGAAGAACACAAATCTGTTCAAAGCAACAGAATGGATTAGTTACTTAGCAGACCAGCTGTGTTTCTGGAGTTACCTTTTTTTGCTCTGTCAAATTGTAAGATAATGTATCATCTCAAACCGAGAGGTGTAAATGATCATGTCATCTAATAATGGTATCAATGTTTGGCTTTGTTTCGCGACTAGAATTTTCTCTTGCAAAAACTTACTGGCGATGGTACATCAGAATCAACAAACTCAATAGGGTTTAAGCAGGTGGTACTAAAAAGTACTCCTAGAAATTTAGAATGCCTAGGTAGTGTGATGTTCCAATGTTCATCACATCTAGGAATACTTTCATAGGACTAAATGAATAACAGGGCCCTTTGTGCTCTGTATGATTTACCGAGGGCCTATTTGTAAGACAGTGTTTTGTCTAGGAGTTTAATTTGTAAGTTAGGACAAAGATGATTCAGTGGTGAAACTACACTTGCTAATTCAATGTATAGATCCTACTCAATGTACACATTGACATTCTTAGTAGCAATTTAATATGTCCTATCTTTCTGACCTCGAAATAGTAGGGGAGCCCACTAGGGTATTTCAATATGACCTATCTCATTCGCCGCTACTTCTGTCGAATATTATTTGAAATGATCTGGCAGTGGCCCTCTTCAAGTCCTACTTTGGTGGAACTATTGATGAAGATGCTTTTAGGAATAACTTGGTGTTAATATACGAATTTCTTGATGGTAAGGGCACATCCAATTTTGGACTTTGCTTGCTGCTTCAATTTCCACCATGGATTGTTTTTTTGTTTGCAATAGTGACGCTGTGCAGCAGTACAGAGATTATGGACTTCGGTTATCCTTAGAATCTCTCACCTAAAATTTTGAAGTTATGCATAACCTAGGAACGCGTACGGTCGCCATTTTCCTCCAAGGTAAAAAATATATGAAAAATGAAGTCTGTTGAATACAAAAAATAATTATGGATGTTCCTATTTATTTTCTAGGTAAGTAACTAAATCATATTTCATTTTCTCTGTAATGACAGCCTTCAGATAAGCCTGTTCTAAATGCGACCCTGCAAGTTACAGGTGTTGTTGGTTGCAGAAGAGATGGTCTTGTGTACAAGAAGAATGAAATATTTGAACTAAATTCTAGGGAGGCTTCAGCTGTATTTGGAAAAGAACATAGCACCAACATTTATAATGGTCCTAGGTTCCTATCAGAGCGGGGGCTACTAGCAATGCCATCATCTTGCATACATTTTTAAATGCATCTCAATTCTAATACAGACTGTACATGTACCAGAATTCCAGTTAGAGCAATGGCCCATACTTTCCTCTGTGTTTGTTTCTCTGTTGTCCTTAATGTCATCTCATTTTTACTTTCTGTTCTTCTCGCATGTTAGGTTTTTATAGGACATTGTTGAGAATGTAGACCTTATGTCTTCTAAAGTGATTTTATGGACATCCTATTTTTTTATTTGGGATGTCTTTCTCCTATCGAGTGTCATGGCTCTTGGCATTCTTATATTCAGCATGAAAATATATTCATAGATTTTTCAGGCTCTTGCCATTATTATATTCATAGCTTTTTCAGCATGTGCTCAAACAATGCTAACGAGTGGTGTTGCAGGCTGCTATTGAGGCAGAGAGAGCGAAGACCCAGGCTGCTTTTGAGGAGAGGGACCGGCAGTTGGCGGAGAGGGACCGGCAGGCGACGGAGAGGGAGAGGGAGAATGAGGAGAGGAGGGCTAGGCTGTTGGAGGAGGAGAGGAACCGGAACGACTCGGCTAACCGGGCCATGTACGATCTCTTCGTGGTAAGTTTCTTCTGCATATTAGCTAAATCATGCACACAATGTTCCTTTCATTAGTAACTAATATGACTGACTCGTCAAAACCAAATGTGCAGTCCATGTGCGAGAATAACGGCCAGACCCCTCCGTTGATGCCAGTCATTGCTCCGGCGGGCACAGTGAGTTTCATTTGAACGTTCATTAGTTATTAGTCTTCACATTTGAGTTGCATCATGCTAATGATACATTGTAAATAATCTTTGGTGCAGCGTAACTCCCGACAAGCATCGACCGATCCTTCTCCGTCTGCCACTGGCGCGACCGGTCCTACACCTACACCTACACCTACACCTCCGTGATGATGGTAAGTTTCCCAAGTATTTTGCTTAATAGAGTTTTGTTGTGATGCCATGTTGTATGTACACATATCGTGCATAATGTGTGTATGTTTGAAATGCATTGTATTTGTGGGATTCGACATCTAGTCGTGTGCCTTTGGTAGCCTTCCATACAGGGAAATGCCTCCTAGTGCTTCCACTGAGCCATGGTAGTTCGCTACTGCTTCGGAACACATGGATTGACCGGCATGTATCCTTCTTTGCTCCTGTGTCTGTCCCTACGGGGAAATGTCACGCGGTGTATCACCGAAGTCCTTGTAGCTTGCTACGACTTGGTTGCACTCGCTGATGACTGACACGTGCATTGCTGGGTCATGTATGCCTGTCCCTGTACGTTTGTGCCACCTTGGTTCTATGACTAGTCATGTCGGCCCAGGTTCTCTGCCATAAGGATACTAGCGACATAATCATATACTTAGCATTTTTTTCCTCCAAATTCACTCGATATGCTTAGCTAGCTCAAAAATGACATAATAAGCTTAATTAGCTCCAAAATGACATATTTAACCTAGGATAGCTCTAAAATGACCTATACTTAGCACTTTTTCCTTCAAAATGACTTAATATGATTAGCTAGCTTAAAAATTACATAATAAGGTTAATTTGCTCCAAAATGACCTATTTATCCTAGAATAGCTCTAAAATGATCTATACTTAGCATTTTTTCCTCCAAAATGACTTAATATGCTTAGCTAGCTTAATAATTACATAATAAGCTTAATTAGCTCCAAAATGACCTATTTAACCTAGGATAGCTCTAAAATGAACTATACTTAACATTTTTTCCTCCCAAATGACTTAATATGCTTAGCTAGCTTAAAAATGACCTATTTAACCTAGGATTGCTCTAAAATGACCTATACTTAGGATCTTTTCCTCCAAAATGACTTAATATGCTTAAGAAATGACATAGTTTAGCTACTAAATGACTTCACATGCTTAGCTAGCTTCAAAATGACATAATAACCTTACATAGCTCTAAAATGACATATTTAACATAGGCTAGATCTAAAATTACCTATACTTAGCATTTTTTTCCTCCTAAATGACTCAATATGCTTAGCTAGCTCAATAATAATTACATAATAAGCTTAATTAGCTCCAAAATGACCTATTTAACTTAGGATAGCTCTAAAATAACCTATACTTAGCATTTTTTCCTCCAAAATGACTTAATATGCTTCGCTTGCTTAAAAATGACCTATTTAACCTACGATAGCTCTAAAATGACCTATACTTAGTATCTTTTCCTCCAAAATGCCTTAATATGCTTAGCTAACTCTAAAATGACATAATATGCTTAAGAAATGACATATTTTAGGTCCTGAATGACTTCATATGCTTACCTAGCTTCAAAATGACATAATAACCTTACTTAGCTCCAAAATGACCTATTTAACCTAGGCTAGCTCTAAAATGACCTATACTTAGCATTTTTTCCTCCTAAATAACTCAATATGCTTAGCTAGCTCAAAAATGACAAGATAAGCTTGATTAGCTCCAAAATGACTTATTTAACCAATGATAGCTCTAAAATGACCTATACTTAGCATTTTTTCCTCCAAACGGACTTAATATGCTTAGCTAGCTTAAAAATGACCTATTTAACCTAGGATGGCTCTAAAATGACCTATACTTAGCATCTTTTCCTCCAAAATCACTTAATATGCTTAAATGGCTCTGAAATGACATAATATGCTTAAGAAATGTCATATTTTAGCTCCTAAATGACTTCATATGCTTAGCTACCTCCAAAATGACATAATGACCTTACTTAGCTCCAAAATGACCTATTTTATAGATATAAGTTGCATCATAATAATCTTCTTCTTCTAGTCTTCTTCTTCTAACTTTCTTCTTTCCCATTTTACAAATTTGCTTAAGATCACGGAAACTTGGGTTGATGGAGTGCTTGTATTTAGTTTTTGTTTTGGGTCCTATGGATGAAACTGTGTAATATTGATCAAACTATGTATATGTACGGATGAAACTTGCTACTATTGGTAACATGTGTTGGATATATATGTGTTCATGACTATTGGTAATATGTGTTGAATATGCTATATTGGTCATATAAATATATTTGTGTTTGATTTTCTGTGAAAATGAATAGATATAAGAAAAACAAAATTAAATGGGGCAATATAGACACTTTGGCAGATGGCAGATGGCAAAGAAACCACGTGTCATCCAGAGAAAAAATTTGGATTGGCCTATTTGGGCTCTTTGCCATCTGCCAGCAGATGGCAAAGCTCTTTGCCATTAGCTGGCTGATGGAAAAGTATGCAGCCTTTGCCATCTGCCGGCAGATGGCAAAGAGCCTGCAGCCTTTGCCATCAGCCGGCAGATGGCAAAGAGCCTGCATCCTTTGCCATCTGTTGGCAGATGGCAAAGAGCCTCCAGCCTTTGCCATATGCTGGCTGATGGCAAAGTTTGCCGTTATCCTTCTAACGGGGCTAACCCCGTTAAGAGGCTTTGCCATCTGCCAGCTGATGGCAAAGGCACAGGCTCTTTGCCATCAGCCAGTAGATGGCAAAGAAGCCTTTGCCCACTGGAATTCAGACAAACTGTTTGCCATCTGCTGGTTGATGGCAAAGCCTTTGCCATCCGCCGACCATGCCTTTGCCATCTGCCATGGTAGATGGCAAAGTGCCAGATTCTAGTAGTGCGCTGCCGCCTGCGAAGCGCTTGCTCGCCTTCGATTCGCGGTGCCCTATGCCAGCGAGCGGGGATATTATTACTTTCCAAGCCGCGCAGCACCCGGAGAAGCAGCATCTTTTCCTGGTGGGCGTATTGAGAGAGACCCGGTGCTAGCCAACCTTACGCAGTATGTGATCGCGCAAGAGCGTTTGACCCAGCGGATAATGGTTTATCTCCATAGCCTCGCCGATTTAAATCCTCGGATTGCCATCGGCAGACCACTGAGGCCAGGACAGGAGAAGCACATTCACCGACTGGTCAACCCACTACCACCGATAGAAGAAGAATGTCCCCCGGCACCAGAGACTTTTTCCCAGGACCCTGTTCATTTACCGTTCATATTTTAGACGTAACTACCACGTGAGTGTACCCGTATCTTTTTATGAAAACTGTGTATCGCATCGTGTGTTAAATAAAATCTTTCCTGTGTTGTTGCATTTTGTTCATCTGTTTGGCATAGATTTTTTCTTTCATCACACAGCACCACAACAGCGTTAATACAACTTCGGCCACTCCACAAAGTACACTAAGTTGCTAGTCCACCTGCACCTGCTTCATCAACCACCTTCTCGCACACCACAGTTTCTTGAGAAGAAACTCGTGGAGATTTATTCGAGCACTAAATGCCTACCGCTCGCTAACCACCTTTAGCACCTAACACTCTCATCTAATCCCCGTGATCGCCGCCGCCGCGGAGAGATAGCACTCGAGCCGCCGCATCACGACGATCATCGAGGATCATCGCGCACAAGAGCACCGATACCCCCAGCAATGCCACCAACCCCACGCACATGAGGACCATGCACCACTCCGGCATCACCTCTGCCATTAGAGCCTCGACCCGAGCTCCTGCAAACACAAACGGAGGAGGGGGAAGAAAGGAGAAGAAGAGAGGTCAGAGGTGAGGAGGAAGGAGTAGCACCTCGGCCATTTTATAGTTCGAGATCGGTGTACGGTGGGCGAAGTCCACCTGCGCCGCTCGTCGCTCGACCGCCGGTGTTCGGAGACGAATCTGTGAGCAGTGCCGACAGCACACTGGCCCGCGAAGTGAGGGCACGCTGCACCGGCAGCTAGTGCGCCGCGCACTACGGCAGTACGGCCTAGACGTCCTACGAGCTAGCCGTCGCCGGTGGAGAAAGTGCGGGAAAGCGCGCGGGAGAGAGGAGAAGAGAGAACCGAAGGAAGAAGAAGAGGCTGACAATGGGCCCAGACCCCACCTGTCAGTTAGTAAGAGCACTGTGCTCTCGGGTGCAACCGGTGTATTTGTAAATTTTAGAAAAATATCATTTCTAAATTTACTATGTCCTAGAGTAGAAATATATCGTTTTCCACGACAGTAGATTTTTCTTTTCCCATGATGCGCTAGTGTTTAACACTGCAGTTTACACCACTGTTTGCTCTTACACTGTAGTAGCTTTTATTTGCATAATTAGAGCAGTAAGATTTTAGTAGTATCTTTTGAGGCAGTACTAGATCTTATTACAACCCTTGGCAAATCTCGAGGACGAGATTTTTCTTAAGGGGGGTAGTGTTGTAACACCCCAAAAAATTTAGCAATGTTTTATTAAATAAAATTTTGCCAATAAATTAAAATTTTGCCTTTTGCTATATGTTCCTTTGGATTCCAGGACAATTCTACTCTGATATGTTGGAATTTTTACCCCTAGTAAAAACCTTCCAGCTAATGCTAGATTCTCTTATGCACCCTATAAAACTTTGCTCATATCAGCATGATTAATTATATTTTTGTCCCCTTAATTACCTTCCCATATAAATGGTTGCCCTTAGTTTTAAGGTCTCTTTTGAACTGCAACCTCTTGATAACTTTCTTTAAAATTTCAACCAAAAATTGGAGATGTCTGGTAATGCTATTAGATCACTTTTATGCAAGAATATACTTATTTCAATTAATTTTTTTGAGCTCCACAACATGTTTGCCAATCTGATCCAGTAGACCAAATTGCTCTACAACCCTGTCAAATATTCCTGTAATGCTTCCACCAAAATTATGGGATGTTCATAGCAGTATGTTATTCAACTTTATGCAAAAACCCATCTTGGTCCTTTGAGAAATTTGAGTGAACCAACATCTTTTCCATTCTGGTTCAGTTTGGTGATTTACACTGCAACCCTAGTCTATTTTGCTCTAATGCCCTTGAGCTTCCTCATGCTTGTAGTCTTTCATGTAAAACCCTTAAGTCCAGGAGAGTGGGCCAATTGGGATAGTTTTGGTTCATGAAACAATGCCCTGCATTTTCTGTCCAGAACTGAGATCTTGCTAAACTTGCACTAGCAAGTTTTTGCTTTTGATAAACTAAACTCACCACCTTCTTACCCATCCAAGGAGACATACATCTGGTAAATTTGGCCACCCCAAGACTTGGCTAGATGCCACTGGCATTTTGTCAAACACCCTGAGAGCATGACCATGTTTGGCTTAGTTTCTGGTTCATGTTATGAACCTGATCCCCTGACTAGATTAGCATGTATCACAGTTTTGTCCTCACCTATAACCCCACACTGTTGACCTCCTTGCAGTTTGGAGCTCATTAGCACGCCTTGGCATATCGCCGAGCACGTAGCGTGCGTGCTCTGGGCGCGCCCAGAGCGCGCGTTTTGCACATGCGTGCGCTCGGGTCGCCGCGTCGCGCCCCTGGCACCAACTCACTCGCAGAGCCACGCCCGGCCTTATCCGCTCCCAAGTACACGCCAAACTTCCTCTAGGACTCCACAGCGTCGTCGTCAAAGCACTTTTGGTGACACGCTGATGGGCCTCGAACCCCTCGTTGGTTACCCCAAGTGGAAGGTGTAAGATGCAGTAAGTAGAAGTGTTTTCCCTTAGCAAAGATACCAAGGATCGAATCCCTAGAGACTCCTAGGTTCAACAAGTAGGTGTCAACTGCTAACGGCGCAATTAGCAATCAACGTGGACCTGCACACAGATACAAATAACTTTTCTCCCAACGAGTACAGAGAGGTTGTCAATCCCTCCGGCCTTGTAGTTCACAAAGGGTTAAAAGCAAATGATAGTAGTGATAGATAGTGTTTTGCAATAGTAAGTAAAAGCGAAAAGTAAATAGTGGATGTGATCAATGATGGTAATATGGACCGGAGTCTCATGATGTTCACTAGTGATGTCTCTCTCCCAAAAGACGATAAAACAGCTATGTGAGGTAAACAAATTACAGCTGGGCAATTGACAGGACCACGAACGCAAACCAATGCTGACTACATTGCAAGAAAGTTTGAGGTTCAAAGCATGGGCGGTACGCCAAAGTAAGTAGACCGAAATCCATCAATATCTACTACTAATCATCCACCTTGAGATATCTATCCAGAACATCTCGCTGGTATTAAGTTGCGAGTCCCACCCATAGTGTAAACTCAATGTAACAGACAACTGCATTAAAATAACTTTGCGTAAAGTAAACAATCCTTGCACCCGCGGGCACAAGCACCGTTGTTTTCCCCCTTGTGGCAACAGCACACCCCCTAGACTCATGTTTCTGTCACTCAAGCTAGTCATCGAGGGGCATGAACCCACAATCGAGCATAACGTTCCCTCTTGGAGTCACTACCTATTACTCGGCCAAAGCAATAAATAACAACGGAGAACATGCAAGAATTACTTATGAACTAAAATATAAAAGAGGTGAATCAAATATATTAATCAAGATCAATCTGAACATAATCTCATAATCCATCGGATCCCAGCAAACTCAACATAGCAACAGCATAAGGATTACATAGGTGCCTCGATCATGTAGGACAGATCACGAGGACTAATTAGTGAAGCACAAGAACGGGAGGAGAACATCACATAGGGAGACTACTCACGAGTCATCCGGGAGGCGTCCATGGTGGTGGAGAAGCTCCCGGTGGTGATCCTCCCCTCCGGCAGGGTGCCGGGAAGAGTTCTCCTGGTGCTCCCGATCTTGGAAGCGGCGGCGGTGGCGGAACAGAGATGGGATCGCGAAAAGAGTTCCTCCTCTGAGGGTTTCGGAGGGTCCTTTAAATATATGCCAAAGTAGGGCATCGGGGGAGCCTCGGGGGGCCCAGGCGCCCCCCCGGCGCGGCCCAGGGGGGGGCGCGCCCACAGGGCGCATGGAGCCCCTGTGCCCCCCCCAGGATGCCCTTCGGACGCAGTGTTGTTTCCGGATCGCTGGTTTTTTATATAACTTTTCTGGATTTTTCTGGGCAGTTCTCGAAACGTGAAAACCTGAAATACAAAAACAGCCAAAAACAGAAACTGGCACTAGGGTGCACTGGATTAGTAAGTTAGTCCAAATATGATCAAAAGTGTATGGAAGTGTATGAATATCATAGCAATATCACCCAAAAGTGGTATGGAGCAAGCAGAAATTATAGATGCGTTTTGGACGTATCAACATCCCCAAGCTTAATTCCTGCTCGTCCTCGAGTAGGTAAATGATAACAAGAATAATTTCTGTGGTGACATGCTCTTAACCATATAGGACTTTTTATAGTAATATGACAAAAGCTTACTGAGACAATGATTCTATAGTAATTAAGTTGCCTCAAGAGAAAATCACAAATGACTGGAAGTTTTACAATATGAAACTGAAACATCAAAAAGATTTGCAATGAACATGATGTGCAAATATGATAAAGTGATATCTAGCTTGCCCTCTTTAGTGATGCAAAACATAAATGCAAGGGCACCTTCAAGGTTTAAGTGATGACTAGATACAATCATTTCAGAATAAACGATATCACAATCATGCAAAAGACAATGCTACTTTGGGACAATGCACATTACACTCAGAATGACAATCATGGTCTCAGTAGTTGGTGCTTCAACATAAAGGTAAAAGAAAGGTTAAGTGCTAAAGCTTTTTATTTTGAAAACATGGAAGCAATTGTGTCAACGGTAGTAGTACTTAATATGTGTCATGCATAAAACATCCTATAAGTTGCAAGCCTCACGCATCGAATACTAATAGTGCTCGCTCCTTGTCCTAATTAGCTCGGATTCCCATGGGTTATCATTGCATTGCATATGTTTCAACCAAGTGTCACAAAGGGGTACCTCTATGCCACCTGTACAAAGGTCCAAGGAGATAGATCGCATTTGATTTCTCGTTTTTGATAGATCTCAACTTGAGGACATCCATACCGGGACAACATAGAAAATAGATGATGGACTGCTCTTTAATGCATAAGCATATTCTCATGAGAGATTGAGGATTAAGGTCCAAGCTAAAACTTCCACCATGATGCATGGCTTTGGTTGGCGGCCCAATGTTCTTCTCTAACAATATGCATAGTTATTCAACCCACTGTAAATCACCCTTACTTCAGACAAGACGAACATGCATAGCAACTCACATGATATTCAACAAAAGTGTGACAGTTGATGGCGTCCCCAGAAACATGGTTACCGCTCAGCAAGCCACTTATAAGAAATAAGATACATAAGCAACATATTCTTTACCACAATAGTTTTTAGGCTACTTTCCCATGAGCTATGTATTGCATGGTTAGTTTGCTTAGTGCAGGTGGAGGTTAGCAAAAGACTGGGAGCGACCAACTAAGAGAGCAATGACGGTCATAATCATGCAGAGCGACAAAGCAATATTGAATCAGGCATGGTAGTTATATCGCTACTTAGAAACAAAAGATCATCAAGGCTTGACAGACTTTCTTTATAGTCTTGAATATGCGTGAGCATACGCCAAGTCAATCAAAATAAATTCTTGAAGGAAGACATTAATAAACCATACCACATCATAGGCAAACAAACCAAGTTGGTACTCCAATAACACATTGGGAACCCCCCAGCTATTTGAGATTAACCATAAGAAAACCTAAACTACTAAGCACCATCATGAAAGTAGCATCTTTATCATAGACACATTAACCCATGCAACGGAAGCAAACTCTCTTAATAAGGTGAGCATGGTAATTAAAGAGAGTTCAAGCAACCAACTAAATAAAAGCTCTTGAAAAGATAAGCATGAATACTAAGAGCAGAGTATGATAGTAGCTATTAAAAGACAAAGAACACACACAGCATAGATAGACATGAAAATTCTATGTAATGTTCTAGGTAGAGGTGGAGCGTGTTTCTCTCCCACATAAATGAATGCTGGGTTCTGACTCGTTATGAAAAACTAAAAAGAAAACTAAAAGCAAGATGCTCCAAGCATAGCACATAACACATGAAGTGATAAAAATATAGCGAAACGAAAGACGAACTGATAGTGTTGATGGAGAAGGGGATGCACGGGGGCATCCCCAAGCTTAGACACTTGAGTCTCCTTGAATATTTCTTGGGGGTGCACGGGGGCATCCCCAAGCTTGAGCGCTTGACACTCCTGAATCTTTTTATCATCTTCCCTCGCACACTTGAAAACTCCCTTCATACATAACTCATCATAATCTGATTAGCGAGGTTAGTACCCTTAATAAAATAATTATACCTTGCTGGAAATAAGGATATTCTTGAAGTTCTACTGTTTCTCAAGATTGCCAAATGGTTTTTGCAAAGAAAAAGCAAGTTCTTAATTTGCAAAGTGAAGGTAAGGCAAAACAGGACAGAATCTGTGAAAAACAGAACAACATGCAGTAATTGACCTGTTCGGGATACTTCTGCAACTCAAATCAAAAAACTCAGAACTGACGCATGAAAGACAATTATATAGAGAACTCTGTCAAAAAAAATTCAGACCAAAAAGATGATCTGGTGATTTTATACGAATTTTTCTATCCATGGACAGAATCTGTTTCCTGGACAGCACCTCACAACTTTTGAACTTTCTAGCAATCGGAGGCTATACTTGGCACAAATATGAAAAGCAAAGATACAATGATGATGCTACAGCCGTAAACAACATCAAGACACAACAAAAGCAAAAATTTTATTCATATGGGCTGCCTCCCAAAAGCGCTTTCTTTTATGCCTTTAAGCTAGGCATAATGCATAGATCAAGTTTATCAAGAGTAAAAGAATACCTAGCCCGTACAACGGACTCAAAAGGTAAATTGATCTTCTTTCGAGGGAAGTGTTCCATCCCTTTCTTGAGAGGAAACTGAAATTTTATATTACCCTCTTTCATGTCAATGACAGCACCAACGGTGCGCAAAAAGGGACATCCCAAAATAATTGGACAAGAAGGATCACATTCAATATCCATAATAGTGAAATCAACGGGCACATAATTATCACTGACAACAATAAGAACATCATCGATCCTCCCCAAAGGTTTCTTTATGGAAGAATCAACGAGGCGAACACCAAAAGAACAAGAATCATAAGGTTTCAATTTAAGCATATCATATATCCTTTTGGGCATAACAGAGGTACTAGCACCAACATCACATAATGCATAACAAGAGAAGTCATTCAAATAAATTTTTATCATAGGATCCCAACCATCTTCTAGCTTTCTAGGTGTGGAGGCTTCTACTCTAAGTTTCTCCTCCCTAGCTTTGATGAGAGCATTAGTGATATGCTCTGTGAAGGCAAGGTTAAGCGTGCTAGTGCGGGGATCTCTAGACATCTTGTGAAGGAAATCAATAACTTTGGTAAGAGTGCAATTATCAAAATCAAGGTCACGGGCATCAAGTAAAGTGGTAGTGGTGTCCTTAAGGTTCACTTGTTTGGTAGCTTCTATAGTCATAGCATCACCATTAATAGGTCCATTGGGACCAGGAGTACATTGGGTGCTAAGAGTGTGAACATCCTCAATAACTTGGATAGTAGCAACAATGTAGTGGGTAGGAAGGCTCTTAATTCTTTCCTCTTCCTCCCTTTCTCTAGCCCATCTTTCTTTAAGCTTAGCCATCATCCTAATGTTTTCATTAATTTGTACTTGAGTAGCATTAATAGGGATGACTTCCCTCTCCTTAAGTGGAGAAGTTTCAATTTTTAGAAATTTTACCTCATTGGCTAAGTGGTCTACCTTAAAAGAAAGATCATCTAGTTTATGTAGTTTCTCTTCTACATTCTTATTAAAGGATTTTTGGGTAGTGATGAAATCTCTAAGCATGGTCTCTAGTTCAGTATTGGAGTTCTTGGTACTAGGATAAGCATTGTTGTTCCCATAAGAGTTAGAGGGGAACGGTCTAGGATTGTTACCAAAGTTACTCCTATAAGCATTGTTGTTAAAATTGTTTCTAGAGATAAAGTTCACATCTACTTGTTCTTGAGCAATCAAAGAATTTAAAGGAACATCACGAGGATCAACAGTAGATTGCTTCGAAAGTAGAGACATGATCAAGTCAACTTTTTCATTGAGGGAGGAAATCTCCTCGACAGAGTTTACCTTCCTACCTGTTGGAGCGCGTTCGGTGTGCCATTGGGAATAGTTGGTCATCACCTCATCAAGAAGCTTCGTGGCAGCACCAAGTGTAGTTGACATAAAAGTTCCTCCCGCGGCCGAATCTAACATGTTCCGCGAGGTAAAGTTCAAGCCTGCATAAAAAGTTTGGATAACCATCCAAGTAGTCAAACCGTGAGTAGGGCAGTTCTTGATAAGAGATTTCATACGTTCCCAAGCTTGGGCAACGTGTTCATTATCCAATTGTTTAAAACTCATAATGTTACTTCTAAGTTGGATAATTTTAGCAGGTGGATAGTATTTTCCGATAAAAGCATCTTTGCACTTGTCCCATGAATCTATGCTATTTCTAGGCAAAGACTGAAACCAAATTTTAGCTTCTCCTCTCAAGGAGAAAGGAAAAAGCTTAAGCTTAACAATATTACCATATATTTCTTGGTACTTTTGCATATCACAAAGTTCTACAAAGTTGTTCAAGTGTAAAGCAGCATCATCTCCAGCACCGGAGAATTGTTCTCTCATGACTAAGTTTAGTAAAGCAGGTTTAATTTCATATGAAGGTGCTGAAGTGGCAGGTGTAGTGATAGGTGTGCTGATAAAGTCATCGTTGTTGTGACTAGTGAAGTCACACAACCTGGTGTTCTCGGTGGAACCCATAGTAGCAAGCAAGCAAGATAACTATTTTTGTGATTTTCGATAAGAGGAACTAAAGCAAAAATGAAAGGTAAACTAACAAGAATAAAAAGCAAAGGTAAAAGATAGCATACAACTCCCCTATCCTGAAGAGTGGAGTCCCCGGCAACGGCGCCAGAAAATACTCCTTGATGGGCCTCGAACGCCTCGTTGGTTACCCCAAGTGGAAGGTGTAAGATGCAGTAAGTAGAAGTGTTTTCCCTTAGCAAAGATACCAAGGATCGAATCCCCAGAGACTCCTAGGTTCAACAAGTAGGTGTCAACTGCTAACGACGCAATTAGCAATCAACGTGGACCTGCACACAGATACAAATAACTTTGCTCCCAACGAGTACAGAGAGGTTGTCAATCCCTCCGGCCTTGTAGTTCACAAAGGGTTAAAAGCAAATGATAGTAGTGATAGATAGTGTTTTGCAATAGTAAGTAAAAGCGAAAAGTAAATAGTGGATGTGATCAATGATGGTAATATGGACCGGAGTCTCATGATGTTCACTAGTGATGTCTCTCTCCCAAAAGACGATAAAACAGCTATGTGAGGTAAACAAATTACAGCTGGGCAATTGACAGGACCACGAACGCAAACCAATGCTGACTACATTGCAAGAAAGGTTGAGGTTCAAAGCATGGGCGGTACGCCAAAGTAAGTAGACCGAAATCCATCAATATCTACTACTAATCATCCACCTTGAGATATCTATCCGAACATCTCGCTGGTATTAAGTTGCGAGTCCCACCCATAGTGTAAACTCAATGCAACAGACAACTGCATTAAAAGAACTTTGCGTAAAGTAAACAATCCTTGCACCCGCGGGCACAAGCACCATTGTTTTCCCCCTTGTGGCAACAGCACATCCCCTAGACTCATGTTTCTGTCACTCAAGCTAGTCATCGAGGGGCATGAACCCACAATCGAGCATAACGTTCCCTCTTGGAGTCACTACCTATTACTCGGCCAAAGCAATAAATAACAACGGAGAACATGCAAGAATTACTTATGAACTAAAATATAAAAGAGGTGAATCAAATATATTACTCAAGATCAATCTGAACATAATCTCATAATCCATCGGATCCCAGCAAACTCAACATAGCAACAGCATAAGAATTTCATAGGTGCCTCGATCATGTAGGGCAGCTCACGAGGACTAATTAGTGAAGCACAAGAACGGGAGGAGAACATCACATAGCTACTGGTCATGGACTCATGGTCCAAGGGAGACTACTCACGAGTCATCCGGGAGGCGTCCATGGTGGTGGAGAAGCTCCCGGTGGTGATCCTCCCCTCCAGCAGGGTGCCGGGAAGAGTTCTCCTGGTGCTCCCGATCTGGGAAGCGGCGGCGGCGGCGGAACAGAGATGGGATCGTGAAAAGAGTTCCTCCTCTGAGGGTTTCGGAGGGTCCTTTAAATATATGCCAAAGTAGGGCTTCGCGGGAGCCTCGGGGGGCCCAGGCGCCCCTCCGGCGCGGCCCAGGGGGGGGGGGCGCCCACAGGGCGCCTGGAGCCCCTGTGGCCCCCCAGGCTGCCCTTCGGACGCAGTGTTGTTTCCGGATCGCTGATTTTTTATATAATTTTTCTGGATTTTTCTGGGCTGTTCTCGAAACGTGAAAACCTGAAATACAAAAATAGCCGAAAACAGAAACTGGCACTGGGGTGCACTGTATTAGTAAGTTAGTCCAAATATGATCAAAAGTGTATGGAAGTGTATGAATATCATAGCAATATCACCCAAAAGTAGCATGGAGCAAGCAGAAATTATAGATACGTTTTGGACGTATCACACGCCAGCGGCCACAGCGGAACTCTGCCACGGTCGGCGCCACCCAAGCCACGCGCACTCGCCAGCTGCCCCCTGGAGCAGTGCGAGCTCATCCGCAGGCCTGTCCGCTAGTGTTCGTCGCCGCCACGTCTCCTGCTGCTACAGAACGGCGGTCGCCGGCGATCTTATCCTCTCCCGCCGCGGAACCGCCATGGCTCGCCTATTTAAAGGTGCCCCGAACCTCTCCGCAGCATCACACCATCACTAGACACCTCGCAGAGCAACCCCGTAGCAGCCATTCATCCCCGGGAAGCTTTCTCCTTCATCTGCGGCGAACACAGCCGCCGCACTGCTCCAGTTCAATACGTCGCGACCAGGGCCCCTCCCGTCCAGCCAACACCTCCATTCGACTCCATATGGTCCCGCGGAGCCGCCCAACACCCCAGACTCGCTCGGGAACCACTGCATCGCAAAGCCCCAAACCCACCCGAAGCTTCCTCCGCCGCGGAGCTCGCCGCCGGTGACTCCCTCCGTCCCCTCCGACAAGTCGACTACCGGGAGGACCGCACCAACCCCGCGGATCCATCCCTGCACTCGAACGCCCTCGAGGAGCCGCCATTTGCCGGCGACGATCACCGGAGCTCCGTCTCCGTCGGGCGAAGGAGGAAGGAGGCGGTTAGACCAGTCAAACATGACAGGTGGGCCCATGGGTCCCACTATCAGCCCCTCACGTCCCCCGCCCGCCTGTTTAAGTGGAGGCGCACTTTCCCAAAGTACGTCTTCTCTTCTCTGAAAACGTCTTCTGAGCCGAATCGTTTTCCTTTTTCTGGTTTTTATGAAAACCAGAGTTGACTGAACTTTGACTGGCAATATCTTTTAATCTATAAATCCAAATGAGTTGATTCTTTTTCTGTTGTTTCCCAAATACTGTCTAGTTTATTTTCATATTTATTTGAAAATTTTCCAGGCAACTTTTTTGTGCTGTTGTGATTCTATGTATTAATTTTATACTCTTTCTATTAGGATTTTTGAAGAGGGAGAAAACTTCCAAAATTCTTGGAATGCTTTTCTCCTCCCGTCTAATTGGAGGCAAGAATCTTGAACCCCGTGATAATACCCTTTGTGTGTTGTTTTCTATAACTCAAGAACTTCATTAATATGCCAAAATGGAGCACATCATTATTTCATGTGGAAGTCTTACTTTTGCATAACTACTTGTGCTGAAAGATCTTTTCTGTCATGTTTGTGATATTGGTGGCAGTAACCATTTCTCATGCCTCATATGCCTGATGATAGTTCGGACGGAGTCCGAAGGAAAGTTGTGTTCCGGTAAGCACAGCTGAGTGACTGGCATCTCGTGGTGACGAATGATGTGCAGTAAGGCAGGATGAAGCATGAGGGGTGGTGACCCTGTCAGAGAGCGGTGTCAAGCGATACGACACTAACCATATAGTAAAGCTGAAACCTCCTGAGTCAACCATAGATCGAGTCTTGCTCCGGTAACCCCCATACTTGTTTCGTGCTACCACGTGTCCCTACCTCAGGTAGGGTGCGGTTCAGTAAAATTGTCGATCCCTGTTCTATCACACACCATACGGAGAGGCCACGGTGGAAGATACCGGCTGCATCCGGTAGGCAGGCCACCTGGTCCGGAGGCATGGGTGTTTCGGTTGAAGCCGAAGGGGATAGCTTCCCCAGTTTTCGCGCGCGTTATAAATTGTTGTGATCCCATGCTAGTTGAGGTTGTAGCCTCCCCACTTAGAGTTTGGCTTAACTAGTGTCGTGGGTGATTCCAGACACCGGTAAGTTAGGCTGGTGCGTGCAGTCAGGTGCGTCTTCAAATTAAAAGACCGTAGGCGGAAGTAGTCCAGAGGGGCTATAGAAAATCCGTTATTCGTGGGTAAAGAGTAGACCCTCTACAGAGATATAAAGCCTATTCGAATAGCCGTGTCCATGGTTAAGGACTACAGTCTGGGATGGGTCGAGTGTCGGTCTTAGTGTTGATCTTCGGAGAAGAAATCTATTAAACTAAAACTTTAATTATGACCTGTGACAGGTAGTGGTTGTGATTTCTCATTATTATGGACTAACCATTCGTATTATTTGAATCAATGAGTATCCTTGGGACGGTTCTACCTCCCGGATATTCACTATTATTTCTTTTCTTTATAAGCCCTTTATGTGATGTCGCCCAGATGTCCGACTGTGGCATTTTATTCTTTTCTTTATAAGCCCTTTATGTGATGTCGCCCAGATGTCCGATTGTGGCATTTTATTCTTTTCTTTATAAGCCCTTTATGTGATGTCGCCCAGACGTCCGACTGTGGCATTTTATTCTTTTCTTTATAAGCCCTTTATGTGATGTCGCCCAGACGTCCGACTATGGCATTT
>LR738711.1:225957856-225982856 GCA_902687465.1 Secale cereale
AACGTCCGACTGTGGCATTTTATTCTTTTCTTTATAAGCCCTTTATGTGATGTCGCCCAGACGTCCCACTGTGGCATTTTATTCTTTTCTTTATAAGCCCTCTATGTGATGTCGCCCAGACGTCCGACAGTGGCATTTGTTCTTTTCTTTACAAGCCCTTTCTGTGATGTCGCTCAGACGTCCGACTTGCCATTCTTTTTATTTATCAGCCCTTTATGTGATGTCGCTCAGACGACCGGCTTTGCCATCTTGTTATTTACGTTTGCTCTAAGCCCTTTACGTGGTGTCGCTCAAACGCCCGACTGCGTCATATTTTTCGTTCTCTTTTATTTTTAGTTCCTATATCTCTCCCTGAAAGCATATGCATCTTATTTTATTTACATACAAATGAACTACTTGCATCATGAACGGTTATATCAAATTTAACATCGTGATCATAAAATATTTGCGAGCATGATTTTATTTCCCATGCTCAAAATGTTTGCGAGTACATTCAAAAGTACTCACTGGCTTCTCCCTGGCTATTGTCTTGGCCAGATTCCTTGCGTAGGAAGGAACGACGTGATGACACCTCGGAGCCTACACTATTGGAGTTAGCAGCCTCGCGAAGATAGGTGTTATCCCGGTCAGCTGTTCCCGTGCGAAATGGAGTCCCACAGACGCCGACGTGTCACAACCGCTTCCGCCATCGGCCACTAGAAACCCCATGTTGTACTTAAAGGCCAGAATGGTCTTGTACTACATATTTGTAACTTTGCTTGGAATTTTCTGTATCAAGAGGTGCCTCATCAGGTAACAGTAATCCTGTGGCTGGTGAGCACAAGGTCCGTTTTTTGGGGGGGATTTCATACCCCGAAATTCAGGTCCTGACATCCCCCCCGATTTGATGACTTGGCTAAAATACCTATTCCTTTTTCCTGGAATTCCTGCCAAAAGCCTATTTGCAGCATCCATAGCAATACGTGTTAGTACTCATTTTCTTTGATTTTCAGTTGAAGAAGTGAAGACACTTATCTATATACCATTTATAGAGTGGTAGAGTAATCTTGCAATGCGGCATGAATTGGATGACTTAATAGTTTTCTGAAGTTTAGTACTAACATGCCCGTGTGGTGAACTAACTATCTTGGGAAGCAACAAATATGCCCCCAATCACGCTGCCTATGTGAACAAATTCTAAAACTTTGCATAAGCAACTTAATTAAGTAGAAAAACCTAATCGATAGCCTACTACTTGTACTTCTTACTTTCAGTTTGATTTATACTTTGACTTTCGATACCTCTCGCCTAATGTACTCGAGAGCTTGAAGGGGAAGACAGACTAGAAGACTTCCACACCATAACTTCCTTCCTTGGCTGACTGCCTAGCCTTCAGGAAACTAGAAAAACTGTAATAACTCACTTCACTATGATAACTATCTTTCGAACAGGACTACTACTTAAAGGCTAAAAAGACCTACCGCGACTGGCTCACTTGCTTGAAGGACTAATGAAAACACATCGAACTAGATAAAAGGACGTAAGCTAACAGTGAAACTCAAACAAAAACGGATTCTGACTCCGATATAGATATTGAGGATTTTCTATAAGCCGCCGCCTCACCCTGCTCACTTACTTCCCACATGCTTCCTTAACTCACTATCTTTTGGGGTAATACACTGTATAGATAGGAAAGAGATAAATGAAAGAAAAAAAAGATAGAAATGAATTGATAGAGCCAAATGATGTCACTAGCTTCAATGAAAGGACTAACGAGAACTTTGAAAGTTCTTCCTATCAGCATTAGTCAGCTTTCGAGTCCTTCAAGCGAGTGCCGCAGGGAAAGGAAGAGTATTTCATCATGGCTATTTATTAGGACTACTTGGATAAGTTAGGATAATTTCTATAAGGCCAGCTGTTGAGTTAGTCGGTTCATAGGTTGTCATAAAATATGGGTGTAGGAAGCCTAGACTCTGATTACCGATTATGAAAGCGAGGACTCTTTTTCTCTCTCCCCATTAACGGAAAACTATCTTAACCTCCTTCAGCAAGTTTGTTATCTACAAGTAAGTTAGAGAATTCCTGTTGTCAAGCTAGTTATCTTATACAAGACTTCTCTATAAGGCCTGCAAGCAGGTTCAGGTGGAAGCAGGAATGTAACACCACCTAGTTTTAGACCGGGCGTAACTCTTTCTCTTTTGCCCTTTATGCCAGCCTGTTCCCTAAGTAGGATAAGTTCATTGTGTTACTACAGGTAGTATTGCTCTCAAAGCTAGGAAGGAAAGGGAAGGAGCAAGCTTATTTACTAAGATCCTAGCGAGTGGAATACTTGGAACAAGCAGGGGAGCGAGCGGACTACTTTACGCAAGTATGATTTACCAGGAACTCGTATAAGAGCTAGTCATATAGTCCTTGAAGCATTATTCCTTTTATCGGTTAGCAAGGACTTTGAAGCTTGAGTACTTCCAGCTTTCCTATTTTAGCTAGGAATGAAGTTGGTTCAGAGGTGTCAGGTAGAGAGGTTAGATCTTCTCTATCTTCTAATACTGCGAGTAATATCTCAACTACACTTTCCACTTTATGTTGATCAGTTTGAGCATGAGCAGCTCGTTCAGGAGCAGCCGCCCATGGAACTCTTGTTCTGAGGAAGCAATGAACATTGTCTTTTTCAATTCTCAATAAACGAGGAAGGAGGGGTGAGGTCCTCACTTGCGACTGAGGCAATGCTTTCTTTTATAATACATCCTACCCGATTTTGGTTGACAATTGCGTTCTATTCCAATTATTCACTTGTTTTTCTTGTCACTGTAGCGAGACCAGATGATAGAGAGAACTGTTTTCCATTTTCAGACAGACCCCGAGCCGATGTTGGAACAATTCTTTATTTTCTTGTTGGTTCCTTATTTATTATTTATTCCAAGTTTTTCTCTTCCATTCGGTTCATTAGATTTCAGAAAAATAGAAGCTGCGGAAATGCTCGCTTCTAAAAGGCTTAAAGGCTCTAATCAAGGCAATGAACATTTTGAACTTGGAAACTAATAAGAAAGGAATTCAAATCATAGTTCAATACTGACTTTTTCTCTTTTAAGAAGGGTGAAACTTTCCTTCCAATACTTGTGCGCTCTACCCATCTCAACTGAACAAACCCACTACACATCGAGTGGCAGGGTATGTGTGTCGGCCTTTTCAAGGACATTCGAAACAACATGTTTATAAATTGCTATAGAATGTGGGCCTAGATCGAGAGTTCTGACCTTTTCGTGGGTTGGGAGATCTTCAAACTCTTGTTTTTCTAGCGAAAGGACGCCCTTCTGAGCGATGATCTCCCACAAGCGAGTATAGTAACGTTGACTTCAATTGAGACTGAAAATTCACTGGTCAGCTCCTTAGCGTGACAATTAACACCACTTTCTTATTACCTAAGAGATTAGATAAGGGAAGAAAGCAGGCCAAAGCTTATAGATTCGGAGATCGTACTTCTAACGCTTTGTCTGAGTCAGTCCTACGACCCCTTCCAGCTGAGACACGAATCCTAGCCTATCTGAGTCGCAGAATGAAGGGCTCTTCAGAAGGCGCCACCCAAGTCTCCTTTGATACTTCGGAGTCAGGATTTTTTTTCCAAGGAAGGCGGATTTTTTGTGTTCCGCAGCATGAACAGGGTGTACAGAAGATCGATGTGCCATCTTTCTAACCACCTTCATTTGTTGTATGATCAGTAGGGAAGGTAGCCTTTGATAAAGGGACCCCCAACCAAGAAATCTACTGTCTTAGAGCGACAGTCAAGCTCGTATCGCAGAACTAGACCATTTATTTGATTGATAGGTCTGATAGGAAGCAGGCAAGCAAACCAAGTTATAGGTTCGGAAGTTAGAACTCGGAAAGATTGTCCTGTGACTACCTATGAAGCCTTTGGGTAGGACATCAGGCTAAGGTCTTATGATGAGCCACGCGCATATGAGGTTTACTGCAGCCCTAAAGCTCTGTCCCCTATCCTACTGATACGTCCAAAACGTATCTATAATTTCTACTTGCTTCATGCCTCTTTTGGGTGATATTGCTATGATATTTATACACTTCCATACACTTTTGATCATATTTGGACTAACCTATTAACTCAGTGCACCCCAGTGCCAGTTTCTGTTTTCGGCTGTTTTTGTATTTCAGGTTTTCACGTTACGAGAACTGCCAGGAAAAATCCAGAAAAATTATATAAAAAATCAGCGTTCCAGAAACTACCGTGTTCCAGGGAGGGGGGGGCACCAGGGCTCCAGGCGCCCTGGAGGCGCCCCCTGGGCCGCGCCGGGGGGGCGCCTGGGCCCCCCGAGGCTCCTCCGATGCCCCCCTTTGGCATATATTTAAAGCGTCTCCCGAAACCCTCGAAATAGGAACTCTTTTTCGCGATCTCATCTCTGTTCCGCCGCCGCCGCTGCTTCCAAGATCGGGAGCACCAGGAGAACTCCTCCCGGCACCCTGCCGGAGGGGAGGATCACCACCGGGAGCTTCTCCACCACCATGGACGCCTCCCGGATGAGTTGTGAGTAGTCTCCCTTGGACCATGAGTCCATGACCAGTAGCTATGTGATGTTCTCCTCCCGTTCTTGTGCTTCACTAATTAGTCCTCGTGAGCTGCCCTACATGATCGAGGCACATATGTAATCCTTATGCTGTTGCTATGATGAGTTTGCTGGGATCCGATGGATTATGAGATTATGTTCAGATTGTGTTTGAGTAATATATTTGATCTACCTCTTTTATATTTATGTTCGTAAGTAATTCTTGCATGTTCTCCGTTGTTATTTATTGCTTTGGCCAAGAAGTAGGTAGTGACTCCAAGAGGGAACGTTATGCTTGATTGTGGGTTCATGCCCCTCGATGACTAGCTTGAGTGACAGAAACATGAGTCTAGGGGATGTGCTGTTGCCACAAGGGGGAAAACAACGGTGCTTGTGCCCGCGGGTGCAAGGATTGTTTACTTTACGCAAAGTTCTTTTAATGCAGTTGTCTGTTGCTTTGAGTTTACACTATGGGTGGGGCTCACAACTTAATACCAGCGAGATGTTTTGGATAGATATCTCAAGGTGGATGATTAGTAGTAGATATTGATGGATTTCGGTCTACTTACTTTGGCGTACCGCCCATGCTTTGAACCTCTACCTTTCTTGCAATGTAGTCAGCATTGGTTTGCGCACATGGTCCTGTCCATTGCCCAGCTGTAATTCGTTTACCTCACATAGCTGTTTTATCGTCTTTTGGGAAAGAGACATCACTAGTGAACATCATGAGAGTCCGGTCCATATTACCATCATTGATCACATCCGCTATTTACTTTTCCGCTATTTACTTACTATTGCAATTATACCTATCACTATTATCACTTGCGTTTGATCCTTTGTAAACTACAAGGCCGGAGGGATTGACAACCTCTCTGTACTCGTTGGGAGCAAAGTTATTTGTATCTGTGTGCAGGTCCACGTTGATTGCTAATATCTGGCGCCGTTAGCAGTTGACACCTTCTTGTTGAAACTGGGAGTCTCTGGGAAATCGATCCTTGGTATTACCAAGGGAAAACTTCTGCTACACTTCATCTCAAACCTTCCACTTGGGGTAACCAACGAGGGGTGAGAAGCCACCTATCAAAGCAATTTCTGGCGCCGTTGCCGGGGACTCCACTCTTCAAGATAGGGGAGTTGCACGCTATCTTTTACCTTTGCTTTTAGTCTTGTTAGTTTACCTTTCAGTTTCTGCTTTAGTATCTTTTATCGAAAATCACAAAAATAGTTATCTTGCTTGCTTGCTACTATGGGTTCCACCGAGAACACCAAGTTGTGTGACTTCACTAGTCACAACAACGATGACTTTATCAGCACACCTATCACTACACCTGCCACTTCAGTACCTTCATATGAAATTAAACCTGCTTTACTGAATCTAGTTATGAAAGATCAATTCTCCGGTGCTGGAGATGTGAAAGAGGGGAATATAAAATTTCAGTTTCCTCTCAAGAAAGGGATGGAACACTTCCCTCGAAAGAAGATCAAGTTACCTTTTGAGTCCGTTGTACGGGCTAGCTATTATTTTACTCTTGATAAGACTTGATCTATATGCATTATGCCTAGCTTAAAGGCATAAAAGAAAGAGCTTTTGGGAGGCAGCCCACATGAATAAATTTATTTTGCTTTTTTTGTGTCTTCATGTTGTTACTACTGTAGCATCATCATTGTATCTTTGCTTTTCAATTTTGTGCCAAGTGTAGCCTCTGATTGCTAGAAAGTTCAAAAGTTGTGAGGTGCTGTCCAGGAAACAGATTCTGTCCTTGGATAGAAAAAACCGTATAAAATCACCAGATCATCTTTTTGGTCTGAATTTTTTCGACAGCGTGCTCTATATAATTGTCTTTCGTGCGTCTGTTCTGAGTTTTTTTATTAGAGTTGCATAAGTGCCCCGAACAAATCAATTACTACCTGCTGTTCTGTTTTTTCACAGATTCTATCCTGTTTTGCTTTTCCTTCATTTTGCAAACCAAGAGCTTGCTTTTTCTTTGCAAAAACCTTTTGGCAATCTTGAGAAACAGTAGACCTTCAAGAATATATTTATTTCCAGCAAGGTATAATTATTTTATTATGGGTACTAACCTCGCTAATCAGATTATGATGAGTTATGTATGAAGGGAGTTTTCAAGTGTGCGAGGGAAGATGATAAAAAGATTCAGGAGTGTCAAGCGCTCAAGCTTGGGGATGCCCCCATGCACCACCAAGAAATATTCAAGGAGACTCAAGCGTCTAAGCTTGGGGATGCCCCCGTGCATCCCCTTCTCCATCAACATTATCAGTTCGTCTTTCGTTCCACTATATTTTAATCACTTCATGTGTTATGTGCTATGCTTGGAGCGTCTTGCTTTTAGTTTTCTTTAGTTTTTCATAACGAGTTGGAACTCAGCTTTCTTTATGTGGGAGAGAAACATGCTCCACTTCTACCTAGAACATAACATAGAATTTACATGTCTATCCTTGCTGTGTGTGTTATTTGTCTTTTAATAGCTACTATCATGTTCAGCTCTTAGCTTTCATGCTTATCTTTTCAAAGAGCTTTTGTTTAGTTGGTTGCTTGAACTCTCTTTAATTACCATGCTCACCTTATTAAGAGAGTTTGCTTCCGTTGCATTGGTTGATATGTTTATGATAAAGATGCTACGTGCATGATGGCGCTTAGTAGTTCATGTTTTCTTATGGTTAGTCTCAAATAGCTGGAGGGTTCCCAATGTGTTATTGGAGTACCAACATGATTTGTTTGCCTATGATGTGGTATGGTTTAGTAATATCTTCCTTCGAGAATTTATTTTGATTGACTTGGCGTATGCTCACGCATATTTAAGACTGTAAAGAAAGTCTGTCAAGCCTTGATGGTCTTTTGTTTCTGAGTAGCGATATAACTACCATGCCTGATTCGATGTTGCTTTGTCGCTCTGCATGATTATGACCGTCATTGCTCTCTTAGTTGGTCGCTCCCAGTCTTTTGCTAACCTTCGCCTGTACTAAGCGGACTGACTACTTGTGCATCCACATCCTTTAATCCAGTTATGCCATATGATTCCACCATACCTTCCTACATGGTGTTTACCTGCCATTCCTAACGGAGACTTGCATGTGGCATCTCGAAATTATTCAAAGAAAAAGCATTCTTATTTTGTGCCTCTGTTGTAAGTTCATGAGGAAGTAGTGGTTAATTCATGACCTTTTTAAGTTGGACAAGCTTCACCCCGGGATTGCATGTATAATGTGCAAACCCATAATACGAGAAGGAACTGGCATTGAGTGCGCCCGGCTCAAAAAGATAATATAACAAACAAACCCTCCTTCACGCTTTGTTCATGAGAAATCAGAAAACTTTGGCAGTGATAAACAAAGGAGATTAAGAGGATGTGATCGTCCTCATTCGGGAGCCGTTCCTCGAAACTTGTCCATCTCGAAAAGTGATTGAGTTGTCTGCTAGCATTCGTTGACGAAACATGCATGATCTAAAATAAATCATTACCTCTGTTTTAAAGCCAAGAGCTCTGGTACATGTTTTGTCTTTGTTTCTGACTACAGGTTTTCAACCTTGCCAACAAAAGCCACGGTTCGAGAGTCTCCACCTTCTTTTAAAAGCACCAACTACTGAGAGCATGATTGTCATTCTGAGTGTAATGTGCATTGTCCCAAAGTAGCATTGTCTTTTGCATGATTGTGATATCGTTTATTCTGAAATCATTGTATCTAGTCATCACTAAAACCTTGGAGGTGCCCCTACATTTATGTTTTGCTTCACTAAAGGGGGCAAGCTAGATATCACTTTATCATATTTGGACATCATGTTCATTGCAAATCTATTTGATGTTTCAGTATCATATTGTAAAACTTTCAGTCCTTTGTGATTTTCTCATGAGGCAACTTAATTACTATAGATCCATTGTCTCAGTAAGCTTTTGTCATATGACTATGAAAAAGTCCTATATGGTTAATAGCATGTCACCACAGAAATTATTCTTGTTATCATTTACCTACTCGAGGACGAGCAGGAATTAAGCTTGGGGATGTTGATACGTCCAAAACGTATCTATAATTTCTGCTTGCTCCATGCCTCTTTTGGGTGATATTGCTATGATATTTATACACTTCCATACACTTTTGATCATATTTCGACTAACCTATTAACTCAGTGCACCCCAGTGCCAGTTTCTGTTTTCGGCTGTTTTTGTATTTCAGGTTTTCACGTTACGAGAACTGCCAGGAAAAATCCAGAAAAATTATATAAAAAATCAGCGTTCCAGAAACTACCGTGCGCCCGAAGGACAGCCAGGGGGGGGGGCACCAGGGCTCCAGGAGCCCTGGCGGCGCGCCCCCCCGGGCCGCGCCGGGGGGGCGCCTGGGCCCCCTAAGGCTCCTCCGATGCCCCCCTTTGGCATATATTTAAAGCGTCTCCCGAAACCCTCAAAACAGGAACTCTTTTTCGCGATCTCATCTCTGTTCCGCCATCGCCGCCGCTTCCAAGATCGGGGGCACCAGGAGAACTCTTCCCGGCACCCTGCCGGAGGGGAGGATCACCACCGGGAGCTTCTCCACCACCATGGACGCCCCCCGGATGAGTTGTGAGTAGTCTCCCTTGGACCATGAGTCCATGACTAGTAGCTATGTGATGTTCTCCTCCCGTTCTTGTGCTTCACTAATTAGTCCTCGTGTGCTGCCCTACATGATCGAGGCACATATGTAATCCTTATGATGTTGCTATGATGAGTTTGCTAGGATCCGACGGATTATGAGATTATGTTCAGATTGTGTTTGAGTAATATATTTGATCTACCTCTTTTATATTTATGTTCGTAAGTAATTCTTGCATGTTCTCCGTAGTTATTTATTGCTTTGGCCAAGTAGTAGGTAGTGACTCCAAGAGGGAACGTTATGCTTGATTGTGGGTTCATGCCCCTCGATGACTAGCTTGAGTGACAGAAACATGAGTCTAGGGGATGTGCTGTTGCCACAAGGGGGAAAACAACGGTGCTTGTGCCCGCGGGTGCAAGGATTGTTTACTTTACGCAAAGTTCTTTTAATGCAGTTGTCTGTTGCTTTGAGTTTACACTATGGATGGGGCTGGCAACTTAATACCAGCGAGATGTTCTGGATAGATATCTCAAGGTGGATGATTAGTAGTAGATATTGATGGATTTCGGTCTACTTACTTTGGCGTACCGCCCATGCTTTGAACCTCTACCTTTCTTGCAATGTAGTCAGCATTGGTTTGCGCACATGGTCCTGTCAATTGCCCAGCTGTAATTCGTTTACCTCACATAGCTATTTTATCGTCTTTTGGGAGAGAGACATCACTAGTGAACATCATGAGACTCCGGTCCATATTACCATCATTGATCACATCCGCTATTTACTTTTCCGCTATTTACTTACTATTGCAATTATACCTATCACTATTATCACTTGCGTTTGATCCTTTGTAAACTACAAGGCCGGAGGGATTGACAACCTCTCTGTACTCGTTGGGAGCAAAGTTATTTTTATCTGTGTGCAGGTCCACGTTGATTGCTAATATCTGGCGCCGTTAGCAGTTGACACCTTCTTGTTGAAACTGGGAGTCTCTGGGAAATCGATCCTTGGTATTACCAAGGGAAAACTTCTGCTACACTGCATCTCAAACCTTCCACTTGGGGTAACCAACAAGGGGTGAGAAGCCACCACTAGATCTCCTATGCCGGAACATGAATAGAGAAAGTTATGAGTGTAGTCTTAGGAACGAACCTGGGGTTGCTCTCGCAAAAATATTGTACTAAAGAAAGCTAGAAAGCTCAATTCCAAGCTTTAAACCTCTGGTCCACGGGTCGGTGAAGGAATGGGTTTTGGGAAATAGAGAACATGGACTCGATTGAACAAAGGTGGCACCAGAATGAATAGCCCACTTGTTTCGGGCAAGAATGAATGGGACTGATCGACTCGAGTTACCGAGTGACCTCCACTCTTCGACTCGAGCTTTCGCTTCTGCTTTTCTCTTCTTTTGATTTATTAGCTTTTTAGGGAAATAAGAGGGTCTGAAATACAACTATGTCTACGAGTGCCGCGAATGAACCTTCGGTTCTTCGCAAGAACAATGAGACACGAACTAAATTACTCGTATCAGGCTACGGGAATAGTGAACGGGAAGAAGGAACTAGTGAGGCTTTCGTTGGTTAAACAATATGCCCTCCTCACTTGAGGAGAGTGAAGGTCATGACTTATTGAATTAGAACCTTAATTGGCAAAGAGAAGGGGAAGTCCTTTCGTCTGTAACTATTGAATTGCCTATCTAACAATGGAGCGAAGAGGAACGTTGAACGGGAAATTCGTGTCGTCGGTAATCCAATTTCCCTCCTTTCTGTTTCGACAAAGAAAATGTTTAGGTATCGGTAATATGACTCCCACTATGATTTGAAGAAAAAGATAGATTCTATAATTATCCATAAATAATATATAGAATCAGGCTCCGTAATCAAGTGCTCGCTGTGAGAAGAAGATCTACAAGCATGTACCCATTTCTCCCTGCAAAATAAGTTTGAACCCGAGTGAGTATGGACCATACGCTCATCTTTCTTCTCAATCTACACCTCATTCCGTGAGAGACCTATCCTCGTTTCGAAATAAAGGACCATAGTGAGGATCGATCCTGGATAAGCGAGTTAGTGTAGGGACAGAGGCTGATGATTCTAAAGGTGATTTCTAACTACAAGATGACTTTATTTGAAAACAGAATCCAAATATCAACAAAAAGATTAATGGAAAGTCTTGTCAATATGAATTGATCTTCAACCCAATGAGAATGCTTCGATTTCGATCTTTAGTTCTTTCTTGGATGCCTGAAGATTGTGTTCGCATTTCATCAAAGGAAAAGTGGGTTGTACCCACATGAAGAAAAGAGTTGCTCGTGTAAAAGCAATATCTTCTATTTGACTTATCTAGCCGTGTCTTGTCTTGCACATACTCGGCTCGGTGAATGGTTCATCTTCGATTGGCATGGTCCTTTGGATGTAAGAGATCTCGTTTGCTGGTCAGGCCCATCCATGAGTTGAGATCTCTATGTATGAATCTCTTATGAAATCCCATACTTTTTATCATTTCAGAACAATTAGCAAACTATGTGACTTCTGTGTGTCAGTTCTTGCATTTCGTTTGTTGCTTTGCATGAACATTTAGATATTGGAAAGCGAACTACCTGAATTAGGAATTTAATAGATAGAGAAGGACGGGCAAAAAGAGAAAGACTGACTAACTACCCGGACCAATGTTGATTGACGACTGCATAAATAGCCGGAAGCAACAACTGCATGAGAGAGAAAGAGCGGATTCAACTAAGGAAATGCAATACATGTTCTGTCGGAGCTAATCATGCAAAGCTAGCATAGCGCCAGCTATCGAAGTGAATGAATTCGAAAGAACGCGGAAGTAAGGAAATGAGACGACTCTTTCTTGAACAATTTCATAAGCAGATCTTCCCCTCCACACCAACCACGAGTTTTTTTATTCCTCTCGTATATCGTTGTCAAGCCCTTAATGATAGGTTTTGAAAAAGATTTTTCATGTCATTCCCATTTAGGTTCGATTCGGATCCCTCTGTTGTTTCCCTTTCCTCGCGAACCGTTTCCTCGAAATGACAAAGAATCTGGTACACTCAAATTGAATTATTTAAGTGCTTATTGCTTGCCAAAAATCCTACTTCTACAATTGGTAGGTCACCGGGTTATTCAAATAAGTCGTGTTTTCTGTGCTTTTCCCATGTTACAACTTCTGTACCAATTCGATCGATCAGGAATGGATCGGTTAAACATTCTATTAGGGAGCCCGGTCTTGACTCTTCTGTGTGGTATTCATTCTTGTTCGGCTCTTGGAATCACATCTAGCAGTTGTTGGAACAGCTCGCAAAATCCAACCACTTCACCTACTTTATTGCTCCCAACCGTTTCCCGTACCTCTATAGAAACAGAAGGGTTTCATGTTCTTTCATCGACTGGGTATTCCTCTCCTTTTGTATCTCTTTATCCAATTTCGGTCTCGATTAGTACACAAGATTGAATAGCCAAGTCATGGAAAAGCCGTTATTCGATTGTTTTAAAAGAATGTTGAGCCGGGCCCGGGTATGTAAGTTCAGCAATGTACAAACAAGGATTTATTTTACTTCCGCACCTAGGTTGGGGGTTGTATTTAGGAAGAATAAGGAGGAGGAATAAAATCTCATTCATGTGTTCATGCTAACAGAAGAACGGATCCAATACACATAAGGCATCGGTTGTTCTTAACAGCGATGGCTATTCATTTAAGTCTTCGGGTAGCACCACCAGATCTTCAACAAGGTGGAAATTCTCGGATTTTGTATGTACATGTTCCTGCGGCTCGTATGAGTATAGTTATTTATATCACGACAGCTATAAACAATTCCTTGTTCCAATTAACAAAAAATCCCATTTTTCTTCGCTCTTCTGGAACCGGTACAGAAATTGGTCCTTTTTCTTCTTTGTTTATGTTAGTGACTGGGGGGTTTCGGGGAAGGCCTATGTGGGGTACCTTTCGGGTGTGGGATGCTTGTTTAACTTCTGTATTCATCTTGTTCCTTATTTACCTGGGTGCACTTCGTTTTCAAATGCTTCTTGTTGAACTGGCTCCTATTTCCATCCGTGCTGGACCGATTGATATACCAATAATAAAGTCTCCAGTCAACTGGTGGAATACATCGCATCAACCGGGGAGCATTAGCTGATCTGGTACATCAATACATTTTCCTATGCCCATTCCAATCTTGTCTAACTTTGCTAACTTGCCCTTCTCTACCCGTATCTTGTTCGTTCTGGAAACATGTCTTCCTATTCCATCTTTTCCCGAATCTCCCTTAACGGAAGAAATAGAAGCTCAAGAAGGAATACCACTAAAAACCTAGATCACTCTCAAATAAAAACCTAGTTCACTTGCTAAAGCATACATGGCTGAATGGTGAAAGCGCCAACCAACCTAGAAAGGCAAAATGGGTGAAAAATTAGGTTCGATTCCTGCCGGATGCACTGCCTCTTAAAGACAGAAATAGAGGAGGGAAAGAAGGTAGTTTAGGGAACTCGCTTTTGGATTCTTATCGAAAGTGAATCCCTCTAACACTTCTGTTAGTGTTTTATGAGAAAATCTTTTATAGAGACAACAAGTGTGAAAATCCTAAGTCACTAGGCAAGAAAGCTCGATGGGAACAAAAAGGATACAATTAGTTTAGAATAAAAAAAGTACAATTTCAAAGGAAAGAAGGAATGGCAAGTTTCCCTCCATTGAACATCAATCAATCTAGAAATAGGTAAAGGAAGGCGTATCATAGGGGTATTTTTCTTTTTTATATTCACTTCCGTGGGGTTCTAAATTGAAAACATGAACACAAACCAAATTGTATTGAAATTACACAAAAAAGAAAAAGGGAGGAGTAGCTCTTGGTTTAAAGAAAAGGGAGGAGATGGATCGAATTCAGTCTTTTTCCTTTATTTGATAATCTTCAACACATCTATTTGAATTCCCTGCGATTGAAGGATTTCTCGTATGGAGGAAAACCTCTTCAACGCTATCTGATCTTATTTTTGTATTTCAAATATGGGACATGCATTTTTAATGAGACATCCAGGCAACAGGCCTACTCATGCATGTGGCCATGTACTCGACCAATCCTCGGAGAGAAGGGATGAATGAATTCTCGAGGTCTGGTTCATTGAGGTCAGCATCACATGAAACCTTTAGCACTTCCGTTCGATATTGGATGGAGTATGGCTAGAAGGTCAGCCTAGCTAGTCTTGTCAATCGGCCCTGACTCGTCTTCTCCTTGGTACCTACCGCTATTGAACTTCCGTACCTATATTCCTGACACAAGACAGACCTTCATGAAGACCTTCTATTTTGGAATAATATCGGACATTTTCACATTGAGGTGAAATTACATATGAGGAAAATAATCCTTGACTACGAAAGCTGCCCTTGTGTGGTAGAACCAGGTCTTCCACCGGGCGGTCAGCCAAGTACTAAAGCCCCTATCTTGATATAGAATAGAAGCCCTATGATTTTTTAGCCCTGCTATCAATCACTTCAGTAAAGGGATCGAAAGATTATGGTCTGAAATAGAGATTTGAGAGTCCCTCGTGTGAGTACGTGCTGAAGAGAAAGGAGTGAAAGTGCGTTCATTATTCTTTCTGCTAGTTGTTTCCTGCTAATAGTGATTAGTGAGTGTCCCATACATAGCCAATGTCCACCCGTGTTCACATCCAGTCTTCTCTGTTCACTAGTGCAGCTTCCAGCTCTATGCTATGTATGGTAGTCGTTTGACTCGAGAATCCCTGATAAAAGCTTTTAGTCCGTGCCTGGCAGTTTCAGCCGTGGTCCAGTCTAGCAGCCTCTTTTCGATCCAGGAGTTGCATGAGAAGAAAGCTTCCGGTTAGCTTCAGTTAGTGTTAGTTAAATAGAACGGGAACCTCGTAACTATGCCGAGCCCGATCTTGGTTCCAATGCTTCAGAGAAAGGTTATGGGTAAAAAGAAGGTCTTTATCCTGGTGCTGCGGAGACCGGTGTTGCTGATCAAACTCATTTTCCTTCAAGGAGATCGAAAATCTCAGAATTTCTGCGAAACGAATTTCCATATTTATTACGAGGGGCTTTGAAAAGCGAAAGGATGAAGACTGATTTAGATCCTATGAAAGCACAAGAAGTATGCCTTTTGAGCTTTTTCTCCACCCACCTCTAAGCATCCTGTTGGAATGGTCCTAGGAAAGACTACGTACGAGAAATCAATCTCACAGCCAACTTTCCTTCTTCTGAGCAAATAAATGTAGTATTTAGTCCAACCAATCATTGGTGAATCTATGTCTTTCGTGAAAGCTGGAGTATTTGTGCCCAAGATCTTTCTATTCCCTTTAGTAGGTGCACACATCTCGTATGGTAAATATACCTTTGTGCCCTATAAGGCAAGATTGATTGACGGAGTCAAGAGATGGAGATCTTTGTTTAGCAGCGGCTGCCTGTCCTTTTGTTTCGTGAAAGGTATGATCTAGAGTGTGATTCTGATCCTGTGATTAGGTGCTTGGCATAGAATGAGTGGAGCATACTGGCCTGAGAGTACAACACAAGGTTTCTAGTGGCTGATGGTAGAAGCGGTTTATAGAGCATCGGTGTTTGTGGGACTCCATTTCCCACGGGAACAGCTGACCATGTTAACTCCTATCTTCACGAGGCTGCTATCATCATTGCGTGGGTTCCGGGGTGGTAGTCGCAACGCTCCTCTCCAAGTAAGGAATCTAGCCAAGACAATAGCCAGGGACAAGCTAGTGAGTACTTTGAATGTACTCGCAAACATTATGAACACGGGTAAAAGATAATCATGCTTGGAAATAATTGATGATAACAACGTTAGTTACAAAGTGATAATCCATGATGCAAGCAGGTCGTTCATATAAATATGAATATGCAATCAGGGAGTGATAATAAAATAAATAGCAATCAAGCCATAGTCGGGCGTCTGAGTGACACAACATAAAGGGCTTATAAGGAAAATAAATAACATGTGTGCCACAGTCGGCCGTCTGAGCGACACCACATAAAGGGCTTTTAAGTAAAAGAAATAACAAGCATGCCACCGTCGGGCGTCTGAGCAACACCACATAAAGGGCTTAAAAAGAAAATAAATAACAAGTATGACACAGTCAGGCGTCTGAGCGACACCACATACAGGGCATATAAGGAAAGTAAATAACAATGAATATCCAGGAGGTAGAACCATCCCAGGGATACTCAATAACTAAACTAATAAAAAGGTTTAGTCCATAGTCATAATCATAGTAACAGTCATCATAGGTCACAAGACATGTTCCATGTTTTGGTTCGGTAGTCTTTCCTCCGAAGAGCGACACGAAGAGCGACACTTGACCCATCCCAGACTGTTGTCCTAACCCATGGACACGGCTATTCGAATAGGTTTAATCTCTGCAGAGGGTGTACTCTTTACCCACGAGTAACGGATTCCTTTAGTACATCGGGACTAATTCCGTCTACGGTCTTTTAATTTGAAAACACACCTGACCGCACACACCAGTGTAACTTAACGGTGTCCAGATTCACCCGTGACACCCGTTAAGCAAAACACTAAGTGGGGAGGCTGCAACCTCGACTAGCATGGGATCACAAAATTTATAAAACGCGCAAGCTAGGGAAGCTACCCCTTTCGGCTCCAACCGAAAACACCCATGCCCCCTGACCAGGTGGCATGCCTACCGGATGCAGCCGATATCTTCCACCATGGCCTCTCTATACGGTGTGTGCTAGGCAGGGGTTGACAATTTACTGAACCGTACCCTACCTGTGGCAGGGACAGGTGGTAGTACGAAACAAGCATGGGGGTTACTGGAACAAGACTCGATCTAACTTCGACTCAGGAGGTTCAAGCATCACTTGTATGATTAGCATAACCTATATATTCCACATCAACAGACGGAACCACCACTCATCATACCTCACCATGCCATACCGGACACCACCGTCTCGACGAGGGACTAGGGACAAACTCGCGCCTACACAAGAGAACGATTTTTCCCGGATTTCTTCCGGTAGGCATGAGAGACACACGAGGAGGCTTTCCATCACAAGCATAGTAACTTTTCAATAGCAAGGAGTCTACACCATGCACTCGTGGGTATGATCAAATCATCACATAGGAAAAATGAATGTATCCATGTCAAGGTGGTGTTGTAATCGCATGAGACAACACACCACAAGTATTGAACCAGGGTTAAAAAATGCTTGCCTTCAAGTAGTGGAGAGGAAGAGTGCATTCCAATTTTTTTGAAAGTTTTCTCCTCCTTCAAAAATACTATTTAAGAAAATATGAAATCAACACATAGTTTCAAAATAGTACAGAAAAAAATTGGTTGGAAATTTTCAAATAAATATGAAAATAAACTAGACCAAATTTGGGGAACAACAGAAAAAAAATCAAGTCATTTGGACTTATATTTAAAAAGTTGTAGCCAGTCAAAGTTCTGTTTTTAAATAAAAATCAGAAAAGAAAACGATTCGGGGGAGAATACGCTTTCGGGGTAGGGGAGACGTACTTCGGGGATCGACGCTTCCACTTACGCCAGCGCGGGCCGGTGCGGGGTCACTGACAGTGGGTCCCTTGGGCCCACTAGTCAGGTTTGACCAGTCATCATGCCTTCTTCCTCCTCTGTTCGAGCGGGGCTGCACTCCGGCGATCCCCATCGATGAGCCATGGCTCCTTGACGGGTTCTGAGGGCAGGGATGGATCCGCCAGTCTGGGGCGGTCCTCCCGGTAGTCGCTAGGTCGGCGGGGGTGGAGGGAATCGCCGGCAGCGAGCTCTACGGTGGAGGTGGTCTCGGCTGGAATTGGGGGTCTCGGCTACGGTGGTTTCTGGTCGTAGTTGAGAGCATGGGCAGATCCGCACGAGCAAGGGGAGTCTGAGGGTGGTGCTTGATGGACGGGGGAGGGTCTGCTTGCTGTGAATGGAGCTGGGATACGGCGGCGGCCGAACTAGCCAGAGACGAGGGAGACAGCTCTCGCCCCATCAATTGTTGGCCACGGGTGTTCCAGAGAGGTGGCTAGGGGTCGCCTGAGTGCTAGGACGAGCTCGGGGCCTCCGATATATAGAGCTCGAGGTTGGATCCGCAGCGGCCGAGGATAAGCTCGTCGGCGAACCGCCGTTCTGTAGCTAGGGGGCGTGTGGCGACGGCTGGCGGCGTCTTGCAGGTCGAGTGGATGAGCTCGAGCTGTTTCAGGGGCAGCTGGCGTGCGGCTGTGGCTCGAGCGGCGCCGTCCATGGAAGGCGCCTGCTGTAGACGCCGGCGTACCGCCAAGGAACTCTGACAACGGCGCTGTAGGGCGCTAGGGAGGGCTTGGAGGGTTCTGGTGAGTGGTTGGGAACGAGGTGTGGCCCTGCGGGCGAGCGAAGTCCAGGGGGCAGGAAGCGGCGACTCGGTGCGCACGCGTGCAAAACCTGCGCTCTGGGCGCGCCCAGAGCACGCACACCAGGTGCTCGACAGGTTGCCAAAGCCTGCCAGGGGCTCCAATCCACATGAGGTTTTGCAGGGTGGGGTTATAGAATAAGCTAGTGCCATGAGACATGCTGGTTAGGCCATTTGAGCAACTTTCTAATGTAAGTCTAAAAGCATGCCAAAACTAGCCATGCTCCTATCCTGCTTGATGAACGCTAGGGGCATCTAGGAATCTCTTGGGGTGGCCAAAATTTCCAGATCATAGTCTCTTTAGGTGTAAGTGATGATGGTAGGGTTAGTTGGGCAAAACTAGAAACTTGCAAGTGTAAGTTTCTGAGAAAATCAATTCTGGACAGAAACTAGAAGGCAATATTGCATGAACTAAAAATGTTCCAAATGGTCCAATCTCCTGGACTTAAGGGTATTGTACGGAGGACTACAAGCAGGAAAAAGCTCATGACTAAAAGAGCAAGTTAACACATGGCTGCAGTAGAAAATGCCCTTCTGGACCAGGGAGCAAAAGAAGATGTTTTGCTCAACTTTTTTCAAAGAACACCAAAGGTTTTTTTCATAAAAGTGATGTAGGGACTTCACATGACATCCCCAAATTTTGGTGGAATATTTGAATAAATCTATCAAAGGGTTGTAGTGCAAGTAGAGCTTTAAAACTAATGAAAATGCACTTTAAGAGATAAAGCTTAGGAGAAAATGATAATGCAAATAAGCCCACTGATAAAACAATTGTTTTTTCTTGGGTAGGGCAGACAAGTCCAAATTACATATCTGAAAATTTTTCACTAGGACAAAAACTTCCATAAATTCTAAAGAAAAAGTGGTTCTGAAACCAAAGAAAATCCAGAGAATGAAAGGTTTAAACTTCTGGTAAAAATTTTGATTTATAAATCAAGGTCAAATTTTTTGGGGTGTTACAACACCACCCCCCTTAAAAAAATCTCGTCCACAAGATTTCCTCAAAATTGTTATGAAAAGCATTGCTTCTACTGTCACAAAGTGATATCACCAAAAATGACCATCTACTCATGCAATAAAATGCGGCTACAGTGAATGGGCAATAAGCGGTGTAAACTGTAGTGTGAAAAATTGGCACTACGTGGAAAAATCTACGGTCGAGGGAAACGAGATATTTCTACTCTTGGCTATAGTGAATTTATAATTAATCCTTTCTAAATTCTAAAATACGCTGGTCGCACCCGAGAGCACAGTGCTCTCTCTGGTGACAGGTGGGCCCGGAACCCACTGTCAGTCTCTTCTTCTACCTCTAGCTCTCTCTTCTCCCTCTCTCTCGCGCGCGCTTTCCCGCGCTTTCTCCGCCGGCGATGCCTAGCGCGTAGGGCATCTAGGCCGTACTGCGGTAGTGCTAGCTGCCGATGCAGCGTGCACTCACCTCATGGGCCAGTGCGCTGTCGGCACTGCTCGCAGATTCGCCTCCAAACACCGGCGGTCGAGCGACGAGCGGCGCTGGTGGACTCCGCCCACCGTACACTGATCTCGAGCTATAAAATGACCGAGGTGCTCCTTCTTCTTCCTCAAACCTGGCCTCGTTTCTCCTTTTCCTTCCCGCTCCTCCATTTCTGTTTGCAGGAGCTCAGGACAAGGCTCTAATGGCGGAGGTGATGCCGGACTGGTGCATGATCCTAGTGTGTGGAGGGTTGGCGGCATTGCTGGGGTTATCCGTGCTCTTGTGCGCGATGATCCTCGACGATCGTTGTTATGCTGCTGCTCGAGTGCTAGCCCATCGCGGCGGCGGCGACCACGAGGATTAGGCGCCGGCGTCAGCTGCTAATGGCTGTCAGTGTGCAGAAGGCAACTTGTGCGTGAATAAACTCCCACGAGTTTCTCCTCAAGAGACTGTGGCACGCAAGAGAGGTGAACAATTAGATGTAACAAGTGTACGTGGATTTGCAACTTAGGGTGCTGGGTTGACTGGCTGGAGTTGAGAGTCTTCTGTTGCGGTGTTGCGCGAGAATTCTATGTGATGCAGAGATATATGTTGCAACAACTGAGGGAAAAACAATATATCACTCCAGGTTTTACCGAGAGCGAAAATTAGTTAGTCAAAAATTTAACAGCAGTAAAAACTACTCTCATAATTGAAATCAAATATTTTATTAGACATACAATTTTAGGATAACACGCACAAGTGGTAATCTCATAAATAAACGCTGGGATAGTCAATACACAAGTGACGTCTAAAAAAGGAAATGGTAAATGGACAAGGTCCTGGGAAAACGTCTCTGGTACAGGGGCACACTCTTCTTCTATCGGAGGATGTGGATTGACTAGTCGATGAATGTGTTTCTCCTGTCCGGGCCTCAGGGGTCTGCCGATGGCGATCCGAGGATTTAAATCGGCGAGGCTCTGGAGATAACCCATTACTCACTAGGTCAAATGCTCTTGTGCGATGACATACTGTGTAAGGTTGGCCAGCACTGGGTCTCTCTCAATTTGCCCACCAGGGAAGGATCCTACTTCCTCGGGTGCTGCACAGCTCGGAAAGTAATAATACCCCCGTTCGCTGGCATAGGGCATCGCGAATCGAAGGCGAGTAAGCGCTTCATACGCAACAGCTTCTATGGCCATCTGCGGAGTTGGCATCGATTTCCCCACGAAGGAAACTTCGGTTGGGTCTTGGTTTGGGTTTGCGGGAGGGATATGCACTACTGCCCAATATTTCAAGGTGGAACGTGTGATCCTCGATTTGAGCAGCTCGTACTGGGGCGGACGGGAAGCACTCTTGGTACTGCAGGTAAAATCCTACAATATCTTAACGAAACTACCTGGGGTGGTATCTGGGGGTTCTCAGATAAATACTAGGGATTGGCATGGCGAAAGAAATGGCTGTGAGAGTAGTGCACCAGGTGGCCTTTTATATAGCAACTGGGCTGGGTTACTAAATCACGGTGAGGGGCAGCTATTTTGTCGATTCTGCTTTATGGGGTCGGGGTCAATGCTACATGTACACACGTCTCGCAAAAGTGACGTATTTACTATAGAAGTCATCGGTGTGGTTCTTTGGGGGTCAATGCATCCGTACACCGACATATTTATGCATGGCTACTATAAAGATAAGGGCGTACAAGCAAACAGTATTTACATATGGAAATGCAGGGTGACACAACAACATGGCGTAGACATATTAAGGCTTGGTACTACTCGAGTGATTTAATCTACCTCGTTTATATCTAAGCGGCCTTGCCTTGTGGATGCCGAGGCATCTCCAAGGGCTTCACTGTCGGTGTTAGCTGGAGGTGGCTGAGGGACTGCAGGGTCGGGGCAGTGATGATAACCATCGCGGGGATTGTTGGCCACAATCCCGTTGGAGCGCGTTCCAAATAGGCGACGCATCACTTCTAGGGACACCAAAGCATTTTGGTCGATGACCGGGGCAGACCTGAAGGACTCCATCGGTTGTCCGAACAGCACGGCTGGGTTGTCGGCGTCGGGCTCATCTCCTTCTCTTGCCGGGGCTCGGCGAACCAGTTCTCCACGGGCTGCGATCAGATCAAGAGTGATTTGATTAAACAGTCCTTCTAGTGCACTTACATAGCGTACCGGATGCAATAATGCAGGATCTGTCTCGTGGTCTCCGTTGGCAACCTGGGGTGGCCTACCATACCCGTTACGGATGGGGTGGTAGTAGAATGAGCGACAGTTAACTCTGGGCGATTAGTGCCGGAGTTGAACTATAGCTTCTCGAGCAGCCAGTTGGATGGCTTGTGGCTCAAAGGAAGTTGTCCTTCCGATGAACCTGTAGGGGCGTTCTGGCGACAGACCCCTACCGTAGATGTGCAAAGTGGCCCAGAATTGATGGCTTTCACCGCTCATGGACCCTTGGTACACAACATATTCTGGGGGCTCCTCTAATGCAAAGGCACGACGGGTGAGGTTTGCTAGCACGTTCACAAAACCGCCAAGGTTGGTTGCTGTGGTTTCAATGTGAACAATGGGTCCTGGCATACTAGCTCGGTTTGGGGCAGATGTTGTGCTGTGCTGGGTTGATTCTAGCGTGCCCTTTTTATAGATAAGGGCACGGAGTCTTCCTTCGCACGCTTGCGGAGGAAACTATTTAGGTGTTGGTCACTGGCGCGTGATCGACGGGCTAGGCTGATAGGTTGGGCACCGACTGCCAAAGTTGTCGGCTCACTGTGTGGCTATCTTACATGAGAAGCTTGGCCAGGGTTAGGGTAAGGTCTGGTGGGGTGGTTAACCTAGGTTTTTCGACCTCGCTAAGATAGGATTAGCCAATGGTCAGCCTGGCTCTGATACCAAGGTTGTCAGGACAGGGTTTTCTGGGCATTAATTCCCCAAAAGTGGCCCTTGTGCTCATCAGCCCCAAGATTACTGTTAGCTGATAAGTCACCACTTCATACAGAAAGTACAAGCAAAAATACAAAATATGTAGTACAAGACCATTCTGGCCTGAGAGTACAACACAAGGTTTCTAGTGGCTGATGGTGGAAGCGGTTTATAGAACATCGGTGTTTGTGGGACTCCATTTCCCACGGGAACAGCTGACCAGGTTAACTCCTATCTTCGCGAGGCTGCTATCATCGTTGCGTGGGTTCCGGGGTGGTCGTCGCAACGCTCCTCTGCAAGTAAGGAATCTGGCCAAGAGAATAGCCAGGGACAAGCCAGTGAGTACTTTGAATATACTCGCAAACATTATGAACACGGGTAAAAGATAATCATGCTCGGAAATAATTGATGATCACAATGTTAGTTACAAAGTGATAATCCATGATGCAAGCAGGTCGTTCATATAAATATGAATATGCAATCAGGGAGTGATAATAAAATAAATACCAATCATGCCATAGTCGGGCGTCTGAGCGACACCACATAAAGGGCTTATAAGGAAGATAAATAACAAGTGTGCCACAGTCGGCCGTCTGAGCGACACCACATAAAGGGCTTTTAAGTAAAAGAAATAACAAGCATGCCACAGTCGGACGTCTGAGCAACACCACATAAAGGGCTTATAAGGAAAATAAATAACAAGTATGCCACAGTCGGGCGTCTGAGCGACACCACATACAGGGCCTATAAGGAAAGTAAATAACAATGAATATCTAGGAGGTAGAAGCATCCCAGGGATACTCAATAACTAAATTAATAAAAAGGTTTAGTCCATAGTCATAATCATAGTAACAGTCATCATAGGTCACAAGTCATGTTCCATGTTTTGGTTTGGTAGTCTTTCCTCCGAAGACCGACACTAAGACCGACACTTGACCCATCCCAGACTGTTGTCCTAACCCATGGACATGGCTATTCGAATAGGTTTAATCTCTGCAGAGGGTGTACTCTTTACCCACGAGTAACGGGTTCCTTTAGTCAATCGGGACTAATTCCGTCTACGGTCTTTTAATTTGAAAACACACGTGACCGCACACACCAGTGTAACTTAACGGTGTCCGGATTCACCCGTGACACCTATTAAGCAAAACTCTAAGTGGGGAGGCTGCAACCTCGACTAGCATGGGATCAAAAAAATTATAACGCGCGCAAACTGGGGAAGCTAATCCCTTCGGCTCCAACCGAAAACACCCAAGCCCCCTGACCAGGTGGCATGCCTACTGGATGCAGCCGGTATCTTCCACCATGGCCTCTCTGTACGGTGTGTGCTAGGACAGGGCTTGACAATTTACTGAACCATACCTTACCTGTGGCAGGGACAGGTGGTAGTGAGAAACAAGCATGGGGGTTACTGGAACAAGACTCGATCTACCGTCGACTCAGGAGGTTCAAGCATCACTTGTATGATTAGCATAACCTATATATTCCACATCAACAGACGGAACCACCACTCATCATACCTCACCATGCCATACCAGACACCACCGTCTCGATGAGGGACTAGGGACAAACTCGTGCCTACACAAGACAACGATTTTCCCGGATTTCTTCCGGTAGTCATGAGAGACATACGAGGAGGCTTTCCATCACAAGCATAGTAACTTTTCAACAGCAAGGAGTCTACACCATGCACTCATGGGTATGATAAAATCATCACATAGGAAAAATGAATGCATCCATGTCAAGGTGGTGTTGTAATAGCATCAAACAACACACCACAAGTATTGAGCCAGGGTTCAAAAATGCTTGCCTTCAAGTAGTGGAGAGGCAGAGTGCATTCCAAATTTTTTGAAAGTTTTCTCCTTCTTCAAAAATCCTATTTAAGAAAATGTGAAATCAACACATAGTTTCAAAATAGTACAGAAAAAAATTGTTTGGAATTTTTTTCAAATAAATATGATAATAAACTAGACCAAATTTGGGGAACAATAGAATAAGAATCAAGTCATTTGGACTGATATTTAAAAAGTTGTAGCCAGTCAAAGTTTTGTTTTTAAATAAAAAACAGAAAAGAAAATGATTCGGTGGAGAATACGCTTTCGGGGCAGGGAAACGTACTTCGGGGATCTACGCTTCCACTTACGCCAGCGTGGGCCGGTGCGGGGTCACTGACAGTGGGT
>LR738711.1:225987903-226009508 GCA_902687465.1 Secale cereale
CCCCGTTTTTTGGCATGATTTCAAGATTTTGACCGGATTTATGAGAAAATAACTTCGTTTGCATTAACCCGAAAGAATCTCCTTATAACTGAGTGTGCAGTAAAGGTGGTTGTTACACCAAATCCCTCTGGTGAACCTCTATCCAACTACTTGTTAATAGCGGATTGAGTATTGGTCGATCGAAAGCTGTGATACGCAAAATCCTCAACAGAATGAAATGCGGACTACAATTAAGTTAGTTGAAAAAGAGAGTAAGGAATGGGACCGTCAACAGGAACTCTTGAATTGAGGGTTTTTCACACTACCTATAGAGAGATTGAACCAACACAGTGCCCATGGTAACTCCTCCACCCGTACTGTTTGCTTTCGTGGGGCTTTGCTGCGCTTTGGATCTTATCAGGTGGCAACCACCTTCGGTTCTAGACTCTGGCACTTCCCCTGGCTGTGGCACTTTCACTGCCGCTTGCTCCTACTATTGGGTCGGTTGTGGTTGGTGTTTTGATTCAAAAGTGGAGAATAGATTGTTCATTGCGAAGGAAATCAGAAATCTACATATAAGGGTCAAGATGTAAGCTCAAGTTAAGTGGACGTGTCCAAAGATCAGGCAAAAGGGTAGACCGGGACATGGTTGCAAGGGGTATATATCTATATAGTTACAAATGAATGAAAATGCCATGCTTAAAGCCAAAAGAATAAGCTCTTGATACGGATCTCTTTCATCTTGTAAATAAAGTAGGGGCGTCCCTGTCGGTGTACAAAAAGAGGGGTACACTTTTTGTACCCCTATGACTGTGCACGGGTAGTCTGAGCCACGGGCACCACCACACCAAGCATGGCAAGGGAGGTAAGCCAGGGCAAGACCGAAGCTCGATGGAACGGAAGCCCATGAGAACAAGACCACGAAGAGCAAAGGGACGAAGCGGGATCCCCCGGCAAGGTCCTTGTCGGGAGCCGGTTTTAGCAGCCCCTGCAAGATCCTTGTCGGGGCCGGCTTTAGCTCCCCTGGCAAGACCCTTACCGCGGCAACTCGCCCCGCGCCTACGGAGCGGATCACCCTTGAGTCCACTGCCCCCATGGGGCAAGGATTAGGGAGGCATACCCGTAGTGGCATGTAGATCAGATATACGCTAAGAAGACGACGACCCTTGTCGGGATCCCAGCCAAGGAAGACCACAAGACCTCCGGCAAGCATCTTGCCGGGATGACAGCAGGCGTCGCGGCAAGACCCTTGCTGGGGCCCCGGCAAGGCCCTTGCCGAAGACACCCGCAGGGCCACCATTATGCCCATGCCCAACTAAGCTTCCACCGCCCCATGAAGCTGCCGACCCAACCAGCTAGGCAGGCACCTGCATGGCGACATACAGATCTTCGTGGAGACCCACCATTGCGCCACCTCAGCTGCCTGCCTGCCTACATGGCATCCCGGGCATCGTTGGCCAGGGCGCGTGTCGACACAAGAAGGAGCAGCGACGGACAAGACGGATGTCTCCCCCGTCACCGATAAAGCAAGGACACCTAAGAAGGGCACATTAAATGCCCCTTGTCATGTAATACAAGGGATAACCTCGCGTCACTGTACCCTTTCCACCTCCCGTGTGCCACTGTGGCAACCCCTTTTCCCTACTAAAGGAGGCCCGAGGCGACCAGGAGGGGGATTCGGCCTTTTGGAGCTCCTCACGCCCCATAGCTAGCTAAAGAGCACAGATATACAATCCACCAAGGCAGGAGTAGGGTTTTACGCATCCTTGCGGCCCGAACCTGGGTAAACAAACTGTGTGCTAACTGTTGGATCCGCTCTTCTCTCAACCCTGCGCCCCGCAACCGTGGTAGGGATTCCTGTGATCCCATAGGTGTCGATCCAAATACACCGACAGTCCCTAACTACAGCTTCCTACCATAAGTCAGACATTCAGCTAATACTGAAGAAATCTTCTTCTGGGGACACCACTCTAAAATAAGAATCATGGTGTTTTTGATCTTATGCGTTTTCTGATCGAGAAATGTGAGAATGTAGTTAGGCTCTTGATAAGAAATATGATAATGGGGTATATAGGTGTTAGGGGTTTTGTCAATAAAGGTGAGAGTTCGACACATCTATTTACCTGACCTGTTCCTTCTATATTGGTTAGATCTGTACGAAGCAATAGATAGTATGTTCTTCCATAGCCGATGTCGGAAAAAACGTCGCACATTTATCATATCCTTCTTGTACAGTCATCCACATAACTCTCGTCATAGTCGCACTGGGAGTGAACGATACAAACGATGAAGCTCCCGAATTGGCATAATTGATGTATAAGAAGACATAGGATCTGTTGTCCTTGAAACCAGGCGCGGCCCTCTTTCCGCTATTATGAGCGAGTTTTGGGTTAGCCAGAGCGGGCCAATAGGGATAAACAAAGTATGTAAGTATTTGTGAGGTAATCAAATTGAACAAAGCGTTCTCTCGATGCTCCCGCAGTTGACTCATTTCCCGACATTCTTGCTGCTTGAAGCAAGCTCCAAAAGTTGTGCTTAAGGCTGTTGTTGTTCCTGGGCAGGATTCGCCGACAAACGAAAGGAATGAAACATGTTGTGTCTGTTTCAGATCGAGATTGTGATATGTGATGAACGTAGCTCGTTTCTTCCAATAAGCCAGGCGGGCGAAGGACTAAAGTGGTAGTCATAAAGCTACCTATGAGGGGTACATTTTCTGCCATTATGCTGACATATAAGTTATCCAAAGGAGAGTTCTAAAACGCGTATTATAAGTCAAATAGTAGAGTTTGTGGCTACTGCCAAGTTCAAGTTCGTAACCGCTAAAATCACATTCCCATGGAAATGATCAAGAACTTACTTTTTTTGAGATGGATCGATGTTCCAGAGATCCCACTTTTTGGCTTTTTCCTTCAGTACATCATTTGGAAGTTGTCGCATATCTTGTCCTCAGAGACACCTAAGCCCGCCCTTGTGTCACAGCATGTCTTAAAAAGAAGGGTACTAAAGCAAATTTATGGGTCTAACTACCGGTCATCGATAGAGTCTTCCTAACCATCTGATAAAAAATATATGTGAATCATGCAGAACAAAGTGTTAGAAAAGCTGCAAAGGAGCAGTCTTATTCCCTTTCATAGTAGAAATGCGAGGACTTATTCTTGTTATTCGACAGGCTCATCCCTCTACCTACACCAACTCTTATCTCTGGGTTCTGACCCTCCTTCAACTGGGGATCAATCTGAGAGGGAATCCCGTTGACCAACTCATTGGGCTCATGAATCCATCACTAAAGCTTCGGAATTAGACCTAGGGTCACAAAAACTTTCTCGTTCACTAGAATCTAAAAGGGAATCAAAATGCTTAATGGTTGGGGAGGAAAGCTGCTTATAAGTCCTCCTCTTCTCTCGCCAATAGAGTTACAGTCCAGTGTTCTTGAAACAACATACTAGGCAATTGAGAAAGAATCAAAAAGATTGGTCACCTTAGGGCGGAACTTAAGGATTTGAATCATTTTAGTCAGGAGGATACCCATGCCCAATGGACTTAACACAAACTTAATCTTGTTTTGGTCGTTAAATCTAGTGGTTGGCGCCCTTGCAAAGCCTAGTGCTTCTTTATCCAATTTGGACCCTATACTTTCTTACTTTCTAGCAATTAGGTAGAGCCTCGTCCAGGCTGTTTTAGAGCTGTAGTCTCATAGCAACGATCAGATCTTAAATAATGAACTCAATGGGATCTTCCACCATAGTATGCTTTCTGCTCCTAAGGTGAGACATTTACAGTTGCCCCCTCTTTATAGTCAAATTCGGGTTCCTCAGGTAGTCACCGCGCTCTCAATTTCATGGACTTGAATGCCTTGCTTCTTAACCACCTTGAGTAGAGTTGGGGGATACCAGACCATGTGAGGCATCATAAACTTGGGTTTTCTTTCTTGGAAAGTCTCGATCAAGAGAGGATCAAAGCTATCGAAAGTATCAACTGCAACGCCAAACCTTTTGGATAGAGGGTCAGTAGAAAGCAAATCCCTCAAAGAGTTGAAGTTGACAACTGTCTTTCAAGTGGAGGTGCAACAAAGAAATACAACCATCTTAGCAGGAAGTATGTCTATCTACCCTAGGAAGTTAAGATTACAGGTACGAATTCACAAGTAAGGAAGTGCCTAAATACTAATTGTTGTTTTCAAGGTTCACCGAAGAGCTTGATTCGAGAGCTGGGAATGCAGCATCAGATATCCATTCATTTCATCAGGAAGCACGCCTATCTGTCCAAGAAAGTTAAGATCATAGATTCAAATCGGAGCGGGGCAAGTAAGTGATAGCTTGCAGTTATTGAGAGCAGGGTCCTTAGACAGCACTGCTTGGTTCATCGCAACCACTGTTTGATTCTATGGCTATGTAATCGAGGCTAAAACCCGCTTTTCAATAGGTTGACGATAGATCATACCACAGGCACCTAATTGTTCATTCCGAAGCTCGAGAAAGGACAAAAGAACAAGCCGAGCGAAGCCCTATGAAAGGACAATAGAGATGTGATTGGTACAATTAATACGAGGGTTTGCAGGTCTTTCTTATGGAAGGTTCGACTGGTCATGGATTTCTTTGTCTACAACAAAAACTGGTAATTGCTACCCAGTACCTTCTCTTCGAAAATAGGCACGAATTAATTCGTACATAACATAAAAAGTGATGTTCACTAAGTTAATAGATCAAATGAACTGTTGTGTTGCGAGCGAAAACCAAGAGTTGGGGCTTTTCTAGAGAGGGAAGAAGATAAGTTGTGTGCTCCCTACAAAGCCCGTTAGACCCACTCATGATAGATCACCTTACGTTATGACACTGAAATGCTATGTGCCCTAGTCAATAGGGCTATATAAGCACATGTTATTAGCTCCCCTTTTCATAGGAATAGCTCCCCTTTTCGTAGGAATAGCTCTAGCGCTCACTATGCCCTCACCTTTTCAATCCCATGTTGATGTAGAGTATACTTCAATTGCTTCGAACAAGAGCTAGGTGATCATTTACTGCTTGGGCGTTGCTGGATAATAGGATAGGGGATTCAATGAAAAAGATGAAATGGAAGAGATTCAATGGAATACAAGTATCTTTGCCTTCTTCGCTTATTCAATTTGCCCAATGTCCCAAGAATAGGTTGAGTGAGAAACCGATTACTGTCCTTCCAACTCTTCACAGAGCAGTAGATTCAGGTGCATTATCACATGTTACAGGTATGTTGGATGACGATCGGAATTCAAAGAAGAAAGAAGAAGGATTGGGGCCCGACAAGAGATAAGAATAGATAGAGTGCAATTAAAGAAGGGATAACGGTCAAGTGCACATTTCATTCATGTCAAGGCTATCTGAAAACCAAGGGAAATCATGATTCATTGGCAAATCAGACAGATTTTAGAGCTATACTTTGCTAAAGCATAAGACAATACTACGGTGAAAGCTTTAAGCTAGGAAAATTTCGAAATGTTAATGAATTATTGACCCTAGTCTAAAGGTACTAGTATCTTTCCCAAGCACCAACTTGCTTTCTATTTTATATGTGGGCTCCCATTTCCTTGTGTGAAAAGTGCCAACTTCTTAGTTTTCATACTTGAATTCGTAATTGGCAAATGTTGATCCTATTTGACCTACTGTATAGATAGCCCAATTTAATAAGTTGCTCCTGTTTTGGTATTTTGTGAAGGGATTAGTGGAGGAGGTAATTTAGTAGGTGTTTCTTGTCGTGGCTTTCGTGGTACTGGTCGCGGGACAGGTAGCTCGACGGTGGTAGGTGCTGGTCATGGGGGAAAGCCCAGTCACGTGGTCGTGGTACTCCGATAGAAAAGTGGGGAGGTGGTAGGAACAGTCTAAGGGGCTAGGTTTGAATCGTTAGTACTAGTAGGAATCGCTTCTTCTACCCTTCTCTTATTCGGATTTCCTGCTTACTATTGAAAGAAAAGCTCATGGAATGCAAGGAGTGCAAATAGTGAGTTGACTGCTATAGTATGTAGTGCTTAATGACATGAATCTAAGGACAAGGGAGTATGGTCGAAATAGTGCTTGTTACTCACACGCTATTTTGGTGCTGGTTTGACTAATTAGCTTTCTTAGTGCCCTCTTTTCGTAGATTGGAAGGACCCCCACTAGATATGTTGGTGTAGGGAATTCATGTTCTCTTTCGTAGATAGGAGGGGCATGCATGCTTAGAGCCTATTCTCACATATAGATAGCAGGACATGCGTGCTTAGAGATAGTCGAAGAAGCAATCTTTCAAAAAGTAGTAATTAAAAGAATCGCAACTCGCTATGGATGGATATTTAGGTAGCCTCGCCCTATTATGGATTTTTACTAGTGTATGGAAAGAGAATCGTGTGCCCCATACATAGGAAAGATAGAATCATCCTACTGCATTCCTTCTCCGGTCCTTTCATGGCCCATGCTGTCCAATGGCTAATACAGAAATAGGAATACTTACGAGCTGGGATGGGATGTAGAGTATAGCCCAGAGTTTCTTAGTAGGAATACAACCTTAATAGAATTCAGAATGGGCCTTTAGCATTTCCCTCCAGCAGCACTTTGTTTGGGGATGGTTGATTGCTTTATGATTCTCTAAATCAAACCAGATTGGAATGCAGGTATAAACTAGCAGCAACCAATAGAGGAGTCAGTCGGTTATGATGCAGCAACAGGTAGACCACTCAAAGACTGAATACAACTAACATTAGCAGCAAGTGCACCATCACTAACAGGAATCGTAATGGTCTCAAGCATGTGCTTCCTTTCCTCTTGAAGGACCTTGTTTTAAACTTTCTTAATGTCAGGAAGTAGAAGTACAGTGAAATAGATCGAGTATCAAGTATATTAGTGTGTAAGGGTTTCAATGCAGACTTTGATGGGGATCAAATGACTCTTTCTGGAATTGACTTTTGTAAGCCATCAACCAGAGAACGAAGAATCACTGTGTCCGCCGCATGAGCAAGAAAAGAGAAAGGACACGATCTCTAAGCGAGTGTGAGGCGAGATCTGCGAAACCAATTTGGTGCATCCAACGGGCAGCCGTATTTAGGCGACGTGGCCTACCTGAGTGTAGTCACCACAATTTGAGAGTCCATCATAATTCTTTCCCTGACCTTATTCTGCTTAGCTCTATTCTCCTCGGCAATTCTCTTCTCGTTCGCATGAGCAAAGTTCAGAGAACTAGTTACTTTTCTCTTATGCCCACACAATTGGTTCCGCTTTGCTCCGCATCATCTGGTATCTCACGCGATTCGTCTCGAGATAAAGATACCTTACCATTAAAATTGTCTTCTTCCCGTTGGTATTTCTTTTCGCACGCCTCGCTTCATATGGAGTACCTGATATCATCTACCACTCTTTCCAATCTTGCCCTCAGCGAACTGGTCGACTCAAAATCCGCTCCATCTTTACCATCGGCCTTCGATTTCATTTCTTCGCTTTTATAGAGCTTTTCCTTTTACCTAATGCCGGCTATCGACAACTCCTGCTATCCAATATTGACCCAATGTACTCCATACTGAGGGGTATGGTGCATACCCATACCCATGACCAACCTGTAAGGTGTTCCCTAGTGACCTGAATTTCTGGGAACATCAATAGAAAAATGATTGTGCACTCTAATTTAGTAGAGAAATATATTACAACATTGTTTTGCTGTCTATACTCTGACTCTATATTCAAATAGGGGTAAAAATGCTTCGTGTCCAACCAGATATCCACAGAGAATTGTCAGTATTAGTTTACCATTTTCTAGTACATATTTCTAAACCAATTGCATCTCTGGTAACTCTGAAATTACTTGAATCAGTATTTCTATGAGATACCCTCTCCAGTACTGCATGTTCCCTTGCCGCTCTAGTTCGTTTACTCCCAGAGACATGATTAGTACCACCAGAGCTTGAATCAATCATTCCATCCCCAATTCGTACATCAGAAACAACAGTGAGAAAAAACTCTTCCATTCTATCTATGGTATATAAAGGAGCTTCAAAGCCGTAGCCATCCTCATGGCCTTTTCACCCTACAGCCGTTGTACTTTTTTATTAAATGAAATAGTTCGTTTTCTCGCTCAACTCGAAAGTACTAACTAAATAGGGGCACGGAGAAATAAAGAAGTGTGGGGGAGAAGCAGCCGAGCTCATTCCCTTCCATTCCTGCTCTATAGTAGGGGTTATGTCCCCCTTTCCTAGTGAGAGCAATACAGAATGCTGCTACAAATAGAGATAGTGCCCTATCCACTGCAAAACGGTACTCTGCTTCAACCACACGGTATGGCTCCCTCATTTCAAACCAAGCTGTAGACCGAGTAGGAAACAACTAAAGGTTCTGGTCCAAAGGTAAGAAGATCCGTTGGTTGGAAATCCGTATCAATTGTTACCGGTTCTCCCGTTCTTGGTACTAGGTGATGTGACTCTAAAGCCCCAACTAGGCTAGATCAAAATCTTGGTCCTTGCTAGGCTTACTCGCGTAGATAACCCCGATGTCGTAGGTGTTCTCGGGGGTAAGCGAGTCAGTACAATCGGTTGCACAACCGTGCAGTCTATATCATAATTGTCATAATCAATCATATCAGTAGGTGGCATACTTGCCTGCTCAAGTCCATCTACTATGGATGTGGGCTTGGACCAAGCCAACCCCAAACACTAAAACGGATCTTCAAAACGGGACTGAACTGAATCCGACTTCTTGGTAGCCCAGTGGCTTTTGGTCCCCATCGGAAAGTGCTGAATGGATTGCTCCTTGCCCAACGACAAAAAGAAAGAAATTTAGGAGAGGATTGATAGGTTTAAGCATTCAGGGCTGGTCGCTCTTATGGATACCTGTGAGCTAGAGTCGGGAATTGAAAATGAGACAACGGAAGCCGTACATATCTAGTTGGGAATGCTGTTCATGCAGTGGAGAGCGTAAATGACAGGCCCTTAAGGCACGAGTAGACTTATCATATAGAAAGGAAAGAGATAAGCGGAGGGAGGATGGTTTGATGATAGCGAAGATCTCCATCTCATTTGTCACTCTCGTATTCTTAATAGGAATCGGCAAGCAGATACAACCACTAGGCCATTGCCATTCGACTAGTCTATCAGAGTATCCTATGAAGTCAGGTCCAGTAGGCGCAGGATGCACTAAGCCATTCGATCTTCCTGCTGGTGGTCCACTATAGAGCTCCTATGTAGCCATTTGTTTTCTCACTTAACTAATTTGTATGAGGCGATACAGCTGAGATCAGCCAACGGTTTGAGCACTTAGCACAATGTGCCACTTAACCAGACGAATGCAAGACCGGGTTTACCTACCTTATGACATTTATGAAAACGAACGTTGTATTAAGCGTTTCTAACTATTAGTAACAAAGCCGGCAGTATCCTTGAATTCAGGGGTCAGCTACGGGAGGTATGTCTCCATGTGTGCCGAAGAAGCGTCTATCATTATACGCTGTTTATCCAATCAAAAACTTCTTCGTTTAGTTGGTAGAACCCACGCCAATATCATATTGACTCTCTCTCATCCAATAAGAGTTTCGGAGAGTTAATTTATTCAAATTATCTCCTTTCCAAAGCTCCACAAGGAAAAAGAGTAATAGGACAACAATATTGCTTTCGTTTATTTTGAGTTCTTTCTTTGTTGAGATAGAAATCGACGTTCTTTTGAAAAGGGCTAGGTAGTTTGTGCGCATGCAAAACTTCTTCATGAAAGGTCCAAAATAGACTTGGATTTCATGGGTTTCTTAATGACTAGTCATTCATTTGAAGCCTAAAGAAACCGGTAGAGAAAGCGGCAGTTTTTTTTTCCCAAATGATCTTATTTCGAGAATCAACTAACCGACAAATCCATAGCCCAGGTGATTCGCTGCCTCCCTCTCGCCAAAATGGGATGAATCTTCTCATGCAACTTTTTGATTATTCGGGGCACAGCAAAGCCAATTTCCATCAAGGCAAGGGGGTAAATAAGGGGGAAGAGGAGTTGTAACGATAGAAAAGATAAATGACTATAAGGAACCAACGATTCTCTCTTCTTAAACAACCTATATACTCCACACTTAACCAACATTTGATAGATTATCCAACCCCGAGCAATCTTAGTTATTGGTGGGGGTTCGGTTTGTTAGCAGGTATTTGTTTAGTCATTCAGATAGTGACTGGCGTTTTTTTAGCTATGTATCACACACCTCATGTGGATCTAGCTTTCAACAACGTAGAACACATTATGAGAGATGTTGAAGGGGGTTGGTTGCTCCGTTATATGCATGCTAATGGAGCAAGTATGTTTCTGAATGTGGTTCACCTTCATATTTTTTGTGGTCTATATCATGCGAGTTATAGCAGTCCTAGGGAATTTGTTCGGTGTTTCACAGTTGTCATATTCCTATTAATGATTGTGACAACTTTTATTGGATACATACCACCTTGGGGTCAGATGAGCTTTTGGGGAGCAACAGTAATTACAAGCTTAGTTAGCGCCATACCTGTAGTAGGAGATACCATAGTGACTTGGCTTTGGGGTGGTTTCTCCATGGACAATGCCACCTTAAATCGTTTTTTAGTCTCCATCATTTACTCCCCCTTATTTTAGTAGGCGCCAGTGTTTTTCATCTGGCCGCATTGCATCAATATGGATCAAATAATCCATTGGGTGTGCATTCTGAGATGGATAAAATTGCTTCTTACCCTTATTTTTATGTAAAGGATCTTGTAGGTCGGGTAGCTTCCTTCCTTCAAGCAACGCATTCGCGAACCAAAACGTAGTACACGACGTAGTAAATCAATTAAATAATGCAATCCGGGTTGAAGAAATGAAATAGTTGTTGCCTTCTCGGACAAGAGATTTCTTTTACAAGCGCTAGAGGGACGAGCTAGATAACTTTTCTATATGACGAGCGCTAGAGAATAGAAATATCATACTTTTTGCGTTGGATCATCCGATGAAGTGGATGCATACATGTACCTCAAGTGGCATTTTCCTTGTGGTGTAATGTGTTCCCATATGGTTTATGTAGGTTATAGAACCATTTCTCTTCCAATTTGGATACTGATTTCCTCTTCAATAGAACCATCCGCTTTCTTTTGAATCTAGTATACCAATTTACATCCCATCCCAACAATCTATTCATCGAAAGCCCTTCTAGTAGCAATCCAAACGTCCCTCCATCTGCATCTCCCCAACAGTCTCTGCACGTGGATCTCTTCTACTAGTGGTTTAATTGGGGCAAATCCTGCCGCATCCACTTCCTTCTATCAATTAGTGGAATCCCCAAAAAGCGGAAGAAGTTCTTTGTGCTAAATACCTTCTTTGCAAGTTGTGGTCCCACAACGGATCGAAATGGCCATCAGAAAGCAGATTCATTTTATGAAAGAAAAATAATCTGCTTTCTTCTGGCACATGTATTTCTGAAAGGACTCCATCTTTGGAAAAGCTTGTTTGCACCTTGCATCGAATTAAACCACTCCTTTCATGATGAAAAAAAATTCCAAAAAATAATTTATATTACCAGTGGCGCACCTAGCAAATGGTGCACCACTGGTAAGTTTGATTTTTTTCTTCATATTTCCCCCCTCTAGATCTTAAAATCCCCATAACTTTCGTTATTTTCTTTTATTATTTTGACATTTCCATCATTTTTTTAAAACTGAAAAGGTGGTCCACAGGGGGGGTGCATTTGGTGAAATTTGGACATAGTAATGGCGCACCTTTACAAAGTGCGCCATTACTATGTGTATGACTTGGTCAAACCTCAGTCAAAGTTAGTAATGGCGCACTTTGTATTGGTGCGCCATTACTAAGTTTGACATAGTAATGACGCACCTGGTGTGCGGTGCACCATTACTAGTTTAAAAAAAAAACAAAAAAAAGTTAGTAATGGCGCACCTAGGGTGCGGTGCGCCATTACTAGTTAAACTAGTAATGGTGCCCTATACCCTGGTGCACCACTACTAACATTTTTTCGTTTTTTTTTTCATAACTAGTAATGGCGCACCGCACACCAAGTACACCATTAGTAATATGATAGTAATGGCGCACCTATATTTGGTGCGCCACTGCTATATAGGAGTGGCGCACCACATACATGGTGCGCCATTAGTGTCAATATCATCTATAGCCCTTTTCCTAGTAGTGTTACCTCTATTGGTCACAAATGCATAGCACAGGATCGAGTGGATCGACACCCAATAGGCCAGATTTTCCTATCTTTGATGTTAGAAGTGATTCCAATCAATTTTTCTATAGTGATAGTTCAAACATTAGCAATTAGCACTGCCTCAAAGCAAACATAGGAACTAGGGAGTTCATCGAGAGAAAGTCCCTTTAGTTTCGTACTTCCCTATTTCGGATTTGCATATGTCTTTAATCGCAATAGTTGTAGATAAATCCCTCAATCACGGGACAATCCTCCAGGGCAAAGGTACTTCCAAATCTCAGAAGGTTCATATGTGCATGAAAGGAATGAAACAAATTCCATAGAAAAAATAGGAAAATCCCCACCGAGATCAGCACCTATCTAGATCCCCAGCTTTGACAACAAAACTTCATTCACATTTTGCGACTATTCCCACGAGGACTATGATTCGGATTATCTAATGTCATCCCCAAACAGAATTACACCTCTTAAGAGGAAGGGACGGACCTCTATCCGGTGTGGGTTCCTACGAATTATTTTATGGTTCCGGATGCATGTCCCTCTGTCCTTGCTTTTTGTTATTCCATAGGGGTATGGATTGAAGTAATCACTAATCCAGGAAAGATGGATCTTTAGCTAGAAAAACGAAAAGCCAATACGCAATGTATCAAAACAATAGGGATAGGGGTAGTTGCATACCACCTACGAATTGGAAGATCCTGGGTATTGTAAGAAAACTACAAATAGGAAGATCCTGGGTTTTGTAAGAAATCCAGTTTCATCAATTCTAAGCACGGTAACGATAGTGCTCCTATCCAACGACCGGGGATCTATTCGATTTGTCAATTTGCTAATGCCGATAAGCTTAGGTTGTCATTTCATTGTCTTGCGCTAAAAAGGCACCCTCCTATTATGCTAACAAAGGGACGGATAACGGCAAAGCGGAACAGCAATAGCGAAAGCAGGTACATTAACGGTGCAATCCCTAAAAAAGAATCAAAATAGAGAAATTTAGAGCGTTGCGAATTTCCTTCTTTTGATAATGGTACCCACACAGTCACGGCTCCTATCCGGTCACCGGATTAAAGAATTGATTCCTCTCAACGCATCCCCGTGGTAAAGAGCTAGTCGTATTATTTTGATAATTCTCTAGTTGTATTCAAGCAAGTGTCCTCGGCATCCTACAAAAACAAGCGCTGGGAATATCAATAGCATTAGCGTTAGCATCCTAGCCTTTGCTTGGGGATTCCTCTATGGAATTCCAAACATGCCATGGCTTTGCGTTTGCTCGTCCCTTTGATTCAATTCTTCTTCTCCTCGAAAGCTACAACTAGAAAATATATTCTTCTTTGCCGGTGCCAACCCTTCTTTTGAATAACAACCATTGGCAAGACCAGCGAAATCTGAATAATAATCCGAGGAAAGCCCATCCCTACTTCCCTTCGTTGTTGTTCCTCAAAATCCTCTACTAGTCATTGGTTTCAAAGCAATGGTATCCGGTAGAGGGGGTCGTGGGCAAGTTAGTGTTTCATTTCGATAGGTGATAGTGGCATACCCAAACCATATGGTATAGGTCTTGGAAAGGAAAGTAAATCAAGTCCATCTTACATGATTTGTTCACTTTCTTGGGCTTAAGCGGTACCAGTACCCGGAGAATAGTTCAATTCTCTTTCTCCTCATGATACCCTTGTGTTGTCAAACTAATGAATCCCTCTCCGCCCCTGCTCTGAAAAAGCAATAAGCACTAGGGTATCCACCCACCCGCCAGTTCGAATAGCCAGTTTCCTCCCCTTCCGCTCAAGGTAAAAGTTCTGGGCTATGGCTTCCGGTTCCGTATTCTGATTCGTCTTCGGATAGCATTAGAAAATCCCTTTCATGCCTTGCCAATACAACTATTTTTTTCTTAGCCGAGGAGCCTTTGGAAGTACCATTGTTGGATCGGATTGAGCCACTATAGGATCGGATAAAGACTCACTCTTTGCCAATGCCTGCTTCCTTGGTTTCCTACTTTCTGCAAACAAAGTGACTTTTTGCTCAGTATCGAGAACCACTTCTTCTCCTTTTCGAGGCGGAGATCGCCCATCATCTGATTTGCTTCGTCAAAGCGGATAGCATTATGTAATTGATTATATTCGTACAAAAAGCACCCATATTTAATAAGTCCTCGGAAATGATCTCATCCAGTACTTCTCTCAGCCTATTTGCCAAGGCTTTGGAGCATAGCTTGTAAATGACATTGCACAAAGATATCGGCCTATACTGTGATATTTCTTGGGGGTTCTGCTGTCAGCAAGTGCACTATTATTTACTTCACCACGTACTTAAAGAATTGTTGGTAGCAAAGAACACCACCCGATAGAAAGGATGCTAACCAAGCCTCTTCTGTTTAAGCAAGGCTAAGCCAGAATAAGGGGTACAGTAGGCTGGTGACCCTGACGATAGCACTAAGACTGCCTCGGGAATCTCCTCAATCGTTTAAGAGTGCCTCGGTAATTATATAAAAGCACTGATATCCATATAATCCTAAAATTATGCTCTATTCTCTCGAAGAGAAGACACTTGAACTTCGTCATGTGTTATTGATCCTTTTGAACCTAAATTCACATTGGCTCTTTTTGGCATACAACTTTTGTTTTTCTGTGAAAGTCCTCCTTCCTCTGGACAATGATTACATTAGAGGTGCCTCGACCCGAAAGAGGATGATACAATCAAATAGGACGTAGCTCTGCTACAAGAAAGGATAGGACTTTTGCCCAGTCTAGAATTCGACTTCTAAAAAGAGAAAGCCACTAACAAAAAGAAAGAAAAGAGGAGGAAGCTGGACTTACCTCTGTTCGAGATACAATGTATCGAATAAATAAGTCTTATGGATGAATGTTGAAGACGGACAATACAACCCTACTAAAATTCACAAAGCTCACTTCGCTATCAGGCCTAGCAGCTGCTTCATAATATAGGTGAGATAGATTAATTGCTTCCTAATATAGGTGAGATAGATTAATTGATTTTTTTGTTATAGAATTCTAAATCGAGCATTAGTTTGAACGACATAGAAAACTCTATTCCAACTAAGCACTCTTGAGCATCAAGCAATTATATGGCTTGGATTCGGAATGGTCACAGTCCTTTCATGGCTGGATATGAACACCTATAGTTCATTAAGGGAAATTCACTTTCCTTAGCGCCCTAGTGTTTCAAAGCACATGAGATATCTATGGAACTGTTGTTTTTCTTAGGGAAAGCTAGCGGATAGAAGCAATCTATCTAGTTAGCCAGGCGAAGCATTTAGGGTTCAGTGCCTGGTTTCAAGTATTCTTCTTCATCGTTTGGCACTTCACTTTTTGTTGAGTAATCCAATGTCCTAATGACACATGCACATCTTTTGGTGCTGTCGCCTTACTAAGTGACTAGCTCAAGTGCATTTGATCGCAAAAAAGACTATCATTGGCTCCGGGTCAAATCTACAGGGGGCATGCAAATCAAATCCGAAAGAAAGGAAAACATTTATGTTTCTTCTACTTCAATGCCGTGATACACTCAGGATGTTTACGATACCTACCCATTAATTGCTCTAACTTCTCGTGGTTCACCCCTAGCTATGCCCGCTTCTATGAAATTCCAAATTATGCTTGCAAGCTCATCGGAGCTAGGCAACTCTTTGTCAATGATTTCATGCCTACCAAGCAGGTACACTCTAATGTATACACCCTTTAAGAAAAGAAATCCTTCTCGTATTCTGTTGCTTTTTTGATTCATTTTATCCCAATAATAGCATAGACATCATATATTTATTCTTGCAAGCTCAAGTGCTTTATTGTTGACAAATTATTCTCTCAGCAGGGCACCTCAGGTACCTGTCTATAGTTTCCAGTCTTGAAGGGGGGCAAAGCAACTATTTTCTTTAACAACACGTCATTCAACGAAGTGTTTTCATTATTTGGTCATCACTATAATGTTTATAGTGATAAAGTGAGCCTATTATATTAAGTTTAGAGGATTCTCCTAACGTGAGGAGTTTAGTTTATCACTTTTAAAGATCACTGGTGGCAATGGTACTTCCTTTTATGCAAAAACTCCTGTATGTACCATTTGGTAATTGGAGTTTGATAAGACCATGGATCCTTATATACAAAACATACTTGGCCAACTAAGGCCCTGCAGTCCAATGTGCGAACTATTATCGTCAGCTGAGGAGATGTTTGACAAGGGTGTGACCGTTTTTTTGGGGACAATGTTCAAGCAGGAGGCCATGAATCTGCCTAGTCTCGCCATGGGGGTGAGTTTATCTCATTGCTCCTTCCAGGTGTATAGTCGATCACTGAGCTTTATGTCTATGAAACCGAGCTCTTGAACCCAATGTTTGGGACATCAACGTCCCTCTCCAGTCGTAATCAGGATTTGATCTATCATGAAGTTTTAGCGCCACATAAGATCCATGGCATGTTATCTGTCGGTGCAACGGCTTTGAGTTGTCGGAAAAAAAGCCAGGAGCTTAAGTAATTCCTTAGTTTAGTATAGGGTATCCAGGGAGAGCTACTGAAGGTAAGGTGGGCGAACCCACACGAGTGAAAACCCTACTTTATTAGTCATCAATGTGATTTCTTGCACTTTTTGATACCTCCGAGGGGGTACACCTTAAAGGCATGCAAAACGTGTCTTACAGTCATGTTGGACGAGGCTAGGCGGTGAATGAAACACTGGGAAGTTTTGTCCCGGTTCGAGAGGTTGAGCGAGCCAACCAATTCGATTTTTTGAGTGGCCAAAGAATAGGTGTTTACTCCTCTTACCAATTGAGGTTTCACACAACTTTTTGACTAGGGCATCAGAAAGGTTGTAGTTGCACGAGGAGCCCATAAAGCAACTTTTTTGACCTATGGTATGTGAAGATTGGCTTTGTACCTGACACGAATTGATTTAAGAACAGTGATGAAAGAAATCAATTTATGAGAGACCATATTTCTGTTGTTTCGGTACAACTCAAGATCAGTTAAAGAAATAGGGAATAACAATAGTGAAAAGAATAGAAATAGCATGACCCTTGCTTGGGACTTCTTTCTTCTATATCTATAGAGATAACCAGGAAGCAAATGAGAAAGGGACTTCTTTTTTACTACGGTCAAACTACGATCAAACTCTGTAATATTACTTCCGTGTGAAAGACCGTCCTAGGAGTTAGTACAAATGTGTCGAGGCATTCTAAGTGCCGTAGACGAATGCTTCTTGGCGGAATAAATGGTATTACATGACCTCTTTTTGCTCCATATAAACTAATTTGAAAAAGGAAGAAGGCTTTAGCTCCCTTCCATTGTCTTGGGTCGAAGATCAAGTGTGAACTTCTTCCTCATCTAAGGTTGGGTTGTGGATAACAGACTTCCCCTTCGGCCGGATCTTCCCAATTATAACGCGATCCATGAGCGATATCAATGAAGTGACAATCCTTACTATTGAGTCCTGTGCTGGTAAGATGACAACGCTCTAAAAGGTTTGTGTAAGAAAGCAATCATATCCCGTCCCCAAGTGTGGTATGGACCCCAAAGAGTTATATAAGTAGGAAAATGGGAAGAATTGAGGCACCTACAGAAGTAATGGATCAACTTATGATTTTAGGCATGGTTACTGGAGGGATCGTCCCTACCTATCTGCACAAGATCAGATCAGTATGGTTTTGAGAGGAAGGCTGGTGGCATACGAAGAGAGGGCGACAGAACATCTGCATTCCCTTTCTTTGATTGAGAGAAGGATAAAGCAGAAAAAAAAGACTTGACTGAAATTCCATTCGCTTTTTTTCCTTCCTGAGATATGGAATGTCATTAAATTAAGTACATGAGATGCCAAATATAGGCAGAAGTTATTTCGCCAAGCGAAGCTTTGTGTTCTGAAGGTAAACAAAGACGGTAAAGCCCATTAAAAAGAGTGCCACGCAGAAGCACCTCCTGTGTCACTCGATCCAAACCCGACACATCTTTCTTTCTATATGACATGAGTTCGACTTTTTTTCTAAACAGAAACTGAAAAGAAATTTAGGAATAGTGCGGGTGTGACAGAACGAATCAAGTGAAACAAGTCCCATTATGACTTTTTTTCATCCAAGCAAGGGCGCGTTGCATGGGATTCATCAACCAAGGGAAAGGGATAAGGGGCCGCATGTCCAAGACAACCTTTCATCTCAGTGCGCCATGGAACCCCCATATTCCAATTCCTCTTACAGAGATCGTTGACTCACTTGCCTTATTTTGAGGAGACTTCCAAGCCAAAACAAGACAATGGGCAGTCACCAAATCTTCTTTATGGAGGTGGGACCAGGGACCTCCTCAGCAAGATCGCTGTATAGAATGCTTGCGCAGAGTGGCCATACACACTTCTCCCTGACCTCCAAAAGCTCCCTATGACCCTTTGTGCGGACCATTCAAAGTTCCTCACGCTGTCAAGCAAGACCTTGATCTCGGTATGGGAGAGCAAACATAGCTTTGCCATCCAGCCAAGTATCTTTATTGAATTGTGACCCTATCTAGCGCTTAAAAATCTTTCTTCTTTCTCCGTCACTAGATTCCAGTTAAAACGCTTGGTCCACCCATGCTTTTCCTCTCCATTTTTCATATGGAAAGGGAAAGCAGTGCCAATTTATTGGAATTCTGCATGGCATATTTCCCAACCTTCATTCCTCCTATTCCAGGCTCTAGTGCTCAGTCATAAACATATTGCCCGCTCCGCTTTCCCATTCCTATTGCTTTCGGTATCTGAATCTTCCTGAATTCAAGTAGAGAATAACAGGGCTTTCTTCTACTTTGATTTTCCTTGGGTCAGATGATAAAATGGATTTCTGACATAGCACCTGCAGCATTAGGATTCTAAGATTTAGGAGGGGAAAGTTGAGGAGAGTGATCACATGCATTGAAGCAATCTCAAGATTCAAAAATGATCAGAATAATGGTACGGTGAGAAGAAATAGAGGAGAGTCACGAAAATAGGGTAAACGCAAAGAGACGATGAAAAGCAATCAGAGAGGAGAGGCAAGAATGACAATGGAAATCATAAAGCTCAGCGAGGATCACATTACTATGAATAATAATGGAGAGGGACATTAAAGGGGAAACCTGAGCAAAGAGATATATAAATATATTAGAAAAGCTTTTCACTTCTACTTCATTTTCTTGTTTAGATTCATTACTTTAGTGATTGAACATGGGCAGATACCTATAAGGACCCCATTTCATTGACCTTTGCCCTTTTATATCCCTCGTTAAGATATGTTATCTGGACCAACTCCCACGTAGAAAACCAACAGTAATGAGTTACAAAACCAAGAGCTGTTAGAATCGCGTAGCTGTGTGCCCCTTTTTCTAACTAGCTTCTTGTGAAAGGCATTTCAGGCATGAGCACACCCGATGAACTCAGAAACCTACTATGGAATCAATCAACCCATGCACCCGAGTGCTCTGCTCTCCAAGCTCTACACATGTGTTTTTACATTAAAATCCCTGAACGATTTTATGCTATCAAAGTAGGTGGATTGGTCGGTGGTGCTCACTAAACCTGCTATTGGACGGGATCAGACATAGGTCTTAGATGATCTCGATCTTGAAGAAAACATAACTAATGTCGTTTTAAGAGAAAGATGGCACTATGGATTGAAGGTAGCTTTTTCTCCATATGGGAAATCAAAACTTCATTTGATTGAGCGCTATAAGTTAAGTTGGTTGGTTAGTGTATCACGACCGGGGACACCTGGCACTGACTCATTCTTTTCTTCTTCAAAACCGAAACAGATAGGTTGTCTTAAAGATCATTTCTATAGCGAGAAGGAGGAACTTTCTTACTAAGGCAACTCGTAGATTTTAAACGCATTCATCTTTCCTTTTTCTTGAACAGCTCAGTCAAACCAAGAAGTGAACAAAGTCAGTGCAAATGTGGCCATGTAGGTGATGCATGAAAGAAACTTGATATTGCGATCCAGATCCATCAAGAAGTAACGTTGCACTATGACTCAATCCAGTTGGAAGAATAAGCTTATATATCCCAATCCATCGGGTCTAAGTCCCCTTCCAATAAGATTCATAAACACCTAACATAACAGCAGCCCACAAGGCCTTATTGAGGATGATCTCCTGTGTGAAATTCGAGAAATTCCATTCCATTTATACGATAAGTGCCGATCCTTTTTTTAGAATAAAAGGGGGTTTGAGGGTGTCCCAGCCGGGTCCCATGGCCACAAAATACTAGCAGTTCGACTCCTGCTTGAGTTTGATAGGTTAGATATTTATTTAAGGAGGTATGTTCTATTTCTTTTCCTTTGTTTTCTTCTGGTTGGATGGTGTAGTAGCTTGGTTTGGCTGGCACTAGTGGGTATCGTGGGAGTCTCATCCCTTGGAGGTTATGGTATTGAAAATACATTGAATAGAGATCTGAATCGAATACAAAAGATCGGAAATGTCCGTTCGTTCTTCTCCACATGATGACGAAGTGCCCGGTCTCAAATGTAAGTGTTGTCTGGCTAATATAGATAGCCGCATAAAAAGCACACAGGAAAATAAAAGAAATGGACATTTAGAGCCACTTTAGAGCTCTGGCACCACTCCGTTCGACCTATCAGCTCCCCAATGCTTAACCGGACGGACTGATTCTATAGTTCTGTTTTAGTCGAAACTTGATTGATTTGTTCCTGTATAAATCCCTAAAGGAAAGGCTTCTGATCACACACTTGTCGTCTGGGGACCACCCACGTTCATTCATTGTTCTATTTTGGATTCGAACCACTAGCACAAATTTTATTTCGAGTCAAAGGGCATTTTTTAGGATTTCGAGTCCTTTTACCTTTCAGAACCTCTCTTTCTAAGTTCAGTTTTTTTTATTGTTGTCAATTTCCATTCGTTTAGTACGAGATCGCTTCACACCTCGCGGTGCTTACACCTCTCGCCTATCGAAGTTCTGTTCAAAAACCTCGTACGAGAACCTGTATAGAGAAGGATTTCCCGCGGCGCAGCAGTTCTTCCATACCAACTTAGCTGCCTGGCGCTGCTATTGGCATAACTATCGGTACACCATAGGTTAACCCAGCACAGTCCTCTTGTACTAGGGCTGGCTCCTCGCAGTTCTCTGTTTAACACCAACGGTAGATAGGAACCGAAATGTCTCACGGCGTTCTAAACCCAACTGACATACCACTTTCATCGGCGAACAACCGAACCCTTGGGACCTTCTTCAACCCAGGATGTGATGAGTCGACATCCAGGTGCCAAACGACTCCGTCGATAAGAGCTCTTGGGAGTCATGAGCCTATTATCCCCGGTGTACCTTCGATCCATTGAGCGAGAGCCCTTCCACATGGGACTCTCGGATCACTATGGCGGACTTTTGTCTCTGTTCGACCAGTTGGTCTCACAGTCAGGCATGCGTATACCATTACGCTCATGAGCAGAATCAACGCTTGAGCCTACCTTCGCACACCTCCGTTACTCTTTAGGAGGCATTCGCCCCAGATAAACTACCCACCTCGTAGTGTCTCGCCCTCCCCC
>LR738711.1:226009526-226106299 GCA_902687465.1 Secale cereale
GGCGGTTAGGCATCCTTAGACGAAAGGGTGGTCTTTCAGGATTGGTCGTTCTGTGTCACCACCTCCCACCTATCCTACACATTTGATCAAGGTTGTCACTGCGAAGCTATAGTCAAGGTGCACGGGGTCTTACCGTCTAGCCGTTGGTACTCCGCATCTTCATGGAGAATTCAATTTCACCGAGTTCATGTCGGAGACAGCGGGGCAGTCGTTACACCATTCGTGTAGGTTGCTACTTATGTGACAAGGAATTTCGCTACCTTAGGATAGTTAGAGTTACTGCCGTCGTTTACCAGGGTTTCCATTCAAAGCTTATCACACTTCTCCTTCCGACCTTCCAGCACCGGGCATGTGTCAGACACTATACATCGTGTTACCACTTAGCAGAGTCCTGTGTTTTTAATAAACAGTCGCTACCCCCTGGTATGTGCCTCTTTCCTAATCAGAAGATAGGAGAGCACCCCTTCTCCTGAGTTATGGGGTCATTTTGCCGAGTTCCTTCGACATGGTTCTCTCGACGCTCCCTAGTATACTCTACTTGTTCACCTATGTCGGCTTGGGGTACGGTAAGTTCACCGGGAGGATAGCCCTCCCAATTCGAAGTTTTTTCCTGGAAGTTTCAACCGTCGTTGACTATGACAACAATAGCTACCGACTATTAAGATCCTCGCGACTATGGCAGGGCGGTACGCTCTGCTCTCTCGTGACCTCCACTCTAATCAAAAGACTAAAGGCCCCTACGGAAGATGAAAAAGGCGAGGACTGAAATGACAAAGGAAGGAGTTCGGCAAAAGGACTTTGGTTCACACGTGAAAGTGCTTCGAAAGGTGTCAGGAGGTGTGCGGAGCCAGAGCTGGCATGTTCGCCCGCTGGGCCGAGTGTTCGCCCACTTCTTTTTCTTTGCCTTTAGAGAGAAATCCGTGTCCGCCCTAGCAAGAAAATGTATGCATGTCTATGGATGCGCAATGGCTTTCGCGCTCATCCTTTGCTTCAAAACTACATGTTTTAGCCCTCCGTTTGCTGGTCGCCAAATACGAGAGCTTCACCTTTGGAAGCGCCAGTAGCGTAGGGCGACCAGGCCAGCCGAGCCCCTTTGAATTAGTTGACGGCTTTGATGACTCGACGATGAATATTAAGGAAAGGAGAGCGAGGGGAAGAGGGGCAGCCTTCGGCCCGATCATCCAATTCGCTCCAACGATCCAGGCATGGTTCAGTAGTCAAAGCAACTTCGTCACTTTCGTGTACCCATCGGACGATAGCCCTTTCAGGGGTTCCTTAGGGACTGATTCACTCTGTGTAGATTGACTGAACGCAGAAAGCCTTCCACTGGTAGGCGATCGTGTTTTTCATAGGATTTCTCGATAGTCATGTCAGCATTCTCACTTCTGATATCTCCAGGTCTTGTCACCAAAAACCTCCCCCAATTGACAGAACGTCCCGCTACTGACACTTGAAAAAACTGCTTTCAAGGCCTCATCGCTTCGGTGAATCACCCTGAGCCCTGAGACATTTTCGGTACCATGGAGCTAGACTAGTGAGCTATTACGCTTTCTTCAGAGGATGGCTGCTTCCAAGCCCAGCTCCTGGTTGTCATTGCTCGATCACTTCCTTTTCCACAAAGTGATTGCTTAGGGACCTTAGTGTATGATCTGGGTTGTTTCCCTCTGGACTTTGGATCTTAGCACCCAATCAGTCTGTCTATACTAAGGATGACGACCTGTATTTGGACTTTCCCTGGGGTCGGTAAAGCGAAATGGGGGCCACACTAGCCCATTGAGTGCTCTACCTCAGGCCATCGACATCATACGCTCTACTGAAATAGATTTCACGGGAAACCAGCTATATCCGATCTTGGTTGGCCTGTCACGCCTAGCAACAAGTCATCCCCGTATTTTGCCACATACGTGGGTTCGGTCCTCCAAGGCCTGTTAGAGCTCTCTTCAACCTGGTCATGGCTAGATTGATCGGTTCCGGGTCAAATAAGAAGAACGTAAATCTTCCACCTCTGGAAAGCGCCTACACCTAATGGCTTAAGCCGCTGTTCCCATTTCCTCGCTGACCCATCATGCGAAAGGTACGCCGTTAGAGTGAGTGCGTCCGCGCTCCACTCCTTCCACTGATTGTTCTAATCGGATCTCAGGTTCTCTATTGCACTCCCCGATTGGGGTTCTTTTCACCTTTCCCTCACGGTACTTGTACGCTATCGGTCACTGAGGAATACCTAGGCGTAGAGGGTGGTCCCCTGTTCTCGCGTAAAAGCGATTATCATTCGAACACGCTGTGTTTTACTAGGAAGGATCGAACCATGGGAACGAATGAAAAGGGCTATCACCTTCTTTGGCCGGATCTTCCAATCCTTTTAGAAAACCAGTTCACTGCGTGCCGCATCCTGTCATCAGTCATGTGTTGCCTATGCTTGCACCCCAAAACGGTTGCTGACTTTGTACAACTCCGTAGGGCACGCTATGGAAAATTTTCTAAATACGCTTGCTGCTTGCTGGTTTTTCCATTATCCAATCCACAATAAATCGAATGAAACCGCTTCGGATTTATTTTGATGAAAACCTTGTTCCGCTCTCGCTCGCCGCTACTAACGGGGTCTCGGTTAATTTTCCTTTCTTTAGCTACTCAGATGTTTCAGTTTGCTAAGTTTGAAAAGTCCAAAGAGCACAGACTAGCCACGGAGCTTGGATACGGTTTCTCGATCGGAGATCCATGGATCACCGAAAAATCTCCCCCCATGGCCTTTCGCCTCTGAAAGCGTCCTTCCTTCTCAATGCCCGGGCATCCATCCAATGCATGATTTTCGATAGCGTCGAACATGAGCGGACACCCACACAATCTCGATTTGACACAGCAACACTTTCCACCTCTCTTCCTTCCCTTGGATCAGATAGGAAATCCTCACTTTTCCAAGACAGAAGAGAAGCAAGCAACGGATTGAGCAACTAGCGAGAAAGCAGTTGCGCATTAGCGCATCCGTTTTCTTGCTTGATTTTTATACGATTTTTTGAGCAACTAGCGCGAAATCCTTTGCGCGTTAGCGCATCCGTTTTCTTGCTTGATTTTTATACGGTTTTCTGAAGTGATCTGTCCAACTAAGTAGAAAATGACACTAGAGTGTGGCTACACGTGGTATAAGGATGCTCGTCCCGCCTGGTGTTGAGGGAGCTAAAGTGGAACTCTCACATACATGTTCCTTAAGTTTTTACCTCGCTAAATGATACAATCCTCGCTGATGGATCGGCAAGTACTCAACGGTCAGCGGCTATCAGCTAACGTTATGGGCCGTTATTGGTGGTTCATTGCTTATAGTGTTGTAATCTGGAATCCAAGTTTTGTGATAACCGTGTTGTTTACTTTCAGTGTTTTTTATTGTTCACAGCTGGATTGAGCTCAGTTGAGAGTGTAATGCTCTGTCAATATCTGTTGTAGGAGTTGTCATTCTCTATTACTAGAATTGTCAATCTCAGATGCATGAGTTGTCAGTTGCAGCCATTCTCGCTGTGTCAAGCTTGTGACTTGCATTCTATCAGGTTGGTAATAGCTTGTATCTCGATAATGTAGCTAGGAGTTGTCTTAGGTTAGTCTAATGTGCCAAAACGTTAGTCAAACAACGTAGGTTGTGTTTATTCTAGAGAGTTCAACTAGTCCGAGTGATCTGGGTTATCCTATGTTTTATCCCTATTTTGATATTTTTTTTCGACTATAGGGGTTTTGTAGGAGCCCAGCAGCATCCGTGTGATAGAGAGTCATATTAAGGATATAATAATGCTTTCTCCTTGAACCCCTTGCAAAAAAAGTAGGAAAATGGACTGAAATTGTTGTATAAGTGGATTTGAAGTATCTCAACAATCAGAACTAGGAATATTCCATCATCCAAACTAAGCTTCCTCAGATCCTAACCCATTGGTCATTATCGAGCCTCGTGACTCCGGCTGTGTTGATATCTTCGTATTACCTGTTATCATTCTATCTATCTGGTTATTGCTTTATGTGTTGGTTGGTATTGAACTCATAAAAGTTTAAGTAGAAGTGATTTCTTCCTCTTTAGCTCCATTTTGATTATCATTTGCATCTTGTGATGAATGAAGTGAACCTGAGCTCTCTAGTGCTTCTATTTTCTCTTAGAAAGCATTTACTAGTATTCGATGAGATTCTGAAAGACCAGAATGACAAGTGATATGAACTGGTTTTGTATCCACCCACTCTCTTTTGGTAGAGGATGGCATTCCAATTATAAATGATGATTCTTCCTTTCGTATTGTTAATGTTTTCAATTATACATGAAAGGGGTTTGTGACCACTAGCATTTTAGTAAGGGATTTATCCTCATATTGTTGGAGAAACCATTCTTTGCTAACATGGCTCAGCCTAGCAAAGGCTGGGAATTTATTGTCCCAGAATGCAAAAAAAAAATGTCCGCCACTTTGTTGCTTTCAGCATGTTTTCTAATGAAGTCAAGCCCCTTCTGGATGTCTGCTGTTGCACTATGATGTGTCTTAACATAGACAAGAGGCATATACACCTTCTTCACCAACTTTCAATTAAGATGACGGCTAACGGCTTCCTTGACTCTAGCTTCGAGATATTATGATGGAATCTCCTCTTTGAAGTCCTTTACAACCCACTTGATGCAAACACATTATTACCTTTCCACACCTAAAGGCTTTGTTAGTTTTGATACCTGGGAGTGGGATTGCTGAGTCCTTGTGGCTCACAGATTACAACACACAACAGATGCAGGTATAGCTGAGTACAATGCAGGAGATGGATCAGAACTTCAGTGGGAGTTCGATGAAGAGCGTGGTCGTTACTATGTATCGTATCTCGAAGATCAGTAGTGGTTCCTACTAGGGGCGATCAGGACATGTGTTTGTGGTACCTTTTCTCGTTTGGATTTCATCCGTAGTCGGACCCTATGTTATTTGGATGAATGTATGTTATTGTATTCATTATGTGACGTGGCGAGTGTAACCCAACTATTTTACTCTTTCATCCCTGAACTTTTATATGAGTTGTGCATAGATACCACGCTTGCGATCATTCCAGAATGCGCTTATGTCTCTAAGTCGTGCCTCGACACGTAGGAGATATAGTCGCATCATGGGCATTACAGTGTGGCACCCCAGCTCAGAGAAACCAGAACGCCCCGTATTCCAGCCCAGAGATCGAGGAGAAGTCTTCTGGAATATGACACTACTTAGCACAGAGCAAATCAACTCTTTATTATAATCTATGTGGGTACAAGGGGTTACATTGGCACGGAAAAACTACGCGTGCCACGTTTGCTCCGTGCAAGCAGAAGAACAACACGAAGCAGAAGAATGACTACTGGCAGCGGAAGAACGACGACGGTGGTGAACTCCACTCCGCAGGGACTCTGGCTGGAAAGCTTATCCTAGCTCACAACCAAGGATTCCACGGCAAACAAGCGATCGTATCCGGCATGATTTGCAAACTGGCATGACACGCCAGGTCAGTACATTGAATGTACTTGCAAGCTCGCAGCAACCAAAGCAATCAAGACAAACAATAGCATGGAAATTACAGGTTATCAAACAATGATGAACACGATACTATCAGCACAACATGGCATGTACAACATGATACAACTACAACAATACGGGCATGGCATGAACATATGAACATGATAATACTAGCATGCAACAATGATGAAACTATCATTCAACAACTTACTCTGATCGGGTTACCTTGTAACCATCACGTGCATCACTTACCATCATGGACATCGCACGATCATCTCAGGATCCAATCAAGCTTGGTATTCGCAATACCATAGTAATCATTTATGACCACAAGGAGGTTGACCTTTACCATTGACTCTCGCATAACATCCCAAATATCCAACAAGTTGGTACTCATGATACCACAGTGATCCTCTCACAATCACATAAGTATCAACCAACTTCTTCAATCATCGAACCAGGGTTGTTATTAAACACATTATTATTATTAATGTCGACACATAGTGTGGCCGAGACGAATTGGGTCCATATCCACGGGCGCGGCTATCGATAGATTTAACACACACACTCTGCAGAGGTAGCGCACTTATCCACACTACGGAACCCTGGCCTCTCACTCTCCTCCGGGTGGAGCAAAGCATTCCGATGAAACCCTCCCTTTGTCATGGCACTCTCCTGGCCACTCAAACCATCTCCCTCTCAGGGCTAGGTCTTGGGTGGCCCCGTGTCTACCGAAGACACCAACGTCTACCATCATGGCAAAACGGTCCCAAATAGGGACAAGGATCAATACAAATAATAACGAGAACACAAGGTTATGTCTGCCTACCTGATCAGGGTAGCGCGCTCCCATAGCTTTCCCTCGCGGAGGCACCGGTGAGAGGCATAACAAAGGACCGAGTGAAGACCTCCCCATAAGGTAAGCGTGGTTGCACTAGAAAAAGCTGGATTTGGTGGCACCATGACTCAGCCAACAGTTGTTCAAGTTTATTATTATTCGGTTAAACTTGAATGCAAAATCCCAAGTCATAATAAAATAACATGATGCAACTACAATGCATGAACATGATATAAACATAAGCATGGGGGTGCATCACAATAAACGAGCATAACAACAACATTTAACCATTTATCCAGATGAGCATGGCATACTGACGAGCATCAATATCACAACTAGAACACTACTCATAGCATAACATGACCACTAGCATCAACAATAAATATCATGCAAGAACATATCAATAATACTACCATGCAAGCTTTTAACCAACTAGATGCAAAGGAACAGACATAACAACGGTACTCGGAACAGACGACAATCATGCACCGGAGACTAACACCAACATGTACTACTACCAAGAATGTGATATGAAAGTAATACTAGCAAGTAGAACATAATAACCAGGTGCATAAAAACATAGCATGACGGTAAACATCGGTCCATAAGCACAACCGAAATAACGACAGGAGCAGTACAGCAAACAAACAGTTATTAAAGATTCAAGTTAAAAACCAATACTTCTGCATGGCTATCATGCAAATGGTGGTTGTGGCTTGCCTGAGGATGAAGAAGGTTTCAGGGAGAAGTGTGGAAAGATCGCGGAAAGCATCGCCGGAAAGGGTTCTCTGTAGGAAGGGTCTGATTAGGGGCAGGGGCAAAATTGTCATTTATAGAATATTGAAACATAGTGAAAATTATGGGAACATAACGGGTTCGACGAGACGAAGTCGTGAGCGTTGGATTCACCTCGATCGGAGCTACGGGCAAAAAGATATAGTTGTTGTTCTGCCAGGGACCTTTCTGTAAGAAAAATCCTCACAAATAGGCCCTCGGCCAGAAAAACAGAACGTGCACCCCAGGAAAAAACGCTTTTTCCTTGTGGAAACGTATTCCAGGCTGAAACAGAGAGAAATACGCTTTCAATAAAAGAAAACGAACAGTCGCTGAAGGAGAATCGAAATACGCTTTCCAGAAATAGAAAGCGTACTCATTGGAAGTACGACCCCACTTATCTAACGTGGCAGGGCGGGCTCAACGTGTGTGGGTGCCAGGTTGGGTCGCGTGGGGAGAGGGGCCCGCCTGGCCTCTGTCTTCTTCTTCCTCGCCCTGCTCCCACGCGAAACAAAGGAGGCAGGGGAGGGCGCGTCACCGGCGACGGGCCGGCCTGCTCCGGCCGTCTCCGGCGTGGGTGGAGCCAGTGGTGGGCTCGGGAGGCCACGTCGCTTCCATTCAGAGAGGAAATGGGTGCCGGTTAGAGCTAGGGAGGCGACGGCTTGAAGACAACAGAGGACGGGGCGGCGGCGGCCCTTCCTGGGGTGGTGGCCAAACGTGGCTCCGGCGACGAGGCAAGTAGGTGGGGCTTGTCACCGGAGACTCGGTGGAGCTAGGGTAAGGTCAGGAGGGAGGGGGAGGCTCGGACTCGAGCAAATTTAGGCCGAGTCCGGCGGCGGGCACAACGGCCATGAGGGATGAGGAGGGGCTCTCTGGCTTGGGGAAGAAGTGGAGCGGGGTCCTACGAGTGAGGTGAGGCGAGTGGTGAGGTCGAGCGGCCTCGGGGTGGCTTTATATAGGCGGGGAAGCGAGGGGGGTGAGGTGGCATGCACGCGGCTACGTGTCCGTGCTCCGGTGACGGGCACGCGCGGGCAATGGTCACGGGGAGGGGCGACAAGACGACGAGGGGAGACGCGGACTAGTGCCAGAGCTCACGAAGACGAGGCAAAGCTCGGGGACAAGAGAAGGAAGAGGACATAGCCGCGGAAGACGACGTGGTTACGGGCAAGAACTGTGCCGCGATGGTGACGGCTCACCGGAGAAGAAGAGAGAGGGGGCAAGGGCTCCAGAGGGACGACAACATCACGGGGAAGCTACTTGACAAGGTTCCGAGTCGAGACGAGGAGAGCACGGACGAGCACAGCGCAGAGGTCGCGCCAGAGCGTGTTTAATGCACGTCAGGGCCATGGCCACCGCGTGAGCTGGTGCATGTGGCGTGTTCTGGCCGAGCCGTCCATGTCTACTGCATTTACCTTACTGCCCTGAGTCCAAAGGGAGTAAGAGCTTGGCCCAGGGGCAAAGAAGAGAAAAGCAGAAGGATCCAGGAGACATGAAGAGGAAGGTGTTTGGAGTTTGCTGTGGCTCACACGTGTGGAGATTACGGCTGAGCTTTAACTGGGTTTGATCACTCGCTAAGGTGATTAGGTTGGGAAGGTTTCAGCTCAAGAAAAGGAATTTAGATGGCACTTGCTGTAGAAATGCACAAACTTATGCAGAATGCAAATATTGAAGTTGCTCTCACACAGAGCGTCTACCGGAGCTGAAATTTGGCATGATAGGGTTATTTGGGCACATGAAGATGCTTTATAAGTTTCATACCATTTGGATAAACCAAAATGGTACTTGTTTCACAAACATCCTTACTATCCAGGAACTTGCAAACATTCCTGAGGGAAAATGGATAAACAAAATATGCCCAAATTTTGTGGAGCTAGGTTATATGGATTGAAGAAGGCATGGGAAAATTCTGAGCATTAATGGAGCAAGAAAAAATATACTTGCTTCACAAACTGAAAATTGGGACATAATCAAAGTATTGAAGATGAGCTCACATGGAGGCATTACATGAGCTCAACTTTTGTGAAGGTCTAATATATGATGATATTGAGGACCATGCAAAATTGCAACTCATTTGGATATGTCTAGCTTGTACCTCCTTCACAAAGTTTCTTTGTGTGCAGAAACTTTGGAAAATAATAATTAAATAACTACTAGGAAAATGAGGTTGAATTTTGGCATGTGGCAAAGATATGGACAGTAAAAGATGGCCAAGAAGTTTGAGGGCAATTGGGCAAAGGAAAATATCACTTTATTCACAAAGTGCCATTTGGGGCAGAATAGGAAAATGAATATTGGAGGATTATTTTTGAACATGGCAAGGAAAGGTTTTGCCACATTTGATGAAGATATGACCCAAAAAATTATGAAAATTATTTGGGAATTGTAGGAGTGATGGAAATATAGGTTGCTTCACAACCTAGGGCAGACAGGGTTACTCCTTTAATAGAAAAAGGAATATTCCCAATAACACGAATATTTGGATTTGGTCCAAGGTGGAAATGGCAAGGTCTAGGGAAGGAATTGAGGATGACAAGCCACTCTAGAAAGGAAGAAGAGGGCATCTACAACAGTTTCCAGACCAATAAGCCACGGAAAAAGAAATCTCAAGCAAAAACCTCAGAAAAACAAAAGAAAAAGAAAGGGCCAAAAATCAGGCTGTGACAAACCTTCCCCCGTTAAAGAAATCTCGTCCTCGAGATTTGGTTGCTCAGGGAACAAGTATGAATATATCTAACTTAAGGAAACTGTTTCCATCGGGTATCCTTTTTTCCTTTATGGATTGTTCCCATTAAATTCTTCATCTCACTTATCTGACTGCCTCTCGGGTGGTTTGCTTCGCTGTATCCATATCCTGACATGTCTTACCGTACATTTTCCTGCTCATACTGGCTCCATTTCTCTTCATAGCTGCTGACTTAACTGAGATTTACCTTGTCTGAAATATATGTCTCTCTCACAAATCCGAGGGTGATTTCCGATTGTTGTGTTGGTACTCGCAACTGTCCATGAATTGGTGATCAGATTTTTCCTGATGAATACCCAAGCTTTGACTGCTTGCATTGGGTTTTTCCACTAAATGGAAATCCCTTGGGTTCCAAATAGTGAGTTGAGGCATAACCATTTTTTTGATAGATTCTGACTTATCACAGAAATTTCTGAATCATGTTGATTAACTCCACTGTCTTGAGTACCAGATTTGTACCAAATATTTGATTGTCACCTATCATGGCCAGCATAAGGGATGTGAACTTATCTGATAATATCCTCATCCTTGATTGACTGTGTGGTTTAAAATTGAGTAGACGCCTTAGGTGAATATCCATGGCAGTCTATCCTAACTCAGACTGTCCGGGGTCCCTGCACCATGTGAGTCATGCAACCCTTTTCATATCTGCACCACTAGTCTTGCTCCTTCATTTTTGTTTTCTTGATCTGGGACCTTGGCTGAAAGAGCGGGGTCATATTGCTTCTTTGTGTGACCATAGGTTCTGTCGAGTGCAATATTCTGACAGGCGTACTTTTATCCTCATCTCCGGAGAAAAGAAGACAAGGGCTCATCAGGATCATATTCCAGGTTCACCGGTACTTGTACAAAGCTCAGTGTTGTCGTCAATCTTCGTAGTCCTTTGTCACACTGAGGTGTATATCTGGCTTCCTTCACATATATCTGAGAATCTGACTCCCAAGGCAGACTTTTGCTCTGACTGGTTCTCGCTTCTGACCCACAGTTGTGGATCTGATTCTGCACTCTGCTGTCAATTCACAATCTACTATCATGCACCAGTGTCGTACTGAGGACGATTGGATGGCTTATGCTGGAAACCATCGAGAGTATCTTGCTGAGGAAGACTGGGTTCCGTGCTGTAGAAGCTACTAATTGTGATATGCGTACCGATTACCACCTATGCATACCATTTTCATACTTCTGTTATTGATTTCTTATATGCACCGGGGTTTTGCTGGACTATCCTCCTTTCTGAGTATATGGCTCATTATTGCTTTGTTCCAGGCATATCATGTTTTAGAATCATCCTCAACAAAGAATCAAACCTTGCATCTGGACCATACTTTTGACTGAAATTGCACTGTTGGTCTTGCACATAGCTTATCTTCTTGCTGATTTGATCAGTACTGTCAGGAAGAGTGCACACTGAGGCAAACTTGATTATCTGTACTGTTGTAAGGAGTGCATGATATTGCTAACATGATACTGACTGTCCATCCAGGATTCCTTTTCCATTCAGACGTGATATTCCAACTTTCACTTCAGTCTGCTGATAACTTCATTCCATTTATCTGAGCTTCCAAGTATCTAAATTTCTTGCTGATTCTTCAGGTCCGGTGTCGGTTGATGAGCAACTTTAATAAGGGGAAAATAATGCCACACCGAAGGCCCAAAGGAAGAAGCAAAAGAAACGATGAAAACAAAAGCACACAAGCATACAATAAAATATAAATAAACAAGCAACAACACACATTAATGGTATTCACAACGATAAGATGCATGCACACCTAAGCACACATATTTCGCGGAAACTCCGGTATTGAGGTCTAACATGTTGTGGAGGTGTGCATGAATGCGAATCTGCATGTGTAAGGAGTTTGTGTAACCAAGGCGACACCAAGCGCTGGCTGAACACCGGTTGCAACTGGATGGATATGGAGGCGAGGACGGACCTGGTTTTCATGTAGCGAGACACAAAGGTTACGACCACTTCATCATCAAGCGTACGAAAGGAACCATACATGTCCAAAGAATTAGGATGACAGGGCAATATAGGGGAGAAAAGGAAGGCGTGATGGCATTGCCCTTTTATGATAGCAATTATTAGTAAGGGTTTCCGAAGGGATGAGAGGGATGGCACGATTCGGGATAGAGGCAGGTCTATCACCGAAATAATATGGGTGGGTGGCGAAAAGATATCGTCGTGATACCTGAGCATCACTCCTGCAAATGGTGTTTGGAACATTTGGCATTAGGGCATCACTCTGCTGGGACAGAGATGGCACCAAACACTGAAGAGAAGGCATGCAAAGAAGGTGGGTGCAGGTAGTGGATCAAAACCGATGCCACCTACACTCACAAGATTACCATTAGCGACAAGACAATAATCTATATGCATGCTATGCAACAAACAAATGCAGCAATCAAGTGCAACAAACCAACCAGACTCTATACTACCGCATTCTAACGTTCGCGCGGGCTAGGGCATCCTACAGCCAGACCTGCTCTGATACCAACATGTGGCACCCCGGCTCAGAGAAACCGGAACGCCCCGTATTCTAGCCGAGAGACCGATGAGAAGTCTTCTAGAATATGACACTGCTTAGCATAGAACAAATCAGCTCTTTATTACAATCTATGTGGCTACAAGGGGTTACATCGGCACGGCAAAACTACGCGTGCCACGTTTGCTCCATGCAAGAAGTAGAACAACTCGAAGCAGCGGAATGACTACTAGCAGCGGAACAACGACGACAGTGATGAACTCCACTCCGCAGGGACTCTGGCTGGAACGCTTATCCTAGCTCGCAAACAAGGAATCCACGGCAAACAAGCGATCATATCCGGCATGACCTGCAAAGTGGCATGACACGCCAGGTCAGTACATTGAATGTACTTGTAAGCTCATCGCAACCAAAGCAATCAAGACAAACAATAGCATGGCAATTACAGGTTATCAAACAATGATGAACAAGATACTATCAGCACAACATGGCATGTACAACATGATACACCTAGAATAATACGAGCATGGCATGAACATATGAACATGATAATACTAGCATGCAACAATGATGAAACTATCATTCACCAACTTACTCTACTTGGGTTACCTCGTAACCATCACATGCATTACTTACCATCATGGACATCGCATGACCTTCTCAGGATCCAATCAAGCTTGGTATTAACAATACCACAGTAATCATTTATGACCACAAGGAGCTTGACCTTTACCATTGACTCTCGCATAACATACCAAATATCTACCAAGTTGGTACTCATGATACCACAGTGATCCTCTCACGATCACATAAGTATCAATCAACTTCTTTCATCATCGAACTAGGGTTGTTATTCAACACATTATTATTATTACTGTTGACCCACAGTGTGACCGACACGAACTGGGCCCATATCCGTGGGTGCGGCTATCGATAGATTTAACACACAGACTCTGCAGAGGTAGCGCACTTTACCCCCACTACGGAACCCTGGCCTAGCACTCCCATTCGGGTGGACCGAAGCATTCCGACGAAACCCTCCCTTTGTGATGGCACTCTCCTGGCCACTCCGACCATCTCCCTCTCAAGGCTAGGTCTTGGGTGGCCCCGTGTCTACCAAAGACACCAACGGCCACCATCGTGGCAAAACGGTCCCAAACAGAGACAAGGATCCATAAAAACAAAAACAAGCACACAAGGTTATGTCCGCCTACCTGATCAGGGTAGCGCGCGCCCATAACCTTCCCTCGCGGGAGGCACCAGTGAGAGGCATAACAAAGGACCGAGTTAAGACCTCCCCATAAGGTAAGTGTGATTGCACTGGAAAAAGCTTGATTGGGTGGCACCATGACTCAGCCAACAGTTGTTCAAGTTTATTATTATTTGGTTAAACTTGAATACAAAATGCCGAGTCATAATAAAATAACATGATGCAACTACAATGCATGAACATGATATCAACATAAGCATGGGGGTGCATCACAATAAACGAGCATAACAACAACATTTAACCATTTATCCAGATGACCATGGCATACTTACGAGCATGAATATCACAACTAGAACACTAATCATAGCATAACATGACCACTAGCATCAACAGGAAATATCATGTAAGAACATATCAATAATACTACCATGCAAGCTTTTAACCAACTAGATGCAAAGGAACAGACATAACAACGGTACTCGGAACAGACGACAGTCATGCACTGGAGACCATAACCAACATGTACTGCTACCAAGCATGTCATATGAAAGTAATACTAGCAAGTAGAACATAATAACCAGGTGCATAAAAACATAGCATGACGGTAAACATCGGTCCATAAGCACAACCGAAATAACGACAGGAGCAGTAAAGCAAACAAACAGTTATTAAAGATTCAAGTTGAAAACCAATACTTCTGCATGGCTATCATGCAAATGGTGGTTGTGGCTTGCCTGAGGATGAAGAAGGTTTCAGGGAGAAGTGTGGAAAGATCACGGAAAGCATCGCCGGAAAGGGTTCTCTGTAGGAAGGGTCTGATTAGGGGCAGGGGAAAAATTGTCATTTATAGAATATTGAAACATAGTGAAAATTATGGGAACATAACGGGTTCGACGAGACGAAGTCGTGAGCGTTGGATTCACCTCGATCGGAGCTACGGGCAAAAAGATATAGTTGTTGTTCTGCTAGGGACCTTTCTGTAAGAAAAATCCACACAAACAGGCCCTCGGCCAGAAAAACAGAACGCGCACCCCAGGAAAAACGCTTTTTCCTTGCGGAAACATATTACAGGATGAAACAGAGAGAAATACGCTTTCAATAAAAGAAAACGAACAGTCGCAGAAGGAGAATCGAAATACGCTTTCCAGAAATAGAAAGCGTACTCATTGGAAGTACGTCGCCACTTATCTTACGTGGCGGGGCTGGGTCAACGTGTGTGGCTGCTAGGTGGGGTCGTGTGGGGAGAGGGGCCCTCCTGGCCTCTCTCTTCTTCTTCCTCGCCCTGCTCACGCACGGGACAGAGGAGGCAGGGGAGGGCGTGTCACCGGCGACGGGTCGGCCGGCTTCGGCCGTCTCCGGCATGGGCGGAGCCACCGGTGGGCTCGGGAGGCCACGTCGCTTCCATTCAGAGAGGAAACGGCCGCCGGGGAGAGCTAGGGCGGCCGTGGCTTGGAGATAACAAAGGACATGGCGACGATGGCCATTCATGGGGTGGTGGCCAAACGTGGCTCCGGCGATGAGGCAAGTAGGTCGGGCTGGTCGCCGGAGACTGGGTGGATCTAGGGTAAGGTCACGAGGGAGGGGGAGGTTCCGACTCGAGCGAATTTAGTCCCAGTCCGGCGGCGGGAACGGCGGCCATGAGGGATGAGGAGGGGCTCTCCGGCCTGGGGAAGAAGTGGGACAGGGTCCTCGGAGCGAGGTGAGGCGAGTGGTGAGGTCGAGCAGCTAAGGGTCACCGAGAGGGGAGGCAAGACGACGAGGGGAGACCCGGACAAGCGCCAGAGCTCACGGAGACGAGGCAAAGTGCGGGGACAAGTAAAGGAAGAGGACATGGCCACGGAAGACGACGCGGTCACGGGTCAGGGTGCAGCGATGGTGACGGCTCATCGGGGAAGAAGACGGAGGGGGCAAGGTCTCCAGAGGGACGGCGACATCATGGGGAAGCTTCAGGACAAGGTTGGGAGTCGAGACAAGGAGAGCACGGATGAGCACAGCGCCGAGGTCGCGCTAGAGCGCGTTTATTGCACGCCAGGGCCATGGTCACCGCGTGAGCTGATGCATGCGGCGTGTTCTGGCCAAGCCTTCCATGTCTACTACATTTACCTTAGTGCCCTGAGTCCAAAGGCAGTAAGAGCTTGGCCCAGGGGCAAAGAAGAGAAAAGCAAAAGGATCCAGGAGACATGAACAGGAAGGTGTTTGGAGTTTCCTGTGGCTCACGCGTGTGGAGATTAAGGCTGAGCTTTCACTGGGTTTGATCACCCGCTAAGGTGATTGGGTTGGCAAGGTTTCAGCTCAAGAAAAGGAGTTTAGATGGCACTTGCTGTACAAATGCACAAACTTATGCAGAATGCAAATATTGAAGTTGCTCTCGCACAGAGCATCTAATAGAGCTGAAATTTGGCATGGTAGGGTTATTTGGGCACATGAAGATGCTTCAGAAGTTTCATACCATTTGGATAAACCAAAATGGTACTTGCTGCACAAACATCCTTACTGTCCAGGAACTTGCAAAAATTCCTGAGGGAAAATGGCTAAACAAAATATGCCCAAATTTTCTGAAACTAGGTTATATGGATAGGAGAAGGCAAGGGAAAATTTGCAGCATTGATGGAGCAAGATAAAATATACTTGCTTCACAAACTGAAAATTGGGATAGAATCAAAGAATTGAAGATGAGTTCACATGGAGGCATCACATGAGATCAACTTTGGTGAAGGGCTAAGATACGATGATATTGAGGACCATGCAAAATTGCAACTCATTTGGATATGCCTAGCTTGTACCTCCTTCACAAAGTTTCTTTCTGGGAAGAAACTTTGGAAAATCATAATTAAATAACTACTAGGCAAATGAGGTTGAATTTTCGCATGTGGAAAAATATATGGACAGTAAAAGATGTCCAAGAAGTTGGAGGGTAATTGGGCAAAGGAAAATAGCACTAGCTTCACAATGTGCCATTTAGGGCAGAATAGGAAAATGAATATTGGAGGATTATTTTGAACATGGCAAGGAAAGGTTTTGCCATATTTGATTAAGATATGACCCAAACCATTTATGAAAATTATTTCGGAATTTTAGGAGTGATGGACATATAGGTAGCTTCACAACCTAGGGCAGACAAGGTAATTCCTTTAATAGAAAAATGAATATTCCCAATAAGAAGAATATTGGGATTTGGTCCAAGGTGGAAATGGCAAGGTCTAGGAAAGGAATTGAGGATGACAAGCCACTCTGGAAAGGAAGAAGAGGGCATCTTCTTTAGTTGCCAGACCACAAAACCACGGAAAAAGAAATCTCAAGCAAAAACCTTAGAAAAACAAAAGAAAAAGAAAGGGCCAAAAATAAGGCTGTGACAGGCTGCCTGGTGAGCCGAGGCCCACAGGGAAGGGGATTGCCCTTTCTTTTTGATTTTTGTTTTATTATTATTATTTTCGGTTTATTGTTTTCTGTTTAACTTTCATTAGCATTTTTAGTTTTAGAAAATATGTATCTAGCTCTTAGATTAGCATTAGTAAATATGCCACTGCCAAAAATAATTTGACACTGAAAATAAAATAGTTTAGTATTTTATTAAATATAAAAGACATTTAAATAATTTATTTTTCTACTCTTTTATTTATTATAGTTTATTTAAACATTTCACAGAAAGATGATTCCTTCACCAATATTCTCTATGGAATATTTGGCACATTTAGAACACTTTTGTTTTGACTTCTGAAAACTTTAATGTTTGGCCTTTTTTAAAATTTGAATTGTGGTTGGGGTCACACGAGGATTAGAACAGTAATGTGATAACATGGCACCATCCATAGGGGATTACTGTTGCAGGATTCTTGGGGTGTTACAAATCTCCTCCACTACAAGAAATCTCGTCCCGAGATTTAAGCGGGCAGTAAAGGGGTATAAGGACGGAAGCCTGGAAGGATTGTCATCCGGTAATTTTCTCACGGAAGAAGGCTTAGCAGCATCCAGGAATATATCTAGAATGATATAAAGAGGTCCAACATATTTTAATCAGGCAGGCATTGCAACTGATGCCTAAAACAGATGATAAAGAGTTTCAGAGCAATGAAGAATAAGGTTGCACCTGATAACATAATGAAACATGGTAGAGGAACTAGTTCGTGAATTACATACGAAGCCAAGCGGAAAGAATACTTCGGAATCAAGAATGTACAAGAGAGTCAGGTTCCGATCCCATGGAGTGATGACCCACAAGTGTAGGGGATCTATCTAGTCCTTTCGATAAGTAAGAGTGTCGAACCCAACGAGGATCAGAACGAAATGATAGGCAATTTTCAGTAAGGTATTCTCTGCAAGCACTGAAATTATCAGTAATATATAGACTTGTGATAAGGTAATTTGTAACAAGTAACAAGTGGTAAAAGTAAATAAGGTGCAACAATATGGCCCAATCCTTTTTTAAACAAAGGAAAACCCTGGACAAACTCTTATATTTAAGGAAAGCGCTCCCGGGGATACATGAGAATTATCGTCAAGCTAGTTTTCATCATGCTCATATGATTCGCGTTTGTTACTTTGATAATTTCGTATGTGGGTGGACCGGTGCTTGGGTGATGCCCTTACTTGGACAAGCATCTGATAACCCTCAACCGTAAGGGATCGAGATAGTCTTCGCGGGTAAGAATAACCCAATTTATTGATTCGACACACGGGGAGCCAAAGAGTATTTATAAGCTTTGAAAGTTGAGTTGTCAATTCAACCGCACCTGAAATATACTTACTTGCAACAAAGATAAATGGTAACAGTGATATGATAGTGATGATAGTGATAGTAAAAGTAAACAGCAAAAGTAAATAGTAAAGGTAAATGGTAAAAGTAGCAACTAGTGACAAGCAGGATTTAAAACACTGTAGGCTAGGGAGATGGATGGTTGGGCGCTGCATGGATGAGATAGCTTCTAACTTGGGGCACGACACACGGAAAAGTAATAATCATCTAGGCAAATATCAAACATTAGGCATGTATCCCGTAGGTAGTTGTACGTGCTTGCAATAAGAACTTGCACAACATCTTTTGTCCTACCATCCCGCTACGAACGGGGCCAAAAGGAACTTATGGAGATTAAGGTGCTCCTGTCAAAGAGCACCAGAACAAAGCAATGAACTCAATGGATACATGTAATCCTCAAACTACGGACCATCCCCTTTGGTGTCCCAAGCTGTCACTTTTGGGATCGCCGGTTCCGAACCGTAATAGGTGCAAACAACTCATATATAGGATCACGAACACAAATATATTCATGCAAACACATATGGTTCAGATCTAAGATCATGGCACTCGGGCCCTAAGTGTCAAGCATTAAGAATAACAAGTTGAAGCAAAGATGATAAACACCATAGTAGATGATAGGCAACATGCCCCCAACGATCTGACAAACTATTACATGATCTAACTCATCCAATCCCTACCATCCCCTTCGCCTACAGCAGGGGAATTACTCACACATGGAGGGAGAAGTCATGGAGGGATGATGGAGTGGTGATGATGATGACGATGGCGACGATCTCCCCTCTCCGGAGGCCAATTCAGCCTCCAGATTAGCCCTCCCGAGGAAGAACAGAGGGTGGCGGCGGCTCCGCGACGGAAAACTGCGAAAGAACTTCTGATCTGGGTTTTCGTGTCGCGAGTAAAAATACGAGGCAAAGTAGGGCACCAGGGGGTGTGGGCCCCACCCAGGCGACCCCCCGGCGCGGCCCAGGGGGGGCGCCCACAGGGTGCCTGGGCACCCCCTGGCCCCCCTCTGGCCCCACTTCTGGCTCCTGGTTCCTTCGGGTGCGTGGATTTTCAGTGATTTTTCGTGGATTTTTCTGAGATACTTAAAAATCCGTTTTCCTGCACACAATAAAACCATACAGGCAGCTCTGCTGAAAACAGCGTCAGTCCGGGATAGTTTAGTTCAAATCATGCAAGAATGAGGTCAAAACAATATCAAAAGTGTTTGGAAAAGTAGATACGTTTGAGACTTATCAACTCCCCCAAGTTTAGCATATTGCTTGTCCTCAAGCAATTCAGTTCAACGAACTGGACGCGACAAAGAAAACTTTGACAAACTCTTTTGCTTCATTAGATGTATATAAGCATGTACTACGAAAAGTTTAGCAAGTATTGAAACAGTACTTATGAGGACAATGCAAGGAGCAATCCTTCTTTCAAGTAACCAGTCACAAATACTTAAAAGTAAATAATATGTTACTGAAAATCAAGACAAGATTACATTGCACATAGCTTGAGCATATTAGGGTGGTATTCCGCTAGTCTCCATGAGTGAAGCAAAACATAAATGCAGAGACTCCTCCAGAGTTTTTAAAGGAGACTAGAACTAAGAATTTCAGAATAAATCATATCACAAGTATGCAGAAGACAATGTAATACTTTGGGACAATGCACATTACACTCAGAATGACAATTATGCTCTCATAGTTGGTGCTTTGAAGAAAGAAGGTGAAGACTCTCGAACCGTGGCTTTTGTTGGCAAAGTTGAAAACCCGTGATCGGAAACAAAAACTAAACATGTACCAGAGCTCTTGGTTTTAAAAACAGAGATAAAAACGTTTTGAGAGGTGCATATTTCGTCAACGAATGCTAGCAGATAACTCAATCACTTCTTGAGCTGGACAAGTTTCGAGGAACGGCTCCCGCATGAGGACGATCACGTCCTCTTAATCTCCTTTGTTTATCACTGCCAAAGTATTCTGATTTCTCATGAACAAAGCGTGAAGGAGGGTTTGTTTGTTATATTATCTTTTTGAGCCGGGCGCACTCAATGCCAGTTCCTTCTTGTATTAAGGGTTTGCTCATTAGACATGCAATCCAGGGGTGAAACTTGTCCAACTTAAAAAGATCATGAATTAACTACTACTTCCTCATGAGCTAAAACATAGGCACAAAAAGAGAAATGCTTTTGATTAATTTCGAGATGGTACACGAAAGTCTTCGTTAGGAATGGCAGGTAAATACCATGTATAGGAAGGTATAGTGGACTCATATGGCATAACTGGTTTTAAGGATTTTGGATGCACAAGCAGTCAGTCCGCTTAGTACAGGTTGAAGTTTAGCAAAAGACTGGGAAGCGACCAACTAGAGAGCAATAACGGTCATAATCATGCAGAGCGACAAAGCAACATTGAATCGGGCATGAAAGTGATATAACTATTCTGAAACTCAAAGATCATCAAGGCAGAGTAGACTTTTTACTCTTAAACATGTGTAAGCATGTGCCAAGTCAATCCAAAAATTATCTAAAGGGAAATACCACCTTAGTAAACCAGACTATGAACAGTGCAATGCATGTAGATCATTTCAATAACACATTATATACTCTAGTTATTCGAGACTAGTCACAAGGAAAGCATGAACCACTGATAGAGAATTGTAAACATAGCACTATGTCGCTACAAGCTGGTCTCTAGATCATAAGTACAGGCATATGTACAAAAGTAGAAACAAAAAGAGTTCATACCGGTCTTCCTTGTTGATTCCCTTCGGGCGATCTTCGTCATTACTGCTTGTCACTTGCACGATCGAACGTAGGAAATATAATTAAATGCCATCACGGACTCGAGCTGAACTCTGAAAACAAAGCAAACTAAAGAGAGAAAGGAAATCTTTTTGGATTTTTCAAAGGTTGAATAAAAGCAAAAGAAAGAGAAAATCTTTTTGTTGTTTTTGCAAAGAGAGAAATAAATAAGAACGGGCAAAAACTTCGAAAAGATCAATGTGAATAAAACGGATAATACAATGGAAAAGTAAGAGGGGCACGTACTCCCCGAAGCTTAGGCTTTTGGCCTAAGTTGGTAGTAGCTACTGCCCCGAGGAGCCTCCTGCTCCGGGGGTATGGTGGTGAGTCCAAGGGTCGTAGAAGGATGCTGGCGCGTACACCGAACTCCTCAGAGTCTCCCACGAGGAAGGTTCCGAGCGCCAAACAGAGGAAGAACCTTCACCAAACTCGGTGGCGGTCTCTTCCTGAAAATGTGGTAACTCACCGTGCTTCTCCTCGTCGGGCACAACCCCCTCCATGGGGTTATGAAACTGATGCTGGACCATGAACTCATCGAACTGGACAACATCAAAGGACCATCCGTTCCTGCGAGAAAAATCAAACAAAAGAGGTGCAGGTAGACGGATCTCGCGTTCCGCGGTAATTCCGAAACGCAAGATATAAACAAGATTATCAAGCTCAGAACCCATGGTGAAAAACTTATGCCTTTTCATAGCAGCAAGATCAAAGCTTAAATAAGTAAAAGGATTATCATCAGGGTGTGGGGTGCCTCCAAGATGTTCTAAGATAAGTGTGGCATAAATGCCACCATATAAGTCCCCCTTGTTACCGTTCATAGCAAGGCGTCGAGCAATTAAGGCACCCAGATTATAATCAGACCTCCCTGAGAGGGCTGCCGCCAGGATAGCAATATCCGGAGCAGAAATGTTGCTCGTGTTGTCACGAGCCAACACCCCTCCGGCAATATAATATGCAAAATACCTGAGGTGAGGAAATAAGATGTTGGAGATCTTCGACCGATGAATATCCCTCGTACCCATGCTGCCGAGAGAGTTGATGACGGTTTTCAGCTCGGAGGGCTGAGTGGCCATCCTAGCCGTCCTCCCAACGTTCGGCACACCCTAGCAGTCGATGGTGATGAAGGAAATATGCCCTAGAGGCAATAATAAAGATGATTATTTGTATTTCCTTATATCATGATAAATGTCTTTTATTCATGCTAGAATTGTATTAACCGGAAACTTAGTACATGTGTGAATACATAGACAAAACATTATGTCCCTAGTATGCCTCTACTAGACTAGCTCATTGATCAAAGATGGTTATGTTTCCTAGCCATAGACATGAGTTGTCATTTGATCAACGGGATCACATCATTAGGAGAATGATGTGATGGACAAGACCCATCCGTTAGCATAGCACTATGATCGTTTAGTTTTACTGCTATTGCTTTCTTCATGACTTATAAATGTTCCTATGACTATGAGATTATGCAACTTCCGAATACCGTAGGAACACCTTGTGTGCTATCAAACGTCACAACGTAACTGGGTGATCATAAAGATGCTCTACAGGTGTCTCCGAAAGTATTCGTGGTGTTGGCATAGATCAAGATTAGGATTTGTCACTCCGAGTGTCGGAGAGGTATCTCTGGGCCCTCTCGGTAACACACATCATAATAAGCCTTGCAAGCAAAAGACTAATGAGTTAGTCACGAGATAATGTGTTACGGAACGAGTAAAGAGACTTGCCGGTAATGAGATTGAACTAGGTATAGAGATACCGACGATCGAATCTCGGGCAAGTAACATACCGATGACAAAAGGAACAACGTATGTTGTTATGCGGTTTGACCGATAAAGATCTTCGTAGAATATGTAGGAACCAATATGAGCATCCAGGTTCCGCTATTGGTTATTGACCGGAGATGAGTCTCGGTCATGTCTACATAGTTCTCGAACCCGTAGGGTCCGCACGCTTAACGTTTGATGACGATCGGTATTATGAGTTTATGAGTTTTGATGTACCGAAGGAGTTCGGAGTCCCGGATGAGACCGGGGACATGACGAGGAGTCTCGAAATGGTCGAGACGTAAAGATCGATATATTGGACGACTATATTCGGACATCGGAAAGGTTCCGAGTGATTCGGGTATTTTTCGCAGTATATGGGCCTTATTGGGCCATACGGGAATAGAGGAGAAAGGCCAAAAGGAAGGAGGCGCGTGCCCCCCCTCTGGTCCGAATTGGACAAGGGGTGCAGCCCCCTTTTCCTTCCCCCTCTCCACCTCTTTCCTTCTCTCCTACTCCGGAAAGGAAAGGGGAATCCTACTAGGACTTGGGAGTCCTAGTAGGACTCCCCACACTTGGCGCGCCCCCTCTAGGGCCGGCCTCTCCCTTACTCCTTTATATACGGGGGCAGGGGGCATCCTAGGACACACTAGTTGAATTGTTCCAGCCGTGTGCGGTGCCCCTCCACAGAAACACACCTCGGTCATACCGTCGCAGTGCTTAGGCGAAGCCCTGCGCCGGTAGATACATCATATCCGTCACCACGCCGTCGTGCTGACAAAAACTCTCCCGTGAAGCTCAACTGGATCAAGAGCTCGTGGGACGTCATCAAGCTGAACGTGTGCTGAACGCGGAGGTGCCGTACGTTCGGTGCTTGATCGGTTGAATCGCGAAGAAGTTCGAGTACATCAACCGCGTCACTTGACGCTTCCGCTTCCGGTCTACGAGGGTACGTAGACACACTCTTCCCTCTCGTTGCTATGCATCTGGTAGATAGATCTTGCGTGATCGTAGGAAAATTTTAAAATACTACGTTCCCCAACAGTGGCATCATGAGCCAGGTCTATGCGTAGATTATATGCATGAGTAGAACACAATGAGTTGTGGGCGATACTAGTCATACTGCTTACCAGCATGTCATACTTTGATTCGGCGGTATTGTGAGATGAAGCGGCCCGGACCGACATTACGCGTACGCTTACGCGAGACTGGTTTCACCGTTACGAGCACTCGTTGCTTAAAGGTGACTGGCGGGTGTCTGTCTCTCTCACTTTAGCTGAATCAAGTGTGGCTACGCCCGGTCCTTGTGAAGGTTAAAACAGCACATACTTGACGAAACATCGTTGTGGTTTTGTATGCGTAGGTAAGATCGGTTCTTGCTAAGCCCGTAGCAGCCACGTAAAACTTGCAACAACAAAGTAGAGGACGTCTAACTTTTTTTTGCAGGGCATGTTGTGATGTGATATGGTCAAGACATGATGAGTTATACGGTTTTGTATGAGATGATCATGTTTTGTAATGTTATCGGCAACTGGCAGGAGCCATATGATTGTCGCTTTATTGTATGAAATGCAATCGCCATGTAATTGCTTTACTTTATCACTAAGTGGTAGCGATAGTCGTAGAAGCAATAGTTGGCGAAACGACAACGATGCTACGATGGAGATCAAGGTGTCGCGCCGGTGACGAAGGTGATCATGACGGTGCTTTGGAGATGGAGATCAAAGCACAAGATGATGATGGCCATATCATGTCACATATTTTGATTGCATGTGATGTTTATCTTATTATGCTTCTTATTTTGCTTAGAACGACGGTAGCATTATAAGATGATCCCTTACTAAATTCCAAGGTATAAGTGTTCTCCCTGAGTATGCACCGTTGCGAAAGTTCGTCGTGCCGAGACACCACGTGATGATCGGGTGTGATAAGCTCTACGTTCAAATACAACGGGTGTAAGCCAGTTTTGCACACGCAGAATACTCGGGTTAAACTTGACGAGCCTAGCATATGCAGATATGGCCTCGGAACACTGGAGACCGAAAGGTCGAGCGTGAATCATATAGTAGATATGATCAACATAAGATGTTCACCATTGAAACTACTCCATCTCACGTGATGATCGGACATGGTTTAGTTGATTTGGATCACGTGATCATTTAGATGACCGGAGGGATGTCTATCTAAGTGGGAGTTCTTAAGTAATATGATTAATTGAACTTTAATTTATCATGAACTTAGTCCTGGTAGTATTAGCATATCTATGTTGTAGATCAATAGCTCGCGATGTTGCTCCCCGTTTATTTTTATATGTTCCTAGAGAAAACTGAGTTGAAAGATGTTAGTAGCAATGATGCGGAATCGTTCCGTGATCTGAGGATTATCCTCATTGCTGCACAGAGAATTATGTCCTTGATGCACCGCTAGGTGACAGACCTATTGCAGGAGCAGATGTAGACGTTATGAACGTTTTGACAAAAGCTCGGTATGATGACTACTTGATAGTTTAAGTGCACCATGCTTTACGGCTTAGAACCGGGACTTCAAAAACGTTTTGAACGCCACGGAGCATATAAGATGTTCCAAGAGTTGAAATTAGTATTTCATACTCATGCCCGTGTCGAGAGGTATAAGACTTCTCACAATACTTTGCCTACAAGATGGAGGAGAATAGCTCAACCAGTGAGCATGTGCTCAGATTGTCTGGGTACTACAATTACTTGAATCAAGTGGGAGTTAATCTTCCAGATAAGATAGTAATTGACAAAGTTCTCTAGTCACTATCACCAAGTTAGTAGAACTTCGTGATGAACTATAATATGCAAGGGATGACGAAAGTAATTCCCGAGCTCTTCACGATGCTGAAATCGGCGAAGGTAGAAATCAAGAAAGAGCATCAAGTGTTGATGGTTAACCAGACCACTTGTTTCAAGTAAAGGGCAAAGGGATAGAAGGGGAACTTCAAGAAGAATGACAAGCAAGTTGTCACTCCCGTGAAGAAACCCAAAGCTAAACTCAAGCCTGAAACTAAGTGCTTCTACTGCAAAGGAAATGGTCACTAGAAGTGGAACTGCCCTAGATATTTGGCGGATAAGAAGGATGGCAAAGTGAACAAAGGTATATTTGATATACAGATTATTGATGTGTATTTTATTAGTGTTCATAGCAACCCCTCGGTATTTGATATTGGTTCAGTTGCTAAAGAGTAGTAACTCGAAATGGGAATTGCATAATGAACAGAAACTAGTTAAAGGATGAAGTGACGATGTGTATTGGAAGTAGTTCCAAGATTGATATGATCATCATCGCACACTCCCTATACTTTCGGGATTAGTGTTGAACCTAAATAAGTGTTATTTGGTGTTTGTGTTGAGCATGAATATGATTTGATCATGTTTATTGCAATACGGTTATTCATGTAAGTTAGAGAATAATTGTTGTTCTGTTTACATGAATAAAACCTTCTATGGTCATACACCCAATGAAAATGGTTTGTTGGATCTCGATCGTGTGATACACATATTCATAATATTGAAGCCAAAAGATGCAAGGTTAATAATGATAGTGCAACTTATTTGTGGCGCTGCCGTTTAGGTCATATTGGTGTAAAGCGCATGAAGAAACTCCATAGTGATGGACTTTTGGAATCACTTGATTATGAATCACTTGGTGCTTGCGAACCATGCCTCATGGGCAAGATGACTAAAACTCCGTTCTCCGGAACCGTGGAGCGAGCAACAGAGTTGTTGGAAATCATACATACTGATGTATGCGGACCAATGATTGTTGAAGCTCGCGGCAGGTATCATTATTTTCTAACCTTCACTGATGATTTGAGCAGATATGGGTATATCTACTTAATGAAGCACAAGTCTGAAACATTTGAAAAGTTCAAAGAATTTCAGAGTGAAGTGGAGAATCATCGTAACAAGAAAATAAGAGTTTCTACGATATGATCGTAGAGGTAAAATATTTGAGTTAGCGAGTTTGGCCTTCAATAAAAACAATGTGAAATAGTTTCACTACTCACGCCACCTGGAACACCACAGTGTAATGGTGTGTCCGAACGTCATAACCGTACTTTAATAGATATGGTGCGATCGATGATGTCTCTTACCGATCTACCACTATCGCTTTTGGGGTTACGCATTAGGGACAGCTACATTCACGTTAAATAGGGCACCATCTAAATCCGTGGAGATGACACCGTATGAACTGTGGTTTGACGAGAAACCTAAGTTGTCATTTCTTTAAGTTTGGGACTGCGATGCTTATGTGAAAAAGTTTCAACATGATAAGCTCGAACCCAAATCGGAGAAGTAAATCTTCATAGGATACCCAAAAAGAAACTGTTGGGTACACCTTCTATCACAGATCCTAAGGCAAGGTCTTTGTTGCTAAGAGTGGATCCTTTCTAGAGAAGGAGTTTCTCTCGAAAGAAGTGAGTGGGAGGAAAGTAGAACTTGATGAGGTAATTGTACCTTCTCCCGAATTGGAAGGTAGTACATCACAGAAACTCGTTCCAGTGATTCCTACACCAATTAGTGAGGAAGCTAATGATGATGATCATGAAACTTCAGATCAAGTTTCTGCTAAACTTCGTAGATCAACCAGAGTTCGTTCCGCACCAGAGTGGTACGGCAACCCAGTTCTGGAAGTCATGTTACTAGACCATGATGAACCTACGAACTATGAGGAAGCGATGATGAGCCCAGATTCCGCAAAATGGCTTGAGACCATGAAATCTGAGATGGGATCCATGTATTAGAACAAAGTATGGACTTTGGTTGACTTGCCCGATGATCGGCAAGCCATCGAAAATAAATGGATCTTCAAGAGGAAGACCGACGCAAACGGTAATGTTACTGTTTGCAAAGCTCGACTTGTTGCGAAAGGGTTTCGACAAGTTCAAGGAGTTGACTACGATGAGACTTTCTCACCCGTAGCGATGCTTAAGTCTGTCCGAATCATGTTAGTAATTGCCGTATTTTGTGAAATCTGGCAAATGGATAACAAAACTGCATTCTTTAATGGATTTATTAAAGAAGACTTGTATATGATGCAACCAGAAGGTTTTGTCAATCCTAAAGGTGCTAACAAAATGTGCAAGCTCTAGCGATCCATCTATGGACTGGTGCAAGCATCTCGGAGTTGGAATATACGCTTTGATAAGTTGATCAAAGCATATAGATTTATACAGACTTGCGGTGAAGCCTGTATTTACAAGAAGTGAGAGGGAGCACTACAACCTTTCTGATAAGTATATGTGAATGACATATTGTCGATCGGAAATGATGTAGAATTTTCTGGAAAGCATAAAGGAGTGTTTGAAAGGAGTTTTTCAAAGAAAGACCTTGGTGAAGCTGCTTACATATTGGGCATCAAGATCTATAGAGATAGATCAAGACGCTTGATAAGACTTTCGATGAGTACATACCTTGATAAGATTTTGAAGTAGTTCAAAATGGATCAGTCAAAGAAGGAGTTCTTTCCTGACTTGTAAGGTGTGAATTTGAGTAAGACTCAAAGCCAGACCACGGCAGAAAAATATAGAGAGAATGAAAGTCATTCCCTATGCCTCAGCCATAGGTTCTATAAAGTATGCCATGCTGTGTACAAAACACGTTGTGTACCTTGCCATGAGTTTGGCAGGGAGGTACAATAGTGATCCAGGAGTAGATCACTGTACAGCGGTCAAAATTATCCATAGTAATTGGATGACTAAAGGAAATATTTGTCGATTATGGAGGTGATAAAGAGTTCGTCGTAAAGGGTTACGCCGATGCAAGCTTTGACACTAAATCCAGATGGCTCTAAGTATCAATCTGGATGCGTATTGAAAGTGGGAGCAATTAGCTAGAGTAGCTCCATACAGAGCATTGTAGACATAGAAATTTGCGAAATACATACGGATCTGAATGTGACAGACCCGTTGACTAAATTTCTCTCACAAGCAAAACATGATCACACCTTATTACTCTTGGGTATTAATCACATAGCGATGTGAACTAGATTATTGACTCTAGTAAATCCTTTGGGTGTTGGTCACATGGTGATGTGAACTATGGGTGTTATTCACATAAACGATGTGAACTATCGGTATTAAATCACATGGCGATGTGAGCTAGATTATTGACTCTAGTGCAAGTGGGAGACTGAAGGAAATATGCCCTAGAGGCAATAATAAAGATGATTATTTGTATTTCCTTATATCATGATAAATGTCTTTTATTCATGCTAGAATTGTATTAACCGGAAACTTAGTACATGTGTGAATACATAGACAAAACATTATGTCCCTAGTATGCCTCTACTAGACTAGCTCATTGATCAAAGATGGTTATGTTTCCTAGCCATAGACATGAGTTGTCATTTGATCAACGGGATCACATCATTAGGAGAATGATGTGATGGACAAGACCCATCCGTTAGCATAGCACTATGATCGTTTAGTTTTACTGCTATTGCTTTCTTCATGACTTATACATGTTCCTATGACTATGAGATTATGCAACTTCCGAATACCGTAGGAACACCTTGTGTGCTATCAAACGTCACAACGTAACTGGGTGATCATAAAGATGCTCTACAGGTGTCTCCAAAAGTATTCGTGGTGTTGGCATAGATCAAGATTAGGATTTGTCACTCCGAGTGTCGGAGAGGTATCTCTGGGCCCTCTCGGTAACACACATCATAATAAGCCTTGCAAGCAAAAGACTAATGAGTTAGTCACGAGATAATGTGTTACGGAACGAGTAAAGAGACTTGCCGGTAACGAGATTGAACTAGGTATAGAGATACCGACGATCGAATCTCGGGCAAGTAACATACCGATGACAAAAGGAACAACGTATGTTGTTATGCGGTTTGACCGATAAAGATCTTCGTAGAATATGTAGGAACCAATATGAGCATCCAGGTTCCGCTATTGGTTATTGACCGGAGATGAGTCTCGGTCATGTCTACATAGTTCTCGAACCCGTAGGGTCCGCACGCTTAACGTTTGATGACGATCGGTATTATGAGTTTATGAGTTTTGATGTACCGAAGGAGTTCGGAGTCCCGGATGAGACCGGGGACATGACGAGGAGTCTCGAAATGGTCGAGACGTAAAGATCAATATATTGGACGACTATATTCGGACATCGGAAAGGTTCCGAGTGATTCGGGTATTTTTCGCAGTATATGGGCCTTATTGGGCCATACAGGAATAGAGGAGAAAGGCCAAAAGGAAGGAGGCGCGTGCCCCCCCTCTGGTCCGAATTGGACAAGGGGTGCAGCCCCCTTTTCCTTCCCCCTCTCTACCTCTTTCCTTCTCTCCTACTCCGGAAAGGAAAGGGGAATCCTACTAGGACTTGGGAGTCCTAGTAGGACTCCCCACACTTGGCGCGCCCCCTCTAGGGCCGGCCTCTCCCTTACTCCTTTATATACGGGGGCAGGGGGCATCCTAGGACACACTAGTTGAATTGTTCCAGCCGTGTGCGGTGCCCCCTCCACAGAAACACACCTCGGTCATACCGTCGCAGTGCTTAGGCGAAGCCCTGCGCCGGTAGATACATCATATCCGTCACCACGCCGTCGTGCTGACAAAAACTCTCCCGTGAAGCTCAACTGGATCAAGAGCTCGTGGGACGTCATCAAGCTGAACGTGTGCTGAACGCGGAGGTGCCGTACGTTCGGTGCTTGATCGGTTGAATCGCGAAGAAGTTCGAGTACATCAACCGCGTCACTTGACGCTTCCGCTTCCGGTCTACGAGGGTATGTAGACACACTCTTCCCTCTCGTTGCTATGCATCTGGTAGATAGATCTTGCGTGATCGTAGGAAAATTTTAAAATACTACGTTCCCCAACAGGTGAAGCTACGGCTCTAGTAACTCAATCAGAGTGTGCGGGCCTCCTCTTCTCAAGCCACCATTTTGCCCTTCCTAACAAACTCATTTCTGATTTTTTTTATAATTTACAAAAACGAGGATTAAAACAAAGTGAGCTAAGGCAAACTACTCAACTCACTTGCCCAAGGCATAAACTTGCATCAAAACTTGAAAAATAACTTTCTACATATGCATGCAAGCTCATCTATACAGCACCAAGAACTACTAAATACTCACAAATGAAGCCACCAATCAAAAATCTAATTGGAGGGGTGGAGGAGTCACATACAAGGGAGTATTTGCTCAAAATTTCAGCTCAAATGATGGGCTGTAGAGAGAGATCGAAGAATCGCCTCCAAGAACAGCAAGAACACAAGAACAAGTGCAGAACTCGGGTTTTTGGAGAAAAAGAGAGAGAGAGGAAGAAGACATACCTGGAGGGGGGCCCTGTGGGCGCGGCCAGGGGCTGGGCCGCGCCAGCTGGCCGCCTGGGCCACTGGTGGGTCCCCCTGGCTGGCCCCAGGACTTTCTGGGTCTCTCCCGACGTGGAAATTTTTATTTTAATTTTTCTGGAATTTTTCTGAAAACTTCACTATTGAATTTTTTTCGAAGTTCAAAAAGCTGCGAAACTCTCTGAAAACTTGAAGCAGTTAGTAGTATTGTGAAGCTTCAAAAACATAAATACTTGGTACAGCAAGTAGGACAAAACTAAAAACAAATGAAAACGTAACAAGCTCAACTTTTTATCCATATAAAACATGTTTACTAGTAAGGTTGATCAAGTCTTACCAACAAACAAGCGATATATAGAGCAAAAATTCTCACCTCTTACGAAGTAATCACTGAACCTTTACTTTGATGGACATTGTCCCCACCATGATAGTTTTTTATTTGTGAGGCACATGTAGTGGACAGTCCCATTCTCCAATTTTCACGGTCTCGATATTCTCTATAGAGTTGACGGCATGCCTCCTGTCGATCTTCTTTGGAAAATATACCGTGTGTTCTTTATCATTCACATGGAAGGTAACCTTCCCTTTATTGCAATCAATAATAGCACCTGCAGTGTTAAGAAAAGGTCTACCAAGAATAATGGACATGCTCCCATCCTCGGGCATGTCAAGCACAACAAAATCAGTAAGAATTAAACAATTAGCAACTTCTACGGGAACATCCTCACAAATACCTATCGGAACAGCGGTTGACTTGTCAGCCATCTGAAGGGAGATATCTGTAGGGATTAGTTTCTCTAAACAAAGCCTCTCGTAAAGAGAGAGAGGCATAACTCCTGCTCCAAGATCACATAAAGCAGTTTTGACATAATTATTCATTATGGAGCAAGGAATGGTGGGTATACCTGGATCACCGAGCTTCTCAGTAATCTTGCCACTGAAAGAGTAGTTAGCAAGCATAGTAGATATTGCATCATTAGGAACTTTTCTTTTATTAGTGACAATATCTTTCATATATTTTGAATAAGGAAGTAACTTAATAGCATCAGTCAAAGGGATTTGAAGAAAAAGAGGTTTAATCCACTCACAAAACATATTATAATGCTCTTCTTCTTTAGATTTGATGGACTTACCTGGAAAGGGCATGGGTTTCTGTACCCATGGTTCTCTTTCCTTCCCATGTTTTCTTGCGATGAAGTCTTCTTTAGTGTACCTCTTTCGTTTGTCAGGTGCTTCTTCTTCTCGAACTTCAGGCGGATCATTCTTCTCATTATCATTACCTTCAGGTTCAGCACTGTCTTCAGTCTCAGCATCGGAGATAGATACGCTGTTAGGATCAATAGTTGGCTCTTCATCTGCAATAGGACCATTAGAATTGTCAGTCTCCTTATGTTTCTTCTTTTTCTTTGGAGAGCCAACAATTTCTTCTTCCTGCATTTGAGAATCCTGCTCGATTATCTTCGGATGTCCCTCTGGATAGAGAGGATCTTGAGTGCTAGTTCCTCCTCGGGTCTTAATCCCGAAAGCCTGCAAATTATCTTGTTTGGCATTGTTAGCAAGCAAATCTCTTTGCACATTAGAAATTTGGTCAAGCTGAGTTTGAACCATTTGAAAATGCTTCACAAGACATTGAACATCATTAACTGTTCTATCAAAAACATCAAGCAGTCTTTTGATAGCAAGGGAATTATCATGCAATTGACTTTCTATCCTCTCATTAAAATGATTTTGTTTCATAATAAAATTATCAAACTCATCTAAACATTGATCAGGAGGCTTACCATGAGGGATGTCACTTGCGTTGAAATCTAAAAGTGAGTGTACCTCTACCATAGGAGGGTGAGTAGTAGGCTCACACAGCTTCTCAATAGGGGGTAGATTCTTCACGTCTTCAGTTTTAATACCTTTCTCTTTAATAGACTTCTTTGCTTCTCGCATATCTTCGGGGCTTAGAACAAATATGCCCCTCTTCTTTGGTGGTGGAGGTGGTTCAGGGACGGACCAATCTTCATGGTTTTTGGCAATCCTGCCCATCAAATCTTCCGCATCGTCCGGTGTTCTTTTCCTGAAAACACAACCAGCACAACTGTCCAAATAGGACCTGGATTCATCAGTTAGACCAGCATAGAATATATCGATTAATTCATTCTTAGGAATTTCATGTCCTGGTCTAGCCCGAATCAGACCGCAGAACCTCCCCAAAGCTTTAGGGAGGGACTCATCCTGCAACTGTTTAAAGTTATAAATTCTTTGTAAAGCAGCATGTTGCATGTGAGCAGGAAAGTACTTATCAACAAAAGAGTGAGCTAAGTCTTGAGGACTCTTAATAGAACCGCATGGGAGTGAATCATAGCATGCTTTAGCACCTTCCTTCAAGGAGAAAGGAAGGAGCTTGGTGATATAAAAGTATCGTATCTTCTCATCTGTGGTAAACAGGCCACCTAACTAACCGAGTTTAGTCAGGTGTGCAATAGCATCATCATTTTCTCTGCCATAAAAGGGGTCAGCTTCAACCATAGGTATAAGTGAAAGATCAACAGAGAAATCATAATCAGGAGCATCAATGCATATAGGAGATGTAGCAAATTCAGGATCAGGAACGGTTTTGTTCTTCAAAGAGTGTTTTTCAAATAGTTTCTTAATAACTTCAGGGTCAGAGCCAGAAAACTCTGTCAGTTCCCTGCATAAATCTTCATCAAGCATATAGTAATCATCATCAAGGAGCCTCTCTTTGAGTTTACTCAAATCAGGATAATCATAAGTTTCACCAATAGGGTAGCGAGTAACAGGAAGTTCAATTCCAGACTTTTTAGCAGCAGCAGCAATTTGTTTCTCAAGAGCATAACCAAGCAAACTAATATCATCAAAAGTAGTAGAGGCATCATCAAGAGTATCGGACATAGTAACAGATTCAGTAGGAGCATCATGTGGTGGTGGTGAGGCAAACTTACTCATAACGGAAAGTGAATCAAGTGTAGCACTAGTGCTCAGAGCAGTACCTCTTCTTGTAGTAGATAGTAAGATTGGAACCTTGGGGTCTCCTTTCTTACCCATAGTGGATGAAGTGCAGCAGGTAGGATACCTCAAGTAAACTTGTAAATATTGCTATGCACCCCGGCAACGGCGCCAGAAAATGGTACTTGATAACCCTCAACCGTAAGGGATCGAGATAGTCTTCGCGGGTAAGAATAACCCAATTTATTGATTCAACACACGGGGAGCCAAAGAGTATTTATAAGCTTTGACAGTTGAGTTGTTAATTCAACCGCACCTGAAATATACTTACTTGCAACAAAGATAAATGGTAACAGTGATATGATAGTGATGATAGTGATAGTAAAAGTAAACAGCAAAAGTAAATAGTAAAGGTAAATGGTAAAAGTAGCAACTAGTGACAAGCAGGATTTAAAACACTGTAGGCTAGGGAGATGGATGGTTGGGCGCTGCATGGATGAGATAGCTTCTAACTTGGGGCACGGCACACGGAAAAGTAATGATCATCTAGGCAAATATCAAACATTAGGCATGTATCCCGTAGGTAGTTGTACGTGCTTGCAATAAGAACTTGCACAACATCTTTTGTCCTACCATCCCGCTACGAACGGGGCCAAAAGGAACTTATGGAGATTAAGGTGCTCCTGTCAAAGAGCACCAGAACAAAGCAATGAACTCAATGGATACATGTAATCCTCAAACTACGGACCATCCCCTTTGGTGTCCCAAGCTGTCACTTTTGGGATCTCCGGTTCCGAACCGTAATAGGTGCAAACAACTCATAGATAGGATCACGAACACAAATATATTCATGCAAACACATATGGTTCAGATCTGAGATCATGGCACTCGGGCCCTAAGTGTCAAGCATTAAGAATAACAAGTTGAAGCAAAGATGATAAACACCATAGTAGATGATAGGCAACATGCCCCCAACGATCTGACAAACTATTACATGATCTAACTCATCCAATCCCTACCATCCCCTTCGCCTACAGCAGGGGAATTACCTACACATGGAGGGAGAAGTCATGGAGGGATGATGGAGTGGTGATGATGATGATGATGGCGACGATCTCCCCTCTCCGGAGGCCAATTCAGCCTCCAGATTAGCCCTCCCGAGGAAGAACAGAGGGTGGCGGCGGCTCCGCGATGGAAAACTGTGAAAGAACTTCTGATCTGGGGTTTTTGTGTCGCGAGTAAAAATACGAGGCGAAGTAGGGCACCAGGGGGTGTGGGCCCCACCCAGGCGACCCCCCGGCGCGGCCCAAGGGGGCGCGCCCACAGGGCGCCTGGGCACCCCCTGGCCCCCCTCTGGCCCCACTTCTGGCTCCTGGTTCCTTCGGGTGCGTGGATTTTCTATGATTTTTCGTGGATTTTTCTGAGATACTTAAAAATCCGTTTTCCTGCACACAATAAAACCATACAGGCAGCTCTGCTGAAAACACCGTCAGTCCGGGTTAGTTTAGTTCAAATCATGCAAGAATGAGGTCAAAACAATATCAAAAGTGTTTGGAAAAGTAGATACGTTTGAGACGTATCAGCATCCCACTTATGATTAACCTCGATTGCAAGCATATGCAACTACAAAAGAAGTATCATGGTAAACCTAACCATAGCACGAAACATATGGATCCAAATCAGCCCCTTACGAAGCAACGCATAAACTAGGGTTTAAGCTTGTGTCACTCTAGCAACCCATAATCTACTTATTACTTCCCAATGCCTTCCTGTAGGCCCAAACAATGGTGAAGTGTCATGTAGTCGACGTTCACATAACACCACTAGAGGAAAGACAACATACATATCATAAAAATATCGAACGAATACCAAATTCACATGACTACTTATAGCAAGACTTCTCCCATGTCCTCAGGAACAAACGTAACTACTCACAAATCATATTAATGTTCATCATCAGAGGGTTATTAATATGCATAATGGATCTGAACTTATGATCATCCATCAGATAAACCAACTAGCATCAACTACAAGGAGTAATCAACACTACTAACAACCCACATGTACCAATCTGAGGCTTTGATACAAAGATTGGAATCAAGAGATGAACTAGGATTTGAGAGGAGATAGTGCTGATGAAGATGTTGATGAAGATAACCCTCCCCAAGATGGGAGAGTTTGTTGGTGATGATGATGGTGATGATTTCCCCCTCCCGGATGGATGTTTCCCCGGTAGAATAGCTCCACCGGAGCCCTAGATTGGTTCCGCCAAGGTTCCGCAGCGAGACGGCGGCGCTTCATCCCGAAAGCCTCCTTATGATATTTTCCAGGGCATACGACACCTTATATCAGAAGACGGGCATCGGGTGGCTGCCAGGTAGCCCACAAGGCAGGGGGCGCGCCTAGGTGGTAGGGCGCGCCCTCACCCTCATGGACAGTGGGTGGCCCCCTCTGGTGCTTTCTTCGCCCGATATTTTTTATATATTCCAAAACTGACTTTCATGGAGTTTCATGGCTTTTTGAGTTCTGCATAATAGGTCTCCAATATTTGCTCCTTTTCCAGCCCAGAATTCCAGCTGCCGGCATTCTCCCTCTTCATTTAAACCATGTAAAATAAGAAAGAAAAGGCATAAGTATTGTGACATAATGTGTAATAACAACCCATAATGCAATAAACATCAATATAAAAGTATGATGCAAAATGGACGTATCAATTCCTCCAAGCTTAGACCTCGCTTGTCCTCAAGCGGAAGCCGATATCGAAAAATATGTCCACATGTTTAGAGATAGAGGTGTTGATAAAATAAAATACGGACATGAGGTCATCATGATCATTTTTATAACAGCAACATATATATATATATATATATATATATATATATATTGTCATATGATTTCTTATGCTAAAGTAACAATCTATTGACAATGTCAAGTATGAATCGGGAACTTCATTGAAAACTAACAAACTGTGATCTCAGTCATTGAAGCAATTGCAATTTATCATAACATCAGAAAGAGTCAATATAAGAGCCTTTTAGCAATTCCACATACTCAACTATCATTTAGAGTTCCACAATTGCTAACACTCACGCAATACTTATGGGTATGGAGTTTTCATTGGATACAGTGAAAGATAGGGGCTTATAGTGTGGCCTCCCAACCTTTTACCTCAAGGGTAATGTCAACAATAATAGTTTATGATAACTTACATCCAATTGGGTATATATGTCAGGACCTTTCCAACACAATGTGCTTGCCAAAGGATAAAATGTAAAAAGGAAAGGTGAAGATCACCATGACTCTTGTATAAGATATAAGGCAAGAACAATAGATAGGCCCTTCGTAGAGGGAAGCAGAGGTTGTCATGTGCTTTTATGGTTGGATGTACAAAATCTTAGCGCAAAAGAACGTCACTTTATATTGCCACTTGTGATAAGGACCTTTATTATGTAGTCTGTCACTTTTATTGCTTCCATATCACAAGATCGTATAAAGCTTATATTCTCCACACTAATAGATCATACATATTTAGAGAGTTGCAACAATAACAACTTACTTGAAGGATCTTACTCAATCCATAGGTAGGTATGGTGGAGTCTCATGGAAAAACTGGGTTTAAGGATGTTTGGAAGCACAAGTAGTATCTCTACTTTGTGCAAGGAGTTTGTCTAGCATGAGGGGGAATGGCAGACTGTGACGCCCTGAGACCGATGCGCCAGGTGTCAGTCAGTTATTCCTCGTCGTTGCCATGTCATTTGCTTGCCTCTTGCACTTTGTCATGTCATCATGCGCATTTCATTAGCATGTTTTCAAAACTTGCATCCGGTTGTAGTTGACTGTTTCCCAGTTCTCTCCTTGTCCGTTCTGAGCCCAGACACACTCGCACGCGCCCGCGGCACATCCGAATATTTATTTTATAAGTGGCCGGAAAATCTTCTCGGAATGGGTTGAAATTTGGTGTGCGGTCTTATTATAGTGTAGGTAGACCGCCTGCCAAATTTCATCGCATTCGAAGTCCGTTTGATAGCCCAACCGTTAAACTTATAGCGGCACTATAGCCGGTTTAAACGTCGGACGTTTTCGGTGTTCCGGAGACCTATGCCGGGTTGCTTCTTCTCTCTCTTCTCGGTCCAACCACGCAGTTGTCCGCGACCGCCTAACATCTCTGCACAGCGCATAGACCCAATCATGCGCGTCTGAAACCTGCCCAAACCCTTTCCACTATGTCGTTACCGATGGGTCCAGATCATCCCCAAACATCCCTAAAACATTTCCGTTTTCTTATTTGGCCTCCCTAGCATTTTTTTTCTCGACCGCCCGATCTAAATCTGATGGTACGATCTAGCCCTCTTATAAACCTCTACTATATATAGACCACCCCTAACCAGATCTAGGCAAACCACCTAATTTCTAGGGATCCTACCCTAGCCGCTAGCGCACTGTCTATTGTCTTCCTCGGGTTCATCCCTGATTCAAAATCCTCCTCGTTTTTTTCCACCAACCAACCCGAGCTCCTCCCCATCGATTCAAGCCAGACGTCGCTAATCTGCATCCATTCCGCCTCCCCAGTCGACCGCAAGCCAGGAGCCCGAACTCCTCCTTCGCGACCCGCAGCCACCCCGCAGCCGTCCAACCTCGCCGAACCTGCACGGCACACCCTCCGGCGACCCAGCCATGGTGACCTCCAGGACCGGCCATGTTCGTGCTTCTCCTCCTTTCGTTAACATCCGCCGGCCTCTGCTCATCTCCTGGTATCTCTCTGGTTCTCTGTAACAGCCGCCGCTGCTACCGTTCCCCTGCCCGGGAGCCTCGGCCTCCTCTGCTCCTACACCTGAGGCCCGAGCTCAGCTCGACCTCGTCCGCCCAGCTCCCTCGCAGCAGCCGGATCTGGCGCCTCACCGATGAACATTGTTCTTGACCGGACCCACCTTGGATCTTCCACCTTCGTCCGTGGTCGCCTCCGGACGCATGCCTGCATCGCGTGAAGACGACGCGCCAAGTCCCCTGCCTCGCCTCTGCTTCAGGCATGCGCTCGGTCAACCACGACCTCGCTCTCCAGTGCCGCTTCTCCCGTTGACCCGCGCGCCAAGGCCTCTCCAGATCCAGCGCAGCCAAGCCTCCCTAGCCGGCCTGCATCCCGCAAGGCCCAGCTGCCCGGCCTCCGAAGCCCAGCCTCTCCAGCGCCCGGGCCTTGGCCCATGGTGAGCAGCACCCCTGCCCAGTTCAGTCAGTTCCAGCCCAGCTGTTTTTTTTTTCTGTCCAGCTATTTTTCCTTTCAATCCAGGATTAACTGTTTTACATAAAAGTCCCTCTTGTTCATGCATTTAATATCTCACAAACCATGCATCATATGCAAAAACTTTATATATGAAAAATGCTTAGATTTTTTTGTATATTAATAATATGCCACTTTCACCCCTGTTTAAAATGTTTAAAATGATGTTTGTTTAAATTTGCTCAAATAACATGTTAAAATGGTTTATTTCATAACTAAATAACCGTAGCTCCAAATTTAATAAACTTCATATCTAAATGGGGTAGAAAAATGTGTAGAATAACATGGTGCATTTACTTTTTCTGTTTAATAACTTTAAAATATGTTTTAGGCAGAACAATACCAAATTCATAAATATGCACATGAGGAGTTTCCGGAATTGTTGTTGTTATTTCCGGCCTCATTTAAAATGACTAAGTATTTAGTTTACTTTTGCTTCACCTCTTGCCATGTTAACAAACATTTAATCTTATCTTGTAAATAAACAAGAGTCAACTAAATAAATAAAATGTGTTGTTTCGTCAATATGCAACTCGTTGCATATGAGCCCCACTTAACTTGTAGTATTTGTTTGTGCACTTTGCCATGCCATGCATATTTAAACCGGACATGCATCATACTTGGTTGTGCATCTTATGCCATGTTTATGCTTGTGTGATCACCATGTTGTTTGCTTCTTTCCGGTTTGTTTCTCTCATTAGCTCCGGTTTTGTTCCGGAGTTGTGAGGATTCGCTCGACTACGTTGCTCCGTATACTTCTTGGACTTGTTCTTCTTCCTTCGGGATTCCAGGAAATATGACCATCCCCTTGGATACCTTTACTATCATTGCCATGCTAGTTGTCTCGATGCTATCGTTATATGTCGCGCTACCCATCATTTATTGTTAGCCCCTCTCCTTGTTGCCATCTAACCTCTAACCTTTGACACCTTCCCAGCAAAACTGTTGTTTGGCTATGTTACCCGCTTGCTTAGCCCCTCTTATAGTGTTGTTAGTTGCAGGTGAAGATGAAGATGTTCCATGTTGGAACTTGATGTTTTGGGAATATCACAATATATCTTATATATCTTAACACACCTATATACTTGGCAATGGGTGGAAGGCTTGGCCATTTGCTCGGTGTTTTGTTCCACTCATGCCACCTTAGGAGCTGATAAATCGGTGTTATGTTCCTTGATTTTGCGTTCCTTACACGGTTGGGTATATGGGGACCCCTTGACAGTTCGTCTTTGAATAAAACTCCTCCAGCAAGGACTAACATTGGTTTTAATTTGCCTCATAATAACAACTTAATTAATTAATTAATTTGCATAGGGGGTCATGTCACCGAGGATTCTTCTACATAACAGGGGGGGCCAATGCTGATGGTGTTGGTCCCAAACTAGAGCCACTTGCGGTGCCACCCAGTTATCTGGGGTCTTCGGTTGTTGTACGTATTGCTCATCCGGACGTGGCCTGAGACGAGATACGCGCGGCTACTATTAGGGTGTCGGCACGCCGGGGAGGTCTTGCTGGACTTGTTTTACCATTGTCGAAATGTCTTGTGCATCGGGATTCCGAGTCTGATCGGGCTGTCCCTAACATAAGGGGTGATATTATTATTACTTCTGCTAATCATTAGAGCTTGTGATGGGCTAAGTTGGGACACCCCTACAGGGTTATGATCTTTCGAAAGTCGTGCCCGCGGTTATGTGGAAGATTGGAATTTGTTAATGTCCGGTTGTAGAAAACTTGACAGAGGACCCAAAGTAAAACACACAACTGTGTGAGTAACCATGACTGTCTCTTTTCACTTTGAGAAGAGAACACGGTGGGGTTATGCTTGACTCGTAGGTAGTTCAGGATCTTTAGCGATCATTACTAGTTTGCGACCGCTTGCGTAGATGCTCATCTTACTCTTGTACTCGTAAGTTAGCCACCATATATTGCTTAGCCGCTGGTGCAACCTCACCACTTAACCTCACCTTACCCACTAAGCTTTGCTAGTCTTGATACCCATGGTTATGGGATTGCTGTGTCCTCTGTGGATCACAGTTACTACAACACCAGATGCAGGTACCGCTGAGAACAATGCAGGAGTTGGTTCAAGAACTTCACTGGAAGCTCTATGATGAGCTTGGCCGTATGAATGTGACGTTTTCGACGATCAGTAGTGGTTCCTACTAGGGGCGATCAGACCTTGTGTTGCTTTAATTATGGTATCTTTCATTTGGATCTTCATCTGTAGTCAGACTGTGATGTTATTTGGATGATGAATGTTTATGTAATGCATTGTGTGATGTGGCGAGTGTAAGCCAACTACTCTTTTGCAATTTCATCCCTCTTTTACATGAGTTGTGCAAACATACCATTCTTGAGATCATTCTAGTATGATATTATGCCTCTAAGTCGTGCATCGACACGTGGGAGGTATAATCTCATACTGGGCATTACAAGTTGGTAATCAGAGCCTTCTCTGACCTAGAAGGCCCCACTGATTGATCGAATCAGTGACGGTTGAGTCTAGGCACACACTTGAAAATGTTTTGAGTCCTATATATATATATATATATATATATATATATATATATATATATATATCGGAGAGTAGGATTTCTTTTTACTCCTCATCCCTTATCACTCTGGTGAGGACTCCTGACGATTTCTCTATCTCTTCTACTCTCAAAAATTAACTAATTTTTTTTAGGATCACGCGAGTATTGTTTGAATTGTTCTGATGTCTTTGTGACGAGAACATTGTTCTCGATGCCTCCTTTCATTTAGGGGTTGTGGTAGTGTCCCGGGGAGTTGAGCTCCGAGGTGTTGTCGTCACAAATATATCGCATCAGTTCTGGAATACTTAAGACGGCCGACATCGAAAACTCTTCTATGTGGTTAGTGGAAAGATAACCCCGACATCACCCAGTACTGGGGAGGTAGTTCGGGAGTATTGCCATAGCTTGTATAGCAGATGCGTTTCGAAGGTCCGAGGTAAACGGTTTCCGTAAATAACTGGTTATGTGTTGAAGGATGGATACAGCTGGATGTAGGATTAGAGTTGAGTGCGCGATGCTTCCCGTGTATCCCCAACACCTGATTGCATAACTGGAAATTTTCGGAAATTAATAGGTGGGTTCATCTAGTAGCTTGTAGGCATTCTTCCAACGAATGCATGATATGGAGTTCGGGGTTCAACATTGAGTGAAGTGGTTTTATGGGCGTTGTTCCGATCGGGAGTTGCATCTTAAAGGGTCCTTGGCTATGCTGATCCAGGGATTGCAAAACCCTTTTGTAACACGTTCCATGAGCTTTCAGCACGAACATGTGGAACGAAGCTTCTATCTTGTATTTGTTCTATCTGCTCCTTGTTGTTTTTATTTATTTACCTTTTGTTCTCCCAAGTGGCTTCTCGAGAAGATTGTTGTACCATTAAGCTACGGAATTCATTCAGTCAATTCTCTGTTCGAATGATATTGTTAAGATAATGTTGCAACATATCTATCCTTTGTTTTTGTTTTGATTCTGGTATTCTAGTTGCTTCGATGTCAAGTGTTGATTCCATACCTTTCCTAATCGGTGATCTCATATTTCTATGAGAGTGCTAATCCTTCTTGATCATCGAGATTGTTATGTTAAATTCTTTTCAACTGGCATGCTTCTCTTCAAGTTAATTCGATCCTTTCAATATGTGCAAGACCAATTCTGGGTTTTCTCAACGGTGTCTGTTTCATTCATCCCAAGTTGTCTTTGTTTCTCCCCACCCTCCCACCCATTTCTTATGGAGACCGAATTCTTAATCAAGTGTCCTTATATTCATGTGATGTTTCTTCATTCCTTCGTTCAATTTCACTATCCCATGATTTCTCAGGAAGATGCTCAGGAAACTTCAAGTTCATCATTCTCCGTTCTTGTTTCTTCTCCGGTGGATGTAATTCAAGCTTCGTTGTTGATTATATCCTTCCTCTTGTTTCACATGTTGGAATTTCTTATCCGAAGTCTCTCTTGCTTATTCAACTCTCTCTAATTGTTATCCGGAGTGTTCAAGGTATCTCAGAAGATTCATATTTCCATTCTTAATCCGTTCAAGCTATTTTTTGAGGATTGTCATCTTATTCAAGCCATTTAATTCAACCGGTGCAACATCTCTTAAGCAATATTTTTTAACGGTGATTTCTTTTGAGTGGGCCCTAACCCACAGGTTTTTTCCCAGGATCTTACCTGACTCTTCTAACTTCTTTTTCCAAAGTGTGACGTAAGATTGATTTCCATCAGTCACATGCCTTCTCCAAGACTGTTTTCAATTACTTTCATCTTTAGCTCCACCTTCCTCTTGTCATTCGTCCGGAGTATCTCGAAATTCTTCATGGTATTTCTCGTCGTTCTTCTCAACATTTGAAGATCGAAAAAGATTGTCCCTTAAATCTTGGCCCGTTCTCTTGAAGATTCGTGGTTCTAGCTTCATACCATCCTCATAAGTGTGTTCAATTGTGAGAATTCTTTTTTTAGACTCATCCGAAGCATTTCATGAATCCTTTCCATTGTGATCCTCCGAAGGCCATCATTTCAAAAGATTTCTTCGTTCTCAATTTTCAACTTCGCCCTCCAACTATTCTTTATTGATGCCTCTTCGTTCGTCTCCATATTCTTCCGGTGCTTTGTTCAAGTATTCTTTAATGAGTCCACGATTTCTTCGTCTCTTGTATCTAAATTTCCTCAAGTGCTTATTCTTCCCGGTGGATTATTCTTTTTCATCACCCGGTTTCAATTTTTACGGTGGTTCATTGAAGATTACTCTTTCATTGTTATCGTATCAATTCATTTGTTCTTTTCATAATCCTACTAGTGGGTAGGTGAAGATTTAACCAAGTTTGTGCGAGATCTCTCTTTAATTCTTTGCAACAAGAATAAGTAGTATGCCAAATCCGTTGCTTGTCATCAATTTAATTTGGTGAAGGATAAGCATACAATAAATATTATTCTTAATACCTCGAAGTGATTATTCTCTTTCCAGAGCTTGTTCATCATATCATATTCTCGGTTCCAAGTTTTTCATCTTGTTTTCCGGAGCTCCAAGTTATATAAATTATATCTTTTCAAAGCACCATCTAAATCATTGCAAGGCTTCAATCTTATTCTTTTCATCTTTCACTTCTTATCCTTTTGTTACCGGAGTTCTTCATGGTGGTTCATCATGATTTAATTCATCCTCGAAGTCTTCATCAAGATTGTTGTTGGAGCTCAAGCATTCATCCTCTTGCATTTCGAAGTGGAATTCATGCTCCCTTATCTTTTAAGGTGGTGTTATGCCATTCTTGATAATTCCTTCATGATTTATGATTCACAAGTTATCAAGAATGAAATATTTAAACCCATCATCCTTATTTCTCAGGAGATCCTTTCAACCTCCCATTTTGTTTGTTGGAGTTATCTTGGGTTGTATCTCACCTAAAATCTTTCCCTAAGGATTGTTGCTATTTATGGTGCTTATAAATGACCCAGTTCCTTCATTTATCCTCCTGCAGAAACAAGTTTTCATCTTGTCGTTGATCTCAAACCAATCAATTGTTTTCCATTAGTGGCTGCTTGTCACCTCATAACTTTGGGATGTTTTCCATAAGCCCACATCAAGCTTATTGGTTTCGTTGTTGATTTTCCATCAACCCCATTCAACCCTTCTTCGTAAGGATGCTTTCAAAATTCATTTCTAGTTGAAGATGTTATTCTTCTTCGATCTTTTCACTCCATTATTCGTTCCGGAGGCTTGGTGATATTGCTCCCTTCGAACCATCATCTTATCACATCAAGATCATGGTCTTTTCTTTTCTCGTCCATTCAACAGGATTGTCGTGTCATCCATTCAAGTTCTCTCATCTTATCAAGTTTTAACTCTCTTTCAACCGGAGTGCTGTCGGAAATCATTGTTTTGGAGGCAGTGTGTGTGGTTGATTTAATCAAAGATCATCCAATCTTCTCAAGCTCATGTTAATTCCTACCATTTTTAGTCGGAGTGCCGTCCAAATTATTTCATTCTTATTCCTTCTCTATCTCGTTTTAACCGAAGTGGTTTTTAAATTCTTTTCGTGACCCTCGAGCTCTTCGTTCATGTCTTTGCAACCTTCAAATTCTCGTGGTGTCCCTCGTTCCTCCTTTTTACCGGAGTGCTCTTAACTTTGTTTATCTCTGTTGTATTCTTTCTTTAAAGATCGTTCAACCTCTCAAGGTTCGTGGTTTCACTCGTTTGTCAAAGAAGCAACTTGTTTTTACCTCTTCCTTTTCCGTTTTATCCGGTTCCATCTCCAAGATATCGGGTCGAGATCCTCTGTTAGTGTGGGAGAGTTGTGATGCCCTGAGACCGATGCGCCAGGTGTCAGTCAGTTATTCGTCGTCGTTGCCATGTCATTTGCTTGCCTGTTGCACTTTCTCATGTCATCATGCACATTTCATCAGCATGTTTTCAAAACTTGCATCCGGTTGTAGTTGCCCGTTTCCCAGTTCTCTCCTTGTCCGTTCTGAGCCCAGACACACTCGCACGCGCCCGCGGCACATCCGAATATTTATTTTATAAGTGGCCGGAAAATGTTCTCGGAATGGGTTGAAACTTGGCGTGCGAACTTATTATAGTGTAGGTAGACCGCCTGCCAAATTTCATCGCATTCCGAGTCCGTTTGATAGCCCAACCGTTAAACCTATAGCGGCACTATAGCCGGTTTAAACGTCGGATGTTTTCGGTGTTCCGGAGACCTATGCCGGGTTGCTTCTTCTCTCTCTTCTCCGTCCAACCACGCAGTTGTCCGCGACCGCCTAACATCTGTGCAGAGCGCACAGACCCCATCTTGCGCATTCAAAACCTGCCCGAAGCCGATCCACTCTGTCGTTACCGATGGATCCGGATCATCCCCAAACATCCCAAAAACATTTGAGTTTTTTTATTTGACCTCCCTAGCATTTTTTTCTCGACCGCCTGATCTAAATCTGATGGTCCGATCTAGCCCTCTTTTAAACCCCTACTATATATAGACCACTCCTAACTAGATCTATGCAAACCACCTAATTTCTAGGGATCCTACCCTAGCCGCCGCCGCACTGTCTACTGTCTTCCTCGGGTTCATCCCTGATTCAAAATCCTCCTCGTTTTTATCCACCCACCAACCCGAGCTCCTCCCCATCGATTAGAGCCAGACGTCGCTGATCTGCATCCATGTCGCCACCCGCCGTCGACCGCAAGCCAGGAGCCCGACCTCCTCCTTCGCGAGCCGCAGCCACCCCGCAGCCGTCCAACCTCGCCGACCCTGCACGCCACACCGTCCGACGACCCCGCCACGGTGACCTCCAGGACCGGCCTCGTCCCTGCTTCTCCTCGTTTCGTTAACTTCCGTCGGCCTCTCCTCATCTCCTGGTCTCTCTCTGGTTCTGTGTAACAGCCGCCGCTGCTGTAGTTCCCCTGCCCTGGAGCCTCGGCCTCCTCTGCTCCTACACCTGAGGCCCGAGCTCAGCTCGACCCCGTCCGCCCAGTTCCCTCGCAGCCGCCGGATCTGGCATCTCGCCGATGAACGTCGTTCTTGACCGGACCCGCCTTGGATCTTCCACCTTCGTCCGTGGTCGCCTCCGGACGCATGCCTGCATCGCGTAAAGACGACACACCAAGTCCCCTACCTCACCTCTGCTTCAGGCATGCGCTCGGTCAACCACACCCTCGCTCTCGAGTCCCACTTCTCCCGTTGACCCGTGCGCCAAGGCCTCTCCAGATCCAGTGCAGCCAAGCCGCCCCAGCCGGCCTGCATCCCGCAAGTCCCAGTTGCCCGGCCTCCGAAGCCCAGCCTCTCCAGCGACCGGGCCTTGGCCCATGGTGAGCAGCACCCCAGCCCAGTTTAGTCAGTTCGGGCCCAGCTGTTGTTTTTTTTCTTGTCCAGCTATTTTGCCTTTCAATCCAGGATTAACTGTTTTATAGAAAAGTCCCTCTTATTCATGCATTTAATATCTCACAAACCATGCATCATATGCAAAAACTTTATATATGAGAAATGCTTAGATTTTTGTGTAGATTAATAAAATGCCACTTTCACCCTTGTTTAAAATGTTTAAAATGATGTTTGTTTAAATTTGCTCAAATAACATGCTAAAATGGTTTATTTCATAACTAAATAACCGTAGCTCCAAATTTAATAAACTTCATATGTAAATGGGGTAGAAAAATGTGTAGAATAACATGGTGCATTTACTTTTTCTGTTTAATAACTTTAAAATATGTTTTAGGTAGAATAGTAGCAAATTCATAAATATGCACATGAGGAGTTTTCGGAATTCTTGTTGTTATTTCCGGCCTCATTTAAAATGACTAAATAGTTAGTTTACTTTTGCTTCACCTCTTGCCATGTTAACAAACATTTAATATTGTCTTGTAAATAAACGAGAGTCAACTAAAGAAATAAAATGTGGTGTTTCGTCAATATGCAACTCGTTCCATATTGAGCCCCACTTAACTTGTAGTATTTGTTTGTGCACTTTTCCATGCCATGCATATTTAAACCGGACATGCATCATACTTGGTTGTGCATCTTATGCCATGTTTATGATTGTGTGATCACCATGTTGTTTGCTTCTTTCCGGTTTGCTTCTCTCGTTAGCTCCGGTTTCGTTCCGGAGTTGTGAGGATTCGCTCGACTACGTTGCTCCGTCTACTTCTTGGACTTGTTCTTCTTCCTTCGGGATTCCAGGCAAGATGACCATCCCCTTGGATACCTTTACTATAATTGCCATGCTAGCTGTCTCGATGCTATCGTTATATGTCGCACTACCCATCATTTATTGTCAGCCCCTCTCCTTGTTGCCATGTAACCTCTAACCTTTGACACCTTCCCAGCAAAACCGTTGTTTGGCTATGTTACCCGCTTGCTCAGCCCCTCTTATAGCGTTGTTACTTGCAGGTGAAGATGAAGATGTTCCATGTTGGAACTTGATGGTTTGGGAATATCACAATATATCTTATATATCTTAACACACCTATATACTTGGCAATGGATGGAAGGCTTGGCCTTTTGCTCGGTGTTTTGTTCCACTCATGCCACCTTAGGAGCCGATAAACCAGCGTTATGTTCCTTGATTTTGCGTTACTTACACGGTTGGGTATATGGGGACCCCTTGACAGTTCGTCTTTGAATAAAACTCCTCCAGCAAGGCCCAACATTGGTTTTAATTTGCCTCATAATAACAACTTAATTAATTAATTAATTTGCATAGGGGGTCATGTCCTCGAGGATTCTTCTACATAACAGGGGGGGGGGGGCAGTGCTGATGGTGTTGGTCCAAAACTAGAGCCACTTGCGGTGCCACCCAGTTATCTGGGGTCTTCGGTTGCTGTATGTATTGCTCATCCGGACGTGGCCTGAGACGAGATACGCGCGGCTTCTATCAGGGTGTCGGCACACCGGGAGGTCTTGCTGGACTTGTTTTACCATTGTCGAAATTTCTTGTGCATCGGGATTCCGAGTCTGATCGGGCTGTCCCTAAGATAAGGGGTAATATTATTATTACTTCTGCTGATTGTGAGAGCTTGTGATGGGCTAAGTTGGGACACCCCTGCAGGGTTATGATCCTTCGAAAGCCGTACCCGCGGTTATGTGGCAGATTGGAATTTGTTAATGTCCGGTTGTAGAAAACATGACAGAGGATACAAAGTAAAAAACACAACTGTGTGAGTAACCGTGACTGTCTCTTTTCACTTTGAGAAGAGAACATGGTGGGGTTATGCTTGACTTGTAGGTAGTTCAGGATCTTTACCGATCATTACTAGTTTGCGATCGCTTGCGTAGATGGTCATCTTACTCTTGTACTCGTAAGATAGCCACCATATATTGCTTAGCCACTGCTGCAACCTCACCACTTAACCTCTCCTTACCCATTAAGCTTTGCTAGTCTTGTTACCCATGGTTATGGGATTGCTGAGTCCTCTGTGGCTCACAGTTACTACAACACCAGATGCAGGTACCGCTGAGAACAGTGCAGGAGTTGGTTCAAGAACTCCACTGGAAGCTCGATGAAGAGCTTGGCCGTATGAATGTGACGTTTTCGACGATCAGTAGTGGTTCCTACTAGGGGCGATCAGACCTTGTGTTGCTTTAATTATGGTATCTTTCATTTGGATCTTCATCTGTAGTCAGACTGTGATGTTATTTGGATGATGAATGTTTATGTAATGCATTGTGTGACGTGGCGAGTGTAAGCCAACTACTCTTTTGCAATTTCATCCCTCTTTTACATGAGTTGTGCAAAGATACCTTTATTGAGATCATTCTAGTATGATATTATGCCTCTAAGTCGTGCCTCGACACGTGGGAGGTATAATCTCATACTGGGCATTACACAGACTCAACATGTTGGGTGATCCATGTCAATATACTTTATTTCAGATATAAGGAAACATAACCCATTACGTTGTCTTCCTTGTCCAACATCAACTCTCTAGCATGTCATATTTTAATGAGTGCTCACAATCATAAAAGATATCCAAGATAGTATATTTATATGTGAAAACGTCTCTTTCTTTATTACTTCCTATTAATTGAAACGATGACCAAAACTATGTTTGTCAGCTCTCAACAACTTCTATTCATCATACTCTTTATATGTGAAGTCATTACTCTCCATAATATCGATATGATCTCTTTGATTCTTTTTGTTATTTCTTTTATTATCTAATGATCAAAGTGAGATAATCAAGCCCTTGACTCAAAACTAATCTTTATTATATATAGCTCACAGACTCGATTACATAGATAAAGATCATAAAGCAAAGCTCACAACTATGTCATACTAAACTTTATTATACTAAATCAAGATATTACCAAAAGGATCGAACTAAGAAAAATGGTAAAGATAGGAGTGTGATGGTGATACCATACCGGGGAACCTCATCAAGCTTGGCAGTTGCCAAGGGGAGTGCCCATACACATGTGATTATCTCTCTTTCTCCGGAGGTGGTGATGATGGAGTTGTTGATGATGTAGGCTTCTTCCTTAATTTGCACTTGAGGATAGAATTTTTCTCCCCTAGGTCATCGCTCTCCTGCTCAAGACTTAATATCTTTTTGCATAGTTCCTGGTTGTTCTCCTGCAAGAGGCGAAAAGGGAAAAACTCAATCTTAGGTTTCTTTGCTCTATCTGAGATGCTTAACTTTTTGAACTCCACATGCATGTCCCCAGGTTGAGGTAATGGGACTTCATCTTCATCTCAGCTCGTCTCCTCCTTTCCCATAGGACCATAGTCTTCTTCTTCCTCCATGGTCCAACCACAATGCTCCAAGTCCTCGTAGACCTTAGGGTCTGCAAGGAAATCCGCCACATAGCTTTCTCCCTTCGAATCCTGGGACGACATAATGCTCTAGTCCGCGGCAGAAACAACTCAAAACAAAAATAGAGGATTTTGGCGTGATACGGTGGTCAAAACCTTCGGGAGATTATATAATGATTTTTTACCGACCAAAAGAAGTATCATGCAAGAAAACGGAGTCTGGAGAGCACACGAGGTGCCCACGAGGTAGGGGGCGCGCCCGTGGAGTAGGGCGCGCCCTCCACCCTCGTGGGTGCCTCATGTCCCTTTCGGACTACTTCTTATTTTCCTATTTTCTTAAATATTCCAAAATGGAGAAAAATTGCCATTAGATCTGTTTTGGAGTCGGTTTACTTACCGTATCATATACCTCTTTCTTTTCGGAGTCTGAATCATTCTGAAAAGTGTCCCTTATGTATTCCTCCGGAGTTACGGTTTCGATAACATTGGTTTCAACATTTATGAGATTACGTGAGATAAAATGTTTGATTCTTTAACTGTTCACCACCTTTGGATTCATGCCTTCGAAGTTTTTGATTTTTATGGCACCGGAACAATAGACCTCCTCGATTATGTAAGGACCTTCCCATTTAGAGTGAAGTTTTCCTGCAAAAAATCTTAAACGAGAGTTTTATAGCAAAACATAATCTCCTACGTTAAACTCACGCTTTTGTATCCTTTTGTCATGCCATCTTTTAACTTTTTCTTTAAACAGTTTGGCATTTTCATAGGCATGGGTTCTCCATTCATCAAGCGAGCTAATTTCAAATAACCTCTTCTCATCGGCAAGTTTGAAATCATAATTGAGCTCTTTAATATCCCAATATGCCTTATGTTCTAGTTCGAGAGGTAAGTGGCATGCTTTTCCATAAACCATTTTATATGGAGACATGCACATAGGATTTTTATATGCAGTTCTATAAGTCCATAAAGCATCATCAAGTTTCTTGGACCAATTCTTTCTAGATCTATTAACAGTCTTTTGCAAAATTAATTTCAGCTCTCTGTTACTTAGTTCTACTTGACCACTAGACTGTGGGCGGTAAGGGGATGCAATTCTATGAGTAACATCATACTTAGCAAACATTTTGCGGAAAGCACCATGAATAAAATGTGAACCACCATCAGTCATTAAGTATCTAGGGACTCCAAACCTTGGAAAAATAACTTCTCTAAGCATCTTAATAGAGGTGTTGTGATCAGCACTACTAGTTGGAATAGCTTCTACCCACTTAGTAACGTAATCAACAACAACTAAAATATGTGTATTCCCATTAGAGGAAGGAAACGGTCCCATATAATCAAAGCCCCAAACATCAAATGGTTCAATAACAAGTGAATAGTTCATAGGAATTTCTTGACGTCTACTAATATTACCAATTTTTTTGACATTCATCACAAGACAAGACAAACTTACGGGCATCCTTGAAGAGAGTAGGCCAATAAAAACCAGATTGCAGTACCTTATCGGCAGTTCTATCTCCAGCATGGTGTCCTCCATAAGCCTCGGAGTGACAATTGCATAGGATCTATTCATGTTCATGCTTAGGTACACAACGGCTAATAATACCATCTACTCCTTCTTTATAAAGGTGTGGGTCATCCCAGAAGTAATGTCTTAAATCATGGAAAAACTTTTTCTTTTGCTAGTATGTCAAACTAGGTGGTATAAATTTAAAAACAATGTAATTAGCATAATCAGCATACCATGGAGCAGTTCGAGAATTATTTATGACAACCAACTGTTCATCAATAAAGCTATCATCAATAGGTAGTGGGTCATCAAGAACATTCTCTAACCTAGATAAGTTGTCTGCAATGGGGTTCTCAACTCCCTTTCTATCAGTAATATGCAAATCAAATTCTTGTAGCAAGAGAACCCATCTAATAAGTCTAGGTTTAGAATCTTTCTTTTCCATAAGATATTTAATAGCAACATGATCAGTGTGAACAGTTACTTTAGAATCAACAATATAAGGCCTGAACTTATCACAAGAAAATACAACTTCTAAAAATTATTTTTTAGTGGTAGCATATTTTCTCTGGGCACTGTCTAGAGTTTTACTAGAATATTGGATAATATTTAATTTCTTATCAACTCTTTGTCCTAGAACAACACCTCGAACATAGTCACTAGCATCGCACATAATTTCAAAGGGTAAATTCCAGTTAGGAGGCTGGACATTAGGTGCAGAGATCAATGCTTTCTTAAGTATTTCAAAGGCTTCTACACAATTATCATCAAAAACAAAAGGAACATATTTTTGTAAGAGGTTGGTCAGAGGCCTAGAGATTTTAGAGATGTCCTTAATGAACCTCCTATAAAACCCAGCTTGACCAAGGAAACTTCTTATACCTTTGATGTCCTTGGGACACGTCATCTTCTCAATAGCATCAACTTTAGCTTTATCAACTTCAATACCTCTTTCAGAAATTTTATGCCCCAAGACAATACCTTCATTAACCATAAAGTGGCACTTTTCCCAATTCAGGACAAGATTAGTTTCTTCACATCTCTGCGAAACTCGATCAAGGTTGCTTAAGCAAACATCAAAAGAAGATCCATAAATGGAAAAATCATCCATGAAAACCTCAGCAATCTTTTCACAAAAATCAGAGAATATAGCCATCATGCATCTTTGAAACATAGCACGTGCATTACATAAACCAAAAGGCATACGTCTATAAGCAAAGGTACCAAAAGGGCAAGTAAAAGTGGTCTTTTCCTGATCCTCTTTTGACACTTGTATTATATAGAAACCTGAATAGCCATCTAGAAAGCAAAAATGAGTATGTTTTGATAATCTTTCTAGCATTTGATCAATAAAAGGTAGAGGGTAGTGATCCTTCTTAGTAGCTTTATTTAATTTACAGAAATCAATTACCATTCTATGGCCTCTAACAATTCTTTGTGGGATCAATTCATCTTTATCATTAGGAACAACATTAATACCTCCCTTCTTAGGAATGCAATGGACATGACGTACCCACTAACTATCAGCAACTGGATAAATTATACCTGCCTCTAGAAGCTTTAGTATTTCTTTCCTTACCACTTCTTTCATCCTAGGATTTAACCGTCGCTCGTGCTCAACAACCGGTTTAGCGTCCTTCTCCAATTTTATTTCGTGTTGGCATAGAGTGGGACTAATGCCTTTAAGATCATCAAGAGTATATCCAATAGCACCACGATGCTTCTTCAGAGTTCTCAATAATTTCTCTTCTTCCTGCTCTAAAAGGTTAGCACTAATAATAACAGGATATATCTTCTTTTCATCGACATAAGCATACTTAAGAGTATCAGGTAATGGTTTGAGCTCAAACACGAGATTACCGTTGGCTGGAGGAGGATCCCCTAGAATTTCAACAGGCAGGTTGTGTTTCAATAAAGGTCACTGTTTAAAGAATATTTCATCTATTTCCCTTCTCTCATTCATATACATATCATTTTCATGCTCTAGCAGATATTGTTCAAAAGGATCTTTAGGAGGCACGACAATAGAAGCAAGACAAATAATTTCATCCTTACTAGGCAATTCTTTATCATGGGGTTGTCTATGAAATTTAGCAAAGTTCAAATCATGAGACATATCCCTAAACCAATAGTAACAACATCCTTTTTGCAGTCTATCTTATCATTAACAGTATTTAAGAAGGGTCTACCAAATATAATGGGGCAAAAGTAATCTTGTGGGGAACCAATCCCAACTAGTGAAATAGTGTCTCTATTGGCAAGCTTAATATTAACATCAATACCTTCTAGCTCAGCAGGTGCAATATCATGCATAATTTCTTCGTATAAGGAATGAGGTATTGCACTAGCACTAGCACCCATGTCACATAAGCCATGATAGCAATGATCTCCTATTTTAACATAACTAAAAGGCATGCCTACAACAGGTCTATGTTTATTTTTAGTATCGGGTCTAGCAATTCTAGCAGCTTCATCATAGAAATAAATAGCATGCCCATCGAATATCATGGACCAAGAGATCCTTAACCATAGCAACACTATGTTCAACTTTAATTTGCTCAGAGGCTGTAGGTGTTCTAGTATTACTCTTACGAACCATAGTTCAGCTTTAGCATGATCCTTTATTCTAGCAGGGAAGGGTGGTTTCTCAATACAAGCAGCAGGAATAATGGGATCAACATTATAAGTGATAGTATTTTATTCAACTTTAATAGGTTCAACAACTTTTACTTCAATGGGAGGATGATATTTAAACCACTTCTCCATAGGGAGATCAACATGAGTAGCAAATGATTCACAGAAAGAAGCTAATATCTGAGAGCCAAGTCCATATTTAGTGCTAAATTCACGGAAAAGTTGCGTTTAGATTGCGTTTAATTATTTCCAATAAATATCATCCTTAGGTGTTATACCTGACTCCTTACCTTCATCAAGATCCCAATCTTCAGAGTTGCGTTTAATTCTTTCCAAGAAATCCCATTTGAATTCAATAGTCTTCATCATAAAGGAACCAGTGCAAGAAGTATCGAGCATGGAGCGATTATCGAGAGAAAGCCGAGCATAATTTTTTTGAATAATGTTTTCACTTGAAAGCTCATGATTGGGGCATGAATATAACAATGACTTAAGAGTCCCCCAAGCTTGAGTGATGCTTTATCCTTCGTGAGGCCAAACATTATATATATAATTACGATCACGATGAACCTGATGCATAGGATAGAACTTCTGATGAAATTCCAATTTCAATCGGTTGTAGTTCAAGGATCCAATATCATCGCATAGCCTAAACCATATCAATGCATTTCCCTTCAAAGATAAAGGGAAGACCTTCTTCTTGATAGCATCCTTGGGCATACATGCAAGCTTAAATAATCCACAAACTTCATCCACATAGATTAGGTGCCAATCGGGATGCAATGTTCCATCTCCTGTGAAGGGATCACTACTAGGAAAAGGGCTGCTAGTGGCGCACCTGTTTTCGCTACTAATGGCGCACTACAGGTGCGCCACTAGCACCACGCCATTAGATTTTTTTTACTAATGGCGCACCACTGGTGCGCCATTAGTATCTGGTATTCTAATGGCGCACCACATAGAAGTGCGCCATAAGTAACAATTATTGAAAAAAATGCAGATTTTTTTTTTCAAATTTTTCGTAATTTTTTTTATTTTTTTTCGTTTTTTTCGTAATCTCAGGTCACTATGGCATAATCTCGGGTCAATATGCCAAATCTCAAGTCAAATCGCACTATGTGGTCAAACTTCCCGGAAGGTCACCCATCCTCACACTACTCCAGCCCGAGCACGCTTATCTTCGCAGTTCTATCCAACCCCAGCACCAGCTCACTTCACAGGCACTTGTTGATATATCTATCATATCAATCCTATTAAACCTTCTTGATGTCTAGGATTTTGTTCAAGTTCATGAGTATGATGAAATTTTTAAAAAATATTTTAAACTTCGCGGTCATATTACGTATCATATTTTGAAAAAAAAATCGATTTTTTTTCGAAACCAAATTTTCTTTCTGTTACTAGTGGCGCACCTAGCAAACGGTGCACCACTAGTAAGTTTGAATTTTATTCCATTTTTTCCCTCAAGATCTTAAAAGCCCCGTAACTTTTTTTGTTAGGTTTTTGGGGATTTTGAAAATGTTTAAGGGGGTTCCCTAGTTAAATTCGGATGTAACTTTTCGAGTAGATGATTTTTCATATAATTTTTTTTAATCTGAGTTCGTATGTAAAAGTTATGCCCATTTTACAAATTCCAGAGATATTTTGCAAATAAAGTAAAAATTCATATTTGTAAATTTTCCCAACAAGTAGACCACATATCACATGGGAAACTTATTTTCTTTTATTTTTTTGACATTTTCATCATTTGCTTTTAAAAAAATTAAACTGAAAAGACGGTCCACAGGGGGGGCATTCGGTGGAATTTTTGGGCCAAGTTAGTAATGGCGCACCACACACCGGTGCGCCATTACTAGTTTTGAAAAAAAATAAAAAAAATGAAACAAAATTTGAAAAAAAATACTAGGGGCGCACCGTGGATGTGGTGCGTCATTACTAGTTTAATTAGTAATGGTGCACTATCCACTTGTGCGCGATTACTAGTTTTGAAAAAAAAATTAAAAAAAATTGAAAAAAAGTACTAGTGGCGCACCGTGGATGAGGTGCGCCATTACTAGTTTAACTAGTAATGGCGCACTATCCACCGGTGCACCATTACTAGTTTAAAAAAATGAAAAAAAATGTTACTAATGGCGCACCGTGGATGTGGTGCGCCCTTAGTATTTGGACACTAATGGCACACCAACACATGGTGCGCCATTAGTATATAGTAGTGGCGCACCACATGTCTGGTGCGCCATTAGTGGCCATATCATCTATAGCCCTTTTCCTAGTAGTGGATTAGCTAACAGTTTCTCTATCACACCCGAAAGAATTTCAAAGTAAACATTTTCAGTAGGTTCAGTAGGTTGAGGAGCAAACCTTCGCTCCACTGGTCGGGGTGAAGATACCCCGAACAAGCCCCTCGATGGATTATTGTCCATAGTAACAAGTGACAATAAATTTCAGCACACTATATAAATTTTTCCTTACCAAAGGAGCTTCACTCCCCGGCAATGGCGCCAGAAAAGATTATTGATGGCCCACAAGTGTAGGGGATCTATGGTAGTCCTTTCGATAAGTAAGAGTGTTGAACCCAACGAGGAGCAGAAGGAAATGATAGACAGTTTTCAGTAAGGTATTCTGTGCAAGCACTGAAATTATCGGTAACAGATAGTTTTGTGATAAGGTAATTTGTAACAAGTAACAAGTCGTAAAAGTAAACAAGGTGCAGAAATATGTCCCAATCCTTTTTGTAGCAAAGGACAAGCCTGGACGAACTATTATATAAAGGAAAGCGCTCCCGAGGACACATGGGAATTATCATCAAGCTAGTTTTCATCTCGCTCATATGATTCGCGTTCGTTACTTTGATAATTTGGTATGTGGGTGGACCGGTGCTTGGGTGCTGCCCTTACATGGACAAGCATCCCAGTTATGATTAACCTCTATTGCAAGCATCTGAAACTACAAAAGAAGTATTAAAGTAAACCTAACCATAGCATGAAACATTTGGATCCAAATTAGCCCTTTACGAAGCAACACATAAAATAGGGTTTAAGCTTTTGTAACTCTAGCAACCCATCATCTACTTATTACTTCCCAATGCCTTCCTCTAGGCCCAAACAATGGTGAAGTGTCATGTAGTCGACGTTCACATAACACCAGTAGAGGAAAGACAACATACATCTCATCAAAATATCGAACGAATACCAAATTCACATGACTACTTATAACAAGACTTCTCCCATGTCCTCAGGAACAAACGTAACTACTCACAAATCATATTCATGTTCATCATCAGAGGGTTATTAATATGCATAATGGATCTGAACTTATGATCATCCATCGGATAAACCAACTAGCATCAACTACAAGGAGTAATCAACACTACTAACAACCCACAGGTACCAATCTGAGGCTTTGATACAAAGATTGGAATCAAGAGATGAACTAGGATTTGAGAGGAGATGGTGCTGATGAAGATGTTGATGAAGATAACCCTCCCCAAGATGGGAGAGTTTGTTGGTGATGATGATGGTGATGATTTCCCCCTCCCGGATGGATGTTTCCCCGGTAGAATAGCTCCAACGGAGCCCTAGATTGGTTCCGCCAAGGTTCCGCATCGAGACGGCGACGCTTCATCCCGAAAGCCTCCTTATGATATTTTCAAGGGCATACGACACCTTATATCAGAAGACGGGCATCGCGGGGCTGCCAGGTGGCCCACAAGGCAGGGGGCGCGCCCAGGTGGTAGGGCGCGCCCTCACCCTCATGGACAGTGGGTGGCCCCCTCTGGTGCTTTCTTCGCCCGATATTTTTTATATATTCCAAAACTTACTTTCGTGGAGTTTCATGGCTTTTTGAGTTCTGCATAATAGGTCTCCAATATTTGCTCCTTTTCCAGCCCAGAATTCTAGCTGCCGGCATTCTCCCTCTTCATGTAAACCATGTAAAATAAGAAAGAAAAGGCATAAGTATTGTGACATAATGTGTAATAACAACCCATAATGCAATAAACATCAATATAAAAGCATGATGCAAAATGGACGTATCAAGTCCTCCAAGCTTAGACCTCGCTTGTCCTCAAGCGGAAGCCGATATCGAAAAATATGTCCACATGTTTAGAGATAGAGGTGTTGATAAAATAAAATACGGACATGAGGTCATCATGATCATTTTTATAACAGCAACATATATATATATATATATATATATATATATATATATTGTCATATGATTTCTTATGCTAAAGTAACAATCTATTGACAATGTCAAGTATGAATCGGGAACTTCATTGAAAACTAACAAGCTGTGATCTCAGTCATTGAAGCAATTGCAATTTATCATAACATCAGAAAGAGTCAATATAAGAGCCTTTTAGCAATTGCACATACTCAACTATCATTTAGAGTTCCACAATTGCTAACACTCACGCAATACTTATGGGTATGGAGTTTTCAGTGGACACAGTGAAAGATAGGGGCTTGTAGTGTGGCCTCCCAACCTTTTACCTCAAGGGTAATGTCAACAATAATAGTTTATGATAACTTACATCCAATTGGGTATATATGTCAGGACCTTTCCAACACAATGTGCTTGCCAAAGGATAAAATGTCAAGACTTCTCCCATGTCCTCAGGAACAAAAGTAAATATTCAAAAATCATATTCATGCTCATAATCAGAGGGGTATTTATATGCATAATGCATCTGAACATATGATGTTCCACCGGATAAACCAACTAGCATCAACTACATGGAGTAATCAACACTACTAGCAACCAACAGGTACCAATCTGAGGCTTTGATACAAAGATTGGATACAAGAGATGAACTAGGGTTTGAGAGGAGATGGTGCTGATGAAGATGTGGATGAAGATAACACTCCCCAAGATGGGAGTTGTTGCTTATGATGATGGTGATGATTTCCCCCTCCCGGAGGGATGTTTCCCCGGCAGAACAGCTCTTACAGAGCGATAGATTGGTTCCGCCAAGGTTCCGCCTCGAGACGGCAGTGCTTCGTCCCGAAAGCCTACTTATGATTTTTTTTTCAGGGCAGAAGACACCTTATACCAGAAGATGGGCATCGGGGGGCTCCCAGGTGGCCCACGAGGTAGTGGGCGCGCTAGGAGGGTAGGGCGCCCCCCACCCTCGTGGATAGTGGGTGGCCCCGCTCTAGTGCTTTCTTCGCCCGATGTTTTTTATATATTCCAAAACTAACTTTCTTGGAGTTTCAGGGATTTTTGAGTTGTGCAAAATAGGTCTCCAATATTTGCTCCTTTTCCAGCCCAGAATTCCAGCTGCCGGCATTCTCCCTCTTCATGCAAACCTTGTACAATAAGAGAGAAAAGGCATAAGTATTGTGACATAATGTGTAATAATAGCCCATAATGCAATAAACATCAATATAAAAGCATGATGCAAAATGGACGTATCATGGAGCTGTGGGGGTGTCGATCAAAAGTAGGGAGAACAGTGGCATCTTATCGGTCACAACAGCAAGGTATGTCGGGGGATAGCCTGTCAGTTATGTCAGCGACAACATCAGTACCAAGGGCGAGGGACTAAGAGAACCATTTTCCTGCTCGTTGAATGAGGCGGACCAGTAGGCAATGTTCTCGTCCATCGGTGGTTACCGGAATGTCACCAACATTAGTAACACGGTCGTACTGACCGAATTGTACCTCAAGGTTTTTTATAAGCAGGGAATTATTTCGGCTTATAACATATAGATCACAAGAAAGGTTAAATAAACCAATGGAAAGGAAAATGAAATTATCGGATTGAACAGACCTATGAAAAGGAATATGTGTTTACACACGAGAATTGGGAGTATATCCTTCCCATGGAAAAGCAGAGCATGTTATAGATGATAGGACAACCAGTTCAAAAGCATTTAGATAAAGGGGCGAGGGAAGATTCAGGATATAACCCATACAACAGTGTTTGGGTATTATATCAAAAAACAGGTAGCGTTGCGCTTCCAGTGTTCTGGTTGATATTCGGAATACCATCGTCATGCTTCGAGGTAGCATTAAGGTTTGGGTTTGAAGATCTCAAGACATACGAAGGAATAATTTCAAGAATAACAAGGAACCCAATGTATGAGCAAAACATCATCAGGTGAGTGTTGGAGGAAGTCAAGGATGTGGTCGATGATAACACAAATCACCGAAGAGCAGGGATGGTATTTCTCACCATGAATACGATTGACATCTCAGAGGAAGTCAAAATTTTGATGTTGATCATGACACATTTGTCGAGGGGTTTCAAGGAGATGAGATTGATTAGTAAGATGCTCAAAGTTGATGAAGTGAAGTTCAATGTCAACGAAACCACAGATACGACACAAGCTCGAAACCTAGCTTGTTGTTCGAGGTGAAATGATAAGATGAGGAAGATCGACGTAAGCTTAGCTTGTCGTCGAAAGTTGCTCCAGGCATAAGGACCAGGTAGCCGGATGATATAGCCGATCAGGCTAGGAATGATGTGATGGAGTATTACTCCAATAAGAATTCACAAGAAGTAGTGTAATGACACAATATCCTCGAGATACCAGGGGTAATACTCGAAGGTAAATTAAGATAGAGGTTGGACAGACATATTGATTTGAAAAAGACAAGTACCTTAACTTGTCCGAAAATGAAATCAAAGGTGAACAATCATGGTCGGAACCATGATGGCGAAGACCGGATCCCAGATATAAGATAAACTTACACCAAATGGAATTTTTTTATGAGCAGTTTCCATGAAAAGTTCTACATCGGGTCCATGGCCATGAACACAAAGGTTCAAGGTCGACTCCCACATCTCCAAAGTATAACCTTTCATTTACTTCTCACTTTTAATGAAGTTGAAATGTTGAAATTTTATCTAGCGTAACACCAGTAGTGAGTGACCCATAGAAACTTCTGGGTTCTCGCCGATGGAAAAAGCATAGATACAACCCATCGGAGCATTGTACGAGTCTATACAACCATCAACCAAAGCAAGGCATACGAGTTCGAAAGCAAAATGTGGAAGTAAAAGCAGATGATGCAATTTACAGAAGGTATTTGCATCAGGGAAGAACTCACAATGTTATTGAATATGATGGACAGTCGATTGCAACTTGATTAGCCGAGAACCAACTCATGTCCAAATTGACGTCTGAGCCAGAAGGACGAATTCTACGAATCGATTGATGATTAAGAACATTGGCAGCATATTGATTCAAGGGATTCATAATAGTAGTATCAAGGAATATCAACGAGGATTACTTGACATATGGAACTATCCATAATGCCAGCAGGCATGAATTTCAAGAGCAAAAGGGTGTAGAGAATTTTCGGAATATCGATTAACAATGGGAATGATGTTGCGAAGCAGATGATCAAATAGGGATGAATGAATCCCTAATAAGGGCGAGGAATTATCCGCAGTGCGAAAGAAGCTGCAAAGCAGAAGCACAAGAATTCTCGGAACAAGCAAGAGTATTGGGGTAACTTGTAATCATCAAGAGCAATTGGGAATGATTGTATGAACGACACGCGTAAGTCACTATCCATATGAATATAATGGTGGTAGGGAATTGCAAATGCGGAGGTCACATGGGTCTCGGGGAAACATCGGAGAGTATCTTCAGAATCTTCTGGGGCACCAAGCGATCGTCTGGAATGAGGGGGCTCTCCAGGAGGAAGCGGTTGCGAGAACCTAATGTTTAAAGTTAGCAAAATATTTAACTTGAATAGAAGAGAGATCAGAGTCCCAGAGTAAAGATGAGGAATGAAAAATCCTAATACCACCTAATGGCAACATGGGCCCATAAGCCACACAACCATGTTAGTAAAATAGTTTTGGACTACTAGACTCAACTTCGGCCAAGGAGTTGGAAAGGGGGATTCCTACAGGCAGTCTGCTCTGATACCTACTTGTGACACCCCTAATTCAATCATACACTATTCATATATGCAAATGTGTATGATCAAGATCAGGGACTCACGGGAAGATATCAGAACACAACTCTAAAGCATAAATAAAGTCATACAAGCTTTATATTACAAGCCAGGGCCTCAAGGGCTCGAATACATAGCTTGATGGCATACAAGCATCAGTGGAAGTATCAGATATCTGAGTATAGATATTACAGAGGAACAGATAAGCCTTTAGAAAGGCGGGGCAAAATAAAAGCTACGATAGAAAGGCATAGGCCTCTTGCATAGGACCCTCCGATCCTACTCCTGGTTATCGGATGGCTCCTCGTAGAAGTAGCCACCCTCTGGGTAGTAGTGGTAGTCATCCGCGGGGGCAACGGTCTCAGGGGCTCCGTCATCTGGTTGCATCAAACGTATATGGGGGAAAAAAGAAAGCAAAGCAAACGTTGGTACTCATCCGAAGTACTCTACATGCAAGGATCTACACTACATATGCAACATTATCAAAGGAAGGATGTATATGTGGACTAGGCTGCAGAAATGCCAGAATATATGGAAGAGCCTAGTACCATCGTAGACTAGCATCATCAGAATCTTCAGCGGTCTTGCATCATTGGAAGGGTGCAAACTAGCATAAGGTAAAGTAGTAGTAGTGTCATCAACCTCGCCCAGAGATCCATCACTGACTCCCTGCGAGAAAGCAATCCCGGAGCCATACTATCCATTTCTTATCTCAAGTATCCAGTTCCAGTGGTTTAGATCGGGATACAACTTTGAGTGTCCGTTACCGTAGGACATGCTATCGATAGATGTTTTCTTCCCTACATGGGTGCACCAACTTACCAACCACGCCCGCTTAACTCCGGCGGACACACTTTACTAGGTCATGCACGGCCTCGGTCAAACGATACGCTACAACCCGACCTAAGCTTAATAAAGTGGTCAGCACGCCGGACTAAACCTATGCCCCCAAGGTCTTGGGACATCACCCCGGGAACTGCTGCATGTTGCGTGGGCGGCCGGTGAGCAAACCTAGCTACCTCCTTAAAAGGTAGGTCCTTACGCAGTCCAACTGGCACGCGCTGCTCAGTCGCATGACGTTTATTAAGCTTTGGATGATGCATAGGACGTAGAATGCCCATACTATGCCCACGTGAAGGTTAGTGCTATCAGGCTAGAGGCCACTCAGATCAAATGTCCAAATCGTAGTGGATTAGGAGCGCGCGGTAACGAGCAGAGACTCACGGTTGATGTGACCCCGTCGCACCGTCTCGAGGACTTGTGACAAGGCCTAAGAATCCCCGGCCACGCACTCGCGGGCACCCTCCGGGTCAACTCGTCCCCACATCACTCGCATCACATACTCGCGCGAGTACCCCTCAGGGCCAACCCGTCTTTATCCACTTTAAAAAGTAACAATAGTAATGTAAACGCAATCCGTGTGGCTACCACATCAAGAAGGGACCCGAGGCATCACCCTCGTTGGATTCCCACCTGATATAAACATCAATGTGAACTTAAGAGGAAATCACCCTCGAGGTTCACACTTGAGGTGTTGCACGACAACATCGTTATGGGAAGTGGAAAAGGAGGAATCACACGACCGGGTAACTACTCCACAGAGTTAGCATTAGAAGTGCTAACGAGGTTTCACCCTCGGCACTCGATAGTAATGTTGCGATGTCATACAACAAAGGGGAGTGTTGTGCGGTGCCGGGGCCTGGTCTTCAATCCCGTTAATCGGGTCTTTTGATAATCTAGCGGGGTAGTTGGGTCAACATGGGGTGTCTGATGGGCCTCTAACTAGCCTATACTAAGCAGTTTAGGATAAATAGGTAGGTAACAATAGCAGGTTACAAGATCAGGCTATGCATCAGAATAGGTAAAGCAGTAGCAGCAGCAATTTCTAATGCAAACATAAGAGAGAAGAGAATAGGCGAAATCCGAATGTTCAAAGGGGGGGTGCTTGCCTGGAAGCTTTGCGGCAAAAACGGGTCGTCTATGAAGTATCATTCCTCGGGAGCTACGCTGATACCGAGATCTACCAGAGAGAATGGGGGAAGAAACAGATAAATACACGACAACAAGAGTAATCACAAAACAAGACATGGAAAAAAGCTATGCTAGGGGTGTTCTAATGCAGTGCTACATGTTACAGACGGGGCAGGAAAATATCTGATGTTATTTTCCCTGCTCTAGGCAACTATCCGACAGGTGACCCGGAGGGGGAAGGTTTCATGTTTGCAGTGTTAGAGGCATTTAACAGCCGCACAGAGGGCATCATTGGATTCGTCTCATTTTTTGATCAACTTTCATGTATAAAGTTTTTCCATCCATGCTACGGATGAATTACTAATAATTTCTGAAGTTTAAACAATATCTGGTAACTCTGAAATTCTGCCAAGTCCGGGAATCCCGCAGTTTTTAACATCACTTAGATGTTTTTCAAAGGCTATAACTATTGTTGTGCCCATCCTATCGATTAGTGCCTTATATCAATATTGATAACTTTCGCGTGATCTACTAGATGGTATCAATTGCTTTAGTGTTAGAGTTTATTTGGTTTATCAAAACTTTGCTTGAAAAGTGCCACTTGATGTTAATTCCAGAAACCGTTAAAATATACAAACATAGGATTTTGTGATTTTCATAGGATTTAATCCGTGCAACAAATGGGTTTGGTCCAGTGGAATAAAATCGAGTTTCTCAAATATACTTTCTTCACAAATTAGTTTTACTCATGTGTAAGTGCATCTAGTGCCCCTTAGTGATTTTGGTGTGAAGACTTATAGGTTAAGGGACTAATGTGTTTTTGATTGTACACAGATCTTATAAGTCTATGAGGAGTTTGATATTTACGAAGAAAGTCGACCCCTAGAAATGTATGTCTTCAGTTGAAGACTTTGGTGTTCTTGAAGACTTTGAAAGTGAGGAAATTGGTGTGACCATGAAGACTTGGATATTCATGCGAGGACTATGAAGCGTGAAGACTTTTGTTTTTGTAGTTTCATTTTCTCTTTCTTGAGTCATAGGAAACACCGTACTGTTAAAGGGGGTCGAGGTAAAACTAAGGAAACATATTTCCAAGTGATGCTCAACTCAAAGCCTACACTACCCAATCCTTTCGAGTGAAGCCATTGGAAATCTCATACAGTTCAGTCAATTTCTTCAGTGACAGAGACGAAGCATTCTGGTCACTGAGGAATTTGTTCTAACTGAGGAGTTAGGGATTCGCAAGTGCTGATTGCCTACAATTGAGGAACATGATAGCCCAGAGGAATTTGATAGCTCAATTTCTGACCGTTGTTGTGTTATGCGCCAGCTGTCCCAAAATATCTTATCCACCTAACGATCGTATCATTTAAGGGCATTTATGTCTTATCATGTCGGGATTCTCCCTAGACTATAAATAGCCGCCCCCCTACAACCACTAGCTGGTTGGCTGCTCCGAGAGAAACTGACACTTGTCATAAGAGCAACCCATCCTCCGAGGACTTTGAGCGAAAATCATCAAGTGAGGAAAAACCCCAAACCCAAACACCTAAAACCCCAAAGTGATTGAGCGTCACCGAAGAGAGTGTTCCTGTGTGGAGCCGACGCTTGGTACCTTTGAAGACGATGAACTTCTAGACGGTTAGGCGTCAATGGTCTGGAGAATCCAAGAGAAATTGTTGATCACCGAGTGACCAAGTCTGTGAAGGTTTGGAAGTCACATGTTGATGGCTTCTCGCCCCTAGTTGGTTACCCCAAGTGGAAGGTTGAGATGTAGCGTAGCGGCAAATTTCCCTTGGCAAAGATACCAAGGATCGAATCCCGTGAGACTCCGAGGGTCGACAAGTAGGTGTCAACGGCGCCAGAAACTTAGCGGTTGACGGGACCTGCACACAGATACAAATAACTTTGCTCCCAACGAGTACAGAGAGGTTGTCAATCCCTCCGGCCTTGTTGTTTACAAAGGATCAAACACAAGAGATAATAATGATAGCTATGACTGCAACTAGGAAATAAAAACAGGAAGTAAATAGAAGGTGTGATCAGCGGTGGTAATATGGACCGGGGTCCCATGATGTTCACTAGTGATGTCTCTCTCCCAAAAGGCGATAAAACAGCAAAGCGAGGTAAACAAATTACAGCTGGGCAATTGACATGATTATGTGCGCAAACCAATGCTAACTATGCTGCAAAGAAATGTAGAGGCTCAAAAGCATGGGCGGTACGCCAAGGCAAGTAGACCGAAATCCATCTGCATCTACTACTAATCATCCACCTTGAGATATCTATCCAGAACATCTCGCTGTTATTAAGTTGCGAATCCCACCCAAAGTGTAAACTCAAAGCAACAGACAACTGCATTAAAAGAACTTTGCGTAAAGTAAACAATCCTTGCACCCGCAAGTACAAGCACCGTTGTTTTCTCCCTCGTGGCAACAGAACATCCCCTAGACTCATGTTTCTGTCACTCAAGCTAGTCATCAGGGGGCATGAACCCACAATAAAGCATAACGCTCCCTCTTGGAGTTACTACCTACTACTTGGCCAAAGCAATAAAAAGCAACTGAGAACATGCAAGAATTACTCAAGAACAAAGATATAAAAGAGGTGAATCAAATATATTACTCAAACATAATCTGAACATATTCTCATAATCCATCAGATCCCAGCAAACTCAGCAAAGCAACAGCAGAAAGATTACATATGTGCCTCGATCATGTAGGGCAGCTCATGAGGTCTAAACCATGAAGAGCAAAGAGGGGAGGAGAACATCACATAGCTACTGATCATGGACCCATGGTCCAAGGTGGACTACTCACGACTCATCCGGGAAGCGTCCATGGTGGTGGAGAAGCTCCCGGTGGTGGTTCTCCCCTCCGGCAGGGTGCCGGGAAGAGTTCTCCTGATGCTCTCGATCTTGGAAGCGCTGCGGTGGCAGAATAGAGGCGAGATCACGAAAAAGGGTTCTGTCCTCGAGGGTTTCGGGACGAGAGGGATATATAGGTGAAGGGGGCAGCCAGAGGCGGAGCAGGGGCCCCAGGCGCCCCCCTGGCGCGGCCAGGGGTGGGGCCGCGCCAGGTGGCCGCCTGGGCCTCCCCTGGCTCCCCTCTGGCCCATATTTGGCTCTTCGCGAAGCTTCCTGTACGCTGATTTTTCCTATATTTTTCCTGGAATTTTTGGAGCAATTTAATATGGGGGAAACCTGAAATAGAAAAACAGCAGAAAACAGGAACTGGCACTGTGGTGCACTGAGTTAATAGGTTAGTCCAAATATGATCAAAAGTGTATGGAAGTGCATCAATATCATAGTAATATCACACAAAAGAAGCATGTAGCAAGCAGAAATTATAGATACGTTTTGGACGTATCAACATCCCCAAGCTTAATTCATGCTCGTCCTCGAGTAGGTAAATGATAACAAGCATAATTTCTGTGTTGACATGCTACCAACCATATCAGAACTTTTTAAGTAAAGCAATAAAGGCATGTAATTCAATTCAAGTCATCACAAGCAAGAGTCTATATTAGCATTTTAACAAGCAACATAAGAACATAAAGGTGCAAGAGCTCTCGCTGTCCGTGACTCGAATGTCTCCAAATGGTGTTTGCGTGCAAGAAAGGGGATAGGGATATACGAGAGAGTAAACATAGGTTTTGTATTGTTGAGAACTTAATCTACTAAAGTTTCACACTTGGTCTTCTTTGGAATCTTATCTTGACTCATCCCCAGACCACTAGCCAGGTACAAGTCAGAATGATCCACTCCCTTTTGATATTTTGAGCACTCATGCAATGGATGAGCATAAGCAAGAAAGTTGACACTTAGGATGGCAAAGAGAGAAAAATGATGAAGGGGGAAGACAAAAAAGGTGTGAAAGGCTCACATCAATGAGGACAATCATAGGCGAGAGAAAGCCAAATGATAGATATGATGTGAGGAGTAGGGATTGCCATGCAACGGATGGACATATGAGCTAAGGTAAGCTCTCCAATGGAACTAGTGGGGGTGCATCCAACTTGCTCGCTCAAGAAGACCTAGAGCTCTTTTGAGGAGGCTCATCATTGGAATATACAAGCCAAGTTCTATAGTGTGTAGGTCCCCACATAGCTATATGCATGAATGATAATCTCTATGGAGTACAAGGTATAAGATGGAGTACGAGTGTGGATCTCTCAAAAGGAATAGTAGTGTGCCCCCTTCTCTCTTTTTATTTCTTTTTCTCTTTTTTCTAATTTTTTATTTTTTTGTGGCCTCAATGGCTCTTTCTATTTAACTCTCATTTGTCCTCTTTGGGATCTTTTGATTTTGTCCTCTTTGGGATCTTTTCCTCACTTTAGGGGCAACACTATATATATTACAAGAAGTATAGAAGATCTTTAACACTTTACAAAAGTACTCAACATAAAGAAAATGAAACTATCATGATGTATGCAAATGTATGCCTCTGCCGGTGTAGCAGGATATGCAATGATACTAGCGCGTCATGTAGCAATGATTAGGGCAAGGCCCAACTAGCATGCGGCTCATCGATCAAGCAAAAGCATGTATGACATGAAGATCAAGTCATGAGAAGATGGATGTTGCATGGCAATGTATCTCGGAAAGGCTATGGAAATGCCTTGATAGGTAGGTATGGTGGCTGTTTTGAGGAAGGATATAATGAGGCTTATGATGACAGAGCGTATCGTGCCAACGATTTGGATGCACCGGCGAAGTATGCGCCAACTCTCGAGGTGAGAAAGGGCAATGCACGGTACCGAAGAGGCTAGAAAAATATGGCTAGGTGGAAGTGTCAACTTTCGAATACTCACATTAGTCCGAAGAACTCATGCACTTATTATCGGTAACTCTCAATCTAATTAGGAGGTTCACAAAGAGACAAGTACCCCGAGGAGGAGTGTATGGGGGTTTGGTTATCCTTGCGCATCCTCGACTCATGGTACGTGAGTGTACTCTAATATTCGATCCCTCCAAAGATTAGTGATCCATCTAGTAGCTAAAGTTCTCAACTATTTTGTAGGTTTTCGAAAATAAACATGGATTGCCCAAAATACGACATCTATCACTAATAGGCTAAAGCTCTTGACACCAAAAGTTCAGACATTACTCATGGCAATACCTCAAAACTATTGCAAGTTACTACTAGAATTAAATAGCAACCTCAATTACCTACTTTAAGTTAAGACACACAACTCAGTGCAACAGGCAAACTCTCTTAACAAGATAATCATGAAAACTCAAGAGAGTTCAGCAACCAACTAAACAAAAGCTCTTTAAAAAGAAAAGCATGAAAACTAAGAGCTAAACATGACAGCAGCTATGGAAAGACAAAGAACACACACAGCAAAGATAAGCATGAAAATCTTTGTTGTGTTCTACGTTGAAGTGGAGCGTGTTTCTCTCCCACACAAAGAAAGCTGGGTTCTAACTTGTTATGAACAGCAAGCAAAGCTAAAGAAAACTAAAAAAAGGAAACTAAGAGCAAGACGCTCCAAGCATAGCACATAACGCATGAAGTGATAAAATTATAGTGGAAGGAAAGACGAACTGATAATTGTTGATGGAGAAGGGGATGCATGGGGGCATCCCCAAGCTTAGACGCTTGAGTCTTCTTGAATATTTCTTGGGGGTGCACGGGGGCATCCCCAAGCTTGAGCGTTTGACCCTCCTGAATCTTCTTTTATCATCTTCCCTCGCACACTTGAAAACTACCTTCATACATAACTCATCATAATCTGATTAGCGAGGTTAGTACCCACAATAAAATAATTTTTCCCTACTGGAAATAAAAATAATCTTGAAGAGCTACTGTTTCTCAAGATTGCCAAAAGGTTTTTGCAAAGAAAAAGCAAGCTCAAGGTTTGCAAAACGAAGAAAAGGCAAAACAGGACATAATCTGTGAAAAACAGACCAGCAGGTAGTAAATAATTTTTCCGGGGCACTTCTGCAACTTAAATCAAAAAACTCAGAACAGACGCTCGAAAGCCAATTGTATAGAGAACGCTGCCAAAAAATTTCAGATTAAAAAGATGATCTGGTGATTTTATTCGAATTTTTCTGTCCAAGGACAGAATCTGTTTTCTGGACAGCACGTCACAACTTTTGAACTTTCTTGCAATCGGAGGCTAAACTTGGCACAAAGCTAAAAAGAAAAGATACAATGATGATGCTACTGTAGTAACAAACATCAAGACACAACAAAAGCAAAATAAAACCTAATTCGTTGTGGGCTGCCTCCCAAAAGCGCTTTCTTTTATGCCTTTAAGCTAGGCATGATGCAAAAAGAGAAGATCAAGTTTTATCAAGAGTAAGAGAATAGCTAGCCCATGTAACGGACTCAAAAGGCAACTTAATCTTCTTTCTAGGGAAGTGTTCCATCCCTTTCTTGAGAGGGAATTGGAATTTTATATTCCCCTGTTTCATGTCAATGATAGCACCAACGGTGCGAAGAAAAGGACGTCCCAAAATAATTGGACATGAAGGTTCACATTCAATATCCATAATATTGAAATCAACGGGAACATAATTGTCATTGACAATGATAAGAACATCGTCGATCTTCCCCAAAGGTTTCTTTACGGAAGAATCAACAAGGCGAACACCAAAAGAACAAGGATCAAAAGGTTTCAATTCAAACATATCATACATTCTTTTGGGCATAACGGAGGTACTAGCTCCAACATCACATAAAGCATAGCAAGAGAAGTTATTCAACTTAATTTTAATCATAGGATCCCAACTATCTTCTAGCTTTCTAGGAATGGAGGCTTCTACCCTAAGCTTCTCCTCCCTAGCTTTGATGAGAGCATTAGTGATATGCTCCGTGAAGGCAAGATTAAGTGTGCTAGTGTGGGGATCTCTAGACATCTTGTGAAGAAAACCAATAACTTCAGAAAGGGTGCAATTATCAAAATCAAGGTCACTACTATCAAGTAAAGTGGTAGTGGTGTCCTTTAGGCTCACTTGTTTGGTAGCTTCTATGGTCATAGGAGTTTCTTCTTCTACGGTTGAGGTCATAGCATCACCATTAATAGGTCCAATGGGACTAGGAGTGCATTGGGTGCTAAGAGTTTGGATATCCTCAACAACTTGGATAGTAGCAACAGTGTGGTGGGTAGGAAGGCTCTTAATTCTATCTTCTTCCTCCTTCAGGGGTGCAACCACTTCAGGTTTAGCTGCCATTTGGTTTATCAAAGTGGCTTGTGTGTGGGACATATTGGAAACTTGGGTCTCAGTGATGGTGAGCCTAGTCTGGAGGTTAGAAATCTCAATATTTAGGCTCTCCAGTTGTCTACCAATGTCTTGCAAGATAGCAGTATCCTCATCTAATTGCCTCGAGAAGGTCTTGTTTTGTTCATATTGGGTGCACATGTAGTTCTTAGTGGCCTTCTCTATTTCTAGAAGTTTCTCATAACTAGGCATGTCTCTATCTCTAGGGGTGGAGTTCTTGGTGCTAGGATAAGTATTGTTGTTCCCATAGGAATTAGAGGGGAACGGTCTAGGGTTGCTACCAAAATTACTCCTATAAGCATTGTTATCGAAATTGTTTCTAGAGATAAAGTTCACATCTACTTGATCTTGAGCAATCAAAGAATTTAAAGGAACATCATGAGGATCAATAGAAGATTGCTTGGAAAGTAGAGACATGATCAAGTCAACTTTTTCATTTAGGGAGGAACTCAACTCGACAGAGTTTACCTTCCTACCTATTGGTGCGCGTTCGGTGTGCCATTGGAAATAATTGGTCATCATCTCGTCGAGAAGCTTCATGGCAGCACCAAGTGTAGTTGACATAAAGGTTCCTCCCGCGGCCGAATCTAACAAGTTCCGCGAGGTAAAGTTCGAGCCTGCATAAAAAGTTTGGATAACCATCCATATAGTCAAACCATGAGTAGGGCAGTTCTTGACAAGAGATTTCATGCGTTCCCAAGCTTGGGCAACGTGTTCATTATTCAATTGTTTAAAATCCATTATGTTACTCCTTAATTGGATAATTTTAGCAGGGGGATAGTACTTCCCAATAAAGGCATCCTTGCACTTGTCCCAAGAATCTATACTATTCCTAGGCAAGGATTGAAACCAGATTTTAGCTCCTCCTCTCAAGGAGAAAGGAAAAAGCTTAAGCTTAACAATATCACCATCTACTTCTTTGTACTTTTGCATATCACAGAGCTCAACAAAATTATTTAAGTGCAAAGCAGCATCATCTCCAGCACCGGAGAATTGATCTTTCATAACTTGGTTCAGTAAAGCAGGTTTAATCTCATAAGAAGGTGCTGAAGTGGCAGGTGTAGCAATAGGCGTGCAGATAAAGTCATTGTTGTTATGACTAGTGAAGTCACACAACTTGTTGTTCTCGGTGGAACCCATAGCAGCAGCAAGCAAGATAACTATTTTTGTGATTTTTGGTAAGGGACACTAAAGCAAAAACTGAAAGGTAAACTAACAAGACTAAAAAGCAAAGATAAAAGATAGCGTGCAACTCCCCTATCTTGAAGAGTGGAGTCCCCGGCAACAGCGCCAGAAACTTGCTTGATGGCTTCTCGCCCCTCGTTGGTTCCCCCAAGTGGAAGGTTGAGATGTAGCGTAGCGGCAAATTTCCCTTGGCAAAGATACCAAGGATCGAATCCTGTGAGACTCCGAGGGTCGACAAGTAGGTGTTAACGGCGCCAGAAACTTTGCGGTTGACGGGACCTGCACACAGATACAGATAACTTTGCTCCCAACGAGTACAGAGAGGTTGTCAATCCCTCCGGCCTTGTTGTTTACAAAGGATCAGACACAAGAGATAATAATGATAGCTATGACTGCAACTAGGAAATAAAAAAGGAAGTAAATAGAAGGTGTGATCAGCGGTGGTAATATGGACCGGGGTCCCATGATGTTCACTAGTGACGTCTCTCTCCCAAAAGACGATAAAATAGCAAAGCGAGGTAAACAAATTACAGCTGGGCAATTGACAGGATTATGTGCGCAAACCAATGCTAACTTTGCTGCAAAGAAAGGTAGAGGCTCAAAAGCATGGGCGGTACGCCAAGGCAAGTAGACCGAAATCCATATGCATCTACTACTAATCATCCACCTTGAGATATCTATCCAGAACATCTCGCTGTTATTAAGTTGCGAATCCCACCCAAAGTGTAAACTCAAAGCAACAGACAACTGCATTAAAAGAACTTTGCGTAAAGTAAACAATCCTTGCACCCGCAAGTACAAGCACCGTTGTTTTCTCCCTTGTGGCAATAGCACATCCCCTAGACTCATGTTTCTGTCACTCAAGCTAGTCATCAGGGGGCATGAACCCACAATCAAGCATAACGCTCCCTCTTGGAGTTACTACCTACTACTTGGCCAAAGCAATAAACAGCAACGGAGAACATGCAAGAATTACTCAAGAACAACGATATAAAAGAGGTGAATCAAATATATTACTCAAACACAATCTGAACATAGTCTCATAATCCATCAGATCCCAGCAAACTCAGCAAAGCAACAGCAGAAAGATTACATATGTGCCTCGATCATGTAGGGCAGCTCACGAGGTCTAAACCATGACGAGCAAAGAGGGGAGGAGAACATCACATAGCTACTGATCATGGACCCATGGTCCAAGGTGGACTACTCACGACTCATCTGGGAAGCGTCCATGGTGGTGGAGAAGCTCCCGGTGGTGGTTCTCCCCTCCGGCAGGGTGCCGGGAAGAGTTCTCCTGATGCTCCCGATCTTGGAAGCGCTGAGGCGCCGGAATAGAGGCGAGATCACGAAAAAGGGTTCTGTCCTCGAGGGTTTCGGGACGAGAGGGATATATAGGCGAAGGGGGGCAGCCAGAGGCGGAGCAGGGGCTCCAGGCGCCCCCCTGGCGCGGCCAGGGGTGGGACCGCGCCAGGTGGCCGCCTGGGCCTCCCCTGGCTCCCCTCTGGCCCATCTTTGGCTCTTCGCGAAGCTTCCTGTACGCTGATTTTTCCTATATTTTTCCTGGAATTTTTGGAGCACTTTTAATATGGGGGAAACCTGAAATAGAAAAACAGCAGAAAACAGGAACTGGCACTGTGGTGCACTGAATTAATAGGTTAGTCCAAATATGATCAAAAGTGTATGGAAGTGCATCAATATCATAGTAATATCACACAAAAGAAGCATGGAGCAAGCAGAAATTATAGATACGTTTTGGACGTATCACTTGTGAAGACTTATTACGTGTGATTCGGCGAGGTCTATGTGACCTTAGTTCAACGGGAATACGTTGAGAACTTGGTGTCTTGGACTGTGTGTCCAGGACTGGGTGTCCGGAACTGTGTGCCCTCAAGTTTAAATACCTAGCCGCCCTAAGCAGACGTACAACTGTCATAACAGTTGGAACTGGTCAAACAAATCATTGTCTTCATCAAGCCTACTGGTTATATTTCCTCAACCCTTCCATTTACTCATTCATGTGTTAATGAACTTGATATGTACTATTTGAAGACTTTGACTGAAGACTTTCTCAATTTCCTCAACCCAATTTCTTCAGTCTTCAGTCCTCAGCCTGATTATCCTGTTTACACGCTACTTGTACTCTATGCTTGTTTTCATTTCATCATGCTGACCATGCTTCTCTCTTGCTATGCTTGCACTTGAGTATTTATTCGGCTGCTAAGTACTTCGTTACTTAGGAAATTCCTCAGCTAGGATTTCCTCAGTGACGAATTTGTAAAAACGCCTATTCACCCAGCCTCTAGTCGATATAACACAATTTCATCATGTTAGCACTTGATTAGCTGTTGTTTAGGGGCTGTCAAGAGAGCTAAACGACGTAGCAGCACAAAACCTAGCTTCTACTACAGTAACTGAATGTTACTGTAGCAAAGCAGTAGCAGGCAGCGGCGTGGCTGGACGAAGGCGGGCGAGGCCGATGCCACACACGCACTGCACGCACCACACACTGCTCACGACCATGGACATCGCCATGGCCATCTGCAACAGCAGGAGGCAACGGTAGGCAGGGGCGAGCGAGGGCGCGGGTAGGGCGGCCAGGGGCGCAAGAGGGTGCCTGCGGAGGTGCAAGAGCGGTGGCCTGGTCACGTGGGCGCGGCCACTAGTAGGGGCGCATGGGCCAGTGCGGCTGCGGCCAATGGTGAGCGGAGCCGGGCATGTGGGTGGTCGGTGCAAGGTCATGTGCAGACAGGCGGTCGGGTCCCTAGGTTGCAGGAGAGGTGCTCGGCGTGCAGGCTAGGTGGAGCCGGACCGAGCGAGTAGGGCGGCCGCGGGAAGCAGTCCATCAGGCGCATGTGTAGCTCGGATGGGCGCTACTGCGTACGGGGAGGGACGCAGCCATGATGTGGTGAGCGCGAGCAGGAGCCCCACCGCAGGCACGGCAGCCTCGACGATGGAATCGAGCACGATGGTCTCGGGTTCGAGCCCAGCGACTCGTCCGAGATGAACCGAAGAATGCACGCATTGCCAGTGGATCTCTAGGAGCACGGTGGCGGCCACGGTTTAGCACGGGGTGGCCGATAGTGAGCACGGCGAGTTCGGTGGCAGAAGGATAGTTTGGCCATGGCGCGACGACGAGCACATCTAGCTAGGGATCAACGCCGAGCATTCCCGAGGAAGGGGGAGCGGAGCTCACCGTGTGGACGCACAGAGGTCCCTTGGGGGCTTAGTAGCGCAGGGGGGTGGCAAACCAGGCGTGGTGAGCTCCGATGATGCCGAGGAAGAAGACGCACAGGCGGCACCGATTCAGCTACGTAGACTCGATCCAGCAGGGAGGAGCAAGAATTAGTCCACGGCGGACCTCCCGGACGCCAACAGGCAATGCGGGGAGGCCTGTGGCCACGATGGCGACGATGGCACGGCGACTGTGTTCTAGCGATGGGGAATCTAGAGAGGGGGCGAGGCTGTGGGAGAGAGAGAGAGTGAGGTGGCAAGGGTTGCAGGTATGATCAAAGTCTCGGCTGGGTGTCCTTCCTTTGATGGGATGGACTTCCCCTACTAGAAGAACAAGATGCGCATGCATCTTGAGGCAATTGACAATGATCTTTGGTATGTTATGGAAACTGGTGTTCCCTCTGTCTCACCTTCTGTGAACACTACTGATGTGAGGAAATTCAAGCAACTCGACTCTCAAGCGAAGAATATCATATGTGGCCAACTGAGCAAATGGCAGTATGGCAGAGTGAGTGCTTTTGAGATAACAAAGCTCATACGGGACAGGTTGTCTAATGTCAACGAGGGAGTCTCAACTCAACGTGACTATTGAGTTGATGTTCTTTGCAACCTCTTCAACCGCTTCAAGAGACTTGACAACGAAAACGTTCAGCAAACCATCGATCGCCTCACTGACATCTCAAACGAGCTACATGCACTTGGGGCCACAGACATGACAGACCACAAGGTGGTTAAGAAACTACTAAGATCACTTGAATCCTCATTCGACACTCTAGCACTGATGATTCAAGAGCGTGAAGACTACAAGTTACTTGATCCAGCTGATATCCTTGAGAGGCTAAACACTCATGAGTTCCAACCAGCTGAGAAGAGAGATCTCTATGGTTCAAGCTATGATAGATCGCGTGCACTAAAGGCCAAGGCAGTTTCCTCATCTGAAGGTGAACATTCTGATAGCAGCCTTGGCGATCATGAAGAACTAAGTCAGGAGCTGGCAATGCTCATGAGGAAATTTCAAAAATTCTCAAGACGTGGTCGCTTTTGAAGATCTTCAAGAGGTGATGATGTGACATCCGACTCCTCATCTCGATATTCCAAGAAAACGACTTGCCATAAATGCAAGAAACCCGGTCACTTTATCACTGACTGTCCTCAATGGGCAAAGGAATCAAAGAAGAAGAAATACAAGGATTACAGCTCAGACGACTCGAAGAAGAAGAAGAAATCTTCAAGGTCATGATCATCAAAATCTTCAAAGTCTTCCTCCCACAAGAAGAGCAGTCTAAGAAAGCTCGGGCATTCACTAGCAAGGAAATGAACTCAGCTGAATCTGAAGAAAATGAGGAAGAGGAGGAATCTAAGGAATCAGACTTTGGTGTGGTGAGCTTGGCTCTCGCTACCGTATTCGTCAGCAAGTCCATCTTCAACACTGAGGAATATTACTTCCCCGACACTACAGACAACGGCAACGATGACTATGCTCACACCTACTTTTTCATGGCAAAAGATGCAAAGGATGACTCCATCAAAGCTACTGAGTGGGTCCTCGACAATGGATGTACAAATCACATGACCGGTGACAAGAACCTGTTGATGGACTCTGCCTAATCTCTATCTCACCTGAAGCATATCACCTATGCTCGCAAAAGAAAAAGAAAGGTATTGGGTCTAAGTAAGGTTGTAATCTCAAAAGATCGACACATGGACAAAGTCATGCTTGTCGAGTCTCTTGGATTCAACCTCATGTCTGTCTCAATGCTTTGTGATCTTGATATGGTTGTTGTCTTTGGCAAATATCCTTGTGTCATAGTCTTAGAATCTGACAATTCCAAAGTCTTCGAAGGCTTTAGGAGAGGAGACTTGTATATTTTTGATTTCTCTACAGGACCACAGCGTGCCACAAGTCTACTTGCAAAAGCTTCAGAAGGATGGCTATGGCATCGACGACTCGGTCATGCTGGCATGAGGAACTTGCACACACTGGTGAAGAAGAAGCACATTCTTGTAATTGAGGGTGTCAAATCCCACAAAGATAATCTTTGTGGGGCTTGTGAAGCTGGAAAGATGACCAAATCCAAGCATCCCTTGAAGAATATCATGACCACCACTCGTCCTTTTGAATTGCTTCTCATGGATCTCTTCGGCCCTACACATTACTCTGCATTCACAAATGCAACATCTCTTTATGGCTTTGTCATTATTGATGACTATTCTCGTTATACATGGGTGCATATCATCACATTTAAGCATGAAGTGCAGGAAATCTTCAAGCGATTTTCCTCAAGGGCCTCGACGAATTTCTATGTGCAGATCAAGCATATCCGGAGTGACAATGGAACCGAGTTCTAGAACACTGGTCTTGATGACTATCTTGATGAACTTGATATTACTCATGAGCTATCAGCCCCTTACACTCCTCAGCAGAATGGCGTTGTGGAGCGCAAGAACATGACTCTAGTTGAGATGGCTCGCAATATGCTTGATGAATAGAACATGCCTCTTCAGTTCTGGCCTGAGGCTATCAACAATGCATGCCACATCATCAACAACTCCTCAAGAAAACCTCATATGAACTACTCACTGACAAGAAACCCAATGTGAGTTATCTCAAAGTCCTCGGTTCTAAATGCTGGGTTAGAGATCCTCATCACAATTCCAAATTTGCACCGAAAGCACATGAAGGTTTTATGCTTGGTTACGGAAAGGACTCGCACACATACAAAATATTCATCAATCATCTCCACAAATTTTTTGAGACTGTAGATGTGCGGTTCGATGAAACTAATGGCTCGCGAAGAGAGCATGCCTCCTCTGTTAGGTGAAATACCTCCTAAGGAATCGACCACGGTCAAAGCTACTGAAGATATCATCCCCACAGAAGAATCAGCTGAAGAATTCATTCCTGACAATGAAGAAAATCATCCTGGTGCTCCTGAAGGAATTGCAGCTGAAGAAAATGCTCAGCTAGACAAAAGTCGTCAACCACCTCATCCTCGTGGCGCAAAAGAATTGGAGCTTGAGAAAATCGTTGATGACATCAATGCACCAGGTCCTCTCACACGCTCAAGAGCTTCACACTTATCTAACTTTTGTGGGCACTTTCCTTTTGTCTCTATCATAGAGCCCACCAAAGTTGATGAGGCATTTTTGGAACCTGAGTGGATTCAAGCTATGCAAGAGGAATTGTATAAATTTGAGCTCAACCATGTGTGGGAACTCATCAAGCGACCAGATCCTCGGAAGCACAATATCATCGGCACCAAGTGGATCTATCGAAACAAGCAAGATGAAAATGGCCTTATGGTGCGGAATAAGGCTCGTCTTGTAGCTCAAGGCTACACACATGTTGGAGGAATTGACTTCGATAAAACCGTTGCTCCTATTGCTAGACTTGAAGCTATTCGCATATTACTTGCTTATCCTAACCATCATAATATCATCGTGTATCAAATGGATGTGAAAACTGCATTCCTCAAAGGTAAGCTTAAGGAAGAAGTATATGTTGCTCAACCCCCAGGTTTTGAAAATCCCAAACATCTTCAAACTCAACAAGGCCCTCTATGGCCTCATGTAGTCCCCTCGGGCGTGGTATGATACTTTGAAGGAATTCCTCATGAAGAAAGGCTTCAAACCCGATTCACTTGACCCAACTCTTTTCACCAAATCATATGATGATGAATTATTTGTGTGTCAAATCTATGTGGACGATATTATATTTGGTTGTACTGATGAATGTTACAGTGACGAATTTGGCTGCATGATGCGTGAAGAATATCAAATGTCCATGATGGGAGAGCTGAAATTCTTCCTAGGCCTCCAAATTCATCAACAACGCAATGGCATATTCATATCTCAAGAGAAATACCTCAAGGATGTTCTGAGGAAATTCGGCATGCAAGATTGCAAAGGCGTGAAAATCTCTATGACCACATATGGCCAACTGTGCACCGATGAAAATGGTAAAGACTTCGATCAAAAGGTATACCGCTCCATGATTTCCTCTTTATTGTATCTATGTGCATCTAGGATAGATATTATGCTTAGTGTTTGCATGTGTGCCCGATTTCAAGCTACACCGAAGGAATCACACCATAAGGCTATGAAGCATTTTCTTCGATATCTAGCTCACACTCCAACACTTGGATTATGGTATCCCAAGGACTCTGATTTTGATCTCATTGGATATTCCGACTCTGACTATGCTGGTAATCGAGTGGATCGCAAGTCTACATCCGGCACATGCCATTTCCTCGGAGGATTCTTAGTATGTTAGTCCTCAAAGAAGCAGAACTGTGTATCACTCTCCACTGCTGAAGATGAGTACATAGCTGCTGATTCATGTTGTGCTCAATTACTATGGATGAAGCAAACCCTCAAGGACTATGGCGTCAACATGAAGTATGTGCCACTCTATTGTGACAATGAGAGTGCCATCAAGATTGCTCACAACCCAGTTCAACACTCGAAGACAAAGCACATCCAAATCCGTCATCATTTTGTTCGTGATCATGTATTCAAGGGCGACAAATCCATCTACCACGTGAAGATTGAAGACCAGCTGGCAGATATCTTAACAAAGCCCTTGGATGAGAAGAGATTTTGCAAGTTGCGGTGTGAGTTAAATATCTTATAATCTTCGAATGTTCTTTGAAAGGACACACATTCTAACACTTATGCCAAATTGATGACTTTGATGCGCAACACACGAAGTAACATTTGTCTTCAATGAATGAAGACTAACCCTCTAAGTGTGAAGAAATTAATTAAGAAATTAATTCTCAGAGCCCTACGTCAATTGTACGCGGTGTCTTAAATCATCATTTTTATACGGTGGGTTATTGTATACTGTTTGAGTATATATATTGGCTATACGGTGGGTTATTCTGTTGTTATTCATTGGCTATATATATATATATATATATATATATATATATATATATATATATATATATATATATATATATATATATACATATATATACTGTTTGAGAATTTATGTCCTCTACATTATTCACTTATTGCTAATTTTTCAAGTTGTTTTTTCCTCTAAGTGAATGTGATCGAACCCTTCCCCCTCTGCTTAACTCAATCCAGTCTATTCACAACTTCTTCATGTGTGTTCTATTTGAAACTTGTTAAAAATCTTCACTGTGTCCTTGACAGCTAAAGAATTTGTGAACGCAACTTTAAAAAATTTCTTATCCAAATTTTTTGGCTTTTGCCGCTCAAACCGTTCCACATCCCATGATGGATTAAATGACTCACCCATGATCCCCACTATCTTTACTCCTCAGAACGTGGGTGACACATGTCGCTAGGATAGCAAAGGGTAGGGGCATGTTCGTCCAATTTCTTCGGACAAGCAGTTTTTCACCATGGGTATAAATACCCCTCCCGTTTCACCGTACCTCATTTACTCGGCTCGACATCATCATCTCACTCGAGCTCTCTAACCTAGCGCCACCGCTACTCTCCATCGACGCCGGTGAGGAAGAGCTTCGCTTCCTCGACCTACTCGTCATCGCACTTGCGCCGGCTATGGAAATCTTCATTCCGCTGCCGCCGTAGCTGTCTCCTTCTACCAAGTTAGGGCGTGGGAGATCTGGACCGACGAGCTTCACCAAAGTTCATCCAGTTCGTCATGTTCTTCAGCAAGGGTAATTAAAATCTAATTTTGCTACCCTTCTTTGATTCTCATGTTTTTCACAATTTTTTCAAAAGGTGTTTATTTTTCAACTCCCCACTATTTGAACACCTAAATCTCATGATTTCTCTAAGATAAGTTTTTCTTCATGATTTCTCAATTGTGTGGATTTTCTGATCTATACAAATCTGGAATCTAAAGCAAGAACACTTAGTGAAAGTCTTCAAGACTCCCATGGTCAAATTCCTCAAACTTTATTCCATTGAAAAAATTTTGAGAACGGATATGACCTCTCCAAATTCTTCACACCTATACTCTGTTCACAGGTACAAATGTCTGTTGCTGAATCTCTAGGTTCTCATCAACTTAACTCATTTGCAGCATTCCTCGAAGAAAAGTTACATACTTCCTCGGAAACCTCAACTGTTCAAAATCCTCAAGTGAGGAAAAAAGCTGAAGGCAAGAGACCACAGAAGGGAGGAAAGAGACCTGAGACAAACATTGCGTTTGAAATCCCTGAAAACATATATGATGAATACTGCACACAAGATGAGGAAACTCATGGGAAATAAAACAAAAATCAGCGCAAAGTGCGCATTCAGAGGATTGAGAGAAAATTGGCCAAGGAATGGAGGGACTACCACTATGTTACTCCAAAGTACATGAAGAAATTCACAGTAAACACTCCTTGCACAAGACCTCCTTTGGCGCCAGGCCAAGTTGCATATCCCTCAAGCGTCAGACGTGGTGAGGAATTTCCAAAGGAATGGGCCAAGCATCAAGCAAAGCTTCAACATGCAGCCAGAGATGAAGTGAAGAAATTCAATGAAGACTCTTTTGATGCTGCCTCTGCTGCTGATGCCTCTGCTAGTAAGCCTAAGAAGGCCATGCTGAAGAAATCAGCCGTCAAGCCACACTCCTCAATAGCAATGCCCTCAAGGACAGGTTCCTCAAAGCATTCTAGACACATTCCTCAGGCAACTTCCTCAAGGGCCACCTCAATTCCCTCTGTTGCTGCACAATCTTCAGCTGCTGCTGCAAAATCCTCAACTCCTGTGCACCTTGCAACATGTCAACGGACCGCAGGGTTCTCAATCGCTTCATGAGCCTCAGCAATTTCATCATCTCCACCAAAATATTCACCTGGTCCGGCCTTGCTGAAAGTGAAGACCACTGTTGGCCGTGCAAATAGGCCAAGTCCTTAGAAGAAAGTGGCCTTTCAAGTTCCATCTGATGATGATGAAGTTGATGATGTAGAACATACATCAATCATCAGGGATAGACAGATGAAGGCCGCTAGAGCCAAGGGTAGTTTAGTTCCTCTCTTGTTGGATCCCAAGAAGATCCTCGACTATGTTGATCTTTGGCACAAGGATCCCAATACTCCTCTACCTAACATGAATCTCGCTCCTGGTCAAAGTCAGGTGTTGGCTGATTTCATTGGAGAACAAAAATGGAAGTTTGCACAAGCCAGAAATGCCAAGAAAGGTCAGTATATAAAGGAGCGTCTTCTGAAGAAGAACATTGTGTACATGTCTCCTGAGCATCTTGTGAAACTGCAATCAGAGATTAAAGACCCCAGTGATGAATTTGACAGATATCGTGCTGATTGGCTAGAAGCCAAAGTCAGATTCGTCAAGCTCTCCAAGTCACTCAAACTTGGTGGTGAAAGTTCCTCACAAGAAGAAATTCATCTTGATGAGGAAACTGAAAGCCCAGCTGACAATGTCACTGCTGAAGAAACTAAACGTGCCAGGACTGATGAAAAAATTCCAATCGTTGAAGAAACTACGAGTACAACTTCCAATGTTGCGCTTGAAGAACAACCCAGGGCTGCTGAAGAAACTAAAGCAGCGCCTGAAGAAACTAAGAATGTCAGGACGACTACAACAGTCATGCCTGAAGAAACTAAACCAATGTCATCTGCACCTACTGCAAATTCTTCACCTATGAAGACTATCAAACTTCCTTCTGCATCAGAAGTGAAGAGGACAAAGGTTGTAGAGAAGGCAGTCGTGAAGAAAATGAAAGCATCATCAATTGCAGAATCCTGAGCTCCGAAGAAAGTGTGGACTTTGTCAATCGTCGTCACGAATCCCATTGATGTTGTTCTGATTTCCGTTGTGCCATCAAAAGAGATTGTTCCCTTTGGTGAGGACTATGAGATTCCTGATGACAATGTTGAAGAAATCCTTCTGCTGCTTCTTTAGAGCAGTTAAATGAAGAAATTGAAGCAGAAGCAATCCCTTCAACTCCTCTAGTATCATCGCCCATGCCTCAGTTCACTGCTGAAGATGCCGGCATTGAGGAACTAGAAGAAGATGAGGATGTGTACATTGGGTGTTCAACACATGTGCTCAATGATGATTATTGGGAGATGACTCATCCAAATTCCCCATTGAACACACCACTGCAGCAAGTTCCTCAGTACCCCGCTCAAACGAAAGAAATTCAAACGTGCTTTAAAGAACTTCACATTCCACTTCTGTCCTTTCTTGAACAAGCTCCAGCTGCATCGGCAGAAGAACGACCTATAGGTGCTGAAGAACCTGAAGCTCAAATTCCTCAGGCAACCGCTCCAGAAGTTATAACTCAAGAGGCTACAAAATCATCATCTACAAATCTTCAGCCCAAGCATAAGAACACTCATGCTGCAAAGCAAAAATTCAAGGCTGATGATTTCTTTGCTAAATACATATTCTTCACAGAATTTAATCCCTATGACTCAGCAAGACTTTGCCGCAAGAGGTTTTGGACTGCCACTCAGATGATCTTATATTCTTCACTGCTTTTCGACAAGGATAAGGTATTTGAGCATCGTCAAATTCCTCATGTTGACATGGAGTCCATACCTTGCTTTGAGCCAGTGCTGAATTTGCTGCATGAAGCTGGGCTTCTGAGCTTCAGTTCTGACATTTGTGATTGGAATGAAGAGTTAATTCTTTAATTCTATGCAACCTTGCACCTGACTGGTAATGCTGATGACATCAATTCATGGGTGCTTGACTGGATGACTGACAACACTCACTATAAAGCTCCAGCATCTGAATTGCTTCATGCCGTCCCTATTCACCCTCCAGCTAAAGGCGCAAGATGGATGTATGAGGAACCTGCAATTCCAAATCATCTCATGCAAGTGTTGATGAAGCCTTTGAAGGCTGTCCTCCTGTCGGTGTACAAAAGTAGGGGCTCTTTTTTTTACCCCTTACTTGTGCACGGGCAGTCAGACCCACGCCTGTGACCAAACATAACAAAGCAGAGGAGGGAAGCCAGAGACACAGAGTTGCCAGAACAACGCCAAGACGGCGGCATGAGAAGACCAATCAAGGAGACGCACTCTCCCCCGACAAAGAATCTTCCCAGGGCGGCCTGCGTGCCCCCAGCAAGAGCTCTTGCCGGAGCAATTCGACCAAACGCCTCCATCGCGGCCACCCTTGGACCTAAGAACTCCAACGTCATCAACAAACATTAGAGCCAAGGCTCGGGAAGCGCCCGCGCGATGGCATGCAGATCTTTGTGAAGACAAAGGTCTATGACTCCCAAGATAAGAACCAGAATACACGACGATCGCTAGGCTCCTTGCCGAGGATGGCCACGAGGCCCCGGCAAGGCTGCTTGCCGAAGACACCCCGGAGCCCTAGCAAGCCTCTTGCCACGAGATGCTCACGGAGGCCCCAGCAAGACCCTTGCCAAGAACAGAAGCAAGATTGCGGCAAGCCCTTGCCGCCCCATCGCCGCCCCAGCTCGATGGTCGACCTGCTGACCCAGGCAGGCACCCACGTGGCAATACGTGGTTCCTGGGCAAGCTAATAAAGCACCTGCGTGGTGGCATGCAGATCTTTGTGAAGACGCTACCACGCCACCTCAGCTAGCTGCCTCACTGGCCTGGACGCGCGTCGCGACCAGACAGAGCGGCCACGGACGGGACGGGCTTCTTTTCCGTCCCTGATAAAGTAAATAAACACCTAAGCAGCACATTTAATGCGTCTTGTCCCGTAATGGCATGGGATAAGCATATACACTATAACCTTTCCACCTCCTGTGTGCCACAGTGACAGCCCCTTTTAGACTATAAAAGGAGGCCCGCGGCATACTGTAGGAGGATTTTGATCCTGGAAAGCTGGACAGGCACCGTAGCTAGCTCAAGAACTCAAGAACACCCAAATATACACCAAAGCAGGACTAGGGTATTACGCATCCTCGCGGCCCGAACCTAGGTAAACGATTGCCGTGCTGACTCTTAGACCTGCTCTTTGCACAATCTCGCGCCCGCCAACCGTAGAAGGGATTCTAGTGATCCCATAGGTGTCGTTTCGTACCGACATCTTTGGCGCTCTAGGTAGGGGGCGCAGTTGTGAAAATCTGGTCTAGCAGTTAGTGTAGCGATTCTTCATCGCCATGGCTCCTAAGAAGAAGATGATCACGGCGGTCGGTTCGTCTGGAGCCGAACGGCCCGTGCCGGCGCAGGCTGGCGACAGGGACGTCGCGTATGGGAGCCAAGGCGCAACCCGCGAAAACAGGCGTCGTTTCAGCAGCCAAAGCATGGCAAGCGGAGTCATTCGTGCGCAAGACGACTAGCCGCACGCCACCAAGTCCAAGGGTGGAGTCGGGACCCCGCAGGCGGCGCGGGGCCCACCAAGAGTGGTGTCGTACCTCGCACGGGCGACGCAGTGACTTCTAAGACGCCCATGGAGGCGCCCATGGCGCGTTCCTCCCAGGTCGTGCGCGATGAGCAGCGTCGCCGCGCGGAGGACCCTGGGCGCCGCCGCGGAAAGAGCCCTGCGCATCAGTCACGAGATGCAGAAGATCAGCCTGTTCGCCGAGGCGCTGGCGAGGATGGCGTGCAGCTGTGGGACCGTGATAGAGCTCCTTCTAACATGGTTAGAAGTTGCGACGCGTCTCGATCCACGCAGCTCTCCCCGCCACGCACACCGGCGGAAGCCTTAGCGCACGCAGTTGCTCCTCGACTTCCCTCCTGCTACAGAGATGCTCGACGAGTGGAGAGCTACCGTTCGTAGCCTCATTGCTATCGCCAACAAAGACGAACCTTGGCCGGCAGGTCCTTCGGGCCGACGCTCTGGTCGATCCACCACACGCCAGCGGTGGAAGGACCGGGGCGCCGCAGCCGCGGTGCATTCTCCTCCTCCACGCCTGCTACCACGTATGCAGGCCCGTCGGGACGACGCTTGCGACGACGTGTCCATAGCGTCGTCCGACCCACTGTGATCAGCGCCAAATTCTTTGAGAGCGTGCCCACGAGGACGCTCGAACCACCATCGAGCACCGGCGCGAGGCACGCCACCAGTCAGATAGGCGGGCAGGGTCTGTTGCGGACAACCCAGCACCGGGAGGATCTGGAGGCTTACCTTACGAGGTAGGCTGTCCGGCCTTTACCTGTGAGGTGTGGCGTTTCCAGTGGCCCACCCACCGCACCTTGAAGCCCGACGTGAGTGAGAAGTACAATGGCAAAACTCACCCGTCAGAGTTCCTCATCATCTACACCATCGGGATGCAGGCTGCTGGGGCGGATGACAACAAGGTGCTTGACAATTATTTCCTGTTGGCACTTAAAACCAACGTCATGTCATGGTTGATGCACTTGCTGGCAGATTCCATTTCTTCCTGGTCGGATTTGTGCCATGAGTTTGTTGTCGCCTTTACGGGAGGCCACCAGGATCATGGCCAAGCAAGCGATTTGCATGTCATACCCCAGAAGGAAGGTGAAATCCTATGCAAGTACATACAAAGGTTCAGCCGAGTGCAGTACAACATCCCAGACGTTCATCCTGCCGCCGTCATCGGTGCGTTCCACCAAAACGTGCGCAACCGCAAGATGCGTGAGGAGCTGGTGATGAATAAAGTCAAGGATGTGGCCGAACTCTATGTTCTAACCGACAGATGCGCCCGGGCTGAAGAGGGAAGGAAGTACCCCGGCGAAGATGCCGGTGTGGAAACCGGTTCCTCGGACGAAGACACCGTTACCCCGACGAAAAAGGGTCGACGCCGCAATAGGAAACGCAAGGGCAAGGCTGTGCTTGCCGTCGAGGGATCCAACGGCGCGGGCACTGCCAAGAAAACCAAGGCAGACGACCCCGGCAAAGAAATCACCGGGTGTGTCACCTGCTGGGCCTTGGCGGCCACCGACAAGACACGTAGCTCCGACAAGCAGTATTGCAAGATCCACCGCACCAAAGGCCATGATCCACAGAACTGCCGACAAGTCAAGCAGCTCGCAGAGAAGCAAAAGGCCGAGCTCGGAAGGCGAGACAAGGAGAAAGGCCAAGATGGTGCTGAAGGATCCGACAAGAAACGTGGCGGCCAGCCTGGCCGCCGCGGCAAAGATAACCAACAAGAACGACCCGCCCGGGGCCATGACAAGAAGAGAGAAGATGATGATCATGATGAGGACGATCAGTCCAGCGAGCAAGAGTTCCAGAAGGCCACGGACGCCATGTGCGTCGATGGCGGTGCCTCCTTGCACACCTCCCACCACCAACTTAATCAGTGGGTGCGTGAGATCACAGTAGCGGAGTCGTCGTTCGATGCCCAGAAGCCGCTGAGGTGGTCCGGCACTCCTATCATCTTTGACGCGGAGGATCACCCTGACCGCACGACTGCGGTCGGGTGCTTGCCATTGTTGGCTCACCAACAATACGAAACCTCAAGGTGACGAAGATGCTAGTTCATGGCGGGGCCATCATGAACTTGATCTCGCCCGTTGTGATCAAAAGGCTGCAAAGCCCTAATGGAGACCTCGAGGATACATGCACGTTTCAAGGGGTCAACCTAGCGAGAAGTCAACCCAAGGGTAAAGTCACGCTGCTCGTGACATTCGGGGGAGAGCTAAACTACAGGACAGAGAGGATTGTTTTTTATGTTGCCGAGATCCCCTTGCCTTACAACGGGATCCTCGGCCAGCCAGCGTTGGCCAAATTCATGGCGGCGTCGCATTACGCCTACAACACGCTGAAGATGCCCGGGCCACTGTCCATCATCACCGTCCCTTCCGACAAGAAGGATGCGCTGATCTACGCTGATCAGCTTTACCGGGAGGCAGTTACAGCAACTCCCGCCAAGGCGCTTGGTCCTGCCACTAAAGCCCCTGGAGGAAACAAGACCGATAAGGCCTCTCGCGCCTACTCCGGCAAGAGCTCCTCTTCGGAGTGTAGTGCTCCCGTCGAGAACACGCCAGAGAGCTCCACTGGCAAGAGCAAGAAATTCAGAGCTGCTCCACCAGTAACCAAGCGGGTATCCATCAAGGAGGATGGCACGGGAGGGGCTTTCACCATAAGCTCCACCCTCGACAGCAAATACGAAGACGCGCTCGTCACCTTCCTGCGGGCGAATGTCGACGTGTTTTTGTGGCAAGCGTCTGACATCCCCGGCGTTCCCAGGGAGGTGATTGAGCACCATCTTGCTGTCTGCCCTCATGCGCGACCCATCAAGCAGAAGGTCAGGAAGCAAGCTCTGGAGTGGCAAGAGTTCATCAGAGAGGAGACCAGGAAGTTAGAGGCAACCGGCTTAGTGAGAGGAGTGATCCATCCAACGTGGTTGGCCAACCCGGTGGTAGTGCGTAAGGCAAATGGGAAGTGGAGGCTATGTATAGATTACACAGACATCAATAAGGCTTGTCCAAAAGTCCCTTTCCCATTGCCACGCATCGACCATATTGTGGACTCCACGGCCGGATGTGACTTGTTATCATTCCTTGACGCTTACTCAGGCCGCCATCAGATCTTCATGACGAGAGAAGATGAAGAGAAGACATCATTCATCACCCCATGTGGTACGTATTGTTTTATATGGATGGCTTTCGGGTTGAAGTGTGCTGGCTCAACATTTGCAAGAGCAGTCCAGATTGGTTTTGAGCCTCAGGTACATAGGAATATGGAAGCTTATATGGATGATATAGTGGTCCAAACCAAGGACAAAGCAACGCTCGTACAAGATTTGGAAGAGACGTTCATGAATCTGCGCAAGATCAACCTTAAGCTGAACCCTAAGAAGTGTGTCTTCGGCGTCCCGTCCGGCAAGCTTCTAGGTTTCTTCGTGTCACAGCGTGGAATTGAGGCAAATCCAGACAAGATCAAGGCCATCGAGTACATTGAAGCACCCAGGCGGATCAAGGATGTGTGTCGGCTTGCTGGCTGCGTTGCCACCATGGGAAAATTCATCTGCAAATCAGCCGAGCGCGCCCTCCCCTTTTTCAAGATTTTGAAAAAGACGGGCACAATGGAGTGGACCCCAGAAGCTGAAGCGGCATTGCAAGACTTGAAGAAATACCTCTCCTCTACATCGATACTGGTCGCGCCTAAACCACAAGATCCAGTGCTGTTCTATTTAGCGGCAACGAACCAAGTGGTTAGTGCTGCGCTAGTGGCCCAGAGGGAGGTGAATACGTCAACGATAGCAACGACAGAACCTGATGCCACTGGGGCCGAAGCGACACAACCAGATGGAGTAATGCAGAAGAAGAAGATGATCTAGCACCCGGCTTACTTTGTCAGCTCCCTATTACAGGGGGCTAGGTCAAGGTATTCCGGCGTGCAGAAATTTCTCTTCGGCCTCCTTATGGCCTCGAGGAAGCTACGTCATTACTTCCAAGCACATGAAATTACCGTTGTCACCCGCCTCCCGTTGCAGCGGATATTGCATAACCCAGATACGACTGGGAGGATTGTGGATTGGGCCCTGGAGCTGTCAAGCTTCGGTTTGAAATTCGAAAGCACTTCAACGATTCAGATTAGAGTCTTGGCAGAGTTCGTTGCAAAATGGACCTCAACGCCAGACGAAGAGATCCAGCAGACTACTCTCCCCGGCAAGGGTACGAGTCGCGACTGGATTATGTACTTTGACGGGGCTTTCTCGCTGCAAGGCGCTGGTGCTGGTGTGCTGCTCGTTGCACCCACCGGAGAGCACCTCAAGCATGTGATCAAGATGCACTTCCCCTAGGAGGTATCAACGAACAACACTGCGGAGTACGAGGGACTGCTTGCCGGTCTCAGGATCGCGGAAGACCTCGGGATCAAGAAGCTCATCATCAGAGGAGATTAGGAGCTCGTCATCAGGCAAGTGAACAAAGATTACCAGAGCCCGTTGATGGAAGCCTGCGTGGATGAAGTAAGGAAGCTGGAGGAGCGTTTCGACGGTATACAAGATGAACATGCCCCCCGAGCGGAGAACGACATCGCCGACTACTTGTCGAAACGTGCCGCCCTCAAACTACCTGTGGAACCAGGTACCTTTGTGCTCCGATTATTTCAGCCATCTATTGAACCATTGATTGAGCAGAACAAGCGAAGGAAATCAGGCCCCGGCAAGTACTTTCCTGCCGAACCCGCAGGGGTGGCCGGCAAAGGTGTTGCGGGGACGCTGAGCCTGCCGTGGGGCAACAGACTTGTTGGGGAACGTAGTATTTCAAAAAAAAAATCTACGATCACGCAAGATCTATCTACTAGATGCATAGCAATGAGAGGGGAGAGGGTGTCCACGTACCCTCGTAGACCGGGAGCGGAAGCGTCTAGTGACGCGGTTGATGTAGTCGAACTTTCTTCGCGATCCAATCGATCCAGCACGAACGTACGGAGCCTCCACGTTCAGCACACATTAAGCTTGATGACGTCCCACGAGCTCTTGATCCAGTAGAACCTCGCTGGAGAGTTTCGTCAACACAACAGTGTGGTGATGGAGATGATGAAGCTACCGACGCAGGGCTTCGCCTAAGCACTGGAACGATATGAACGAGGTGTGTTTCTGTGGAGGGGGGCACCGCACACGGCTGGGAGAGACCAACTTGATCAACTTCTGTGTCTAGAGGTGCCCCCCAGCCCCTGCATATAAAGGAGCTAGGGAGGAGGCGGCCGGCCTAGGAAGAGGGCGCGCCAAGGGAGGAGTCCTACTCCCACCGGGAGTAGGACTCCCTCTTTAACTAGTTGGAGTAAGAGGGGAGAAGGAAAGGGAGAGAGGAAGAGAAGGAAAGGGAGGGCGCCACCCCCCTCCTTGTCCAATTCGGACTAGAGGGGGAGGGGGCGTGTGGCTGCCCTGGCCGCCCCCCTCCTCTTCTCACACTAGGGCCCATGAGGCCCATTTAGCTCCCCGGGGGGGGGGGGGGTTCTGGTAACCCCTCGGTACTCCGGTATATGCCTGAAACTTCCTGGAACCTTTCCGGTGTCCAAACATAGTCGTCAATATATCGTTCTTTAAGTCTCGGACATTTCGAGACTCCTCGTCATGTCCGTGATATCATCCGGGACTCCGAACTACCTTCGGTACATCAAAACTCATAAACTCATAATATCGATCATCATCAAACATTAGGCGTGTGGACCCTACGGGTTCGAGAACTATGTAGACATGACCGAGACTCATCTCTGGTAAATAACCAATAGCGGAATCTAGATGCTCATATTGGCTCCTACATATTCTACGAAGATCTTTATCGGTCAAACCGCATAACAACATACGTTGTTCCTTTTGTCATCGGTATGTTACTTGCCCGAGATTCGATTGTCGGTATCTCAATACCTAGTTCAATATCGTTACCGGCAAGTCTCTTTACTCGTTCCGTAATACATCATCTCGTGACTAACTCATTAGTCATATGCTTGCAAGACTTATTATGATGTGTATTACCGAGAGGGCCGAGAGATACCTCTCCGACATTCGGAGTGACAAATCCTATTATTGATCTATGCCAACACCACGAATACCTTCGGGGACACCTGTAGAGCATCTTTATAATCACCCAGTTACGTTGTGACGTTTGATAGCACACAAGGTGTTCCACTGGTATTCGGGAGTTGCATAATCTCATAGTCATAGGAACCTGTATAAGTCATGGAGAAAGCAATAGCAGTAAAACTAAAGGATCATATTGCTAAGCTGACGGATGGGTCTTGTCCATCACATCATTCTCCTAATGATGTGATCCCATTGATCAAATGACAACTCATGTCTATGGTAAGGAAACATAACCACCTTTGATCAATGAGCTAGTCTAGTAGAGGCATACTAGGGACATATTGTTTTGTCTATGTATTCACACATGTACTAAGTTTCCGGTTAATACAATTCTAGCATGAATGAAAGACATTTATCATGATATATAAGGAAATACAAATAACATCTTTATTATTGCCTCTAGGGCATATTTCCTTCAAGACTCCGGCGGGGCATCAAGCCCTGGTCGTAGAGGCAATCGCTCCCATGGCAGAGGAAATGCCTTTGGTCCTTGCCGTCGAGCCCCGGGCTCCGGCATGGGTACATCATACCATCCAATTCCTCCAGGCCACAGAACTTCCCGAGGAGGAGGAAGAAGCGGAAAAAGTAGCCCATCGGTCCGCCATGTATTAGTTAGTCGAGGACGTCCTGTACAAAAAAAAGACCGAACGGGATGAAATTGATGTGCATCCCCCGGGAGGAAGGACTAGAGCTGTTGGCAGAGATACATGGAGGCATATGTGGCTCCCACATAGGGTCAAGGGCCCTTGCTAGGAAGGCATTCTGGCAAGGCTTCTTCTGGCCCACTGCCATCGAGGATGCAACGAAACTAGTAACCAAGTGTGACGCGTGTCAGTTCCATTCAAAGAAACTTCATCAACCATCTCAAGCTCTCCAAACAATCCCTCTCTCCTGGACATTCTCAGTCTGGGGGCTTGACATATTGGGCCCTTTTCCCCGTGCTATCGGGGGCTTTGAGTACTTGTATGAAGCAATCAACAAGTTCATAAAGTGGACGGACGTGGAAGTAGTGAGAAAGGTGACAGCACAATCGGCAGTCTAGTTCTTCAAGGGCCTGGTCTGCCGTTTCGGTGTACCAAACAGAATCATCACCGACATCGGTATGCAATTTAGAAGCAACACCTTCATGCAATATATTGAAGACCTTGGCGGCAAGGTTTGTTTTGATTATGTTGCACATCCTCGAAGCAACAACCAAGCAGAAAGGGCAAACGCTGAAGTACTGCGGGGCCTCCGGACAAGGACTTTTGATAGGCTACACAAGTGCGGAAGGCACTTGATTGATGAATTGCCGGCGGTTCTTTGGTCAATCAGGACGACACATAATCGAGCCACCGGCCAGACACCCTTCTCCCTCGTTTACGGGGCGGAAGCAATTCTCCCCACAGAACTCACATACGGGTCACCTCGAGTCCTCGCTTGTGATGATCTTGAGCAAGAGCGACTGCGGCATGATGACACAACGCTCCTCGAGGAAGGTCGTCTTCGGGTGGCTGTACGAGCAGCGCGCTACCAGAAAGCCTTGTGCCGCCATCATAGCCGCAAGATTCATGCCCGAAGCTTTGAGTAAGGCGACCTTCTTCTTCGGTATGTTCAGTCGGCCAAGGATTCCAACAAGTTGACACCGAAGTGGGAAGGCCCTTATCGGGTAATCCGAGTTACCAGGCCTGGCGCGGTCCGCCTGGAGACCGAAGAAGATATCCCAGTGAGTAACTCCTGGATCATCGAACATCTTTGCAAGTTTTACCCGTAAGGCGCGGTTGCCGGGCCTCCCGGGAAGCCACCCTTTTGTACAAGCCTTGCCGGCAAGGCATGTAACCCTTCGTACAAATCCAGGCGCAAACCCTAAGCATAAATAAATGAAGCGCTGGCGCCCTAAGTTTCAGCATGCATGCTAGGTTGAATCTCTTTCTCTGTTAGAGTTGATAGTGCTTAACGGCGGCTAACCCCTAGCATAGAGGTCTAGTTTGAGTCTCTCTATTTCCTTTGCGTCCTCTTGATTCGCAGGATCCATGGACATCCTTGATGAACCGTTTGGAAGAAAGGGGGCGGGCTGACACTCCGACCCCTATAAAACTGAGATTGCCGGGGCTGCGCGACCAAGAGTCAAGCCACGGCAAGACAAGGTCGCCGGGAGCTACCGGACCCAGATAAGTATTTCATCCCCTGCTCATTTCTTCCGTACGAAACTTGGGCGTACAAGGCTTCGTTCGTTCTTATACCATCATGCTCCCTTTTTCTCCCAGTGTCCAACAAGCTCTGGCTTGGACCGAGGCTTGGTAGTAGTGTGATGAGAAGGGAGCGAACGAAGGGCCTCACCCTATCCTGCTCCTACTTCTGCCAAGGGCGCCAGTACAGTTATGGAGCGGGGAGGGGGACGGCAAGGCTGGTTGCCGGGACACGTTGTTTATCTTAAGATAACAGTGATCTGTTCCTTGGTGTGGCTCCTGCCCGTGCACACAGAGACCCGAGAAACGCCATTCTTTTCATTAATACGTTGCAAACAAGTACATTTCATACGGAATGCATACATAAAGCGAGGGAGTTACCAGATTCTAAATCTTATAAAGGCCCATCGTCTTAAAAACTAAAAAGAGATAAGATGCTTGTAATCCCTTTCTTGTCCCTCTCCTCAGGAAATGGAATAAGATGGCGAAGGGCAAAAGAAGCGCCTAGGCGAAGCGCGAGAAGCAGAAAGCACCAGGAGAACATCCCGGCGGCCGTCCCAAAGGAGGCTGACGATGATAGCGCCGGGAGAAGAGCCGAAAGATGAGGCAGTGGGCCAGCAATGCGTGGGTTGACGCCCGCGTACTCCGACATGACGACCATCGCCCACCTTCTTCGCCTTCTCTGGCCTCCCAATGCCAGCCGCCCAAGGAGGTGGTGCAGATGATGGTGCTGCCAGCACCGCCCAGGGACGGCGTGTCCGCCGCCTAGTCGGACCCTCATCCTCCCGCCCGCCGCCCTCGTCGTCGTTGCCGCTGTCCTCCCCATCGCTCTCGCTCGGGGAGGAGTTTTCGTTGTCGGTCGAGCTCTCCACACAGCACCCTAGCCTGTGTCCCAAGCGCCCGAAGACTCTCCGCTATCCTGAAGCAGAGGACGTGCCCCTTCACCAAGCAGTGGGCACGCACGAAGGTCTTCGACCCCCGGCGAAGGAGCGTCACGTGAGTGGTGGGAAACTTGGTGTCACCCACATGGCACCATGGCAACACCCCTCCATGTGAAGCCTCATCCTCGATGGCTGATCGATCTCCAACACCCTCGCGAACGCTCCAGGAAGGCGGAGGCAATTGCGCGGCGGCTTGTGCAGTTGCAAGATGAACTCCAGCGTCGTGTCCTTGACATGGCCGCGTGGGGAAGCAGGAGGAGACGATGAAGGAGATGAAGACGGAGATGATTACGGCGCAGGTGTCCCCCGACCTCGTCTGCCTCTGCCTTGACCGCCTCGCTGACCACCACCCCGGCCGGCGCCTCTGCCTCCAGCTTGCCCCTCATCTGGGGCATCCGGCTCCTCTTTGACCACCGATGCCCTCTGACGGGAAGACGACCTGGTCGCTTCCGCGGAGGCACGGCCATGACCATGCCCTCTCATCATACCTTGGGGAGGGAAGGAATCAAACAGGAAGAAGATGAGTGGAGGGGTGAGAAGCACCGTTCCTCTACTCCCCTTTTTATAGAAGGGCGACCGCCCGAATCAACCAGTCCAAACGCCGGAGGCACAAGGGAATAGGACCGACCCGCTGCTCCAATTAGCGGCAGCCAGCCCCCCGGTGTTAATGCCCGCGCCCTCTGCATCCGCCGCTTGCCCTCCCCGATGCATGAGGGGTACGTGGCGGGCGGATCGGGAATCAGATGACATGTGGTATCACCATTTCGGACCCTGTGATCGTGGAGCGACGCGAGACCATGTAGTTAATGGGCCATGCCCCCACGACTTCCTCTACTCTTTATGAGGAGGGCGCGAACCGCCTCTTTACTATTTTTGGAACCACGAGATGATGCAAGCATGCTGCGATCACCCCAAGCACGACCCCCCCC
>LR738711.1:226106414-226125791 GCA_902687465.1 Secale cereale
CCCCCACGTCAGCAAAGATCATGGGGAAACACAACTGTCGCAGGAGTTACTGAGGTAAGAAGAATCTAACCTTACTGCCCACACACAGATCTGGGCTTAGCCTAATAACGCATTGCGCTAATGAATGGCCCAGGCCCGGGGGCTCCTGTCGGTGTACAAAAGTAGGGGCTCTCTTTTTTACCCCTTACTTGTGCACTGGTAATCAGAGCCACGCCTATGACCAAACATAACAAATCATTGGAGGGAAGCTGGATCCAAAGTTGCCAGAACAACGCCAAGACGGCGGCACCAGAAGAGCAATCAAGAAGACAGACCCTCCCCCGACAAGGACTCTTACCGGGGCGGCCTGCGCGCCCCCATCAAGAGCTCTTGCCGGAGCGATTCGCACAGACGCTTCCATTACGGCCACCCTTGGACCTAAGAACTCCAACGTCATCAACAAACATTGGAGCCAAGGCTTGGGAAGCACCCGCACGATGACATGTAGATCTTTGTAAAGAAAAAGGTCTATGACTCCCAAGATAAGAACCAGAAGACATGGCGATCACAAGGCTCCTTGCCAAGGATGCCCACGAGGCACCGACAAGGCTCCTTGCCGAAGACACCCCTGAGCCCCGGCAAGCCTCTTGCCGCAGGATGCTCACGGAAGCCTCGGCGAGAACCTTGCCAGGAACAGAAGCAAGACTGCGGCAAGCCCTTGCCGCCCCGTCACCACCCCAGCTCGATGGCCGACCCGCTGACCCTAGTAGGAAACCACATTGCTATATGTGGTTCCTGGGCCAGCTAATCAAGCACCTGCGTGGTGGCATGCAGATCTTCATGAATACCCTACCACCACGCCAACTCAGCTGCCTGCCTCGCTGGCCTGGACGCGTGTCGCGACCACACAGAGCAGCCACGGACAAGACAAGCTTCTTTTCCGTCCCCGATAAATTAAATAGACACCTAAGCAGCGCATTTAATGCGTCTTGTCCTGTAATGGCATGGGATAATCCTGTACACTGTACACCTTTCCACCTCATATGTGCCACTATGGCAGCCCCTTTCAGACTATAAAAGGAGGCCCGCAGCATACTGAAGGAGGATTCGGATCCTGGAAAGCTGGGCAGGCACCGTAGCTAGCTCAAGAACTCAAGAACACTCAAATATACACCAAAGAAGGACTAGGGTATTACTCATCCTCGCGGCCCGAACCTGGGTGAATGATTACTGTGCTGACTCTTAGACCTACTCTTTGCACAACCTCGTGCCCGCCAACCGTAGAAGGGATTCCAGTGATCCCATAGGTGTCTTTTCGTACCGACACCTCCCTCCAAGAACAACCTTCCTAGTGAAGGATTTGCAATATGTGCTAAGGACAATCTATCACATTCTCACCAAAACCCTTAATCCATTCAAAGGCCACAACTCTGAAGAACAAGACATTGTTGTCATCATGAAGAATCTGCTGTTCAATATAATGCATGGGATTCCCGTCAACTATCATGACTTCTTCACGAGGACTTTGGCAAATGTTGCACTGTCACATTTTGAGTTGAAGCCTTATGCTCCTTGGATTATGAGATTCATAAGAACAAGGTCTTCAATTGCATACAAGGCTGATTTTTAGAATCACCTCAGGTATCTGCCTCCGGTTGAAAGCCTCAAACGGACAATTTGCTCTGTTGACGGAAAAGGCAAAGCTGCTATCATTGATTAAGGTACTTGTCCTTTGGATGGACAGATTCGCAAAGTTGCATCCTATTCCACCAATGATGATTCTGCAACCCAAGACACTGCCGCAAAGGCTTCAAAGCACATTCCTCAAGCAACTGTTCCACGTGTGATAACTGACCGTGAGCTCCTCCTCAGTCTTCATCAGAAAGTTGATAGAAATCACAAGTGGTTCAAGCTCCAGTTTGCTGCAATTATTCAGAACATGACTGTCACACAGAATACTGTGAAGAAGAATCACTACTATGCACTTGGGCTATTCTTTCACATCACTTCAATGTTGAAGAACTCAAGGAGATGGAATTCCAACAGGACTTTGACTGGTCTCAGCCACCTTCAAAGAAATTCAAGAAGGTCAAAGTTCCTCACCTGGTGACAAGCTCATTTTCTTCATCACGCGCGACGGATGAAGCTGAAGACTTGGACGACACTGCGGTAGGCCCTACATGAACGGATGACCCCAACAATGCTGGCGCTCCTCCATCAACTTCATGATGATATTCTTCAGGGGCGTTAGTCCTCATTTTCGTCCCTTTTGGCCATTTTGATGACAAAGGGGGAGAAATTTGAGTTAGTATTAAGCGGATCTCTACTATGGGCTATTTTTGCGTCAAGTTACAACTCTCGTTCTTCTGAGGTGTTTGATCTGATGAGTTGTTAACTTAAGTCCTATGGTGGTCTGACACTTTTTGAACTACTTTTTGCATGCTGAATTTTGTCTCACACAATATTTCATCATGCATTTGAAATTCTTCATTTCATATGTTAAATGCATGTATGAATTACTAGATATAGGGGGAGATCTCCATGATATTACTATACAATGTGCATTTGCTAACTCAAGCAAAATCCTCAAAAGTGCACACCTTTAGGGGGAGTTCTTCTATATCTTGTAATCAAATTCCTCAATATCAGTTGTTACACTTCATATGTTTATCCCCGTTGAAAACTTAACCTATTTGTCATCAATCACCAAAAAGGGGGAGATTGTAAGTGCATTTAGTGCCCCTTAGTAATTTTGGTGTATTGAAGACTTATAGGCTAAGGGACTAATGTGTTTTTGAGTGTACACAGATCTTATAATTCTATGAGGAGTTTGATATTTACGAAGAAAGTCGACCCCTAAAAATGTATGTATTCAGTTGAAAACTTTGAAAGTGAGGAAATTGGTGTGACCTTGAAGACTTGGATATTCATGCAAGGATTATGAAGCGTGAAGACTTTTGTTATTGATGTTTCATTTTCTCTTTCGTGAGTCATAGGGAACACCGTACTGTTAAAGGGGGTCGAGGTAAAACTAAGGAAAAAAAATTCCAAGTGATGCTCAACTCAAAGCCTACACTACTCAATCCTTTCGAGTGAAACCATTGGAAATCTCATACAGTTCAGTCAATTTCTTTAGTGACAGAGAAGAAGTTCTTCTGGTCTCTGAGGAATTTTTTATGAGTAAGGAGTTAGGGATTCGCTAGTGCGGATTGCCTACAAGTGAGAAACATGATAGCCCTAAGGAATTTGATAGCTCGATTTTCGACCGTTGATGTGCTTGCGCCAGCTGTCCCAAAATATCTTATCCACCGAATGGTCATATAATTTAAGGGCATTTATGTCTAATCATGTCGGGATGCTCCCTCGGCTATAAATAGCCGCCCCCTACAACCACTACCTGGTTTGCTGCTCCGAGAGAAACTGACACTTGTCATAACAGCAACCCATCCTCCGAGGACTTTGAGTGAAAATCATCAAGTGAGGAAAAACCCCAACCCCAAACACGAAAAACTCCAAAGTCATTGAGCATCACTAAAGAGAGTGTTCATGTGTGGAGGCGACGCTTGTTACCTTGGAAGACTGTGATCTTCCAGACGGTTAGGCGTCAATGGTCTAGAGCATCCAAGAGAATTTGTGGATCGCCGAGTGACCAAGTCTGTGAAGGTTTGGAAGTCACCTATGAAGACTTACCACGAGTGATTGGGCGAGGTCAGTGTGACCTTAGCTCAAGGGGAATACGGCGAGGACTTGGTGTCTTGGACTGTGTGTCCAGGACTGGGTCTCCGGGACTGTGTGTCCTCAGGTTTAAATACCTAGCCGCCCTAACCAGACGTACAACTATCACAACAGTTGGAACTGGTCAAACAAATCATTGTCTTAATCAAGCCTATTGGTTCTATTTCGTCAACCCTTCCATTTACTCATTCATGTGTTGATGAACTTGATTTGTACTGTTTGAAGACTTTGACTGAAGACTTTCTCAATTTCCTCAACCCATTTTTTTAGTCTACAGTCCTTAGCCCGCTTATCCTATGTACACACTACATGAAATCTGTGCTTGTTTTCATTTCCTCCTGATGACCATGCTTTTGTCTTGTTATGCTTGCACTTGAGTATTTATTCTGCTGCTAAGTAGTTCGTTGCTTAGGAAATTCTCAGCTAGGATTTCCTCAGTGATGAATTTGTAAAAATCACCTATTCACCCCCCTCTAGTCGATATAACACACTTTCATCATGTTAGCACTTGATTAGCTGTTGTTTAGGGGCTGTCAAGAGAGCTAAATGGCGTAGCAGCACAAAAGCTAGCTACTGCTAGAGTAACTGAATGTAACTGTAGCAGAGCAGCAGCAGGCAGCGGTGTGGCGCAGCCGCGGTGAGGCTGGCCGAAGGTGTGCGAGGCCGAAGCCACACACACACTGCACGCACCACACACATCTCACGGCCTTGGATATGGCTGGGCCATTATACAACAGCAGCAGCCGACGGCAGGCAGGGGCGAGCGAGGGCGCGGGTAGGGGCGGCCAGGGGCGAACGAGGGTGCCTGCGGGCGGCGTAGGAGCGGGGGCCGGGTCGCGTGGGCGCGGCCACGAGCAGGGGCACGCAGTCCAGCGCAGCGGCAGCCAACAGTAAGCGGAGACGGGCGCGTGGGTGGTCGGGGCGAGGTCATGTGCATACTGGCGGTGGGGTCGCTAGGCCGCAGCAGAGGTGGTCGGCGTGCAGGCTGGGCGGAACCGGGCCGGATGAGTAGGGCAGCCACGGGAAGTAGGCCATCGGGCGCGTGTAGAGCGCGGATGGGTGCGACTTCGTATGGGGAGGGACGCAGCCACGATGTGGTGAGCGCGAGCAGGTGCCCCGCCGCGGGCACGACGGCCTCTGCGATGGAATCGAGCGCGATGGTCTCGGGTTCGAGCCCAGGGACTCCTCCGAGATGAACCAAAAGCGCACGCATTGCCGGCGGATTTCTAGAAGCACGGTGGTGGCCATGGCTTAGCACGGGGTGGACGACATAAAGCACGACGAGTTCGGTGGCGGAAGGAGAGCTCGGCCACGGTGCGACGATGAGCATATCTATCTAGAGAACAACGTCGAGCATTCCAGAGGCTGGGGGAAGCGGAGCTCACCGTGTGGACGCACAGAGGTCCCTCGGGGGCTTAGTAGCGCAGGGGGGAGAAAATCGGGAGCGGTGAGGTCCGATGATGCCGAGGAAGAAGACGCACAGGCGGCGCCGATTCAACTCCGTAGACTCCATCCAGTGGTGAGGAGCAGGAAGTAGTCCACGGCGGACCTCCCGGACGCCAATAGGCAACGCGGGGAGGCCGGTGGTCACGATGGCAACGATGGCATGACGACGACTGTGTTCTAGCGATGGGCAATCTGGAGAGGAGGCGAGGGTGTGGGGGAGAGAGAGCGCGAGGGGGCGAGGGGTGAGTGGTTGACGAGGACAAGGCCGAGGCGGAGGGCTCGTCCTTAACCCCGGCGCTACCGCGACATGGGGCGGCGAGCCGGTCGGGCGGCAACTGCGTGCGCGGGCGCTCGGTCGCCCGCGTAGTGAAGATGGCACGAGAGGGGGAGCTGGGCTGCCTGGTGAGCCGAGGCCGAGGGGGCAGGGGATGACCCTTTTCTTTTTGGGTTTTGTATTATTATTATTATTATTATTATTTTCGGTTTATTGTTTTCTATTTAAGTTTCATTTTGATTTTTAGTTTTAGAAAATATGTATCTAGCTCTTAAATTAGCATTAGTAATTATGCCACCGCCACAAATAATTTGGCACTTAAAATAAAATTGTTTAATATTTTCTTTAATATAAATGGCATTTAAATAATTGTTTTTCTACTGTTTTACTTATTATAGTGCATTTAAACATTTCATAAAACGATGATTCCTTCACAAATATTCTCTATGGATTATTTGGCACATTTTGAACACTTTTGTTTTGACATATGAAAACTTTAATTTTTGGCTTTATTTTAAATTTGAATTGTCGTTGGGGTCTCAAGTAAGGATTAGCACAGTAATGTGATGACATGGCACCATCCATAAGGGGTTGAGAGAATTCCTTATTTGACACTACCTTAAAATATGGATCCTTATTTGACCCTGAAGAGTTTTTTTTTTCCAATTTGACATGTAGTCTAAATTTTCTTCCTTACCTGACATCGCCGTCCGTTTCATTACACCACTCCGTTAATTTTTTTTTGGATGGACCAAAATACCCCTGTGTCACTAGCCCACAAGCCCGATCCCGATCTAGCTATCATCTCTGTTTCTCTAGATTCCCCACCCCAACCCTAGCGGCGGCGGCAGAGTTGCTGGCTTGTACGACGGCGACAATGTGAGCTGAGGGGCCATGGCTCAAGGGGTGGCTGCGGGCACCGGAGCTAGCACCGTGGTGGACGGCGACCCAGACACGGCGGATGGTGACCTAGGCATGGCGGACGGCGGCCAAGGCAGGGCTGGGGATGGCTTGTCGGTCAGGCCAGCAGCTAGCGCCGGCCATTGCACGGCTATGCAGCACTCGCCGGTGAGCTCAGCTACCGGCTCAGGCCATGGTGATGTTGTGGGCGTGGATGCGGTCTTGGGCCACGGTGCGGCTGCAGACTTACAAGGGTGAGTTCCTTCCACAAATTTCACTCCAAATGCAAGATTAGAAGGAGGAGCAGGTTAACCCATATCCAGTAGCAATGCTCATGCATAAGTTTCCCTTCTATGTACAGGATGGATCCAAATTCTTGTTATGTGCTGAAAATTAGATTGCTTGGCAACCCAAAAAAGCTAGAAAAGAGCCCATGTGTTTTTATTTTGAGAAAGTTATTGATTCCGACTTGACAAATTATGAAGATTTGGTTGAATCAATTATAGTGCAGTACCAGCCATGTTATTTGGAAGTTTCGCATGTTCACTACTATGATGAAGTTCTGAAAACATTTCCAGAAATAAAATTAGACCAAGATTTGATATATATGTTTGAGAAACACGCTAAGTCAAAGATGCTGCAGATGTTCATTGTATATTGGGAAGCCTCTGAACCATATGAGCCTATCATTGAGTATTGTAGTGATCTACATATCCAACGTAACAACAAAGCAGACCAAGATGATGTTAGTTATCTTCGCAACCCAATACCGGAGAATGAACATGTTGGTATGATGAAGAGAATATGTATTTGAAGGAAGAACCTAAAGCTCTAAATGTGGTTCTTTTTCCTGATAAAGAAAAGGACCAAGACTATGTTGCTGATGGTGAAAGTGAGGATGAGAGTGAGGATGAGAGTGATGATAAGAGTAAGGATGAGAGCGAGGACGAGACTGAAGTAGAGGAGGATGAGGAGTTGCATGTGGTAAATCATGCCCCAAATATAGATTATGATAAGGATGACCCTCCTATGTCTGAAGGTTTCATATATCCCAATATGAAGGAGTTTAAGTTGGCCCTTTCTCAGCATGCAATCAAACATGAATTTGACTATAACACGGAGAAGAGTGCACCATGTAGGTTCACGGGCTTTTGTAAAACAAGAGATGAAGATAATTGTCCTTTGAGGATACATGCTTCTACAACGGATGCTTTGTGTACCGTAGTGGTAACTGTCTAACTTTACTCGTTTGTAAACATTTCTTGATTGTTTGAGAGTTTTTAGATAACTAATTATATTCATATTTTGTAGGTGAAAAAAACCCTTTTGGTCATGATTGCTCTAGTGGAAGAAGGAAAAAGAAGGTGAAGAATACAACTAAGTACTGGATATGTGAGAAGGTGAAGGACTGGCTCATTGAAGATGCAACTCTAGGAGCAAAGGAATTGTGAAAGAAGCTTAAAAACACCACATGGTCAAAATCAACTACAAGAGAGTATATATGGGTAAGTTGCTATCCTTGAAGCAACTATATGGAGACTGGGATATCAGCTTTGACAGTTTGTATAGGTTTAAGGCACAAGTAGTTGCCCCGGTAGTATAGTGCAGATTGATCATCACACAATAAATGGTAAAATCAGGTTTAGAAGAAATTTTTCTGCTATGATACCTTGCATAGAGGGGTTCCTTAGTGGTTGCAGACAATATTTGGCAATAGATAGCACATTCTTGACGGGCAGGTTCAAGGGGTAGCTGGCTAGTGCTACCGCTATTGATGGCCATAATTGGATGTATCCGGTTAGTTTTGGAGTCTTTTATTCTGAAACTAACGAGAATTGGATTTGGTTCATGCAATTGCTAAGACATGTCATAGGATCACCAAATGGGTTAGCCATATGCACCGATGCTGGTCAAGTAGTAATGACAGGGGTGAAAGAAGTGTTCCCAAAGGCGGAACATATGGAATGCATGTTCACTTGGTGACCAACTTCAAGAAGAAATTTCATGGGAAAGTGTTTGATGACCACCTTTAGGCTGTTGCTTACTCATGGAACCCATATTTATTTGACAAACATTGGGTTGCTATGGAGACAACAAAGCCAGCTACAACTCCATATATAAGGAAGTGGCACAATCGGTTGTGCTCTAGGATTCAATTCTCAACTATATGCAAGGTAGACTATGTAACCAACAACCTGGCTGAGAGCTTTAACAATTGGCTTAAGTAATTGCATTAGGTGGTAGTGGCTTTAGGTTTGTGGTCAACTTGCAAGAGGGTACATGTTCTTGTCTACAGTGGCAAGTTTACAGCCTTCCTTGCAGACATGCTCTTGCATTCATCACGTCACTTAGCAATGCACACATACGACAGTATGTGGACTTGTATTTCTCCATTGACTAATATAGAGCACCTTATGCCCAACTAATTCCTGTTATGCCAGACAAGACCCAATGGCCTAAATCTGACCATGGATTCTTCATGCATCCACCACTATTGAAGGCCACGTCTAGTAGGTGTAAAACTGAGAGGTACAAAGGTTGCGGTGAGAAGAAAAGGAAAAGTGGTCAACACTTATGCCCAATTTGTAAGGAATATGGGCATCATTGGCACAAATGTAAGAAGGGAAACCCAGAGGACATTGCTGCAATGATGGCTGTGAGGTAGTATATATTAACTCATTTTTGCATTATTCTTCCAACTATACATGTTCACTACTTTCCTATCTATTGTGTAGAGAACCACCAAAGAAAAGGACAAAGACAACCAAAACAGCTGAGTTATCCATTGTTCCTTGCGAAGATGGAGTGCGAACAAGAATGTGTTTCCCCCCAAGGTTTGTAATTTTACACTTATGCTCATAAATACATGAAAACAATGTTTGAATTCTAAGTACCTTTCTGCTCACCATAGCAAAAGCTTGGAAACTACAACAAAAAGAGGGAAAACATGTTAACTCTAGTGCTGGAGCATCAAAAAGGTGATTACAACTAGTTCAGATTTTTAGATTTAATTAAATTAAAACTTGTTCTATATTATGATTGCTTTCTTCTCACCATAGAAAAAGCTTGGAGAGTACAAACAAGAAGGGAAAAGGGGGGAAATCTGAATCGGTTCGATCCAAGAGGTATTGTTTCTCTTTTTAGTTGACATGTTACGAATATTATTTTTGTTTTCAATTGCTAAAAACTACTACTGCCTTACATGCCTAAGTGCAGATCCAAGAGTAAGAAGGAGTGCACCAAAAAGATTCCTATGGTGCCACAAGACAACCCAGCAATGTGCATAAGAAGCAAAAACATTAACCCTGCAAGCCCTTCAATGAGCACAAGAAGCAAAAGGCGGCTTAGTTGGTGATTCTCATGTGTTCCTTAGTGTCATGGTTATTGTTGGATGTTCTTTTGTGCTGCTCATGTGATGTACTTGTGGACCTGACCTCATGTGTGAAACAGTATGTGGTCAGTGTGAACCTAAATTTGATGTATGTGTGAACATGCCTGCTTCTGGTTGTTGTTCATGTTGTGATGCATATTGTGTGTGTGTGTGTATCTATATATATATATATATATATATATATATATATATATATATATATATATATATATATATATATATATATATATATATATATGAATTGTGTGAGAGATGGGATCAAATTATTGGGGAGGTTCTGTCAAATTTTCATTTTTTTTGAATTAAAATGAGAGGACAATTTTTTGGATCAAAATCAGTTCATTGACCAAATTATGGAGTCTCAATTGGTCATTTAACATGACCAAATATGTAACATAACTGCAGGTATTGTCATGTACAGATTTTTGGTCACTTTATGCACCAGGGGTAGAAAGGTATTTTTCATGTCTTCCTTTAACACCGTTAGTGAACAAACTGCACTAGAGTGTCACGCAAGGAAGAAAATTTAGACTACTTGTCAAATAGGGAAAACAAATCTTCACGGCCGAATAGGGAACCACATTTCAAGGTAGTATCAAATAAGGAATTGTCTCTAGGGGATTACTGTAGCAGGATTCTCGGGGTGTTACACGCGTCCTCCCCAAGCTTCGCCGCCTACGCCGAGAGTGCAACCGCCTACGCCGATAGTGTCACCGCATACGAATTGAGCGTGGCCGCATCCGCCAAGAGGGCATCTACGGCAACCGACAGGGCACCTGCAGTAGCCGAGATGGTGCCGCTGCTGCTCCGGTAGCAGCTGCAAACACCGAGAGCACTCAGGTGCCATCCGTGCAACCGATGTCGCCCTAGCCCTGGTCGGGCCATCCACACCAAGATCAAGGATGCACACGCCAAGATATTCTAGGCCACCTCGGAATCCAGCATGCAACCCACGTCCGAAAAGGCGACGGTGGCCATGGAGCACCTACTTCCTCATGAGATCGCCGAGTGAGAGCTCGAGATGCAGGAGGCGGCGGAGATCGAGAGCAACGGGAGGAGGAGTTGCGCGTGGCCGAGGTCTAGGTAGAGAAGAGTCTGTTCATCAAGGAATCGGTGGTGGAGTACCTATGCGAGCTGTGTCGCAGCCACTACTACGAGTATTGCAACCTTGAGGGCGGCACCGAGGACGGTGCCAAGGACGAGGACGAGGATGCGGTCGACTTCAGCAGGGGGGCGCGGAGTCCACCAACGTTGGCATTTTGGCAGGACAAGTCATCGACGTCTCATCTCAGACCAGCGATGCATAGGCCGGTGCGGTGGCGGATTTGTTAAAATTATGCGTACTTAGGCTTTGTTTTTAATGATGGTTTTCGTTAGAACAATGTTTAGGTCAACTGGCTCTGTTTCATAATTAAAATTGCTCGATTCAGTAAGTGTGGTCTGTGTACTGTACGCTCTTTTGCATTACCAAATTAGCAAGTGATGTTAAATTATGCAAGGACATACCCGGGGAAATTTCAACCAAATTTGAATTATCAAACTCATCCCATGCGCGTAAAGCAGATCGTTTGCGAGGCACACAATCGTTCAAAGTGAATGGTGTCCGGCGGCACCGTGTGCAAAGTGTCCCTCCACATTTCAAAAAAATTGGCCTACCGCCGAAATATCTACCCCCGCCTCCCTCCCCCCTTCCCCACCACCTTTTCTCCCCGACCACAAGTCACATTCCCCCTATTTCCTCCTTCCTACATCGCTTGCTTCCTCGCTCTCGCCATCTCACATCCTACCACTGGGGTCTCCATGGTCTTCTTCAGTGACTTCTCCAGCTGTTCCTCCTCCGATGACGACTCCTTCACCACCTAGGGATGCCTCTATTCTCTCTCGGGCTATCACTTGGAATGAAGGATTTTAACCCGGCGGTCGATTTGAGTCATTTCTTCCTCTTGTAGCTCCCTACGACCATCAGTTGCAATGAATGGAGCGGGGTGGATGTAGATCTGTCTTCTCGTTGTTACCATCAATCTCCATGCGTGAAGATAGTTGCTTTTGAATATGTGGACAGTGGGAGGAAGTTTCTGGCATGTGTAGAGAAGGTTATACCCTCTTTCGTTGTTACAAATCATTTGTTAGATGTGATTCAGACACTTTCATGGTCCCAACCCATTCGTACCACACCTTCAACCAAACGCATCCTAAGACAATGTCACAGTTTGTACCTAGTATCAAAAATGTTGCCATCTCATCAGCGGTGCCACTAGAAAATTATTTGGCACCACTTCAGCAGTTTGTGCGGCAACTTTGGTCCACACATTCCAGCATCCAAGAAGTAAAATACTAAATCTTTATGGCATGATAGAACTGGGTATCGGAGCAACTACGTGCTTTGGAGTCCAGGTCCCTGATTTTTTTCCGCTGCATCAGCTTGCCTGTGCAGGGCACCGGTGCGAGATGTAGGAATAGTTATCTTTACAATGATTTTGGCATACATAGTGGACGGCCTTAGTGCTATTAGTTCTATGTTCCTAAATTTGTGCATGTTTACACCTGTTAGTATCAATTTGCTATCATCCAAACACTGTCGCTATGTTGTTGCAGTTATATTTACCTTCCTCATAAAATGTTCAATTTGTTATTTATAGTCCATGAGTAAGAACTTGTAGCATTATTGTAGGTAATTATTGCTTCTGATGTTTCAGAATTTGGTTGTTGTTTTAGTAGCAATTAATTCATTTGCACATTGATCTTTTTGAGAAGATATGTCATAGTTAACCTGTTTCTTCAATTTTTCTAAATAAGTATTGGTGATTTTCTATGTTGCTATAAATCTATTTCACCTACATTTTTTACTGATCTATTTTTAAATATTATAGGATGAACAGAAATGTTCTTACTTGGAGTGGGTTGATCAAGAGTGGCCACAGTCTTTGAAGATGTGCCTAGCAAAGCTCTGGAGCATGTATGAGGAAGAGAACATAGGTAGACATAGAGAAAGTGTTGTCAACGCTGATGAATATTTGAAGATGCGGGATAAAAAGAGGAAGGTGGAGAATGAGCTCAGATATTTTTTAAATCGGACTTTGCTAAGATGGTGTTGGCGAATGTGGAGGCACTTTCCCAGTTGGCCAGTGCAAAACAGGTTCTTAATGAACTGGAAGCAATGGTGGATAAGGCGTGCCTAGATGATCTTGATAAGGGATATGTATATATTGTTCTAATGTTGTTCTTATGAAGTTAAACTAGTTATGTGCTGTAGTGTGCTGTTTTCAGGTAGCTATCACTACAAAAAAATACACTTCCATGAGGATACGTGTTTGTCACAGTAAGTCACGTTTTCTGTCATGCATGTACATCCATGACAAATTTATGACAGAATCAAGATAGTCATACCTGTGCTGTCGTAGAAGTGTTCCATGACATTAGCAAAATTATCATCACGGAAGTGTCCACTTCCATGACGATAAATCACGCGTCATAGAAGTGCTTTCGTCAAGGGTGACCGACACGTGGCATCCACCGTAACGAAACACCGTTAAGCTATCAGGTCCGGTTTTGGATCCGATAACCCGTTAACAGCCCCGACCAATGGGATTTTCCACGTGTAAAATCATCATTGGCTGTAGAAAACACGTGTCGGCTCACCGTTGGGACAGATGTCATCCACTCATTGGACCCAAAGCTCCTATGATACATTGACACATGGCACGGCCCAACAGAGGGCCATTCTTGTGAGAAGGCCGGCCCATTTGACTTGGTCAAAAGGTGGCTGGCCGGCCCACGGCAAGCATATTAACGGCATGTTCACATATAGCCCATTTACAGCCCGCTAACCCAGGGCCCATTTACGGCCTATCCGAATCTAGGCCGTCCAATATAATTCCAGACCGTTTTAACTTCCGGCCCATGTATGGCCCATGACGTCTTTCGGTCCATATGAGGCCCTTATTACTCTCGGCCCATTAACGGCCCGTGGTAAAACTGGCCCGTAATGAACAGTGTGTCATTTTATACCCATTAAAGGCCCATTATTCTGTTGGGCCGTTTCCAGCCCATGTTATCTTCCGGCCTTCCCAGGGCCCATTTATTCTTGGGCTCATTTCCAGCATTCGTTTACTTTTCGCCCGTTACTGTCATTTTCTGCTTCTGGGCCAAATACAGTCCGTGGTTACAGTCGCCCAGTTTGTGGCCCGTTAATACGTTGGGCCGTTTTCATAGCGTCATCTAATATGACACATTTATTCTTGGGCTCATTTCCAGCATTCCTTTACTTTCGGCCCGTTACAATCATTTTCTGCTTGTCGGCCAAATACAGCCCGTGGTTATAGTCGGCCCGTTTGTGGCCCGTTAATACGTTGGGCCGTTTTCGTAGCATCATCAAATATGGCCTCTTAACGACGGCCTGTTATGATTGGCCCAACGTATTAAGGGCCATGAACGGACGATTTTAACTCTAGTCCATTTACGGACATAATGTGGTCTGTTATTCGCCCATTTTTGGCCAACCGATCATACGGCCCGTAGAAGGCCCATTGATGATACGACCCGTAGAAGGCAAATTGATGATACGGCCTGTAGAAGGCTCATTGTGTCAATGACCCGTAGAAGGCCCATTGTTTCTACGGCCCTTAGAAGGCCCATTGTTTCTACGGCCCGTAGGAGGCCCATGTTAACTATAGTAAATATGTAGCCCATTGTTAATGTGGCCTAGTTTTAAAAAATAGGTTATTCCGGCCACTAGCAAACCGCAGAAAAAGAACTGCACTGACTACAAGAAAACAAATAAACAAGACAATAAGGAAATAAATAAGCAAGCAATTAACGCTAGCCTATTACTGCTATTACACATAGTAAATCCACTATGCATCAAAGTTCGCCACTAGTGCAAATATAGGGAACAAAGCAGCATATTACATACACTGGCCATCAAAATTGGCCACGAGTGCAAATAAACGCGGCAGCAAAACATGAGCATAAATGAAACAATTTCAGAAGAGCTCAAGAAACGTGGTATCCACAATGCTAGCAATAAGCTTAGGAAGCTTATTAGCTTTGTCCTGTTGGGCGGTAAAATCCTCCAACACTTGCTCAATCCTTCCGCAGTCCTTCCGCGTCTTGTCGCAGCATAGCTGATCGATGTCTTTCAGCTTGTAGTTGAGACTGAAGAAAACGAACTGACTCAGAAAGTGAGTTTTAATAGCTTGTGCCAGCGGTAGTGGCTAGTAACTCCAACACTAAACCAAGACAGGACTTTCGGTTATCTCACTGTCTTCGAGATAGTCTTCCTTAGCTGTTTTATCAACTTTGTGGGAGACAAACAAGGATGTGTCACTATCCTGAACCTTATCTGCATTACTTCCATTACCATTGCTTAATAAGGCACTCTTCCCCAATATTCTGTTAGCATTCTAAAAGAAGAAACAAGCAGACACATAACAGTTTCGCATGTACTAGTATATGAAACTCATTTCTGTGAACTAGTTCATTAGTAAGGTGGACAGGGTTAAACTACCAAGTCTTCTATTGCCAAGTACTAGTATATAATAAAAGCATCAAACAAACATATATCTATGTCCTATGGTCACTGCATTGTCTTTCCAAATCAAAATAGAGACACGTCTCAAATCATACCAATTGAAGACAAAGCAGAAGTGAAAGAATACAAAGCGTGGGAAACTACACGACACAACAAGATTTCAGATGGGTACCACGGGTCTACATGTACAACAACACTATTTGCTTTGTTGTGATGCTAGTAATGTGCATGATATGAGAAGTCAATTGAATACACAATTGAAATTGAAATCAACAAAGCTATTGATAAGAGCAAGCCTGTTAAAGAAACATGCGTGAACATACCTGTTGTGCCATTGGAGTTTCGATTGGATCCTTCAATTTCGAAATAAGTTTGTATGAGTAAATACAATGATACAAGAGCAAAGTAGTATGCGCGATAGTAATCATAGTTAAAAAAGGCGCGCCTAAGCTAGCGCTTAAGCGCGCCTAGGCTCTAGGCGTTGGTGAAACGCATTGCGCATAACTACGCTTAATCTATGCATAACTGCGCATAAGCATGCGCTTTGGTCAATAAAGCTCAAGGCGGTGGCAAAACGCAGAATTAATGCCTAGCGCTTTTTTGAACAATGATAGCAATGGAATCTTAAATTAGAACAATTGTTCTTCAGGTTTAGGCACTTGTTCTACATGAATAGAGTACAGTAAGATGCAAGAATATATTACTTAAAAATAGAAAATGAGCTCATAGACCTTACCACATTCTTGGTTCGGGACCAGTACAGAACAAGGCGTTCCCAGTCATCGTCCAGTAAATTTCTCTCAGAAGAACGTAAGGGAATTTGATGAGTTTCTTTGCCGGTGAAGTATGTTTTCTTCAGGTAATTCCGATACTGCCACCAAGCATTCTTGAAGATAGCAGAGGTATTAGCATAGGTTACCTCATCCTGAGTTTCCAAATCGGTCCTTCTCTATAGAGAAAATTGGGAAAAATTGAAGTAATATAACCATCATGGAGGTAGGATGTATGGGACAAAGCAAAGTAATTTCCATGAATAACATTACTTACACATAACTCCTCGACAAACACCTACAATTGGCATTTTCCTTCACCTGCAGTATAATATTTCCAAGATGGGAAGTTACGCACATACGATTTAACAACATCAAATGCGATAGATGCTAAAGTACGACTAGCTGGTTGTGCTTCCACCACATAATAGGTGTACTAATTGGTGGAGTTGGGTTTCACCGTGGTAGTACTGGCCCTTTGGGCACTGGAGCTTCCTTACTAAATGCTCTTGTTTGGGAGCTCTGTGATGGAGATGGTGATGTGTCAACAGGAACTGGGTTACTATCTGCTAGGTTTGGGGTTAGATTGGGTGAAGCTGGTTCTCTGTCCATCGCAGTAGGGGTACAATCTGCGAGAGTTTGGGTTACGTGTGGTAGGGCTAGTTCTTGTGCATGCACAACCGGGGTGCAATCTCCACCAAGAGGTAGCACTGTTTTATTTGAAGACCGTGTTTTTAGTCCGCTAGATGCTGGCATCACCCACTCCAATTCAAATGGCTGATAAACAGGAAACATAGTTGAATGTACAAACATTGTATGTGAGACAGATGCAATAGATAGTGTGGAAAAAAGAGGACATGTATATTGTTTAACTAAAATGGATGGCATGACATAATTTCACATATATGATGTCTATCTAAACTGGATAGCATAGCATAACATAATTCAAAGATATGATGAATAACTAAAACGCCGTGCCAAGTTAGAGCATACACCTCGGTGGGGTGATAGGACTGGTCATCTGTCTCTGAATCCGTCTCTGGGAAGCTATCGGGACCCAATAAGAGATCTGCTTCGACAAGTAGCACTGTCTACTCTGTAGGCCTTGTTTTCACTCCAGATTTTTCAATCTCCCACCCAAATGGCTGAGTCACAAGAAGAGTAGTTTAATGTACAAACATTGTCAACAAATGCAAATGTAATGAAGAAAAGGATGGACAAAATATCATTCAAATAAACGATGCCTGGTTAAACGGGATGGCATTGCACACATATATTATGGCTGGCTAAAAGACATGAGACTGAATAATTCCCATATTCGATATAGAAACTAAACAGGTGGCGACAGAACATGTCTAAACTAAGCAGATGACATATATGATGTCAAAAGTAGGCACTACAAGGCAACATATGCATGATATGACTAACATCGTCATGTGAAGGTAGAGCAAACACCTTGGGGGTAAATAGGAGTGGTCAGCAGCGTCTGAATGCGCCTCGGAACAGATATCTTCCTCTGGATTACAATCTGGAGAGGGGTGGGGAGGGTTTGCCATTGAACCCACCATGGAGCGATGTCTGCATGACATTGTATTGCCGCGCAAAACTCTTCTCTTTTTCTCTACATGTTCAGCATGACTATGTACAATATCTGACATGCATACGAATAAAATATGGTGAGATTATGTAAGGACAACATGCATAAATTTAGAGTGATGGTAACAACGAGTGGATGGATCCAAAAATAATGATAGCAGGCTGATGATTGCTTTAATTTAATAAAAAGACAGATGATGATTGCTTTACTATTTGTTTCCCACCCAAGATGAACAACATAGGCATACCCTAGGTGAACCAGATATTAGACATAGAAACTATTCATTGCTTCCTCAATATGTGCCCCACAACTAATTTAGAACTCAAGTTTGATTATTAATTTCGACCTGACTTGGAGTCCAAGAGGTGAACAGGATGATAAAGTAGCAGGTAATTTTAAGCAATGCATAACATAAGCAGAATCAAAAGAGTGCGACCTCTCTTGTGGACCCATGTACTCCTCAGGTTCATCTGCTTAGTCGATGATGATGGTGCCGTTGCGGTGGGTGCCGGTGGCAGGGAAGGAGATCTGAGACGGCGAAAGACGGTCAGGAGTCCTGATGTCTGGTTTGGTGGATGTTTCTATCGATGGAGCACCTCAGGTGAGGTGGACGACGTCGCGGTAGGAGCAGGACAAACCACACAAAGTTCCCTTCGACACCTACTTGTAACTGATGTAATTTTGTAAGGGCCCATTTGGCTTGCATGATTCTAAAAATGCAGGGATAGGAAAAACACCGAAATAGGATAGGAATGCAAATGGTAAACAGAGCATTTGAAAACACAGGGTTTCTGTCAACTTTGGTTTTTGGTTTACAGGAATTGGAAGAGCAGAGGAATGCAAAGAAACATGGCCAAATAAAGTGAAACCATATGATAGCGTTTACAGTTAGAATGTTATTCTGCCACTAATGCACTTGGTCTTGTTTTAATCAATATGATTTTGAAAGGTAGGTCCAGGTGGATGTTTTGCTTCATTACTTTAACAAAATGCATGAATAATTGAATAGTATAGAGTGCCATTGGAAAATTCCCTATTGCTATGTTTTTCCGTCAAACCAAAATATTCCTAATGGATCGCATGAATGTATAGTAATAAGTGATGCAAAAAGTGTACAACCTCTTTGCCGTAGCTGTGTCGACCTCAGCATCATTGGGTTGGTCGCTAAAGCAGTTGAGGCAGAGGTGGATGTCGGAGGTGTGGAGAAATATCTGAGGAATCTGTAGACGGCGTCCAGGGCACTGCTCTGTTGTGATGGTTCGTTATGTCGTTGGAGCAGCCCGATGAACCGTAAGACGTCTAGGCTGAAGCAGCACAAGACATACATCATCAATCTCAAGTGGGATTCTAATAGCATCTCCAGTAGATGATGTAAAATAGATGTAAAATTTACATCACCAAAAACCACTTGACTACAACAGATGAGGTAAAAATTGTTGACTCTGAACTTAACTGTCGAAACTGAAATTTATTGTGGAATGTGAATGTTACTGTCGAAAGTGAACGCAATGGTAGCAGAGAGGCACTTGACATGTAGTTTAGGAAGGGCCTGCATTTCATCTTCAACCTGCACCCCCTGAGCCGCCAGCCACCACCGGCCGGACCGCCGACCCCAGCGCCGCCTCGTCGCCCCGAAACAACTCCCCACCTCCGGTCTGCCGCCGCCCCGGCCAGCCCCATAGGCGCCCCGCCCAACCCTGAACCCTAAGATAGATAGTGGGGTACCTCTCCGGCGAGCCCCCGTCCCCGCCGCGG
>LR738711.1:226125804-226380000 GCA_902687465.1 Secale cereale
CCCCACCCCCTGAAAATCGACTAACCCAAAATTTGATTCAGTTGACTGAAGTGTAGCTAAATCGGAGCAGAGCAGCAACACGAGCGAGGGGGAGAGCAGCAGCAGCAACACCGCGAGCGAGCGAGCAAGAGCCGGAGCAGCAGCAGCTGGGCGAGCGAGTGATCGCACGAGAGCCGAAGCAGCAGCAGCGCGAGCGATCGAGCGAGAGATGGAGCAGCAGCAGTAGCGCGAGCGAGCGAGCGAGAGGCAGAGTAGCAGCAGATCCGACTGGTATGGACGCTGCCGCCGAAGGGGCCTTGCATTGGGGGAGAGCCGCCATGGAGATATCGCTCGCGGAGATGGCTTCAAGTTAGCCACTCCATGGGGGTGCGGGATGGAGCACCGCCGGCGCCGGGAGGTCGAGCTAAGGAGAAGGTGTGTTGCGATGAGTGTACAACCTCTTTGGTGGCGCCGAGTAGGCCTCGGCTTCGTCCGAGGAGTCGATGAGGATGTTGCGGTTCCGGTGGAGCAGGTTAAGGCGGCGTTGTGGGGATGGAGCAGCCGCGATAGACGAGGCGAACATCGGAGCAGCTCCTTGGAGGTGGAGGACGGAGCGGCTGAACCGGCGGGACGACGAGATGGACGACGGATCCTCATCCGGGGAGGTGGACGAGGGACGTCGAGCTGTTGTGGTGGACGACGTCATCGGGGAAGAGGCTCCGACGGAGCAGCGGTGAGTTGGCGGACGGAGGAGGATGGGGTTTCGTGGCTGGGGCGGACAGGTTATGGCGGCCTAGGATTTTGAATGGCAAAAAGGAGGCGATGGAGATGCGCTTGTCCAAAATGTAGGGTGTGTTACAAAAGTACCCCCCACCGATTTGAACTAGCAGACCTTTCGGCTCAGGGTTAGAAGGGGGATTTCACATGTCGGGAGTTGGCAGTTGGAGGGAGTTTTCGTGCGCGTTGTAATTTCGGGATAGCAAGGCGCGGGTTGTGAAGGCGCCCGTTTTGGGAGCACGATATCTGAATTTTCGGGGCGCGGGTTGAATTTTAGGGACAAGCCTAACGTGTAATATTGTACTTGTACGTACCAAATCAATTCGCACTTCCCTCAACCCAAAAGAATACGAAAAAAGAAAACTATTCACACCACAGAAAGAGAGACTCTTGCCCCGTTTTACAATAAAAATGCTATTTAAAGCTACTCATACCAACAATTTAGTGCAATTAAATGCTATTCAGTAGTATGAATCCATGGTATGTCCAATTAATTTTTTTCACTTGCTGTATAATGCATGTAACCTACTCATACCAACATTTTAGTCCATCCGAATGTCTATACTACAGCTACAATTCAAACTGAATTTGAATTTGTTTCTCTATTTCAATAACAATCTACAACCATCATTCGTGTATTACCTTAATAACACACCACGTGATTACTATAGAGATAGATATGAACTATGTGTACTACATGAACTCGAATTCTATTTTTTGAATACACTTGATGTTGATTCCAAATAATAGTACATTTGATGTACTAACTATATATTCATAATCTAAACCATGTTCCATACGTGTACACTGTGTTTATCACACACAGTATAGTGCCCCGCCCCCTATATTATGACAAGTATTTAGACCTGAGCTGCAAAAGCCACACATTAGCCCAAATTATGATCAATGTTCTATATGTTATGAGTAGTACTAGCAAGATGCCCATGCGTTCCACAGAACATCAACATCATCAAGGGGAAGCCTAATTTGCAAATATGGAGAGGGGTGTGGGTATCTTTTTTTAAAATTGTAAAATGATCCTAGTTTATTTTTTCTGAATAATACCCAATCCAGGCCTATTTATTTTTCTACGCCCTGATGGGCTGCAACTCTTTCAAGACGCCTGCAAATCTTGAAAGTAATATGAAATTGGTTGTAAATATAAAAACAGATGACAAATTGGCAATTACTTTATAATTTCTAATTTTTTTCACATTTTCATATTCCTATTTCACTGGGCATTAACCTAATTTAAATAATCTTCAAACTACTTTAAATCTGGCTCGACATTTCAGTATTAAAAATAGTTTGGAACCCACAGAAATATGCGAAATTGGCCCTAGCCAACCTAAAAAAACGGACTGCAATAAATTGCATAAGAAGTCGCAATGAGCTATATATAAATTATTAAAAAAAGGAGGGAATGGTCTGACTTACGTGCCAATTAAGTTGACGCGCATGCAAGATTTTTTTAGTTATTATATACGTCAACAAACGATTCTAGCAGACGTAACCGTTGGATGTAAATCCAACGGCCGTCATGTTTCTTCAATCTCTAATCTTCTTGCTCCAGCCGCCAAATCCAGTGCCGGCGGGACCGCCTGCTCCCGCCTCCCATGCAGGCCTCCCCGCCCCCTACCACTCCCACCACTGGCCAGGGCATCCCTCTAGTCACCCACACCCCCTGTTATTCTACGGCCACGACAGCTTCACACTGCAGCCGAACCAGTGAACCCGCGTACTCTTCTCCGCGTGGGAATCCACTACCACGTCTTCCCCGGCTCCACGTCGTCCCCTTCCAAGGCCTTGCGGTCGTCCACCGACCTAGTGCTCTCGGCGCGGCCTGGTCAACATGGTCAAGGAACGACTTCCATCGAAAGAGTACTATCGTGGAGGCTGAAAGCTGGGTCCACGGCAGCCGCAAGGAAGTGCCTCCTTATTACACGGAAAATAATTATTCCTGCACCTGACAGCAGGGACCCACTGGACAGGCTACCGTATCTGGCGGAAAAACCGTTTCCCCCCTGACTGTTGGGAACCACCGGACGGGCCACCGTATTTCACGAAAAAACGTTCCCCCCGCTGTCAGCTCGGACCCACCCGAAGTGCCTCCTTATTACGCACACAAAAATGAATACCCCCCTGCCAGCTAGGACCCACTAAAGTGGGAGGCTGACTTGTGGGCCTACTAAGTTGACTAGGACGGAGGGCTTTGTCAACTTAGTCAATATGCATGATTCTAGGTTCATTGATCGTACGATGTCCATCCAACGGTCGTAGTGCTTCTTCAACCTCTGGTCTTCTTGCTCCAGCCGCCCAAACCAGCGCCGGTCGTGCCTCATGCTCCTGCCTCCCGTGGCCGTCTACGATGCCGTGGAGGCCTCCCCGCCCCCTACTAGTCCCACCGCTGGCCAGGCCATCCCTCTACTCACCCACACCCCTGTTATTCTGCGGCGACGGCAGCCTCACACCGCAGCCGAACCAGTGAACCCTCGTACTCCTCTCCGCGTGGGCATCCACTGCCGCATCTTCCCCGACTTTGCGTCATCCCCTTCCTAGGCCTCGCCGTCGTCCACCGCCCTCGTGCTATCGGCGCGGTGTGGTCAACCTGGTCAAGGAACGACTTCCATCGGAAGAGTACTGTCGTGGAGAGGCTGACAGCTAGGTCCACGGCAGCCGCAAGGAAGTGCCTCCTTATTACGCGGAAAATAATTATTCCTCCACCTCACAAAAGGGACCCACTGAACGAGCCACCGTATTTGGCAAAAAAATATTTCCCCCCTGACTGCTGGGACCCACCGGATGGGCCACCGTATTTCGTGAAAAAAAAATGTTCGCCCCGCTGTCAGCTCGGACCCACCGGAAGTGCCTCCTTATTACGCTCAAAAAATGAATACTCCCCCTGCTAGCTGGGACCTAGTATAGTGGGAGGCTGACTTGTGGGCCTACTAAGTTGACGGGGACCGAGGGCTTTGTCAACTTAGTCAATATGCACGATTCTAGCTCCAATGACCGTACGATTTCCATCCAATGGTCGTAGTGCTTCCTCAACCTCTGGTCTTCTTGCTCTACCGCCCAAACCAACGCCGGTCGTGCTTTGTGCTCCTGCCTCCCGTGGGCAGCTGCGATGCCGCGGAGGCCTCCCCGCCGCCTACTACTCCCACCGCTGGCCAGGCCATCCCGCTACTCACCCACACCCCCTATTATTCTACGGCGACGACAGCCTCAAATCGCAGCTGAACCAGTGAACCCTCGTACTCCTCTCCGCATGGGCATCCACTGCCCCGCCGTCCCCTTCCTAGGCCTCGCCATCGTCCACTGCCCTGGTACTTTCGGTGCAGCCTGGTCAACACGGTCAAGGAACGACTTCCATCGGAAGAGTACTGTCGTGGAGAGGCTGACAGCTGGGTCCACGGCAGCCGCAATGAAGTGCCTCCTTATTACGCGGAAAATAATTATTCCTCCACCTAATAGCAGGGACCCACCGGACGGGCCACCGTATTTGGTGAAAGAACCTTTCCCCCTCGACTGCTGGGACCCACCGGACGGGCCACCGTATTTCACGAAAAAACGTTCCCCCCGCTGTCAGCTCGGACCCACCGGAAGTATCGCCTTATTATACACACAAAAATGAATACTCCCGCTGCTAGTTGGGACCCACCTTGGTGGGTGGCTGACTAGTGGGCCTACTAATTTGATGGGGATAGAGTGCTTTGTCAACTTAGTAAATATGAACGATTCTAGCTCTAGTGACCGTACGATGTCCATCCAACGGCCGTAGTACTACTTCAACCTCTGGTCTTCTTGCTTCAACCGCCCAAAGCAGCGCTGTTCGTGCCGCATGCTCCCGCCTTCCGTGGCCGGCTGTGCTGCCACGGAGGCCTCACCGCCCCTACTATTCCCACCGCTGTCCAGGCCCTACGGGGACGGCAGCCTCACACTGCAATCGAACCAGTGAACCCTCGTACTCCTCTCCGCGTGGGCATCGATTGCCGCGTCTTTCCCGGCTTCATGTCGTCCCCTACCTAGGCCTTGCCGTCGTCCACCGCCCTGGTGCTCTCTGCGCGGCGTGGTCAACGTGGTCAAGGAATGACTTCCATGGGAAGAGTACTGTACGTGGAGAGGCTGACAGCTGGGTCCATGGCCACAGCAAAGAAGTGCCTCCTTATTACATGCAAAATAATTATTCCTCCACCTGACAGCGGGGACCCAGCGGACGGGCAACCGTAATTCGCGAAAAAAGCATTTCCCCCTGACTGATGGGACCCACCAGCTACATCTTCGCACGCAAGGAAGTGCGTTCGAAAAAAACGATTCACCCCCCTGACTGCTAGGACCCACCAGCTACATCTTCGCACGCCTGGAAGTGCCTGACAGTCGGGACCCACCTGGTCGAAGCATACATAGCGTTATCATTCTGGTCGCAAACGTATACGTACATACTGGTCGATGTAGAGGCACACACGTGTTGCTAGTAGAGGCGCGCACGTAGCATGTGCACATACGTACAACGACAAGTGTGCAAGAAAGAAAATATGTTCATGTACATACATACGGGCAGGGTCTCGAACGCCTACTCGCGCATACGTACGGCCAGGGCCCGTGTACATGGCTGGGTCGGAACGGAGAAACAGCGTCGTCGTCGTGTTCATGGGGAGCCAACTGGCTGGGTCGGAACGGAATGCGTCGTCGTGTTCATCGGGAGGGCTTGGACATAACAGCCGATGGAAACGAGGCATGCCGTACCACAAAACGGATGAAACGGCCTTGTGTTCGACCGGCCACGTTCGAAACTGGATCCTGTTCATCGGGAGGGATCTGGCATACCGCAAAACGAGACGGGTGTGGCGTACCGCAAAACGGAGGAAACAGACTTGTGTTATGTGCTACGGTCGAAACGGGGGTCCTGTTGATCGGGAGGGGTGTGGCGTACCGCAATAAAAGGAAACAAACTTGTGTTGGAGTGCTATGGTCGAAGCGGGGGTCCTGTTCATCGGGAGGGTGTGGCGTACCACAAAACGGGACTCCACGGGATACTGTTCATCACCATCGTCGACCCCCTCAAGCCTCCACGGGCTACTGTTCATCCACCGTTGACCTCCTCCAGCCTCCACCTGCGACTGTTCAGCCTCCACCGCGCGCTACTCCACTGGTTACTGTTCAACCAGCCCTCTCCACGGGCTCCTGTTCAACCACCCCTCCAAGGTCTACTGTTGATGCAGCCCTCCATGGCGTGGTCCTGTTCATGCAGCCCTCCACGGGGTGGTCCTGGTCATACAGCCCTCCACGTGGTCCTGTTCATGCAACCCAAACCGGCTCGATCTAAAATTTCATGTTCATGCAGAGGCAACACCACGGGGTCCTGTTCAGCCACCCCCACCAGGAACTGTTCATCCAACCCCCCCAGCAACGCTCACTGTTCATGGAGAGGCAGCATCGATCGGCTTCAGTTAGTAGCAGTAGCGAAGGAATCGCTCTATCGGGTTCAGTTAACAGCCATTGATCGATCGCTTGGATTCAGTAACGCGTAGTCTGCAGTGCAAATCGCTCGGGTTCAATTAGAGCCCAACGCCTCGCTTGGGTTTAGTTAGAGCCCAACACCTCGCACCCACGCGTGTGCGTGTACGAGACAAACGCGCATCGCTCGGCCCCGACCACCACAGTAACTGGGAACACAACGATATTTTCCTCGCCATCGCTTCTACCACGGTTTTTCCGTCATGGACGGCCCAAAGAATGTCATGCAGCTGCGTCTCCGGCCCGCCCAGGACGAAAAGCCCATTTTCTATCATGATTTTTTGTCATAGAAGTAGTACCCCACCACATCTATGATGATACCGTGTTTTGTCACAATTATTGTCATAGAAGTGTCATAAGTATGACAGAAAAAGTTTTGTTCGGCCCAAAATGTCACGGATGTGACTTTTTTTGTAGTGTATCGTACTATGATGTTAAAATATATTTATGTGCTTGATATGAAATTAGCAACCAGCTATTCGATCTGAAATGTGAATTTCCGTAATACTGGAATTATTAATTGTAAACTAATAACCTACTAAATGGGTCATGGAACTTTGCAAACGGTTCTAGCAGTAAAATCTCTTCTGATGGATAGCCAAATGCCACACAGTTTTCTTCATCAAATCGTGTGTGATGTAGTCGATAAAAGCAAACGGGTAACCAAGGAAGAGCGTGTGTGATAGTTAAACCTTTCACACACGAGCCTATAAATAAAACTGTGTGGGATGTACATACGAACGGAAATGTTTTCCCTGGATTGACTGTGTGGGATGTACATACGAACGTAAACGTTTTCCCTGGACGGACTATGTGGGATGTACATCAGAACGGAAATGTATTCCTTGGATTGACTGTGTGTGATATACATACGAACGGGAATGTTTTTTCTGGGATTCACCGTTTGGGATGTACATACGATCGGAAACGATTGGGTTTCGATGCCTCGCCCAATCACACACGAGCTCATTTTGCCCCGGCCTGTGTGCCAGGAGGGCCTATCCCCAACAGTTTCTAGGTCATGTGGGAAGGACCCCTGAAAGCACATTTGCTCCCTGGCTGGTTTTGGTAATTAATGACAACATACTTTGTGGTTGGACTAATGCTTTTATCAAGTATGTTTCAGGAAATTCAATCACATGGGTATGGCAATGACTGAAGAAGTGGACCCCTCAAAATGCTAAGGCAAGCATTGGCAAAAGCTCAAGACTCCATTTTTGGTTTAGTGATCCAAGATCACATTGAGTCCATAGGAAAAGCCAATACTATTAAAAGGGGATGAGGTTGTGTTGATGATCTGGTTGCTCAAGTGCTTAGTGATATATCTCCTTTAACTATCAGCAACTTTCACTACAATACACACTCATAAGTAATCTCGGACCAACCGATTTTCCAAACTCAGTCACACCGAGATGAACCACCTCAGCCATAAGCCAAACCCTAGAAAAAAATCGGTCATTCCGAGTTTGAGATCGGTCTCACCGAAACATGGGCTGCCAAGCTTCTGTAACCGTTTGTCCTCAAATCGGAATAACCGAGTTGATGATTTCGGTCCCACCGAAATTGGCAAGTTCCTGTCTTTACTCAAATCGGACAAACCGAGATGGTATTTTCGGTCCCACCGAAAACCCCAACGTTCACTATATTTGAACTTTCGGTCTGACCGAGTTGTCAACTTCGGTCTCACCGAGATTGCTCAATTATGTGTGTAACGGTTGGATTTTGTGTGGAGGCTATATATACCCCTCCACCCCCTCTTCATTCATGGAGAGAGCCATCAGAAAGAACTACCACTCCTACCTTACACTTTCTGAGAAGAGAACTACCTACCCTTGTGTTGAGATCAAGTTGCTCCATTCCTACCATATGAAACTTGATTTCTAACCTTCCCAAGTTGCTTTCCACTCAATCCCTTCTTCCACCACAGCCATATCAGTGAGGAGAGTTGAGTGTTGGGGAGATTATCATTTGAAGCACAAGAGCAAGGAGTTCATCATCATCTACAACATCTATTACCTTTTGGAGGGTGGTGCCTCCTAGATTGGTTAGTTGTCGCTTGGGAGCCTCCGTCATCGAGATGTGGAGTTGAACCAAGAAGTTTGTAAGGGCAAGGAGATCGCCTACTTAGTGAAGATCTACCCCGAGTAAGGCTAGCCCTCCGTGGGCGTAGGCCATGATGGAATAGACAAGGTTGCTTCTTCGTGGACCCTTCGTGGGTGGAGCCCTCCGTGGACTCGCGCAGCCGTTACCCTCCGTGGGTTGAAGTCTCCATCAACGTGGATGTACGATAGCACTACCTATCGGAACCACGGGAAAAATCATTGCGTCTCCAAATTGCATTTGATCTTCTCCACTTCTCTTTACTACTTGTGCAATTTACTTTCCGCTGCCCATACTCTAGAATTGCATGTGTAGTATGCTACTTGACTTGTGTGTTATGCAAAATCTGCCAAAATCTGTCCTTGATAAAAGACAGAATTTTTGTCTTGTCGAGTAGTCTAATCACCCCCCTCTAGACACTCTCACCTTCTTCGATCCCTCAATTGGTATCAGAGCTTTGGTCTCCACTGCTTTGGTTTACACACCATTGGAGGAAGATGGACGTGTCTACGTTTGGGAGTGTTAGCCATAGAGTGCCTATTCTTAATGGAGAGTCATATAACTCATGGAGGTCTGAAATGCTTATTATCTTTAAGAAGTACAATTTGTGCAAATATGTTGAGACCCCCTATGTGCCTCCTTTTGATCCCTTGCACCCTACCATGGATGAAGAGCTTGATTTGCTTTGTAACCTTAGAACTGTAAATCTTATCATTAGAGGGTTACCCGATGACTTGCTTAAGCTTGTTACAAACTTTGAGTGTGCCTATGCTATATGGAAGCTCTTGGAAGAACTTTATCCGGACTACTCTATGAGAGGTCTTGATAAAATTCTATACAAGACTATTGAATTTGATAAGATGCACCCCAATGATCCTAACTTTGATAAATGCTTCTTTGAGCTTCGTGATCTTATGAAAAAGAAGGGTGATCCCGCTCTTATCAATGTTTTAATTAGAAATGCTCTTGCGTTGCATTCCGAAGATTATTGTCACATTGACAAAACTAATGCAAGTACTTATCAAATTGACCTAGGTGTTGATGATGAACAATCTATGGGTCAATATGATGATGAGCATGAGCATGATGATGATTACTTCGATTCGGACGCCAAGCTAGACAAGGTCATGAAGAGTCTCAATCTTATGGCAAATCTGAGAGACTACATGTCCGGCGGAAAAGAGTGGATTCTTGATAGTGGATGCACCGATCACATGACCGGAGACAAAGACATGTTTCGAGAGCTTGCAAAGAACGATGGTCCACGCAAGTATGTGACTTTTGGAGACAACTCCAAGGGTAAGGTACTTGGCCTTGGTAAGGTGGCCATATCTCATGATAGCTCTATTCAAAATGTCATGCTTGTAGAATCTCTTGGATACAATTTACTTTCCGTGTCTAGATTGGCTGACTTTGGATTCAATGTGCTATTCACCAAAGTAGATTGCCAAGTCTTTCGTCGTGACAATCAAAACATGGCATTTACCGGTATCCGTAGAGGTGATCTATATATTGTTGATTTCACTAAGAAAGCCCAACCTAGAGCTTGTTTCATTGCTAAATCCTCTAAAGGTTGGTTATGGCATAGAAGGCTAGGACATGTTGGTATGCGTAATCGAGACAAGCTGATCAAAGGTGATCATATTCTTGGTCTTAAAGATGTTTTCTTTGACAAAGATAGACTTTGTAGTGCTTGTCAAGCAGGAAAACAAGTTGGTGGAAGTCATCCCGTGAAAAACATCATGACCACGAGGAGACCGCTTGAGCTTCTTCATATGGATCTCTTCGGTCCCAATGCTTACAAAAGCCTTGGTGGTAACTCCTTTGGTCTAGTTATAGTTGATGATTATTCCAGATTTACGTGGGTATTTTTCCTTGATGATAAATCGCAGGTTCAGAGAATCTTCAAGACCTTTGCCAAAAAGGCCCAAAATCAATTTGAGGTGAAGATCAAGAAAGTTCGGAGTGACAATGGAACGGAGTTCAAGAACGCCAATGTAGACTCTTTTCTCGATGAGGAAGGGATTCTACATGAGTTCTCGGCTACGTACACTCCTCAACAAAATGGAGTTGTTGAGAGGAAGAACCGAACGCTCATAGAGATGGCGAGAACGATGCTTGATGAATACAAGACACCGAAACATTTTTGGGGAGAAGCGGTCGAGACAGCTTGTCATGCTATCAACAGACTTTATCTTCATAAGCTCCTCGGCAAGACATCATACGAGCTCCTCACCGGTAACAAACCCCAAGTGGGATACTTTCGTGTCTTTGGTTCAAAATGCTATATCCTTGATAAGCATCGTCGGTCTAAATTTGCTCCTAAATCTCATGAAGGCTTTCTCCTTGGTTATGGATCAAACTCCCACACCTACCGTGTCTACAATAATTTCACCCGAAAGGTTGAAGAGACGGTAGATGTGAAGTTTGATGAATCTAATGGCTCGCAAGTAGAGCAAATGCCTATTGATGTAGGAGACAAGGACCCATCGGAAGCTATCCAAGACTTATCTATTGGAAAGATCCGTCCCATGGAAGTGAAGGAGAGTACCTCATCTACATATGTGGAGCCACCTACCTCACGGAGAGATGAACCTCAAGGCAACATGGAGGCCTCCACAAGTGGAACTCACCAAGATGAGGAAGTGCAACAAGAAGATCCACCACAACCTCCTTCTCCACCGCCTCAAGACAACACCAACAACAATGAAGAAGAAGAAGAGGAAGATGAAGATGATGAGGAAGCTCAGACACAACCTCAACAAAAGCTATCCCGAGTCCGAGCAAGAGTCAAGAAGAATCATCCCATGGAACAAATGATGAATGACATCAACTCCGGGAGAATTACTCGCTCTAAAACTCGCTTAGCTAACTTTTGTGAGCATTACTCATTTATCTCTAGTATTGAACCTATGAAGGTAGAAGAAGCACTTGAAGACCCGGATTGGGTGAACGCTATGCACGAAGAACTACACAACTTCGAGAGGAACAAGGTATGGACTTTGGTAGAGAAGCCCAAGGATGATCAAAACATCATTGGAACCAAATGGGTGTTTCGGAACAAGCAAGATGAAGATGGACAAGTCATCCGCAACAAGGCTCGTCTCGTAGCTCAAGGTTACACACAAGTCGAAGGTATGGACTATGGTGAGACCTATGCCCCCGTTGCTAGACTTGAGTCCATTCGCATTCTTCTTGCTTATGCCAATCACCATGATATTACTCTCTATCAAATGGACATCAAAAGTGCTTTCCTAAATGGTGAAATTGAGGAGGAAGTATTTGTGAAACAACCTCCCGGATTTGTGAATCCCAAAAAGCCTAATCATGTTTACAAGTTGCACAAAGCTCTTTATGGTCTTAAACAAGCTCCTAGAGCTTGGTACAAATGCTTGACTAGCTTTCTTCTTGAAAAAGGGTTTGAGATTGGAAAGATAGACTCAACGCTGTTCACGAAAAGGGTTAATGGTGAACTATTTGTGTGCCAAATATATGTTGATGATATTATCTTTGGTTGAACTAATCCTCATATTAGCAAGAAGTTTGGACAGCTCATGTCGGAGAAGTATGAGATGTCCATGATGAGTGAACTCAAATTCTTCCTTGGGTTGCAAATCAAGCAATCTAAGGAGGGTACCTTTGTCTCACAAACAAAGTAAACCAAGGATCTCTTCAAGAAGTTCAACATGCAAGAAAGCAAAGGTATGAGTACCCCCATGCCTACAAGTGGACACAATGACTTGACAAAAGATGGAGAACCCGTTGATCAAAGGGTTTACCGTTCTATGATTGGTTCTCTACTATATCTTTGTGCTTCTCGTCCTGACATAATGTTGAGTGTATGCATGTGTGCACGATATCAAGCAGCCCCTAAAGAATGTCATCTTAAAGCTGTTAAAAGAATAGTGAGATATTTGATACACACACCAAACTTTGGCATTTGGTATCCTAAGAGAGCCTCTTTCGACCTTGTTGGCTATTCCGACTCGGACTATGCCGGTGACAAGGTTGATAGAAAGTCAACTTCGGGTACATGTCAATTCCTTGGTCGATCCCTTGTATCTTGGTCCTCCAAGAAACAAAATTCGGTATCATTATCCACTGCCGAAGCAGAATATATTGCTGCTGGTTCGTGTTGTGCTCAATTGCTATGGATGACACAAATGCTTAAAGATTATGGGATACATGTGAGACATGTTCCCTTGCTTTGTGACAATGAGAGTGCAATTAAAATTGGACACAATCCAGTGCAACACTCTCGAACAAAGCATATTGAAGTTCGTCACCATTTTATTCGTGATCATATTGCCAAGGGTGACATTAATCTTAAGCATGTTCGTACTGACAAACAACTTGCTGATATCTTTACAAAACCTCTTGATGAGAAGGTGTTTTGTCGCTTAAGGAGTGAGTTGAACATCATTGATGCTTCAAACTTGGAGTGATAACTCCATTGATGCATGCAAGGCATGAGCCCTCTTGACTAATCCTTGATATTTCTCTTATGACGGTGATCATATGTCTTGGACACATTTGCCTCCTTGTATTGCATCTAACTCTTTGCAGGTACTTGGATGATCTACATTCCACAAGATTACCACACACTCAAATCATGAGTAATCTTGTCATTAACCAAGTATCTAGCCCTTTGGGATGTTGAGTTCAAGGAACAAAATTCCACATATCCTTTTTGACATCTTATACATCTTGTATTTCACTCTTGTCATCTTGGATATCCTCGAGTATTTCCTTGCTTGCCTAACCCATGTAGGAAGATGAACTACACAAGTAGAAATGGCGCTCCAACTTCACATTCAATGAGCACCTATATCAAGTCTACCTACATGAGCAAAGCATCAACAAGCCCAAGGTATGTTCTTCACATCTTTAAGGAGCTTTGCTCAAAGTCATGAGTACAAGCAGCTTCATAAGATGTGATCACATCAAATGCTTAATCGGAAAATGGCAACCCAATTTTGAGCTTAAATGATGAGTATGACCTATGATCAAATGTCTTCATTTGACTCCTAAGTCAATATACTCAAACATAGGTGACCTTGTCGCCGACCTTTATCTAGATGAAGTACATATGCTTTTGGAGTCTTTCTATTTTCTCTGATGTTCTCTCATTGAGTTTTCTTTACAAAAAAAAACTTCATCTAGGAATCTTTTTATTTTCTATTCTTATGTTTCTTTGAATATCCTTATGGCTCTGATCAATTCCCCGAAAATCTTTTACAAATTCATTGCAAATCTTTTGAAACATTCCTCGCAAAGTGAGCTGAATTATTTCTGTATTTCCTTGGAATTAAACTCGGCGTCACCGATTTAAAATTTTCGGTCTAACCAAAAAGGATCTGCCCTAAGTCCCTGACTTTCGGACCCACCGATCCATCTAATTCGGTGTCACCGATTTATCTCTTCCAGGATATCATCTTCTGCAGCTTCACTCAATGATTCTCTATGCATGTTCTTATTTGCCCTGTTGTGATTCTTAAGGATCCCACTTCTTTCTTTCCATCTTTCCTAACCTTCCTAGTTTGCTGTCCTTTTCGGCACTTGATGTCAAAGGGGGAGAAGTCTTAGGGGGAGTAGGGGGAGAAGAGAAGACTTAGGGGGAGAAGAAAAGCAATCTTATCTTAAGGGGGAGAGAATCACATCAAAGCTTTGTCGTGTTTTACATTGGACATCATTCCCAATTGGCTTCATTCTTTTGATTTTGCTGTTTCCATCACACCCCTTGTTCTGAGAGAACTCAAAGGGAGAGGAATTTTCACAATTGATATCTTATGGAAAGCAAAATCTCTCAGAGTTCATTGAAAATCTTTTAGCTTCGGAGACATGTTTGCTGATTCAAGCCTGTGCTCAATATGAGACACTCTTTATACATGTCATCCCTGGCTTGGTACTCTTGATGTTATTGCAGTTGGTTGAAGGAATACTCTTGTGTTATCTAACCTTGTTTTCCCAAGTATATCCCTTCAGGTACAATGCCAAGGAACCTCAAGGTAAGTATATGCACCTTGCAGAGTGTGCATGATGGTGACTTGCTTGTGAATACTTGTTTGCAAGAAATCACCATGCACATATGCATTATCACTCACTTCTTTTCATCTGCTCTGATGCATATATGCTTGTGGTAGTCCAAAACCAAAATTTATGAAAATCTTGCACACTTGTAGGGGGAGCCTGTGTACTACATGCTTGTCAAAACTTTCGTGATAATTCTGTCTTTCTTTCAATAAGCTTTGATGTCTTGTTTAGTGTAATTTTAGTGTGTTGCCATCAATTACCAAAAAGGGGGAGATTGAAAGCACATTTGCTCCCTGGGTGGTTTTGGTAATAAATGACAACATACTTTGTGGTTGGACTAATGCTTTTATCAAGTATGTTTCAGGAAATTCAATCACATGGGTATGGCAATGACTGAAGAAGTGGACCCCTCAAAATGCTAAGGCAAGCATTGGCAAAAGCTCAAGACTCCATTTTTGGTTTAGTGATCCAAGATCACATTGAGTCCATAGGAAAAGCCAATACTATTAAAAGGGGATGAGGTTGTGTTGATGATCTGGTTGCTCAAGTGCTTAGTGATATATCTCCTTTAACTATCAGCAACTTTCACTACAATACACACTCATAAGTAATCTCGGACCAACCGATTTTCCAAACTCAGTCACACCGAGATGAACCACCTCAGCCATAAGCCAAACCCTAGAAAAAATCGGTCATTCCGAGTTTGAGATCGGTCTCACCGAAACATGGGCTGCCAAGCTTCTGTAACCGTTTGTCCTCAAATCGGAATAACCGAGTTGATGATTTCGGTCCCACCGAAATTGGCAAGTTCCTGTCTTTACTCAAATCGGACAAACCGAGATGGTATTTTCGGTCCCACCGAAAACCCCAACGTTCACTATATTTGAACTTTCGGTCTGACCGAGTTGTCAACTTCGGTCTCACCGAGATTGCTCAATTATGTGTGTAACGGTTGGATTTTGTGTGGAGGCTATATATACCCCTCCACCCCCTCTTCATTCGTGGAGAGAGCCATCAGAAAGAACTACCACTCCTACCTTACACTTTCTGAGAAGAGAACTACCTACCCTTGTGTTGAGATCAAGTTGCTCCATTCCTACCATATGAAACTTGATTTCTAATCTTCCCAAGTTGCTTTCCACTCAATCCCTTCTTCCACCACAGCCATATCAGTGAGGAGAGTTGAGTGTTGGGGAGATTATCATTTGAAGCACAAGAGCAAGGAGTTCATCATCATCTACAACATCTATTACCTTTTGGAGGGTGGTGCCTCCTAGATTGGTTAGGTGTCGCTTGGGAGCCTCCGTCATCGAGATGTGGAGTTGAACCAAGAAGTTTGTAAGGGCAAGGAGATCGCCTACTTCGTGAAGATCTACCCCGAGTAAGGCTAGCCCTCTGTGGGCGTAGGCCATGATGGAATAGACAAGGTTGCTTCTTCGTGGACCCTTCGTGGGTGGAGCCCTCCGTGGACTCGCGCAGCCGTTACCCTCCGTGGGTTGAAGTCTCCATCAACGTGGATGTACGATAGCACTACCTATTGGAACCACGGGAAAAAACATTGCGTCTCCAAATTGCGTTTGATCTTCTCCACTTCTCTTTACTACTTGTGCAATTTACTTTCCGCTGCCCATACTCTAGAATTGCATGTGTAGTATGCTACTTGACTTGTGTGTTATGCAAAATCTGCCAAAATCTGTCCTTGATAAAAGACAGAATTTTTATCTTGTCGAGCAGTCTAATCACCCCCCCCCCCCTAGACACTCTCACCTTCTTCGATCCCTCAACCCCCCTATCTCCCACACTCACTTGGCAACGATTCCAAATGGCGTCGCGGAAAGGGGTTAAAAACCGTGTGTATAGCACCGACGTGTACCAGTGCCTGAACGATTACGGATCCAATAAAGAGTTCATAGAATTTGGCAGACGAGTACACCAACACTGTCAATTTCAGTGCATCAATGACCCTGATTTTTATTGGACCTTCTAGATCAGATACAAGCAATCTCTCAAGGAAAGGCGCATTCTCAATGACCATAACATGGAATAGTTGGAGTGATCTCTTCCCAATTGATGTCTTGTTGCCAGGCCAGCAAGACACATAAATCCATCAGAGATTCGTTGAGGCAATGTGGAGGCTAATAAACTTGTGGTTCTGCCGATGACGAAGGTACTCGAGCGTGGTACAGCTCCATAGCCTTCTTTGAGATGCCAACATCGAAGAGGTGGAGTTGCTTGAGTTGAGGGAGAAGAAGGGCGGGCAAGACATTAATCTGGGGGAAATAGCAGGAGCTGAAGCTGGCACGACGCAGCGTTGGCATGAGGCGGAACACGGACGGCAGCAGAGAGCGACATTGTACAGCTTGAAACCTGAGCTCCTCGAGCTGATCTAAGGCAGGGGATAAGAACCACTCATCGAACTTGGCTTGGACTTTGTAGTTGGTGCTAAACATGCAGATGTCAAGGCGTCTAGCTGGCCCAGGGTGCGAGGAAAGGATCTTGGAGACTGCGGCCATGTGTCTGCAATCCCCGTCGCGGAGGTAGGTGTCGACGGTGAGGTTGAGGGGGACGCGGCGCCAGAGGGGGCACCATCGTCGGGAGACCAGGGTGGTCCACATAGCATATTTGATGGGGAGGAGGCCCATGATGACGAGCAGCATGTCATCGGGGAGGTTACTGATGAAGTCCAGGCTCACTGGATGCGGCTTTGGCTCGAGCCGCCTCCGCTTGTTGGCTGCCTTGCCATCCATCTCAGTTGGCGGCAACGCCGGTGTACACACGTGCTGGTGTGTATTGTGTGTTGGGTGTGCCCGAGTGCATCCTTGTGTGGATGCCGCCGTGTAGTGGTGAAGTGTGCGTGAGTGCGTCCTTAACGCAGAAGAAGTGTGCCCTCAATTTACTAGCGTGCGGGGTACTACCGCGAGTGGTTTCAACTTCGTTTACCTCACCACGTGTCAGTTGGGCCTCTAGTTTACTTATTTTCACCCACTGCCACATGTGCCAGCACACGAAGATATAGGACACGAGCTGACAAGGCAGCATGTGGACTGGTCGACCGGTCAACTAAAGAATATACGGAGGTCTACACTGACACAGTGACTGTATAATCCCTCGGTAAAGAGAGATCAAGTGAGATGGGAGGCCCATGAGAGATAGTAGAGAGAGAGAGAGAGAGAAGGAGCTACTCCCTCCTTTCGATAATGTAGTGCCTATTTTTTAAGTCAAACTTTGGAAACTTTGGCCAAGTTTATAATGAAATTACTTATATCTACAATACCATGATAAATGATAGTATGAAGTTAGTACATGTTGTGATGAATCTAATGATCGTTCCTGATGTAAATTACTTATACCTGGTCAAAATTTTATGAGGTTTGACTTTTCAAAACATCCATATGTTTATGGACGTGAGAGAGTACCTAACTATAGAGAGATAGAGAGAGAGAGAGAGAGTGTGTGTGTGTGAAAGGATCGAGAAGAGGTGTCTAGAGGGGTGTGATTGGATCCTCAACAAAGAAAAGTAGCACCTTTTAAGTTCTTCAAGTTAAGGTGTAGTTTTAGCACAAGTTTAAACATTCACAATACATTACAAGCAAGCATGGCAAGAGTATATGAGCAGCGGAGAGAAAAGCATGCAAGTTGTAAGAAAGCAAAGGGGTGGGATTGGAATGTGCAAATGCAATTCGAGACACGGAGATTTTTGGCGTGGTTCCGATAGGTGGTGCTATCGTACATCCACTTTGATGGAGACTTCAACCCATGAAGGGTAACGGTTTCGCGAGTCCACGGAGGGCTCCACTCACGAAGGGTCCACGAAGAAGTAAACTGGTATATCCCACCATGGCCATCGCCCACGAAGGACTTGCCTCACATGGATAGATCTTCACGAAGTAGGCGATCTCCTTGCCCTTACAAACTCATTGGTTCAACTCCACAATCTTGACGGAGGCTCCCAAGTGACACCTAACCAATCTAGGAGACACCACTCTCCAAAAGGTAATAGATGTTGTGTTGATGATGAACTCCTTACTCTTGTGCTTCAAATGATAGTCACCCCAACACTCAACTCTCTCTCACAGATTCGGCTATGGTGTAAAGATGATTTGAGTGGAAAGAATCTTGGGTAGGCTAGAGATCAAGATTCTTGTGGTTGGAATGGAATATCTTGGCCTCAACACAAGATTAGGTAGTTCTCTCTCAAAAAATGAATGATAGAAGTGTAGGCACGTTCTGATGGCTCTCTTAGTTATGGAGAGGAGGTGGAGGGGTATATATAGCCTTGACACAAAATCTAACCGTTACACACAAAAGAGCCAACTTGGTCAGACCGAACGTATGAACTCGGTGAGACCGATTCAGTTCAAAATGTGAACTTCAGGATTTTTGGTGGGACCGACATGATCATCTCGGTGGGACCGATCTGCTAGGGTTAGGGTAAATCCTCAACTCGGTTTGACCGATTACACAAACTTGGTGAGACTGACTTTAGTAATAAGCAAACAGAGAGTTGGTCAAGCAAACTCGGTGGGACCGACTACATACCTCAGTGACACCGAAATAATTGCAATAGGAAACAGAGAGTTTGCTAGCACATCTCGGTGAGACCAAGATCCCATCGATGAGACTGAACTGATTAGGGTTTCTGGCACTGGCTATGTCAAGTGAACTCGGTGGCACAGGATGAATCAAATCGATGGGGCCTAGTTTGACTTTAGGTTTAGGACATATTTGGATATGAGAAAGTGGTTGAGGGCTTTGGAGCATATCCTAAGCACTTTGAGCAAGTAGACCATTAAGCAACACATCATCCCCTTTAAATATTATTGGCTTTCCTATGGACTTAATGTGATCTTGGATCACTAAAATAGAAATGAAGAGTCTTGAGCTTTTTCCAATCTTCTGTCCTTAGCATCTAGAAGGGGTTCCAAATCCTCTTTTCCATGCCACGCCTTTGTTGAACTACCTGAAATTGTCAGGACCCCGATCCTAAGTCACATCGATCTAGCATGTAACACATCAAATCATATTGTGGCCTCACGCACGGTATTCCCACGAGTGCCATCTTACGTGCCCGGGACCATTTGCGCCTTTTGGCTCACATATATGATAGTGTCCCTACTTGTAACGCCCAGATGAGACTATATCTCCCACGTGTCGAGGCACGACTTAGAGGCATAATCGCATTTTGGTATGATCGCAAGAAGGTTATCTTCACACATTCCCATACTATAAGAAAGGGGAAAAATTAAATACATAGTTGGCTTACAATCGCCACTTCACACAATGCATAAATAAGTCATACATTCATCCAAGTTCAATCATGGTCCCACTACGGACAAATCCAAACGAAAAGAAGATAACCACCCACTATGCCCAATCAGCCCTGGAAGTAACCACTACTGATACTCAGGGTACGTCACGTACATACGCCCACGTTCCTCATCGAACTCCCACTTGAGTTCCTAGCCATCACCTGAATCGTACTCGGTGGTACCTGCACCTGTGTTTGTACTAAACTGTGAGCCACGATGACTCAGCACACTACTAGAAAAATGCATGCTAGTGGCGCACCACTTTTGCCTTCTAATGGCGCACTAGTGGTGCGCCACTAGCACCACGCCATTGGACACCAGATAGCCACCACACCACATACTGGTGCGCCATTAGTATAGCCCACGGTGCGCCATTAGTATCTGGTATACTAATGGCGCACCACATAGAAGTACGCCAGTAGTAACAATTTTTAAAAAAAATCAGAAAAAAAAATTCAGATTTTTTTTAATTTTTTTTTGAATTTATTTAAATCTCATGTCACTATGGCTTAATCTCGGGTCAATTTACTTAATCTCAAGTAAAATCGCACTCTGTGGTCAAACTTTTCCCGGAAGGTCACCCATCCTCACACTACAAATTTTTTTCACATTTTTTTTATTTTTTCTTTTCAAATTTCTTTTTCGTTTTTTAATCCCAGGTCACAATGGCTTAATCTCGGGTCAATTTGCTTAATCTCAAGTCAAATCGCACTCTGTGATCAAACTTCCTGGAAAGTCACCCATCCTCACACTACTCCAGCCCGAGCATGCTTAACTTCGTAGTTCTATCCAACCCCAGCACCAGCTCACTTTTTTTTGACTATGTACTGCAAGGCAACAACCTCACAGTGTTTTATTAAAAGAACCCAACTAGGGTGAGGTTACAAAAAAAACAAATAAATACAAGGAAGAAGGAGAGAGATAACTTACAACAAAGCTACTGGAGGGAGGCTATCCAAGAGAGTAGCTTATCTCTATATTTACATTTGATTCTATGAGCAAGTAAAGAAATATCATATACAAAATTTCGTTTCCAGGATCTGAAACTAGGCTGCTCATTTCTGAAGATTTTTCCATTCCTTTGAGTCCAGATATTCCAAGTGGCAGTAAAAACTACCTCAGTGAAGAAGGGTTGGGCAAATTCTTGTCGAGCTGCTAGGGCCATGGAGTATGTGGTGTGGTGGCTATCTGGTGTCCAAGAGATTCCAAGGTATTTCCAAACTCGCTGGCTAAAGTTACAGGCAAAGAAAAGATGCCCCCGGTCCTCAAGATGTGGTAAGAGACACAAAACACAGTTAGCATCGTCTACATGCCAATGCCTTCTTTGCATCATATCCCTTGTGTTTAGGCGATCCATCTAGAGCAACCACCCAAAAACCTTGATCTTGAGGGTGCGAGAACATTTCCAGATCCATTTGAAGATAGGATCCTCCACTATATGAGAGAAAGTGAAATCATAGTAAAGCTTGGATTGGAAGGTGCCTGATTTGGAGGGCCACTACCAGATATCTCTTGTTGATGGATCAATATGTATAGGAGCCAACAAAGTCCGAAGTTGCTGAAGCTCATGAAAGGCTTCGAGTGACAAAGGTAGGTGAAAATTCTGAGCCTCAGATGGTGCATCAAAAAAATCGTTGACGGTGATGAGGTCATTGAGCACAAATGAGTAAAGGTGGGGTAATCTGGTCCTGAGAGAAATAACTCTACTATCAATGTGCCACATGTCTTCCCAAAACAGCACAGTGTCCCCTGCATTTACTTGTGGGACAGCGAGAGTACAAAACGTATCATAAAGATTGAAAACGTCCCGCCACCAGAAAGTACCGCAGCTATGAGTAGCTTGAGGTGGTGATGATCCATAATAAGAATCCCAGAGTAATTGTACCCAAGGTATATCAAGTTTATTGAAAAACTTGTAGAGATGCTTCATGAGCAAGGCCTCATTTTGTGTGCCAAGGTGTGTGACGCCAAGACCGTCATGCTTCTTGGGTCTACATATGAGATCCCCTGCTGCCAGAGATTGACGTGGTGTTTCAGAGTTGCCCCGCCAAAGGCATTGTCGCATTATTCGCTCTAATTGTTTGAGAATGCCCTTGGGGAGTGATAAGGAACACAAAAAATATATGGGCATGGATGCCAGCACAGATTGCAGCAGCTGCAAACGACTGCCCTGATTCAGCAAGCAGGACGATGCTAAAAGGAGCCTCTCAAGACGATCCACAAGGGGCAAAAGATCAGCAACGGTAGGTCAAGAAGTGCCCATAGGAAGGCCCAGATAGGTGAAGGGCAAAGAACCCACCTCACAACCCAAGAGAGCAGCAATTCGAGAGCCCTCATCATCAGACAATTTCAGAGGAATCATGGATGATTTGCTGAAGTTGACTCTTAATCCGGTGGCCCGAGAAAACTTTTCAAGCATCTGTTTTAGCGCGATGATCTGATCATCAGCAGCTGGTAGGATGATCAGCGTGTCATCCACATACTGAACTATTGGATAATCCTTTGATCCAGTCGGAATGGGCATTCGGAGGACATTGCGAGCACACATATCATTCACCACGGATTGAAGGAGGTCCACCACAATGACAAACAATAAAGGAGAGAGGGGATCACCTTGACGAACTCCAGTGCGACATTTAAACTGCTGACCAGGGACCCCATTGAGAAGCACAGAAGAAGAGCCAGATGATAAAGTGCATCGACCCAGCCATTCCATCGTTCGTCAAAGCCTTTGTAGCGCAGCATCTGAAGAATTGTCTCATGCTCAACAGTATCAAAAGCTTTTGTAAAGTCAAGCTTGAGTAGGACGATTGGCCTCTTAGAGGCTTTGCACTCGTGGATATACTCAAAACACCATGCTAAGCAGTCTTGTATTGATCGGCAGCGAAGAAAACCATACTGATTTCTATAAATGCAATTAAGAATCACCTGTTGCAGCCTGTTGGCTAAGAGTTTTGTGAGAAACTTTAAACAAGTGTTCGTCAAAGATATTGGCCGAAAATCCCCAACCACCTCCGGGCTTAATTTCTTGGGAATGAGAGTGATTAGAGAAGAGTTTAAACATTCCAGATCACATGTACCATCATAAAAAGCCCTGACAAGCGACAAAAAGTCATTTTTAGGTTGGGCCAACACTTCTTCAGAAAGAGCCCCGTGAATCCATCTGGCCCCGGTGCACGATCAACTGGCATGTGCTTAACAACATCTTCCACTTCTTTATCCGAAAAAGGCCGAGACAAAGTCTCTAGCCCATCCACCTTAGCAATGAGGGAGGCGAGATCAAAGTCCATATGTATCCCCTTAGCTTGGCCCATTCGTTGTTTGAAATCGGACCAGAACATACAGGCTAGTTGCTGGTGATCAGAGATCACGTCTCCCGCAGCGTTTTTGAGAGAGGAGATCGTGTTCTTACGATATCTCTCAGTTGCCATTGCATGGAAAAATTTAGTGTTTTCTTCCCCAACTTTAATAGACCTGATGGTGCATCGTTGCTTCCAATAAATGTATTGCATGTGCAGAATTTCCTCCAGATGAGACTTGACAATACACCGAAAGTTTGTGTCAGGCCAACTCAAAGGCCGAAGCTCTTCTTGATTATCCAGAAATAAAATAACCTTGTTGCAGTCAGTAATAAGTGCCTTAACTTTAGACAGACTGAGATGCCATTGTTTAAGAGCATAACGGAGAGCTTTAAATTTTGCCGATATCCTGGGGGCAATATTTACCTGGCTAAAATCACGGTTCCACACTGCAGAGACACTATCAAAGAAACCTGGTAGATCAATCCAATAGTTCTCGAAACAAAAAACTTTGGCCTTGGGTATGCACGTAGCAATAGAGACAACGCAGGGCACATGGTCGGATGTGGTAGGTGCTAGAGGATAAACCAAAGTATTGGGATGATCATAGGTCCATGCCACTGAAGTGAAGAACCAATCCAGTTGTTCCAGCAACGGATCAGCCTGCATGTTAGACCAAGTGAACTGTCTACCCTTGATTGGGAGTTCAATGAGACCGAGATGCCCAATAATTTCATTAAACAAGAACATATCATCGACATTGCCACCCGGAAGGTTGCGATTCTCTAACGATCTCATGAAGTTAAAGTCCCCAAGTAATAGCTATTTGTCATCTGCATTGATATTAAGGTTATAAAGCCATTAAACGAAATCGTCGCGGGTAGGACCCTGACACGGTCAATAAACGGTCACAAGTGTCCAAATTTCGGACGTGTGCACGGAGCAGAACTCAATAACAATGCCGAAGAGCTTTGCCTCAATAAGTTTACCAATAAAGAAAGAAGAATTCCAAATCACCACAATACCACCAGAAGCCCCATCAGAGGGAATATAGACAAAGTTGTCAAAGCATCGTGGGCGGAACTTTCGAAGAAAGCGATGATCAATGTGCATACACTTGGTTTCCTGGAGGCAAATTACCGAACAACCACTCTCTTCAATCTTTTGTTTGACAGCAAGTTGACGCGCTTCAGAGTTGAGGCCCCGTACATTCCAACAAAGGACCTTCCATGCTATACAGATGTTCGGATTCATAATAACTAGAGAGAGAGAGCAGTAACAAAATGAATCACGCAGTGACCCATAACCAATCATAGTACAAAGATGTGCCATAAAGTTCAACAAAATAATACAGAAACTAAGATAGATGGCGATTTGGGAGGTACGCCATAAACCCAGAACTTGAAATACATCACTGATCATTGGAACTCTTGCTGCTGGTAGCTTGAGAAGGATCAGTTGCAAGCTTCTCCTTGGTGAGCTTTTGTGGGGCGATTTACCGACAAGCAGCAATACGCTGCAGATCTTCAATCGCGCTGAGAGGTGGGAGCTTCTGTTCAGCCGCAGACGCTTTGGTCTTTCGTTTCTTTGGAGCGGAGGAGTGGGAGCGCAGGTCCGTCTCCTGCAGCGGAGCCCATCGAAAACCGCCCTTCAGAGCACTGAGACGGGCACTGCGACGAACTTCAGAAACCACCAGAGGCGTCGTCATCTTGCGTCCCCTCTTTCTAGGCACCTCCATCCTGGCTGTGAACTGAAAAGCTTCAGAAACTGGTTCTGAGATGTCATCAAAACATAAAGCCCAAGCAACTGGCCTCTTCATAGGGCATGCCACGTAGGGAGTGTTGGCCGTCTTCAGAGAGATCTGAAAGTCTGATGCAGTACAGTTGAATTCCCAGGTGTTAAGAGGAAAGATGATCGGTTGAAAATCTTGGCGAGGGACTGCCCTGGGTGTCTTAGAAACCCACATGAAAGGCATCATCCGTTCGAAGCTGTACTGCCATTGAAGAACTGGAGGCAGCTCTGGCCCAAAGACTGTCAGCACCATACCAATATGAAGGGGGGTTGCACCAAAGGTGGTTGAAACACCACAATGTCTGCAGCATGGTCTTCATTATTAATGGAATTGTCTGACAATTGTAAGATCATAGACTCCTGAGATGGCTCCTCCTCAATCTGATTTTCCTGCACTTGTTCCTGATTGACAACAGGCTGATGCTGAAAGCCCTGTTGCTAGACATTAGCCGATGGCAGCACGTCATTCCAACCTAACTCAGAGAATTCGGGCATGACCCAGTTGTGATTCTCAAACAACATCTGACCAGGAAGGGGGTGTGGGTTGCCATTGAATGGCATTGGGTCTTCATCAGCAGGTAGAATGTCAGCAAAATCCACAGACAGAATATAAACTGGGGCAGACCATGAAATTCTGGCGCCTCCAAAATCAGAGAACTCCCGATAAACCACATCCCGCGGCACTAAAGAAGGCGCTGGAAAGGACACATAGGGCAACGTGCGAGCAAGGATGGGATCATCCTGATGCCAATAATGGAAGCGACCAAAAGAACCAATGGCATCAGCAATGTATGCAGTTCTTCTGTAATCCAGCGGGATCCCAACTATCATAATCCAGCCCCGGCGAAACCCTTGTACAGCTCGGTAATTAATACCCTCATCATGGGGTATGAAACATACAAATCTATCATTGCCAAGATCGAACGGTGGATGATCCACCAAGTCTTGCCTAGCAACTGCGCTACGAAAACGGAAGAGGCCAACCCCCTGGATCCATGGTTGGGCATCTAGCACTGCGCGCCCAAGATTGTTGACAACAAAATCACTGACCAGATTGCGGAAGAGGAGGACTTCTTCTTGTAGAGACACTGGCTCGACAAGGGCAATCGCGTAGGCTTCTTTCTGCCGGTCCGGTGCTTTTGTCGGAGAGAAGAAGGCGCGTGGGAGTCTCAAGGGGCCCCCGTCGATGATGTCGAAGCCCGACGGGAGGAAGTCCACAGGATCAAGATCAAAGTTTGCCATGGCAGGTGGTGGAGGTGGCTGAGCAGTGGTTGTTGGAGGGAAAGGTATGGACGGCGGCGACGAGGAAGGCTGCGGTGGAGTAATGGGTGGCGGCTCGGACGGCAAAGGTGGAGGCGACGGTCTGGCGGGCGTGATGGGACTGGACAAAGACCCAAGTAGGCCGACTGCGAGGGAAATCGAAGTGGCAGGCGATAAAAAATCCTCTGACCGGACTTGAGGCTCTAGATTGACCCGTGGGACCCACTTGTAGGTTGGAGAAGGTGCAGAGCCAGTGCAGCCTTTTGCCTTGTGTCCCAGGCGAAAACAATTACGACATCGTATTTGATTTGTGCACGAGGTCATTGCGTGTTTCATCGAGAGACAGTTTCTGCACTTCCAAACTTGAAAAAGAATATCATCTATAAAATCATTAACCCTAGCAATATCAGTATCTGGGAGATTATTGTCCAAGGAAACCTGAGCAATGTTTTCCAAAAGAGCAGAGGCATTGAAATCCAATTGGGCTTCATTAATATCATGGGCTGTCTGGGCGCCCCTATCCAAAACTTCATGATGGGCCGACGAATCAAGTTGGGCTTCAACGGGAGGTGTATCCATTGAGGAGGTTTCAATATCTTGGGGAGCAAGTAAATCCCGATCAGATATAGTTTGATCCGATCCTGAAATGACGGCCATGATTTTAGCCGGAACGTTGATATTTCCAAAAGAGATAGGTGGCGTAGCCACCGTCCACTGAAGATTGTTCGCCGGTGACGTGGTAATAATGACTCGCTCGCGTGGATTAATGTCATAACCTGCCTCAGCAACTGTATCAACACACATTTGTGTAGCTGGATATCTATAACCCCGACAAGTTGGGTATTGCTGAAATGTGGCGAACGAAAGCTTTCTCCCCGAAGAAGAACCCGAACGTAGGGATGACTTAGCGGGGGGGTTTATGCATAGCGAGAAGCCCAAGAGTAGCACGCTTTTTAGAGGGACTAACAATGATCCACTCAGCATCACAGTATTTTTTCCAGATTTCAAATTCACGTCGCCAGTTAGGGCCGCCATGCCCCCAGAGATGAAAATAGCATTTGAAATGCATGCATGCAAAAGAACGTAACTGCAGAATATAGAGACCAACTTTCATGCAGGAAACACAGAACGAAAATACCTTGTCCTTGATATGGGAAACCATGAGATCAATGGCACAACCTCCAAGGGCTGATTCCAAAGCAGCCACCACTGAATCCTCATCAAGACGAAAGATATGTCTACTGAAAGATGCCACCATAACAAAGTGGTGCGTGTCATCCGTGGGATGGATGGTTTGCCCACAAGAGTTGAAAACCCTAGATGGAAAGTTGGAGCGCGCCGAAAAGTCCAGACCCAGCGTTGATCCACGAGTGGAACCCATAGGAGATGGGTATAGATGTGGAGATCAGAGCACCCCTGAGCAGATGAGTGGAAGAGATCTAGGAATCACTGGCGTGGATGGGAGATCGCCGGAGAGCCTAGGTCACGGGTGGGAGGGGTGGGTAGGTGGGAGGACGCCATAATTTGGTCCTGAGTTAACAGAGCACCAACTCACTTCACAGGCACTTGTTGATATATCTATCATATCAATCCTATTAAACCTTCTGGATGTCTAGGAATTTGTTCATGTTCATGAGTATGATGAAATATTGAGAAAATATTTCAAACTTCCTGGTCATATTATGTATCATATTTTGAAAAAAAATCGAATTATTTTTTTCAAAACAATTTTTTTTCTATTACTAGTGGTGCACCTAGCAAACAGTGCGCCACTAGTAAGTTTGAATTTTTTTGAACTTTTTTGCCTCTACATCTTAAAAGCCCCGTAACTTTTTTCTGGTAGGTTTTCGAGTAGATGATTTTCCATATAAAAAACTTTTTAATCCGAGTTCGTATGCAAAAGTTATTCCCATTTTACAAATTCCAGAGATATTTTGCAAATAAAGTCGAAATTCATATTTGTAAATTTTCCCAACAAGTAGACCACATATCACATGGGAAACTTATTTTCTTTTATTTTTTTGACATTTCCATCATTTTATTTCTTTTTTAAAAACTGAAAAGGCGGTCCATTGGGGGGGGGTGCATTCGGTGGAATTTTTGGGCCAAGTTAGTAATGGTGCACCGTGGGAGTGGTGCGCCATTACTACACACACGATGCGCCATTACTAGTTTAAAAAAAATAAAAAAAATAGAAACAAGATTTGAATTTTTTTTACTAATGGCGCATCGTGGATGTGGTGCGCCATTACTAGTTTAATTAGTAATGGCGCACTATCCACTGGTGCGCCATTACTAGTTTTCAAAAAAATGAAAAAACATTTGTTACTAATGGCGCACCGTGGATGTGGTGCGCCATTAGTATTTAGACACTAATGGCGCACCAACACATGGTGCTCCATTAGTATATAGTAATGGCGCACCACATGTCTGGTGTGCCATTAGTGGCCATATCATCTATAGCCCTTTTCCTAGTAGTGGCAATCCCATTCCCGGGTATCAAAACTACCAAAGCCTCTGGGTAAGGAGAAGTGTATAAGTGGCCTGCTGCAAGCGCTAAGCGTAGATGAGGTGGCTAGCTTACGTATCATCAGAGCGAGAAGATAAGCGAAAGCCATCAGTTGTGATCTAGAACATGATCACTAGATGATCTTGTCTACCTACGAGTCATCCATAACCCAGCCGTGTTCCTTCCCGTACTCCCTCGAAAAGAGACCATCCTGACTACTCACATGGTAGTGTATTATGTTTGAGCTCTTGTTTCAAGTTATCTACAACCGGTTATAAACAAATTCCAATCCGCCAGATAACCGCGAGCATGTCTTTCGAAAGATTATAACCCTCCAGGGGTGTCCCAACTTAGCCCATCACAAGCTCACGATCAGCAGAGTAAAAACTCCATGTTGGGAAGGCCCGAGTATTCTCGGAATACCGTGCACAAGATATTTTGACAATAGCAAAACTAATCCAGCAAAGCCTCCCTACGTGCCGACACCCTGATAGGAGCCGCGCGTATCTCGTCTCATGCCACGATCGGATAAGCTACGCGTACAGGTCCCAAACACCCAAGTTGCCACGGGGTGCCCCCGCACAGTGCTCTAGTTTGCACCAACACTCAAAATGAGCACCGACCCGGGGGGTTGATTAAATAATCCTCAGGTTTGCAACTCCCTCGGCAAGTTTTTGTTATAGGCAAATGGTAAAAGCAAGGTTGGGCCTTACTGGAAAAGCTTTACACAAAGAGAATTATCGAGGGGGGCCCATAAACCCCAACCGTGTTAGGAACGCAAAATCAAGCAAAAGGCCAAGCCTTCCGCCCATTGCCAAGTATATAAGGTGCATTATTTGAATAGAGATATTGTGTTATTCCCAAGTACCAAATCCTCATGGAGCAAACTCCAACTTCACCTGCAACTAACAACGCTATAAGAGGGGCCTGAGCAAAGCGTAACAGAGCCGAACAACGATTTGCTAGGAAGGTAGTTAGAGGTTTCATGGCAAGGTAGTGGCTGACATGCAAAAGTAGAGGTATCGTGACAAGCAATAGAGCAAGGCAACTAGCATAGGAACAATATAGGTGATATCAAGGAATGGTCATCCTTCCTGTTATCTCCTCGGTAGGATCGTAAGCTTGCTCTCCGTAATCGTACTCAACCGGTATCTCGACCCCAGACTCGAACTCGTCTCCCGAGGCTACCCAAAGTAAAAAATCATCCACATAAGCACACATGATAAGAAAAGGAATACATGCTACATGCACGATGCATATGAATGCAAGAACGAAGCTACAATGCTACTGGTACGGAAGGATATGGTGTCGAGAAGGAACGGTGTGTGAAAGATGGATGTGGGCAAGCTCTTGGAAAACCAAGTATGCCACTGGATAGATTGGACGATTACGGTTGAAAACAATATATAGACCACTGGAAACGGATGCACGGTTTGCAAATGACACCCACAAGAAGATGCAATGCAAAAATGTTGAAAACATCAACATGGCAACTTTGCAGCAAATTTTAAATATGCTACGACACTTTATCATAAGAACTTAAAGCATGCCAGTGAAATAGACATTATTTTCTACAAATATGAACAACTAGAACCATCTAACACTTACTAGAGCTTGTTCAAAATAGCAGGTCAAGAATGTAAAAGTTAACAGTTTTCTGACTTGGTGAAATTTATAGGACATGGCAGAAAAACTAAATTATGAAGCAAGTTTATAGCCCTCAAACCAAAAGCTACGGCAACCTATCATGGCAAGGAAAGGCATGGAATCCTAGAACAATATGCATACAACAATAATGCCCATCTTAGAATGACTAGATGTTCATGGATCAAATGCTAGCATCAACATAACATGGCATCATGAATAAAACTGCCCCAGACTTCGTGAAAATATACATGGTAGAAAACTAACATCATGAAGGCATGTTTACAAGCTTGTTTCACTCTACTCATATCATTTCAGACCATGTGGATTATATTGGCAGAAAGTGGACATGATGTAGAGCATGTTCATGTGCAAAACCACCCCAAAGCATAAGAGAATTTAAATGCACAAAAATATCAAAATGCAATATGCAGCAAAATTGACATGTTTGCAAACTTTCTCCAATGCAAAAACTAATGCCACCACTAGATTCCTTGGATTTTTCTAGCCCAAAACATATATAATATGTTGGGGTCTTATAGAAAAATCATAACAATTTTGCAAGATGCAAAACTGCCCGAAATGGAATATAACAGAAATAGCATTTTCCCTTAAAGGAAATGTCAAGAATTGGACCTGCCCAGAACGGAAAGATGCCAATTCCCTAAAAGGGAATATTCGTTCGGGTATTTTTTTTAAAGGCCAGAGCAAGGTTGTGAGTATGACAGGTGGGGCCTACCTATCATACTGTCAGCTAAATGGAAAAAGGGGGGGTTTAACCCAGGCCTGAGGGGATTGGAACCCACAACCTCCTCCGTAGAGGCGCGATTCTTTGACCAGTCGGGTTGTGTGCGTGCTAGTGCAAAGAAGGGGGTCGAGATTCTTTTGAACATGCCAAGGCCCGAGGCTAGACTGCTCTACGCGTACAGAGAAGAAACGACGATGACTCTGGCAAGCGAGGCTGCCATGTACGGCGAGGTGGTGTGTTGGCGGGGGTACGGACTTGGATGGGGTGCAGCGCGAGCTTGAGGAGCTGCTACGGTAGTGCGTGTGTGGGGCTTCAACTCGAGCACGAGCTCGTGGCGAGCGACCTCTGAAGCTGGCGAGGTGATGGGATGCGAGCGTGCACGCGAGCAAGCGCGGCGAGTAGAACGCACCTAGGTGGGAACTGCAGCACGGGGACGCATGGGCGCGGTGCAGCAAGTACACACAGACAAAAAAATCTATTGACTTCGCCGGACCACCGGGATCATGGCAAAGACATAGATCGGGTGAGTCTCACGAAGGTCTACATGCCACGGGATGGATGGGAGACGGAGTTGCGTTACCCAGGTTACCCTAGGTCATGAAGTGGTCGACGGAGACGAGCCGGAGGCGACGCTAGGAATATCTGAACTTGGCGGTTTTCGGTCCAAGAATATGAGGAAGAAGACGTGGTCGTGGGAGTCATTCCAGAGGCCGTGGCGACGCATGTGTTGCGGTAGAAGGACGCAGGGCTTCGTGGGTCCTCCCCACGGAGACAGGAGGGCCGGAAGTGTGACGTGGACGGCTACCCCGAGATCGAACTTGAGCTCGACCGGAGCATGGTGTGCAGGGTGACGGCGTGGTCTGGCTAGCCTTACCAGGCGACGGCAAGGGAAGGACAGGGTCTCCATCGGCCGAGGTTAGACTGGGGTAGGGTTTGGACAAGTTTTATAGGGCTCTAGGGCGCCGGACGACCGTCAAATCGACTAGGGCATCGACGTGGACACACTGAATGTGCTGCCGTACAGAGGTTCAAGATAATAGGGGGGTAGGAGTGCTGGTGGGCTGCGCTGCGGGAGGATTGCTGGGCCGGTGATAGGGAGAAGGAGGCCCAGGTGGCTGCGCTGGGAAAGCCAGGTCACGATGCTTGACGTCATAGTAGCTCTTTTGGCGCGATTGCGCGACCTTGAGATTCTCATGTATGACTTTGCACATTTCTTCGGCCTCTGAGATCAAATCATTGCCAAGGAGTTGACGTTCACCAGTCTCGGACCAGTTGAGAGGAGTACGACACTTTCTGCCATAGATAATTTCAAATGGTGCTTTGCCTGAACTTGCTTTGAAGCTGTTGTTGTAGGAGAACTCGGCAAATGGAAGACAATATTCCCATTTCATACCGAAGGAGATTACACATCCCCTGAGCATATCTTCATGAATCTTGGTACCCATAGGTGACTGGAAGGAATCCCAGAATTTGGAAGTGAATAAGCTTCCACGATCTTAGGAGATTACTTGAGGGATACCATGCAAAGAGACAATTCTGGAGGTGTACAACTCTGCCAGTTGTGCTGCGTTGATAGATTCCTTGACTGAAAGAAAATGAGCCACTTTGGTGAGCTTGTCAATGACCACAAACATAGCACCGTTTCCTCGCTTGGACTTGGGGAAGCCGGTGACGAAATACATCTCAATGTGATCGAATTTCCACTCAGTAATAGGCAAAGGTTGGAGAAGTGCAGCTGGACGTTGATCCTCCGCTTTGACTCTGCGGCATACATCACACTCGTTCACGAATTGAGCAATTTCTCTTTTCATGCGAGTCCACCAATAGGATTACTTGAGGTCATGATACATCTTTGAGCTGCATGGATGTATCGAGAAAAGGGAATTATGACCCTTGTTCATTATGACCTTCTGTAGGTCACTTTTTGGAACCACGATCCGGTCCTCAAAGAATAACGTGTCCTTGTCATCAATGCGGTAGCACTTCTACTTTGGAGTACCTTTGGCAATACCATGCTTCACTTTCTTCACCATAGCTTCAAGAAGTTGAGCTTCACAGATTTGATATTCCAAGGTAGGAGCGACTTGAAGGTTGGTAAGAAATCCTTACCGAATAATTTGAAGGTTGAGTTTCCGGAATGCTTCACAGAGATCCGATTGCAACGGTTTGAAGATGAGACTGTTGCAATAAGCCTTTCAGCTCAAGGCATCTGCAATCACGTTGGCCTTGCCAGGAGTGTACTCAATGCTTGGGTTGTACTCTTGAATCATTTCGACCCAATGAGTCTGACGGAGGTTGAGGTTTAGTTGTGTGATCGGTGAAGATGTCAACCTGCCTGCCCAACAAGGGGTGTCTCCATGTCATCAAGGCGTGGACAACTGCCACAAAATCAAGATCATGAGTGGCGTAGTTCTTCTGATTTAGCTCGAGCTGCGAGAAGTGTAGGCCACTATCTTCTTCTCTTGCTTAAGGACACCACCCAGGCCTTGCAAAGAGGCATCGCAGAACACTTGGTATGGTTTGGATTCATCAGGAGGAGTCAAAACTGGAGCTGAGACAAGCTTCTCTTTGAGTGTATTGAAAGCCACATCACACTCAGGAGTCCAAGAATACATGACATTCTTTTGCAACAGGTTGGACAGAGGCTCGGCAATCTTGGAGAAGTTCTCGACGAACCTTCTGCAATGTCTTGCAAGCCCGAGGAACCTTCGGAGTTGCTTGACGTTCCGAGGAGGTTCCCAATTCACAATAGCTTCAACCTTCTCGGGGTTAACTGAAATTCCCTTGGCACAGATAATATGACCCAGGTAGAGAACTTCATCAAGCCAGAATTCGCACTTTGAGAATTTCGCATAAAAGCAGTGCTCTCTGAGCCTGTCAAGAACAAAATGAAGGTGCTTGGTGTGGTCTTCTTTAGTCTTGGAGAATACCAGAATATCATCAAGATAGATGCGGACGAATTCATTGGTGTAGGGGTTGAATATGAAATGCATCATCTGGGAGAAGGTGGGAGGTGCATTAGCAAGCCCGAAGGACATGACCGTGTACTCGTAGGAGCCATAACTTGTCCTGAATGCGGTCTTGGGAATATCCTGTTCACGGATACGAATTTGATGGTAGCCCATTCGGATATCAAGCTTCGAGAAAACCTAGGCTCCTTTAAGCTGCTCGAACAGTTCATTGATATTGGGGAGCGGGTACTTTTCCTTAATTGTCTTCTTGTTCAATGGCCAGTAATAAACGCACAAACGTTCTGTACCATCTTCTTCTTGACAAAAAGAATACCACAACCCCAAGGATAAGAACTCGGTCTGATCGAACCCAAGCGTTCTTGATCGTCGAGTTGCTTCTTCGATTCCTTCAGCTCTTTAGGAGATAGCTTGTACGAACGCCGACAGACTGGCTCTGTACCAGGTTCAAGTTTAATGATGAATTCAACTGGACAGTTGCGAGGCATCCCTGGCAATTCTTCAGGAAATACATCTTCATATACACAAACCACCGTAATCTGCGATATGGCATTAATCTCGCCCTTGTCATTGAGAGAGAATAGCCTGATTGTGTTATCTCGAGCTACGAAGATAATCACGTCTTCGGAAGGATGAGTTAGATTGACCTCCTTGTTTGCACAATCAATAAGTGCATCATGCGTAGATAGCCAATCCATTCGAAGAATAAAATCAATGTCGGAGTTGCCTAGAACAACCGGGGAAGCCAGAAATTTATAGTCGCCCATCTTGATGGAGATATCCGGAACAACCATACTAGATCTCATTAATGCACCCAGAGAAACTATCTACAAAGGTCTCGGCAAGGCTTTAGAAAACAAGTCATGCTTCAATGAAAAGGGTCTTGACATGAAACAATGCGAAGCACCAGAATCGAATAAAACTCTTGCGGGAATAGAGTTCACTAAAAGATTACCCATTATCACATCAGAAGACTCCTCAGCTTGAGATGCGTTCATCAGGTTCACTCTTGTAAACTTGGTATTGTGCTTGACAATAGCATTGCTTGGAGGTCTAACAGGAGGAGGAGGCGGAAGGCGCCTCTGATTGGGACACTTGTTGGCATAGTGACCCTTCTGAGTACACTTGTTGCATGTAACCTCAGAGAGTGGCCGATGATAAGGACCGCTTGGCCTTGTAACTTGAAACTGAGACTTGTTTTGGTTGCTTGGGTTGGGTGGGTGGGAAGATCCACGACCACTTGAGTGCTTGTTCTGACTTGGGGGACGGAACACTGGAGGTGGAGGAAGCCAGAACTTCTGCTGTTTAGCAACCAATTGTGAGGAGGAAGAGGAACTGACGGCATCTCTGATTCTTTTCTTTGAAGCATCACACTTGAGCTGGCCAGCTTCTTGCTTGAGAGCCATGTTGTAGAATTGATCAAATTCAGCTGGCTCGAAGAGAGTGAGAGCAAGCTGGAGTTCATCTTTCAGACCACCTAGGAATTGGTAGATCTTGCTCTTTGCATCGGGAATGTATTGCCTAGCATAACGGGACATATTCTAGAACTTGACATTGTACTCATAGACAGACATGTTACCCTGCTTGAGGTTGCGGACCTGCTCACGCATGCCTTCAATGAAACTAGTAGGGATGTGATGAGAACGAAAATCACGGCAGAAGTCAGTCCAAGAGATCCCACGACCTGCTCTGGAGTCTTTGTATTGTTGCCACCAATCTGCAACTTGGTCTTTGAGTTGGAATGCGGCAAACTTTACATAATCCTTAGGTCTGACATTACTGCACTCGAAGTGTTTGTTGATGTCAGTGAGCCAATCCTCGGCATCGAGAGGATCAACACAGTAGCTGAAGGACTTGGGCTGACTTGCAAGGAATTGATTCATAGTAGCAAAGTGAGGCTGGTTGTTGAAGTTAGCTTGGCCTTGATTCCCTTGATTGTTCTGATTTGCTTGAAAAGCTTCCATCATCTGAAGCAACATCTGAGTATTGGCGATGGTGGCTTGCATCACAGCCCGCCATGCCCCAAGCGGAGGAGGAGGGGATGGTGGTGTTTCATCATCAACCTCCGGGTTCTCATTGGGAAACTTTTTAGATGTCATCCTGGAGATGACGACAACCGTTAGAATCCCAATTGCAAGAGAGATAAGCTGAATCAAAGGCTAGACATGTTGGAACATAAATCTTCACAATAATATCCGAACATAGCAATGAACAAATGAATTCCATAAGCTTAAATGATACATCAACTTGTTGAGAAGCCACGTGAATGATTCAAGAATAAACCAACAAGGTAATAGATGGAACCAATACATGATAGACCCAAACCTCATATCATGCATCCGTTGGAATATTTCCTAAGAGCTACTTGAATTCCCACCTATTAATTTCTGAAGCTTTCTGGTTATGCAATCTGGTGTTCGGGATACAGGGGAAGCACCACATATCACACAACTAATAAGTCCTTCATCCAGCTGTATCCATCCGTCACCACATAACCAGGCACCTTCGGAAACCGTTTACCTCAGACATTCGAAAAGCATCCGCTATACTAGTTGTGGCAATACTACCGAACTATCCCCCAATACTGGGTGATGTCGGGGTTATCTCACCACCAGACACGCATAGAAACGTTTTCGATGTCGGCCACCTATGGTATTCCAGAACCGCAACGATACAATTGTGATAACAACACCTCAGAGCTCAACTCAACGGGACACTGCCACAACCCCTAAATAGCCAGAGGCACCAAGAACATTGTTCTCGTCACAAAGATATCGGAATAATCCCAACAATACTTGCATGATCATAAAAAAAATTGGTGGAAAAGAGGGTAGGAAGACAAAATTTCTACGTCAGGAGTCCTCACCAAAGCAACGAAGGGGATGAGGAGTAAAAGAATTCCTACTCTTTGATATATATATAATCCTAAGACTCAATTTTTTTAAATTCTAGACTAAACATCGGCAGCGGTTCGATCAAGCAGGGGCTCCTAGGTCGGGGAAGGCTCTGATTACCAACTTGTAACGCCCAAGATGCGACTATGTCTCCCACGTGTCGAGGCACGACTTAGAGGCATAATCACATATTGGTATGATCGCAAGAAGGTTATCTTCACACATTCCCATGTACAAGAAAAAAGGGGAAAATTATATACATAGTTGGATGACAATCGCCACTTCACACAATGCATAAATAAGTCATCCATTCATCCAAGTTCAATCATGGTCCGACTACGAACAAATCCTAATGAAAAGAAGATAACCACCCACTATGCCCGATCGGCCCTAGTAGGAACCACTGCTAATCGTCGGGGTACGTCACGTACATACGCCCACGTTCCTCATCGAACTCCCACTTCAGTTCCTGTCCATCACCTAAATCGTACTCGGTGGTACCTGCACTTGTGTTTGTAGAAAATTGTGAGCCACGAGGACTCAACAATCCCACTCTCGGGTATCAAAACTATCAAAGCCTCCGGGTAAGGAGAAGTGTATAAGTGGGATGCTGCAAGTGCTAAGCGAAGATGAGGTTGCTAGCTTACGTATCATCAGAGCAAGAAGAGAAGCGAAAGACATCGGTCGTGATCTATAACATGATCACTAGATGATCATGTCTACCTATGAGTGATCCATAACCCAGCCGTGTTCTCTTCCCGAAATCCCTCGGAAAGAGACCATCATGACTACTCACACGGTAGTGTATTATGTTTCAAGTCTTGTGTCAAGTTATCTACAACTGGATATTAACAAATTCCAATCCGCCACATAACCGCTGCCACGGCTTTCGAAAGATTATAACCCTGCAGGGGTGTCCCAACTTAGCCCATCCCAAGCTCACGATCAGCGGAGTATCAACTCCATGTTGGGAAGGCCCGAGTATTCTCGGAATCCCGCGCACAAGATATTTCGACAATAGGAAAACTAATCCAGCAAAGCCTCCCGATGTGCCGACACCCTGATAGGAGCCGTGCATATCTCGTCTCAGGCCACGATCGGATAAACTACGCGTATAGGTGCTAGACACCCAAGTTGCCAAGGGGTGGCCCCATACATTGCTCTTGGTTGGACCAACACTCAAAATGAGCACTGGCCCAGGGGGTTGATTAAATAATCGTCGGGTTTGCATCTCCCTCGGCAAGTTTTAGTTATTAGGCAAATGGTAAAACCAAGGTTGGGCCTTGCTGGAAAAGCTTTACACAAAGCGAATTATCTAGGGCGGCCCATAAATCCCAACCGTGTTAGGAATACAAAATCAAGGAACATAACACCGGTTTATCGGTTCCTAAGGTGGCATGAGCGAAACAAAACACCGAGCAAAAGGCCAAGCCTTCCGCCCATTGCCAAGTATATAAGGTGCATTATTTGAATAGAGATATTGTGTTATTCCCAAGTATCAAATCCTCATGGAGCAAACTTCAACATCACCTGCAACTAACAACGCTATAAGAGGGGCTTGAGCAAAGCGTAACTTAGCCAAACAACGGTTTGCTAGGAAGGTAGTTAGAGGTTTCATGGCAAGGTAGGGGCTGACATGCAAAAGGATAGGTATCGTGACAATCAATAGAGCAAGGCATCTAGCATAGCAACAATAGAGGTGATATCAAGGAATGGTCATCTTGCCTGTTATCTCCTCGGTAGGATCGTAAGCTTGGTCTCCGCAATCGTACTCAACTGGTGTCACGACCTCAGACTCGAACTCGTCTCCTAGGGTTACCCAAAGTAAACAAGCATCCACATAAACACGGATGACGAGAAAAGGAATACATGCTACATGCACGATGCATATGAATGCAAGAACGAAGCTACGGTGCTACCGGTACGGAAGGATATGGTGTCGGGAAGGCACGGTGTGTGAAAGATGGATGTGGGCAAGCTCTTGGCAAAACACTTTTGCCACTGGATAGATTGGACGATTACCGTTGAAAACGACATAAAGATCACCGGAAACGGATGCACCGTTTGCAAATGACACCCACAACAAGATGCAATTCAAAACTGTTGAAAACAACAACATGGCAACTTTGGAGCAAAGTTTAAATATGCTACAACACTTTATCATAAGAACTCAAAGCATGGCAGTGAAGTAGACATGTTTTGCTACAAATATGAACAACTAGAACCATCTAACACTTACTAGAGCGTGTTTAAAATAGCAGGTCAAGAATGCAAAAGTTAACAGTTTTCTGACTTAGTGAAATTTATAGGGCATGGCAGAAAAACAAAATTATGAAGCAAGTTTAAAACCCTCAAACCAAAAGCTACAGCAACCTATCATGGCAAGGAAAGGCATGGAATCCTGGAGCAATATGCATACAACCATAATGCCCCGCTTAGAATGACTAGATGTCCATGGATCTAATGCTAGCATCAACATAACATGTCATCATGAATAAAACTGTCTCAGACTTGGTGAAAATTTACATGGCAGAAAACTAACATCATGAAGGCATGTTTACAAGCTTGTTTCACTCTACTCATAGCATTTCATGGCATGTGCAGTATATTGGCAGAAAGTAGACATGATGTAGAGCATGTTCATGTGAAAAACCACCCAAAGCATAAAAGAATTTAAATGCACTAAAATATCAAAATGCAATATGCAGCAAAATTGACATGTTTGGATACTTCCTCCAATGCAAAAACTAATGCCACCACTGGATTCCTTGGATTTTTCTAGCCCAAAACATATATAATATGTTGTGGTCTTATAGAAAAATCATCACAATTTTGCAAGATGCAAAACTGCCTGAAATGGAATATAACAGAAATAGCATTTTTCCCTTAAAGAAAATGTCCAGAATTGGACCTGCCCAGAATGGAAATATGCCAATTCCTAGAAAAGGAATATTTGTTGGGGTATTTTTTTTAAAAGGACAGAGGGAGGTTGTGAGTATGACAGGTGGGGCCTACCTGTCATATTGTCAAGTAAATGGAAATAAGGGGGGGTTTAACCCAGGCCTGAGGGGATTCGAACCCACAACCTCCTAGGTAGAGGCGCGGTGCTCTGCCAGTCGGGCTATGTTTGTGCTCGTGCAAAGAAGGGGGTCGGGATTCTTTTGAACATGCCCAAGGCCTGAGGCTAGACTGCTCTACACGTACAGAGAAGAAACGACGATGACTCTGTTAAGCAAGGCTGCCATGTCCGGTGAGGTTGTTTGCTGGCGGGGGTACGAACTTGGATGGGGTTCAGCGCGAGTGTGAGGACCTGCTACACGAGTGCATGTGTGGGGCTTCAACTCGAGCACGAGCTCATGGCGACCTTGGCTCGATTTCGACGGTGCAGAGGCTGAGCGAGCGACCTCTAAAGCTCGCGAGGCGATGGGTTGCGAGCGTGCACCCGAGCAAGCACAACGAGTAGAACACATCTAGGTTGGAACTGGAGCACGTGGATGCAGGGGTGCGCTGCAGCAAGTACACACACACACAAAAAATCTACAGACTTCGCCGGAGCACTGGGAGCACGGCAAACACATAGATCGGGCGAGTCTCACCAAGGTCTACAAGCCACGGGATGGATAGGAGACGAAGTTGGGTTACCCAGATTACCCTAGGACACGACGTGGTCGACAGAGACGAGCCGGAGGCGACACGAGGAAGCTCTGAAATTGGCGGTTTTCCGTCCAAGAAGAAGAGGAAGAAGACGTGGTCGTGGGAGTCGTTCCAGAGGCCGTGGCGACGCGTGCAGTGCAGTAGAAGGACGCGGGGCTTTGTGGGTCCTCCCCATGGAGATAGGAGGGCTGGAGGCGCGACGTGGATGGCTACCCCGAGCTCGAACTAGAGCTCGACCGCAGCATGGCGGGCAGGGCGACGACGTGGTGTGGCTAGCCTTACCTGGCGCCGGCGAGGGAAGGAGAGGGTATGAATTGGTCGAGGGGAGACTGGGGTAGGGTTTGGACAAGTTTTATAGGGCTCTAGGGCGTTGGACGATCTTCAAATTGACGGAGGCATCGACGTGGACACACTGGATGTGCTGTCGTACATAGGTTGAAGATAACAGGGGGTAGGAGCGCTGGTGGGCTGCGCTGCGGGAGGATGGCTGGGCCGGTGCTAGGGAAAAGGAGGCCCAGGTGGCTCCGCTGGGAAGGCCCTTTCCCTTATTCTCTCTTATAATCTTTCTGTACTTTTATATCTTCAGAATATAAAAGAGAAAAGAACAGGCACATAGGGAAGGGAAGTGAGAGATATATGAATATCCCTAGACTCTGGCAGAAAAATAAATCAAGTTTGAATTTTGTTCAAATTTGAGGCATTTTTGAACCTAACCAAAACAAGTGCAGATATGATGAAACTTGGCAGGGAGGTGAATGGCAGGGTGTATGATTATTGAGCAAAGATTAAACATTAATGGAGAAGGAGAAAGTGACGTTGCAAAAACATGAAAGAATAAGGGAGGAAGAGGTGATGATACTTGAGACCACATAGAGCATGCAACAAATATCATGCATCAAGATGACAATGCACCACAACATAGCAAGGAACAGGATGCACCACACGAGCAACATGAATGAGCAAATGCAATATGACAAGTTAAGCACAATGCCTAACTTGATATGACCATGATGCAACATATGATGGCATGGCCATGCAATAATAAGCAACAAGCAAAACAAACGAAACCACAAAGGAAGGACCCACAAGGAATTGGATGAGGACAAATTGAATATATTGCCAAAATAGGAAAGTGTTACATCCGGTGCATTACACTACCATCGATAGGACAAGGAACCCGGGCCTACATGACTTGTCGTAAAACCAAGGTGGCGCTAACTTATAGGGACATGCTTACATGACCCAGCAACGAACATGTCGATCAACAACGTATGAACCCAAGTTGTAGCTACAAGGACTTTAAGGAACAACGTGTGAGATTTCCCCGAAGGGACAGACACATGAACGAAGAAGGACACATGCCGCCTAGTCTAAGTGTTCCGGAGCAGTAGCAAGCTACCATGGCTCAGTGGAAGCACTAGGGGACATTTCCCGGTAAGAGAGGCTACCAAGAATAAAGAACTAGGTTGTCGGATCCCACACATACCAAGCATTTCATTAACATACAGACAATATGCTCGATATGTGCAAATACAACATGGCATCACAACAAAACTCTACGACTCCTACAGATGGATAGATTGGATTTTTCTGATAATTTTTTTATATAAATTATTTTATTTCAAGTTACAGTTGAATTTCTATGAGTTTTAGAAGTTCTAACTATTTCCTGGAATTTCTTGGATTTTTTTAAATCCAGAAAATTGTTAATTGCGTCAGCATTACATCATGGTGACGTCAGTAGGTCAACCGGGTGGTCCAGGTCAAACCTGACTGGTGGGACCCGCATGTCAGTGGTTAACTAAGCTAACCTAGTTTAATTAGCACTAACCAAGATTAAAACTAATTAAAGTTAACCTAAACTTGGTTAATTAGCTGAGCGGGGCCCGCATGTTAATGACCCAGGGGAGGTCAAACCCCTGGTCAACCCGGGTCAAACCTGTCGGTGACTCGACGCCGGCGAGGCCACACGCGACGGAGGGGCTCGGATTTGGTCCTTCGGCGACCAAATCGACGGCGGAGATGTGCTAATAGTTGGGAAAGCGCCGGATCAAGTGGTGCAAGTGGTTGCACACGGGGACACCGGAAACGAAGCCAGCGAGCTTGATATCGGCAGCCGGAGTTCGGACGTTGATGGAAATGGGGCTACGGGTTCACTAGGGGAGGAGCTGGTGAGTGCAACGTGCTCCTAGGGGTGCGTTGAGCCCGCTGATGAGCTCGGATGCGGGTGGAAGCAACTATGGCCGCGGCGGTGCCATGGCCGGCGGCGAGGAGCGCATGGCAAGGTGGTTAGAATAGTTAGGGGAGGAAATCGAGCACGCGGTTAGGGGATAAGGACCGTGGCCTCACAGCGGTTGCAGGTGATGTCGAAGCGGGCTCGGGGAAGTCCTGTGTGCGGCGAATCGACGACGGTGGTGGCCAAAGCCCGAGGTGGAAGACGATGGTGATGGTGGCTTCACAGGCTGCCCGAGCTCGTGGGAGTCGACGGGGCAATGTAGCGGAGGCTGGCAGAGCTCGGGAATAGCTCGTGGTGGCTCGGGGAGCACGATGGTCGCGGGTTCGATGGCGGCGCTCTCGGGCACGCTCGGGTCCGAGCGAGAGAGACATTAGTGGAGGGGGCAAACACGGGGAAGAGTGAGAGAGGTCCGGGGGTGTTGTTGCATCTCCAGGCACATCAGGGCAGCGGCGGGAAGTAGGAGGTGGCGCACGTGAGTGTGCGCACGGCGGCCACATGCTCTCATTCCTACTAGCAGGAGGTTGAAGACGGTGGCGGCTATGGTGGGCTGGGCTAGCAGTAATTGGGCCATGTGGGCTGCTAGGTGAGCGCCATGTAAGTCTGTTCCTCTCTCTCTCTCTCTCTCTCTCTCTCTCTCTCTCTCTCTCTATTATTTGTTTATATTTATTAATTTCTGACATTTTTTCTTATTTAATAAAAAACTAAATCAATTTGTTTTCTTCCGAGAATTTTTGTAGGGACTATTTGGACTATTCCAAAGCCGCTCACAATTTCTCAGAATTATTGTACACATATTAAATATATAGCCAATATAAATCCAATGCAAATAATTATTGCATTAACTCCAAATGGCCAAAAAATATATTTATGAGCTCCTAAAAATATTGTTTTGAATTTTACCTCTGGCCAATATTTTCAGAGAGAGACATGAACATTTTCTTGGACCTATTTGAAGCAAGTTTTTTCTTGGTAATATTCATAAATGATTTCTGAGGCTTTCACATGTCCCCATTTCAAATTCATTGAAATTTAAACATGATGCACACATGAATGGCTAGTCCAGGTCATACTAGAACTATGGATGTGACTACTCACCCCCACCAAACAAGAATCTTGTCCTGAGATTCAAGACGTGAGGTAAGAAGACAGAGGGGAGACTAAATCTCACAAACTTCATGATCAAAGTTGCACCTCATAAGAACATTGATTCGATCATCATCTTTGTCATGACGTCTTGCTCTGACAACTCCATCCAACATGACAACGAGAAGAAAGGGAAAACTCTAGAAAAATCGATCTTCGTGAAGATCGAGCAACTCAGAATCAACTTACGGAGTGAGACATTGAAACATCTCTCGAACTGAGACACAAAACACACATTGGGGATGATGGTAAGGATTTGACAATGAAGGTTTAATTTGGTAGGCAAGAATTCGCCGCTTGAAAGGATGGTGCACTAGTTTCAGAGTAGCGAGGAGTTAATTGTCCTTCATACCATAACGGTGCACCTTAGAGGAGGTGACTCATAGAATTACTCCCTAACGTGGCAAAAAGAACTACTTTTGATCCATAGATCACACTTCATACTAGCCTGAGGCCATTCACAATGGATTGTTTGTAGGAGTTCGAAAGAATGACATACTTGGACTAGGAAGGACGATGTGGACTACCTTGTTGAAGACAACATAATGGATGATTCTTCTTATCATCAGAAATGGATGGGACCCATGGTAAGTCCACTTTTGAAGATGATATTGGCTAACAATAACTAAGAAGGCAGACCATAATAAAATGTCACAAAGACGGGTGCAAGCTGGGAACAAAATGCAAATACTGCGAATGATTCTAGTAACTGGGGAAAACTCAACAGTCGAGAGTTATTCCACTGTTTGAATGGTTATAGCATAATCGAAGAAACTGAGAGTAAATCCCAATTAATGCCGACGATAAAACCTAGTGCTTGTGCGTTTTCTCAAGAACTTGAGCATTTCCATAATCATCAGGGTTTACCAGCATCTATGCCAAGATCTTGGTGACACCTCGTACTACCATGATGAATACCGTGGAGGATGCAGATGCAAAGGAAGATAACACCTTCTCAGATTTCACCTTAGTGAGGCCAAGGAAACAAAATTCAGATTATCGACCGAGAGACATTGAGCACTCCGCTTCTAATGTTCTCCTTGATGTGCTAGCGTAACCCATTTATAGATATGGTTTGGTATCTAGAACATCAAGTAAGAGGTTGGACTTCAGGAACACAGGAATCCATAAGGAACAACTACTGGGGTAAAACCTACAAAATCTTTATGAGGCGGTGGCCAACTTCCTCAATCAAGAAACTACAATAATAGGTCTTCCGGCTGGGTGTGTTAGCCACGACTTCCACTTTACCGGTTTAGAGGCCAACATTATAATTCCTGGGAAATGGTCCAACCATCATATCTTCCTGAGATTCAAATCTGGTTTGTGTCAGGATATTCCAGACTCGTCAAGCCTAGAAAGAAAAATTAAAGCTTGCAACACAAATCGATGAGATGGCGTTGCGAGATTCTCGGGGAATGAACTACGATAGCAAGCTCCAAAACATGAGCTGGTTCTGCTACACACATGTGAACACACTGTCCCAGACAAGCATGACCACGTACTAGTCTTACAACAAAATACTACTGAGTTCTGGTTGGGAACCATCAACGAGGATATCGAAGTCCTTTCGTAAGTATGGATTAGCTCTTATGAAGGAACTCCTTCTCCTTGAACAAATCAGTCAGTGGCGTGGTGTACTAGGAGATACATATGGAATGGAGGTAGCGAGCCTGTCAAACCATAGCATACTTCGCACATGCATGACTGACTAGGGATGGTACCATATGAAACAAAAACAATCTTTCTCAAACTCACGGCGGCAACTTACACCAAATGCACGTAAGTGAGAGAAAGTCACTTCTTTCATCCAACATATGCTTCATGAACGGGACATGAAGATAATGCTTTTAGAAGTTTCCAACACCAGCTGGATGTTCAACACGAATCATGGACGAGATAAAACTGTTGTTGATGGGCTCAACAACAAGTCATCAAGATTCCCATGAAGATGGAATTCCACAACTATGTGAACAAGGCGATAGCATTGGTCAGAACAAAAGATATAACAAAGTATGCTCGAGGAAAAACCATGAGTAAGACAACATTACGAGCATCATTGGTTCTGATTTGATTTGAGGATAGCCCACACTCAAATCAAAGTTTTCATAAGACAACAGGTCCAACAACTGATCACAAACTCAACATAGCGGTCAGGTGACAACCTGGTGATACTTCCGAGAAGATATTCATAAAATCACTAACAACCAATATGTTATTAAGCTCGAGAATAATCTTGCTTTTTAGGGCAAAATGATGTGATCGAATAATCAAGGGCTTGACACAATCCTAACTCATTGATCGAAGAATGCACCGGGAAAATCTTCTAGGTAGCACTATCTTAGAATGATGATTCTATAACAAACACGCTAAGAATGAGGTTATTGTCCATTAACTACCAAGCAACATAGTTGCTAGGAGTATTGATTTCACACATCACAATTCACTTGTCAGCATTCCGGTTACAATAACGCGAGAACCGAGGAATGAACAATAATGGCAAGAAGTATCATTGTGTCAAGAATTCGTAAGAGTTGGTGCGTTTCTCATGATATTCCTGACATAAAGTGGGTAATGCATCAGGGTAGAAGAGAATCAAAAGCTGGCTTGGCATTTTGATTTGCGGATGACAACTGCTTTGACCCAATCCTTGAAATGGATAATGTACTGGAGTTTGTTTCTCCTAGTCATTCCGAGATACAATGGCTTGATGGAACACAAGAGTAAAGGGCATTGATGAACACGAATGCACGACTACTCCTGACTATCGGTTGGTAGACAAAGGTCAGAAACAACTAAAGGGGGACAACTCAAAGGAACATATGATTTTCTGAGTTGTAGATGAATAGATTGGTGTGTCTAAGAAGTTCAACATGTTTCTTCCGGATAACCCGTGCAGATAGGTAGGATTGGCAGAGTCGCAATATAGAATGGGCAACTCATCGAGAGCACTCTCGTTGGGATCTTTTGGTTCAAAGAACTTCTGCCATAAGCATTTCATGGTATTTGGAAGAAGGAAATACTACGAAGCTTGAGGACTTTCGCAAAGGTTACTAATATCACAAAGAAACTAGCAAACACTACCAACATGAATGAGTAGAGTGAATCTCGGGTTCAAGAACCCAGGAATGGAATGCCTACTAACTAAATGGCATCACGGGATGCTTTCAAGAATGATGGCCGGAATCGTCACACTTGGAACACAAAACATGGCTAGATTACTAGGTTATCCTCTAAGACACCTAGAGTCATAATAATAGCTCCAACATATATGTTGAGGCAACAGAGTACCTCAACTCACCGATTAGTGTGGTTAAACTGGCCCATAGAAACATCAGAAACCGAAAGAAGGGAGGTGCAAATGCATCAAACTATTTTGAAACCTGGGATGACTCGGACTACATAACAGCTGTAAATGCTCAAAAGATTTGAAACATCCTGCAACCAAGTGGAATGGCCACTCAACATCACAATATCAAGGTTCTGAGGCCAGCTATGAACATACGAAAGTAGTAGAAACTGAACTAAGACCATAATCCATCAATCTTATAAGTCTACAGATTAGTAACACATGATGCTGATAGAAATAAGAGAAGGCCTAGTTCCTTAACCCCGTAGGAAAGATAGTATGACTCGGATCAGAAGGCATAAGGTAAAGGAGTAAAAAGAGACTTACATTCCCTTCCACAATCAATTCCTTATATAACTCAAGCATTTATAGACTCAACTACGACCAGTTTGGCTGGGTAATCCTACAGGAAGTCATGCTCTAATACCAAAGCTGTCAGGACCCCGATCCTAAGTCACACCGATCTAGCATGTAACACATCATTTCACTTTGAGGCCTCACGCACGGTATTCCCATGGGTGCCACCTTACCTAGCCTGGGACCATTTGCGCCTTTTGGCTCACGGATATGATAGTGTCACTAGCATCCATATGACAAAGAACCCGGGCCGACATGACTAATTGTAAACCCAAGGTGGCGCTAACTTACAGGATCAGGCATACATGACCCAGAAACGAACGTGTCAATCAACAACGTATGAACCCAAGTCATAACAAGCTACAAGGACTTAAAGGAACAACGTTTGACATTTCTCCGAAGGGACAGACACTAGAACGAAGAAGGACACATGCCAGCCAGGCTAAGTGTTCCGGAGAAGTAGCAAGCTACCATGGCTCAGTGGAAGCACTAGGAGACATTTCCCGGTAAGACATGCTACCAAGAATAAACAACTAGGTTGTCGGATCCCACACATACCAAGCATTTCATTAACATACACACAATATGCTCGATATGTTTAAATACAACATGGCATCACAACAAAACTCTACAACTCAAAGTATTTATTCATTAGGCTCCAAGGAGCCAGATATTACAAACATCGGTCTGATGACTGCATCATTCAGGTCATACAAGCAATAAGCACATGCGGAAGCTTAACTTGTCTGAGTACAGACAAATACAAAGGAAAAAGGCTGGGAAGCCTGACCATTGACTAGACCTTGCCGAGGGTACAAGATCCTAGCTGAGGTAACAAGCTAAATGTGGAAGTCCACACGGAACTACTAGTGAGATTGAAGTCTCGCTGCAAAAACATAAATCAAGCAGACGTGAGTACGAATGTACCCAGCAAGACATACATCATAACTAGATACATATGCATCAATATCAACAAAGGGGGTGGTGGAGTTTAACTTCAGAAAGCCAGCTTTGACTCTGTGGGTATCTTGTACTAGGATTGCAATTAACTCTTTTGAGGTGGCGCACTCGAGTCCACATATTCGCCAATCAATACAGCACTATGGATCCTTTCCCGTCTCCCTATGAGAATACCATCCATAGCACTCATGCTTATCTTGCGCATTTTAGAGTATCCACTTTCACTTGTTTATGAACTATATAGGCAACCCAAAAGTCCTTTACCGTGGACGTGGCTATTCGAATAGATCATTTATAACCCTATAGGGGTGTACTTCTTCACCCATGTTTCCACCACTTAACGTCTGCACACGACATGTGCTCGGCAAACTTTAATGGAAATCCGACATAGGTGTAGACCACTACCTGACTAACCACACAAGTTCCTAGTCCAGGTTTATCGCCTATTCAGGGTCCATCCGCAGGGAGTCCAGTCGAGTTTTCCACTACGGCCGCAAATGATGTGTGCAGGGTTCCCGAGCCGACCAAATGGGTGCCCCGGTACACCGTGCCACGAGCCTACCGCATCACAGCCCACCCCGAGGGTCAGCGCTGCGCACGGTCTCCAGCATACTACAAACACCAGAAACTACTTGCAACTCCTGGACAGAGGACAGGGGGGTTAATAAGTCGTGCAGGGTCATATTTCGGGGCCCAACGTGTGGTAGTAGTTGTTCATGGATCACAAACACAGAACTCAGTTCCTGAGGATAGTTTCATTGAGACAACCCACCATGTACTCCTACATGGCCTCTCATCACTATCTTTACCAAATCCTGTTCACACACTTAGCTCTCAACAGTACGACATGTTCACCACATTCCAATTCATCCCCGATGAATCAGACCAGACTCAACTCTAAGAAATAGCAGGCATGACAACATGCATGAATGAGTAGGCGCATTAGGGCTCAAACAACTCCTACTCATGCTAGTGGGTTTCATCTGTTTACTATGGCAATGACAGGTCATGCAGAGGAAAGGGATTCAACTACCGCAGCATGTAACAGTTTAATCGTTGTTGTCCTAATGCAGTAAAAGAGAGGATAAGTGAGAGAGTGGGATTGTATCGCAATGAACAAGGGGGTTTTGCTTGCCTGGGACTTCTGAAAATAGTATAGTTCTTCATCGATGTCATTGATCTCATCGTCGGAACCACGTCTAGTAAGAGGGGACAAATACCGGCAACAGAGAACGAACATCAATGCAATGCAACAATATGATGCATGATTATGACATGGCAATATGCTGTGAATTGAGTTAATGCAACTAGCAACACAATTAAATGAAGTTGGTTTCAATCCAAGATTCAAATTCAAACTCCATATGTGCTTATGTAAATGCCATTTATTTTATTTGTCCAAAACAGAAGCCATAAGTTGTTCTAATATGCATGGAAATATTACAGATGGATAGATTGGATTTTTCTCATAATTTTTCATATATAAATTATTCGATTTGGAGTTACAGTTGAATTTCTATGAGTTTTAGAAGTTTTAACTATTTTCTAGAATTTCCTGGATTATTTTAAATCCGGAAAATTGCTAACTACGTCAACATTACGTCACTGTGACGTCAGCAGGTCAACTGGGCAGTCCAGGTCAAACCTGACCGATGGGACCCGCATGTAAGTGGCTAACTATGCTAACCTAGTTTAATTAGCACTAACCAAGGTTAAAACTAATTAAAGCGTTGCATCCAGTGGTGCAAGTGGTTGGACACGGTAACACCGGAAACGACGGCGGTGAGCTCGACAACGGCGGCAAGAGTTCAGACATTGACAGAAACAGGGCTATGGTGCACTAGGGGTGGAGCTGGTGAGTGCAATGTGCTCCTAGGGGTGGACTGAGCGCCTTGATGAGCTCGAACGTGGGTCGCAGCAGCTGTGGCTACGGCGGCGCAATGGCCGGCGGCGAGGAGCGCTCGACAAGGTGGTTAGAGCGGTTAGGGGAGGAAATCGAGCACATGGTTAGGGGGAGAAGGACCGTGGCCTCACAGCGGTAGCAGGTGTCGTTGAAGTGGGCTCGGGGAAGTCCTCTATGCGGCGAATTGACAGTAGTGGTGGTGGAAGCCCGAGGTGGAAGACGACGGCGATGGTGGCTTCACAGGCTGCCCGAGCTCGTGGGACTGAACGGGGTGATGTAGCGGAGGCTGGCGGAGCTCGGGAACAGCTCGGGGCGGCTCAGGGAGCACGGTGGTCATGGGTTCGATGACGGCACTCTTGGGATCGCTCGGGTCTGAGCGAGAGAGAGATCAGAGGAGGGGGAAAGCACGGGGGAGAGTGAGAGAGGTACGGGGTGTGTCGTGGCGTCTCCAGGCGCATCAGGGCAGTGGGGAAAAGCAGGAGGTGGCGCGCGCGTGTGCACGCACAACGGCCACACGCCCTCCTGCCTACTGGCAGGAGGTTGAAGACCATGGCGACTGCGGTGGGCTGGGCCAACAGTAATTCGGCCCGGTGGGCTGCCAGGTGAGCACCAGGAAAGTTTGTTCCTTTCTCTCTCTCTTATTTGTTTCTTTTTTCTAATTTCTGACATTTTTTCTGATTTAATAAAAATACTAAATCAATTTGTTTTCTCGTGAGAAGTTTTGTAGGGACTAGTTGGACTATTCCATAGCCCCTCGCAATTTCTCAGATTTATTGGACACATATGACATATATAGCAAATATAAATCCAATGCAAATAGTTATTGCATTAACTCCAAATGCCCAAAATAAATATTTATGAACTCCTGGAAATATTGTTTTGAATTTTACCCCTGGCCAATATTTTCAGAGTGAGACATGAACATTTTCTTGGACCTATTTGAAGCATTCTTTATCTTGGTCATTTTCCGAAATGATTTTTGAGGCTTTCACATGTCCCCATTTCAAATTCATTGAAATTTAAACAAGATGCACACATGACCGGCTAGTCTAGGTCACACTAGAACTAGGGATGTGACAAAAATATACTAGATGAAAACATTAGTCCAAAGACAAATATATTGACATTAATTACCAAAACCACCCAGGGAGCACTTGTGATTTCAATCTCCCCCTTTTTGGTAATTGATGACAACATACATTGAAGCCTTAGATAAAGATATGAGGAATAATAAGTAAAGATTTGGAAAGACATGTAACATGCATAGGCTCCCCCTACATGTATGCAATCATGTAAATATAGGATGTAAGAGCATGTGAATGCATAAGAATGTCAGAGCAGGAAATGAGTTACATGTGTCATGGCTATATGCACCAGAGAAAATGATGTAAATACAGGAAATATACCACCATGTTCATGAGTCCTTCTTGCAAATAATATGTACATCAGCAAGAGATCATCATGCACGTGAGTGTGATGCATGTACTTATCTTGTGGTCTTGAGCTAGCTTTGGAGAAGGCGACCATATGAAAACAGGGTTAGATAACAAAAGAACACATACTAATAAGAGCAAATAGAAAGACCACAAGAGTACCAAGATCGGGATGACATGTAGTGAGTGAGTACTTAGTACTCTATTTGGATATAGACATGTCCCCAAAGGATAAAGTTATGGAATGAATTCCAAATATTTTCCTCCCTTAGAATTGAGCTTATTCTCCCCCTGAATCTTATATTGGATAAAGGGAGAAGATAGGGAAAAAGGAAAATCAGGACAAAGCAACATAACACTTACTTGACATGTCATTCCCCTCTTGAAGACATGTGATTTGTCTCCTCTATGGCCGATAAGCATCTAGATAAGCTAAGATGTGCTTACTCTCTTATCTGATAAGATTTGATGTGCTCTCTCTCCCCCTTTGACATCAATTTCCAAGAAGGGATCTTCTGGAGCATGAGTCATGTAGGTTTGTTCCTTGAGTCACATTACAAAGCAACATGTAATTTAAGATGCTAGTAGAGGACATGAAGCAACGAGTGGAGTTGGAGAAGAACATACAATGAAAATGGCAAATTCTTTTCTTAGTAGTGAAATCGGTTACTACGAGATATTCACATCGGTGACACCGAGTTGGAGATGTCAGAGATGATGCATATTGGTCAAACCGGGTTTGTCCTTGTCGGTTGAACCGATGAACAATCTACAATGGAGCATTGCAGTTCAGTCTAGACGAGTGGCATAAATCAGTGAGACCGAGTTCAATACAGAAGAAAAGATTTTGTCATCTTAGCTCACTAGGCAATTAAGATCTCACACATATTTGCAGGGAATTAACTAAAAGATTTGCAATGAATTAGATGCAGAGTATGCAGAAAATAAGAGACAAGAAAAAAGAATATCTAGATGAATTCAAAAGGGAAACAAACATGCTAGACACAAATACAAGAGCATAATAAGGACATGCTAGAGAACTTCATCCAAAATTGGTCAGCGACAAAGTCACCTATGTTAGAGTATATTGAGTGAGGAGTCAAGTGAGAACACTTGATCGTAGGTCATACTCATCGTTTAAGCATTTTGATGTATTCACATCTTGTTGAGATGCTTTGACCCATGACTTGGGGTAAAGCTTTTCTAAGATGGAATAACATACCTTCGGTGATGGTGTTGATCTTGATCATGTAGTTGAACTTGTGTTGGATGCTCAAGGTTGATGTAGTTCATCAAGAGTTGGGAGCACCACTTGTAATTTGAGTTCATCTACCTACATGCGTTAGTCTGGCAAGGAAGAGCACTTCTGTATCCAAGATGACAATCATGAAATATGATACCAAATGAAATTTCATATATAAAAATTGTCAAAGGATATGTTGAGTGGGTGTGACAGCCTGGTTTTTGGCCCTTTTCTTTTTCTTTTTGCTTTATTGGTTTTTGCTCTGTTTTTCTTTTTGGAGTGATTATGTGGCCTTGTCACCTGGGAAATCATCCTATTTTCCCTCCCAAGTGGCTCATCATTCTCAAAACCTTTCCAAGATCATGTCACTGCCAGACCAAACCCAAATTTCTTTTTATAGGGAATATTCCTTTTTCCTATTAAAGGAATAACCATGTCTGCCCTAGGTTGTGAAGCAACCTATATTTCTGTCACTCCAAAAATTCCCAAATAAATTTTAATAAATTGTTTGGGTCATATCTTCATCTAATCTGGCAAAACTTTTCCTTGACATGTTCAAAAATAACCCTCCAATATTCCTTTTCCTTTTCTGCCCTAAATGGCACTTTGTGAAGGAAGTGCTATTTACCTTTGCCCAATTGACCCCAAACTTGTCCAAATAATTGCCACATGCCAAAATTCAACTTTGTTTGCCTAGCCAATCTTCCTCGGTGATGTTTCAAAGTTTCTGTCAAACAGAAGCCACTATTAAGGAAGTACTAGCTTGGAGCATCCAAATGAGTTGAAATTTTGCATGCCTCTTCTTGTGATCATATTATTCCACCCCTCCAAAATTCAGCTCCATCCAATAAACCATGTGAGCACACCCTCAAATATTTGTTTCTGTTCAAATTTTCAGTTTGTGAAGCAAGTATATTTTATTTTGCTCCACTATGGCTGAAAATATTCCACCAATTTTGGGAACATTTTATGCAGCCATTTTCCCTCAAGATTTTTCCTAAGTTTTTGGACAGAAAGGATGCTCGTGAAGGAAGTACCATTTTTGTAAATCCAATTGGTATGAAATTATTACAGCATCTTACTATGACCAAATAACTAATCCTTGCCAAATTTCAGCCCAAATGGAGCCACCATTTGAGTGCAACATCTTGATCTAGTTTCTGACCAGATTTATGTGGTTGTTAAGCAACTACACTAAATACTTATCCCAAGATTCCCAAACTTACCAGGATGAAAGTCCTTCTTTACCTCAACCTCACAGACAAAACCTATGGCTCCAAATCATTTCCTATTGATCAGCAGTTCACCTCAAAGTTTACTGTAGTAAACTTCAAAGGTAGATAACTATTTAACCAGAGCCCTTTTCACCATTCTACCACTGTAGTTTAGACTTACCATGCAAGGACTTACCACTAGACATCATGTTACAGCTCATTTCTACCACTACAATCCATTGCGCGTGGTGACCACGACAATGGCGTGCCTGTGCACGCGCTGTGTGTGCAGTGGCCGCGCCCAGAGCATCATTTCTGCTTCGTCTGCTCCCCTCTCATCGTCTTCGCGCGCGTGAGCGTGTCCATTGGCTTCTCCTCACCGTCGCCGACCCCCTGGACCCCTCACCCCCTCCATCCTCTTCCTCACCGACGCTCGCCGCCGAAAGCAACAGGAGCACAGTGCTCTTTTTGGCCCCAAGCTCCCCTCGGCCTTCCTCTGCTCCCCGACGTCGTCTACCTTCCAGTGAGATCCTCCATGGTGCTCCCTCGTCACCTGCCCTCGAGCTCGCGGGCGTAGGCACGCGTCCGCGGCGACGCCAGCGCGGCTCCCCCTCCCCGAGGCCTCTCGACCTCACCACTCGTCTCCTGCACCTCCACTAGCCCCACACAGCCACTCGCCCAAGACCCGGGCCCCTCCTCGCTGTAGTAAGTCGCCATGGCCGCCGCCCCCCTCCGGCCTAAATCCGAGCGAGTCGAGCTCTCTCCCTTCATTATAGCATGCCCAGAGGCCTCCTCACCCACGCTAGATCCACCCTAGTGCCCCATTCCTTCTCCGGTGGGCTCTGGCCACGAGTTCGCCGGAGCCCATAGAGCCCCAGCAAAAGCTTCTCTCTCTATGGTGCACCTCTGCTAGTGTGAAGGGCCCAGGCAGGAGCGCCTCGTTGCCCTGAACTCGTCGGTAGGCGGAGCGTCGCCGGAGGCTCTCTGTGGCGCCGGCAATCGCCGCCCGACGCCGGCGGCCTCCCTCTGTCTCGCCGGCGAGCGCGATGGAGAAGAAGATGACTGGTTCGCCCTGCCAGCTGGTCGTAGGCCTCGCGGACCCCACCTGGCAGCTGCACAGCCGTTGACCCCGCCCCTGGCCACGTGGTAAGTCGGAGCGTATTCCCCTGGATACATCTTCCTTTGACCGAAAACGTATTTTTGCTTCGCTTCAACCAGAAATGCGTTTTCTTTTAAGGAAGGAGTATTTCCCTCTGTTGCGGCCAAGAATACGCTTTCCTGTTCTGAAAGCGTAATGTCTGAAATACGTTTTCTGTTTTTCAGTCCAGGGACCTGTTTGTGGAGAAATCTTTATAGATTAGTCCCTGAACTTTGTCGGGCTATAACTTTTTGCTCGCAACTCCGTTTGAGGTGAATCCAAAGCCCACTTCTTCATTTCGTCGAGCCTGTTCTGATGGAATCATTTTCACCATGTTTCGAGATTCTGAAAATGACCATTTTGCCCCTGCCCTTATTCAGCCCCCTCCGAGAGAGTACGTTTTCCAGCGATCCTTTCCACGAGTTTCTCGCACTTTGTCCCGGTGATTTCTTCCACCACAGGAAAGCCACACCCTCCATTTGCATGATTGCAATGCAGTGAGATGGTTCTTTATTTGAACTTATTTAAAATATTGCATTAGCTATGTATGATCTTGCTAGCATTTCTCGGAGTTGTATTTTGGTCTTATTATTGCCATGATATTGCTTGGAGTTCTAGGTCTTATATTTTGATGATTATGTGAATGACATGTCGCCTTTGGATTCTTAGTGGCTATTTTCATGCTAGTATCTGTTATTATTTTGGAGTATTATTTCGGTTATCCTGTTGCCTTTGGACTTATTAGTGGCTAGTTTTACTTTCATCATAATGCTAGTTGATGTTATGTTTTGGAGAATGATGATGGAATGATGCTTGCATGTGAATCATAGCTGGATAATTCGTTCTTGATATTGGCGTAGTAGTGTTATCTTTCTTAGGTTCTTCATGATAGAGATGTTATGCTATCCTTGTAGTATTTTCTTATGATGATATTAAGCTTTGTATTATTTGTTGGATATTGCTATGACTTGGATTGTTAATTTGATAGTTAATATCGGAGTATTCGTATCACAGTTATATATTTAAAGATAAATTCCATCATTAAGTTGGTCAGGTGCCACCGAACTGGGATTTCCCCAAGTGCAACCACATTTGCCTTTTATGGGAAGGCCCTAATGTGATTCTATTGTCATGCCTCTCGCCGGTGCCTCCAACTAGGGAAGGTTATGGACATGCACTACCCTGATCAGGTAGTTGGACATAACCTTGTGTGCCCATAGTTGGATGATAAGCGCTTTTGTCCCCATTTGGGATGGTTAATTGTTTTAGCCACGACGGCTGTTGTTGGTGTCTTTGGTAGACACGGGGCCACCCAGGACTAACCTAGTTGGGAGTAAGTCAGAGTGACCGGGAGAGTGTCATGATAGTAGATCGGTTTTGTCAGAACGCCGGTGGTCCACCCGAATGAGATAACGAGGCCATGGGTTCCGTGGTGTGGGTACAATGCACTACCTCTGCAGAGTGTATTTATTAAATCTATCGATAGCCGCATCCTCGGTCATGGGCATGGGTTCGTACTAGGTCACACCGTTCGATCAACACTCAAATTACGGAATAACAAAATGAATTGTATGTAATGTATAAATTTATATTTTTTTAGCAGTGCAGGATATTGATGATGCTGTAGCCCACGTGTTGGTCATGGTAGTGATCGCCGGAAAGATCACGTTTGGCTTTGATCACGAGGTGATCGAGATGGCCAACTTCTTGGCCTATTAGCCAAGAGAGAGATAATTATGTAAATCTGAGATGGTGATTTATCAGTATTGTATCAGTTTCATATCATGCTTAGTAGTTGTTTCATCATGATAGTTGTTAATTAATTAACCTGTTAATGCTATGTTGTTGTTTTGCCTTGATGCTTTTGGTTGTTGTGAGCTTGCAAGTACATTCAATGTACTGACCTGGCGTGTCATGCCAGATTGCAGGTGATGCCATGATTTCTTGATTGTTTGTGAAGGTTTCCATGCGTGCGAGCTAGATCGTGTCCCAGCCAGAGTCCCTGCGGAGTGGAGTTCACCACCTTCGTCGTTGTTCCGCTGCTAGAAGTATTCCGCTGCTATGAGTTGTTTTGCTGCTAGCATAGAGCAAGTATAGTATTATCGGCATAGTGTCGCCGTGCTGATGTGCTTCTTTTTTTTGAACTATGAACAGTAGGGTAAAAACCCCACTGCAGCTTTTATAAATAATAAAAACATAGGTCTGTTGGGCTTGAGCTAAGCCCAACTACATGAAGAAACTACTAAAAAATAAGCAAAAGCTAGAAAAAGCTAACACTAAAGCCTAAAAAAGAAGAATAACAGGGAAACAGGGGGCATCAGACAAATTACAACATAGAATCCAGCCAAGTAGAGAATTGCACTTCATATTTCTTCTTGATTCTAAGTTTCAGCAGCTTTAGTTCTTCAGTAAAAATATGTTTCCAGCCTTGAAAGGAAGGAGTTATTCCATCAAATATTTTGTGGTTTCTGGATATCTAGATGGCCCATGATCCCAAGATGATAATCTCCATGAAGAAAGGGTATCTGAGTTTGTCTTTGAGGTCCTGAAAGGCTTCCAACACTGACAAGTTTGGAGTTCTTGAGGGACAGATAAAGTTCCAACACCTTGTGGCAAAAGGACAACCCCAAAAGAGATGATGAAGAGTTTCCTCTTGAGGACAGTCCCTCACTGCACAATTGTAAAATTCCAATTCAAAGTTTTTCCTCCTTAGTAAATTCCTTGTGTTTACTCTGTCACGCAGGAGCATCCAGAAAAACACTTTATCTTTGGGTTGACAGCAGCTTTTCCAGATCCATGCAAAATGTGGTGGGGTTTGTTTGTGCCCAATTAGCACATTGTAAGCTTGAATTGAAGAGTATGCTTCATTGACCCATATGTAACTCCAAGTATCTATAGCATCCAAATATTCTGATTGCCTCATGAAAATGCACATGTCCTCCATTTGAAGGAACTCCTCATAAGCTTGTGCAGTTAGAGGCAGATGGAATAAGTCTTGAAGATAATCAGTGTTGAGTACTTGTTGAACACTTGTCCGTGGATTTCTAACAAATGAATATAGGTGATCAAACTTGTGTTTGAGGATGAATTGATCCAACATATCATCCCAGAACAAAGCAGATTTACCATCCCCCATATTGCACCTTGCTATAGCTTTATACTGATCAATGAGTGCAAGATTGGATTTCCACCAAAATGAGCCCACTTTTTGATCTCCTGGGAGTTTCCCATTGCTGTAATATGTTTCCCAAATTAAATTGACCCAAGGGATGTCATGTCTATTGTAAAACTTGTGAAGGTTTTTCATAAGCAGACTTTTATTATGTGTGAATATATCTAGAACTCCCAAGCCACCTTGATTTTTGGGCCTGCAAACTGTTTGCCAAGCCACCATGGCTGGTCTCCTATCTTCCAAATCAGGACTCCTCCATAGACAGTGCCTTAGATACTTGATGATCTGGTGTTTGATATTAATGGGAATGTCCAGGCAGCACATGAAGTAAACAGCTAAAGAAGCCAGCACAGATTTGACCAACAAAATCTTCCCTGCCTGAGTCATGAAAGTGGAAATTCCAGTAATTCTCTTAGCAATTCTGTTCACTATTGGCAAACACTGCTCAACAATTGGCTTATAAATGCCCATAGGTACCCCTAGGTATGTGAATGGAAAATGTCCTCTGGTACAGTTTAGAGTGTTAGTGAAAATCTCTACCCTGTCTTCTGCAATGTTTAGGGGCACCATGATTGATTTCCCATAGTTAACTCTAAGGCCTGTGGCATCTGCAAATGTGTTTAGGAGGGCTTTGAGGCAGACAAGCTGTTTAGCATTTGCTTGTAAAATGACAAGGGTATCATCTGCATATTGTATAATAGGGAAGTCTGGGCATGAGGTCACTTGTAGTGGAGGTGTTATTAGATCCCTAGTCATGGCTTTATTTAAAATAGATTGAAGTAGATCAGCAGCCAATATGAATAAAAGAGGTGAAAGTGGATCTCCTTGGCTTACTCCTCTTTTACAGTAGAACTTTTTCCCTGGCACCCCATTTAGCATTACAGCAGAGGATGCAGAATTTAGTAACATGTTTATCCAGGTTATCCATCTCTCACCAAATCCCTTGGCCCTTAATATATCAATAATAGCCTGATGATCAATAGTGTCAAAAGCCTTTTCAAAATCCAGTTTGATAACAAGCAGCTCTTCCTTTGACTTATGACATTGATGTATATATTCATATGCCCATCCCAAACAATCTTGAATTACTCTGTTCTTTAAGAATCCATATTGGTTAATATGAACAAGCTTGAGAATAACTTTTTGTAATCTGTTGGCCAGCAGTTTAGTAATGATTTTGAGCACTCCATTCAGCAGTGAGATTGGTCTAAAGTCATTAGGAGATATAGGTACCTCCTTTTTGGAATGAGTGTGATATATGAAGTGTTAATGCTTTCCAAATTCACATTACCAGCATGAAAGGCCAGGATAAGCTCAGTAACATCCTGTTTGATAATGTCCCAGCAAGCTTTGAGGAATTCATTGTTAAAACCATCAGAGCCTGGAGATTTGTCTGTGGGTAGATTTTTAACTACCTCTTCAATTTCTTCCTGAGAGAAAGATCTCTCAAGTTCTTGGGATATTTGTGGGTCCACTCTGTTGTCATACAAGTCCTGTAAATTGAAGTGCATTGTATGGCCATTTGATTGCCCCATTCTCTTCTTGAAAGCTTCCCAAAGAATTGCAGCCTTCCCTTCATGATCTGAGATTTCCACTTGGTCCTCATTCATGAGCATTGCAATTTTATTGTGCCTGTGGTTAATGGAAGCCTTTGTATGGAAGAATTTAGTATTTTCATCCCCAAATTTTACCCCCTTGATTTTACCTCCTGATTCCAATAAATCTTCTGATTATTGAGGACAGTTAATAAAGTTTGTTTCAAACAATCTCTGCAGTTATGCTCATAAGTAGAAAGGTCTCTGAATTCCTCCAAGAAGTCCCATAGGAATATACATTCATTCAACTCTTCAATCTGCTTTTGAAGACAAGAAAGATTTTTTGCCCATAGTTTTAGTGCTCTTCTCAAGTTCTTGAATTTAGCATTGATTTTTATAGCTGGATCAGAATAGCCAACAGGTATGTTCCATGCAGTTTGAACAATATCTTTGAAAGAGGTATGCTTCAACCAATAATTTTCAAATCTAAAAACCCCTGACTTAGGAATATATGTACCAATTTTAATAACACAAGGCAAATGGTCTGATATTGGTTTTGCAAGAGGCAGAGCAGTTGTGTCAGGATAAGAGATCATCCATTCAGCAGATGTAAAAAACCAATCTAGTTTTTCAAGAAGAGGACTTTGTTGCATATTGCTCCAACTGAACTGTTTTCCTTTTAGAGGTAGCTCAATTAAACCCAAGTTGCTAATGGCCTCATTGAAAAGTAGCATCTGATTAATATCACCACCATGCCTATTTCTATCCTCAGGTGACCAGATGAAGTTGAAGTCCACCATAACTATCCAATCAGCATCATCTGGCATTTGAATATTTGTAAACCAATCAATAAATTCCAATTTCTCTTCAAGATTACAAGGCCCATAAATGTTTGTGAGGATCCAAGGTTTGTTGGTTGAAGTAAAAGTAAATTGTATGGAGAGTGAAAACTTATTCTGAAAGAGCAATTGTCCATTAAAAAGAGTCTCATTCCAAGCAGTTAAAATCCCTCCAGATGCCCCAATAGAAGGCAGGAATTCAGATTTATTGAATCTCTGTGGACAAAAGTTATGGATATATGCCAGGTCAAATACTTGCCTCTTAGTTTCTTGGATGAACAAAATACCAACAGCACTTTCATCTATTTTTTGCCTAATGGCCAGCCATTTATCAGAAGAATTTAAGCCCCTAATGTTCCAGTTTAAGATGTTCCAAGATCTGTTTCTACTCATGGTAAACTAACTTTGGGGAAATTATGATACCAGGCCCCATCTCCTGGTATGTTGCCATATATATGCAATACATAGATTTTGAGTGAATTAGATCCAGCACAATTGAGGTGACAAATATCCTTAGTAATATATGAAACACCACAGACCTGTTGTGAGGGGTAATAATATCAAAGACTTCATGGTAACAACAACTCCAGAACAAAGATAAGGAGATCATCCTTGCAGTTGACAAAAGAGGACACCAAATATTCATTACAGACATTGAACATGTTCTGCTTACATCAGGCAAACCAGACATCATACATTCCACTAACATGCTATTCTTTCTCAAAATATTCCTGATACTATTAATTGCTGGGCTGTTTATCATGGCACTTGTAAGATGTTGTATCTCCAGTGACCTTGGGGACCTTGGCCACATCCTCCTGGCCCTTCTTCTTGGGCCTCTTAGAAATCATGACATGTGCCTCATCCTCAGATACCTTGCAAAAAGTTTTTGTCAAATTTTTGACCACTTTATTATGCACAAGTGGTGGAATAGCATTACAGGGTAAGCAAGAGCTAGTATAACAAGATTTCCTCCTATACCCATTAGTTATCTTTCTTAATTCTATCACTTCTTCTCACCTGGGTCTCCACAAGTGGCTCTTTATCCCTTTTTTTCCTTGAAACAGTTTCCCCTAGAGGCATCTGAGTGTCTTTGTTGGGGGACACATGCTTAAGTGGACTTCCAGCTCCACTTGAGGAATGAGCAGCAGGGCTTATACCCTCATTTTCTTTTCCCAGACCCAGCATTATTTCTTTGCAACTTGGAGCCTGTGAGGTAACAGGTTTGTCATGTATATGGAATAAAATAGTCTGTTCATTATCACAGTTGGCAGTAAGCATTTTCCACAGCTCAGATTTCAGCAAGTGCATCACCCAACCAAATTTGTCAGGGGTGAGAAGCAGATGAATAATGAAGTTAAACCAACTTATAGGAATGTCAATTTTGAAAGTGTTTGCTTCTCCCTGGGTAGCTGGAGCAAAGTGCTGTATCCACAGGTCTAGGCCTTTCTCAGAAATCAAATGAGCACCATCAATAATATCCAATGCATGTTTTTGAGCTAGTTCAAAGAACTCCAAAGAAGGTGAATTTGTTGCATGTAAACTGTCCATACCTTTACTTGAATCACCTGTGGAGGTGGCAATCTGAGCCATTGGGGCTTCAACTTTATCTTTTAACTCCAAACTGTTCTCTGAACTTTGGCAACCTGAATTCCTTGTGACATAACATTAGCATCCACATTTCCTGAGTCCATAGGGCCAACATTTTGCTGGGTGTCAGAAGAAGAGTTCTTTTCATTCTCCTCAACATGGGCATTGACAGCATCCTCAGGCTGGACAGGAGGCTCCTCTGCCCCAATATTACCTTCAGAAACAGTAGGTACTATGACAGCCTCATTGTTTTGCCCAAGGCTCTCCTCTTCCCCATCTTCCTGGTAGGCATTAAGGATATTTTCAAGTCCCAAGCCCAAAGGGTTTAGCTGAGCACCTTGGTTAACCTCCTCACTAGCAGTGTTAGTGTTGGACCAAAACCCATCTGAAAGGGAAACTGTAGTGGTAATACTGCTATTAGGAGCACCATCCTCTTGTAAGATAGGAATCTCTACTTGTGGTTGAGGAAGAAGGTTTTGAGGGTTATTAGCCATGGGGAAAGCCTAATGACCTTCATCTTCATGTTCTTCCCAATCATCCCAGTTCTCTTGCTGAGCAGGTACATTATTGATTGGGGCCGGGTGGAAGCCAGGGAAATCATTTGCATGTTGTGGAATAGGATGAGGATCCACTCCAGGGGGTGGAATAGGGTCTTCATCAGCTGGACCACCTCCCAGCATTTCCTCCAGAAGAATCTCCACCGAAGATGTCCAAGATTCCACCTCAAAGTTCTCTCCTTATGACCACCTTATACTCTTGGGTATGTCAATAAGATCCATAACTCTAGCCTTCACAAGGATCCTCCCCTTGAGGGCATCCTCTCTCTCCCAACTGATAATTCTTCCCCACGGAGCAACTGTAGCTGCAATATCTTCAGTATTGCAGTGGTCGAAAGGAACACCCACAAACATCAGCCAAACAATCCTGTTGAGGTGCAGCCTACGCCAGTTCCTACCTTGGTTATGCTTAGAGAATGAGACAAAAATGTCTCCAAAGACATGCGGGCTCTGCCTGATGAGACGGTCTCTGTCTCTGACATGCCTAAACTGAACATAAGCTTCTCCAAACGGACAAGGCTGGATTTCTCTGAACCCCACTACTTGAACACCTTGAAAGAACTCCTCAAGAACTTCTCGAACGTTGGAAAAAAATACCTCATTGGGGTGTGGATGAATGGTTGAAATCGCCCAGTCCTCGTGCCTTCGTGGTCGATGCGGCAGAATGGCCCTCGAAACGCTAGTACGGCCCTCCACCTCGAAAATCTCAAACCCGTGGGGAACGAAAGGAGCCGGGTCGATGGGAATGTTGGCCATGGTCGATGACGAAGCTACCGAAGGAACTATCACCAGAGACCACTCCGGCGATGATGAAGAAGACAGCGAGCAAGCCGAGGCAGTATGAGTGGAATGGACAGAGTTGGTAAGAATAGAGGAATGCGAGAAGGCAGCCAGTGTTCTCGGACGAAAATTTCGAAATAAGCCCTTGACCAACTCCGTAAATGACGAGGCTTGCCTGATCGGTTGAGCTGGTCCGACACATTTAAACCAGGCCTCCACCTCTCCATCCTCCCAAGCCGTTGCAGGTGGGCTCGCGAAAGAAGCAAATTTGAAAAAGGCCAAAGCCCAGGAAGCTTTTGGGCCATGCAGTTACGTGCGTAGTGACCTTGCTCTCCGCATGCAAAACACACAACGTTCGCACGAGAAAACGAACGTTGCAGAATTAGCGGCTGCTTAGACGACTCATAACCCTCCGAATTATGAGAGGTGTAATTCAATGCTTGCCGCTGATTGTCAGTGGGATGAATTGTACCCGATAACCGCTCAAAAACGGATCGGACGTTTCTGACCACCGTGTTGTAGCTCCGGCAATCGCCGGAGTTGTCGACGACAGCCTTTCCCTTTGTACCCACCAAAGTCCATTCATCATCTAGCTCTTTGTAGTAATCTTGTTCTTCCCTAAACCAATTTGGTCCACCAAAATTCCACAAACTAAAAACAACATCAAAGTCTTGTTCAGCAATTCTACCATTGTTGTAAATCTCAAAACCAACAGACTTAGAGGCCACCGAGAACTTGAAAGTTCTATCCCTCAAGAGACGAACCCGATAACCTTGGGCATAACCTCCAAACATAGCCAGGAGAGCGATACTAACCGTGTGCACATCAAGTTTGAAGGATGCGCGGCAGAAGGAAACCACCAAGGTGAATTCTTGTTGACGAAAGCCAGGGGAGAACACCACGGGATGACCAAACTTTGTTCTCATATCAGCTTGAAACTTTCTTCCACGGTCAAAGTTGAGGGTAAAAGGAGCCATCTATGGGTGAGGCTGACGCAGCCGGAGTGACCGTCGGCAGGTGAGGTGGCCGCTGGGGCCGGAGTGGCCGCCGGCGCAAAATCGCCTAGGGATCGCCTAGGAGGAGCCTAGGAGCCTAGTGAGCCTAGTTCCTGATGTGCTTCTTGTAACATCAGACCCTTGTATTATTATTCTTGTAATAAGAGCTGATTTGTTCTATTTCAAGCAGTACCATTTTCCAAAGACTTCTCCTCGACCTCTGGGCTGGAAAACGGGGCGTTCCGGTTTCTATGAGCCGGGGTGCCATAGTGGATTCATGCTTCCTTGTCTTCAACCACCATATTGTAGATACTTGGTGATGTAGAGATTGCTCAAGATGTGAGTGAGTTGCAATCTCATAGTGAGTGAGTTGCAATCTCATAGATTTAGATTCATCCAACTACCTACAAGGGTTAGGTAGCATGCAAGGATACACGTATTGATCCATGACATATGATCATCATCATGAGAGAAATATCAAGGATTAGTCAAGGGATCATACCTTGCATGTATCCGAATGGAGTTTCTACTCCAAGTTTGAGGCATCAATGATGTTCAATTAACCTCTCAAATGGCAAAATACTTTCTCATTAAGCGGCTTGGTGAATATATCCGCCAATTTCTTATCGGTATGAACAAGCTTAAGATCAATGTCTCCTTTGAGCAACATGATCTCGAATGAAATGACGACGAACTTCAATATGCTTAGTTCGAGAATGTTGCACGGGATTGTGAGAAATCTTATTAGCACTTTCATTATCACAAAGCAATGGGACATGTGTCACATAAATCCCATAATCTTTAAGAGTTTGGGTCATCCAAAGTAACTGAGCACAACATGAACCGGCGGAATGTATTCCGCTTCGGCGGTGGATAAGGATACCAAGTTTTTTTTTCTTGGAGGACCAAGATACAAGAGATCTACCAAGAAATTGACAAGTACCCGAAGTGGACTTTCTATCAACCTTGTCACCGGCATAGTCTGAATCGGAGTAGCCAACAAGATCAAAATAAGACCTCTTAGGATACCAAATGTCAAAATTTGGTGTATGAATTAAGTATCTCACTATCCTTTTCACTGCCTTAAGATGACTTTCCTTAGGGGCCGCCTGATATCGTGCACACATGCACACACTTAGCATAACATAGGGACGGGAGGCACATAGATATAACAATGAACAAATCATACAACGATAGACCTCTTAGTCAACCAGTTTGCCATCCTTAATCAAGTCAAGATGTCCACTAGTAGGCATGGTTGTTTTCATACCTTTGCTCTCTTGCAACTTGAACTTCTTGAATAAGTCCTTGGTATACTTTTTGGGAAACCGAGGTACCTTACTTAGTTTTCTTGATTTGCAAACCAAGAAATTACTCGAGTTCACTCATCATAGATATGTCAAACTTCTCCGACATTAGCCTTCCAAACTTTTCACTAAAATGAGGGTTAGTCGAACCAAATATGATATCATCCACATAAATTTGGCACAGAAATAATTCACCATTAACACTTTTAATAAAAATAGGAGAATCAATTTTTCCAATCTCAAAGGCTTCTTCAATAAGGAACTTGGCCAAGCATTTATACCACGCTCTAGGAGCTTGTTTAAGACCATAAAGAGCTTTGTGAAGTTTGTTAACATGATCGAGTTTCTTAGGATTAACAAAGCCGGGAGGTTGTTTAACATACAATTCCTCTCCAATTTCATTATTTAGAAAAGCACTTTTAATTTCCATTTGATATAAAGTAATATCATTGATGATTGGCATAAGCAAGTAGGATGCGTATGGACTCAAGTCTAGCAACGGGGGAATATATCTCACCATAGTCCATACCTTCGACTTGAGTGTAGCCTTGGGCGACGAGACGGGCCTTGTTGCGTACAACTTGTCCATCTTCATCTTGCTTATTCCGAAACAACCATTTGGTACCAATGACATTTTGGTTGTTGTCCGGCTTTTCTACTATTGTCCACACTTGGTTCCTCTCGAAGTTGTGTAGCTCCTCGTGCATAGCGTTCACCCAATCCGGATCATCAAGCGCTTCTTCAACCTTCATAGGTTCAATAATAGAGATGAATGAATAATGTTCACATAAATTATCCAAACGAGTTTTAGAGTGAGTGATTCCACCAGTTTGGATATCATCAAAGATTTGTTCGATGGGGTGGTCTCTTGAAACTCTTGCTCTAAATCGTGAGATCTTTTGTTTGGGTCGGGGTGGAACATCCTCTTCATCATATTGTTCTTCCTCTTGGCCTTCTTCATTGTTGGTGTTGTTGTTCTCTTGTGGTGGTGGAGAATGAGGTTGATGAGGTTCATCTTGGTGGACTTCCTCATTTTCTCCATCTTGGTGTGTCCCACTTGTGGATGCCTTCGAGTCATTTCGCGGTCACCTTGTCGTGAGGTTGAAGCTTCCACTTGGACGGACGAGGTACTCTCCTTCACCTCCGTTGGGCGAATCTTGCCAATAGACAAGTCATGGATTGCTTCAGAGGGGTCTTTGTCTCCTACATCAATTGACAATTGCTCTACTTGTGAGCCGTTAGATTCATCAATCTTCAAATCTACAGTCTCTTCAACCTTTCGGGTGAAATTGTTGTAGACACGATAAGTGTGAGAGTTTGAGCCATAACCGATTAGGAAACCTTCATGAGACTTAGGAGCCAATTTTGAACGACGATGCTTACCAAGAATAGAGAACTTAGAACCAAATACTCAAAAGTATCTAACTTGAGGTTTGATACTGGTGAGAAGGTCGTATGCCGTCTTGCCGAGTAGCTTGTGTAGATATAGATGATTCGTTGCATGACAAGCTGTCTCAATCACTTCCGCCCAAAAGTGTTTTGGCGTCTTGTACTCATCAAGCATCGTTCTCGCCATCTTGATAAGACTCTGGATCTTCCACTCAACAACTCCATTTTGTTGAGGCATGTACGTAGCTAAGAAATCATGTGAAATCAGTTCTTCGTCAAGAAAGGTATCCACTTTTGCATTCTTGAACTCCGTTCCGTTGTCACAACCGAACCTTCTTGATCTTCACTTCAATTTGATTTTGGGCCTTCCTGGCGAAGTTCTTGAAAATCTTTTGGACCTGCGATTTATCATCAAGAAAGAACACCCACGTAAATCTTGAAAAATCATCGGCTATGACTAAACCAAACAAATTTCCACCGACACTTTTATAGGCGTTTGGAACAAAAAGATCCATATGAAGCAACTCGAGCAGTCTTCTCGTGGTCATGGTGTTCTTCACGGGGTGGCTTCCTCCAACCTGTTTTCCTGCGTGACAAGCACTGCACAATCTATCCTTGTAAAATATATCGTCTTTCACACCAAGGATATGATCACCTTTAATAAGCTTATCAAGATTTCGCATGCCCACATGTCCTAATCTTCTATGCCATAACCAACCTTTAGAAGATTTAGCAATTAAGCAAGTTCTAGGTTGAGCCTTTTTAGTGAAATCAACAATGTATAGGTCACCTCTACGTATACAATTAAAGACCATATTATGGTTATCTCTTCGAAACACTTGGCAATCTACTACAGTAAATCGGACATTGAATCCAAAGTCAGCTAGTCTAGATACGAACAAAAAATTATAGCCAAGAAATACAACGAGCATAACATTTTGGATGGAGCTGTCACGTGAGATGGCCACCTTACCAAGGCCAACCACCTTACCCTTTGAGTTATCACCAAAAGTGACATATTTTCGAGGGCTGTCATTTTTAGCAAGCTCACGAAACATATCTTTGTCTTTGGTCATGTGATCGGTACATCCACTATCAAGAACCCATTCCTTTCCGCCAGCCATGTAGCTGCGAAGGTTAGCCATAAGACCAAAGTGTCTCATAGACTCATCAAGATCAAAGTCACTATCATCATCCTCATCATAGTATCCATGTTCAACATCATCTTGTGATTGATCATCACCTAGAGGGTGTGATTCATTACATGTGTGGTCATGGCAATGTTCATCTTTATGCATTCTAATGACTTCTAAGATGATGTTACTTATGATTCCAACATCTCCTTTGGTACGCATAAGGTCACGAAGATCAAATAAACAATCACTAAACTTATGATCTTTAGGATTCATCTTATTTAAAGCAATGGAATTTTAAAGAATCACATCTCGATTTTGCCAGGAATAGTTTGGGAATCGTTCCTCAAGAAATCTCCATATGGTGTAAGCATTTCTAGGCAATCCCCTAATGATCAGATGTATAGTCCTAAGATTGCGGATCATGTCAAGAGACTCATCGGGGGTAGGACACAAGGGGTCAACAAGGGGTGCACAAGGGCTAGTAATGTACTTGTTCAAGTGATTTTCATTGAAAATATCAAGCATCTCATTTTTCCAAGCATTAAAGAAATCCTCGTCAAGCATAGGCACTCTACTTCTAAAACTCCCCATCGTAGACTCAACCATCTTCCTCCAATGGTGATTAAACCAAAGAAATGGAGATCAATGCTCTGATACCAATTGAAAGAATCGATAAAAGGTTTCTAGAGGGGGGGGGGTGATTAGACCGTCAACAAAGAAAATTAGCAGTTTTTAAGTTCTTCAAGTTAAGGTGGAGTTTTAGCACAAGTTTAAACATTCACAATACATTTCAAGCAAGCATGGGAAGAGTATATGAGCACCGGAAAGTAAATCATGCAAGTTGCAAAAAAGTAAAGGGGTGGGATTGGAGTGTGCAAAGGCAATTGGAGACACGGAGATTTTTGGCGTGGTTCCGATAAGTGGTGCTATCGTACATCCGCGTTGATGGGGACTTCAACCCACGAAGGGTAACGGTTGTGCGAGTCCACGGAGGGGTCCACCCACGAAGGGTCCACGAAAAAGCAACCTTGTCTATCTCACCATGGCCATCGCCCACGAAGGACTTGCCTCACTTGGGGAGATCTTCACGAAGTGGGCGATCTCCTTGCCCTTACAAACTCCTAGGTTCAACTACACAATCTTGACGGGGGCTCCCAATTGACACCTAACCAATATAGGAGACACCACTCTCCAAAAGGTAATAGATGATGTATTGATGATGAACTCCTTGCTCTTGTGCTTCAAATGATAGTCCCCCCAACAATCAACTCTCTCTCACAGATTTGGCTATGGTGGAAAGAAGATTTGAGTGAAAAGCAACTTGGATGGCTAGAGATCAAGATTCTTGTGGTTGGAATGGAATATCTTGGTCTCAACACATGAGTAGGTGGTTATCTCTCAGAAAATTAATGATTGAAGTGTAGGCACGGCCTTATGGCTCTCTCACTTATGGAGAGGAGTGTGGGGGGTATATATAGCCTCCACACAAAATCTAACCGTTACACACAAAAGATCCAACTCGGTCAGACCAAATGTATGAACTCGGTGAGACCGGTTCTGTTCAAAATGTGAACGTTACGATTTTTGGTGGGACCGACATGATCAACTCGGTGGGACCGATGTGCTAGGGTTAGGGTAAAACCTCAACTCGGTTTGATCGATTACACAAACTCGGTGGGGCTGACTTTGGTAATAAGCAAACAGAGAGTTGGTCAAGCAAACTCGGTGGGACCAACTACGTACCTCGGTGAGACCGAAATAATTGCAATAGGCAACAAAGAGTTTGCAAGCCCATCTCGGTGAGACCGAGATCCCATCGGCAAGATCGAACTAATTACGGTTTCTGGCAGTGGCTATGTCAAGTGAACACGGTGGTGCCGGATGAATCAAATTGGTGGGGCCGAGTTTGAATTTAGGTTTAGGACATATTTGGATTTGATAAAGTGGTTGAGGGCTTTGGAGCACATCACTAAGCACTTTGAGCAAGTAGACCATTAAGCAACACCTCTTTTAATAGTATTCGCTTTCCTAAGGACTCAATGTGATCTCGGGTTACTAAAATAGAAATGAAGAGTCTTGAGATTTTGCCAATCTTATGTCCTTAGCATCTAGAAGGGGTTCCACATCCTCTTGTCCATGCCACGCCTTTGTTGAACTATCTAAAATATACTAGATGAGAACGATACTCCAACAAGAAATATATTGACATTAATTACCAAAATCACCCAGGGAGCACTTGTGCTTTCAATCTCCCCCTTTTTGGTAATTGGTGACAACATACATCAAAGCCTTAGATATATATATATATGAGGAATAATACGTAAAGCTTTGGAAAGACATGTAACATGCATAGGCTCCCCCTACATGTATGCAATCATGTAAATATAGAATGTAACAACATGTGATGCATAACAATGTCAGAGCAGACAATGAGTTACATGTGTCTTGGCTATATGCAATAGTGCAAATGATGTAAATACAGGAAATATACCTCCATGTTCATGAGTCCTTCTTGCAAATAATATGTACATCAGCAAGAGATCATCATGCACATGAGTTTGATGCGTATACTTACCTTGTGGTCTTGAGCTGGCTTTGGAGGAGGTGACCTTGAGAAAACAGGGTTAGATAACACAAGAAAACCTACTAATCAGAACAAACAGAAAGGCCACAAGAGTACCAAAGGATATAGACATGTCCCCAAAGGATAAAGATATGCAATGAATTCCAAAGATTTTTTCCCCTTAGAATTGAGCTCATTCTCCCCCTGAATCTGATATTGGAAAATAGGAGAAGATAGGGAAAAGGAAAATCATGATAAAGCAACATAACACTTACTTGACATGTCTTTCCCCTCTTAAAGACATGTGACTTCTCTCCTCTATGGTTGATAAGCATCTGGAGAAGCTCAGATGTGCTTACTCTCTTATGTGATAAGCTTTGATGTGCTCTCTCTCCCCCTTTGACATCAATTTCCAAGAAGGGATCTTCTGGAGAATTGTCATGTAGGTTTGGTCCTTGAGTCACATTATAAAGAAACATGTAATTTAAGATGCTAGTAGAGGACAAGAATCATTGAGTGGGGCTGGAGAAGAAAATACAATGGCAATGGTAAATTCTTTTCTTAGTAGTGAAATCGGTTACTATGAGTTATTCTCATCGGTGACACCGAGTTGGAGATGTCAGAGATGATGCATATCGGCCAAACTGGTTTGTCCTTGTCGGTTGAACCAATGAACAATCTATAATTGAGCATTGCAGTGCGGTCTAGCTGAGAGGCATAAATCGGTGATCCGAGTTCAATATAGTAGAAATGATTTTGTCATCTCAGCTCACTAGGCAATTAAGATCTCACAAAGATTAGTAGGGAATTAACTGAAAGATTTGCAATGAATTAGATGCAGAGTATGCAGAAAATAACAAACAAGAAAAAAGAATTTCTAGATGAAGTGAAAAGGGAAATAAACATGCTAGACATAAATGCAAGAACATAATAAGGACATACTAGAGAACTTCAACTAGAATTTGTTCGCGACAAAGTCACCTATCTTAGAGTATATTGACTGAGGAGTCAAGTGAGAACACCTGATTGTATGTCATACTCATTGTTTAAGCTCAAAATGGGGCGACCATTTTTTGTCTAAGCATTTTGATGTATTCACATCTTGTTGAGCTGCTTTGACCCATGACTTGGGGTAAAGCTTCTCTAAGGTGGAATAACATACCTTGGGTGATGGTGTTGATCTTTATCATGTAGTTGAACTAGTGTTGGATGCTCAAGGTTGATTCATGCTTCCTTGTCTTCAACGACCATATTGTAGAGGCTTGGTAATGTAGAGATTGCTCAAGATGTGAGTGAGTTGCAATCTCATGTATTGAAATTCATCCAAGTACCTACAAGGGTTAGACAGCATGCAAGGATACAAGTATAGATCCATGACATATGATCATCATGAGAGATACCAAGGATTAGTCAAGGGCTCATGCCTAGTATGTATCCGAATGGAGTTTCTACTCCAAGTTTGAGGCATCAATGATGTTCAATTCACCTCCCAAATGGCAAATACTTTCTCATGAAGCGCTTTGGTGAATATATCTGCCAATTGCTTATTGATACGAACATGCTTAAGATCAATGTCTCCTTTAGCAACATGATCTCGAATGAAATAATGACGAATTTCAATATGCTTAGTTCGAGAATGTTGCACGGGATTGTGAACAATCTTAATAGAACTTTCATTATTACAAAGCAATGGAACATGTTTCACATAAATCCCATATTCTTTAAGAGTTTGGGTCATCCAAAGTAATTTAGCACCACATGAACCGGCGGAAATGTATTACGCTTCGGCGGTGAGGATAATGAGTTTTGTTTCTTGGAGCACCAAGATAGAAGAGATCTACCAATCAATTGACAATTACCCAAAGTGGACTTTCTATCAACCTTGTCACCGGCATAGTCCGAATTGGAGTAGCCAACAAGATCAAAAGAAGACCTCTTAGGATACCAAATGCCAAAGTTTGGTGTATGAATTAAGTATCTCACTATCCTTTTCACATCCTTAAGATGACTTTCCTTAAGGGCCGCTTGATATCGCGCACACATGCCCACACTTAGCATAATATCGGGACGGGAGGCACATAGATATAATAATAAACCAATCATAGAATGATAGTTCTATTGGTCAACCGGTTTGCCATCCTTAGTAAAGTCAAGATATCCACTAGTAGGCATGGGTGTTTTCATACCTTTGCTCTCTTGCATGTTGAACTTGTTGAATAAGTCATTGGTATACATTGTTTGGGAAACAAGGGTACCCTCCTTAGTTTGCTTAATTTGCAAACCAAGAAATAACTTGAGTTTGCTCATCATAGACATCTCGAACTTCTCCGACATTAGCCTTCCAAACTTTTCACTAAAATGAGGGTTGGTCGAACCAAATATGATATCATGCACATAAATTTGGCACACAAATAATTCACCATTAAACCTTTTAGTAAAAAGAGTAGAATTAATTTTTCCAATCTCAAAGGGTTTTTCAATAAGGAATTTGGTCAAGCATTTATACCAGGCTCGAGGAGCTTGCTTAAGACCATAAATAGCTTTGCGAAGTTTGTAAACATGATCGAGTTTATTAGGATTAACAAAGCCGGGAGGTTGTTTAACATACATACTTCCTCCTCAATTTCACCTTTTAGAAAAGCACTTTTAATGTCCATTTGACATAAAGTAATATCATGGATGATTGGCATAAGAAAGTAGGATGCGTATGGACTCAGGTCTAGCAACGGGGGCATATGTCTCACCACACACTACAAATAAATACACTTCCGTGATGATACGTGTTTGTCACAATAGGTCATGTTTTCTGTCATGCATGTACATCCATGACAAATTTATGACGGAATGAAGATAGTCATACGTGTGTTGTCGTACAAGTGTTCCATGACATTACCAAAATTATCATCACGGAAGTGTCCACTTCCATGACGATAAATCATGCGTCACATAAGTGCTTTCATCAAGGCTGACCGACACGTGGCATGCACTGTAACGGAATGCCGTTAAGCTACCGGGTCTAGTTTTGGATCTGATAACCTGTTAACAGCCCGGACCAATAGGGATTTTCCACGTGGAAAATTCTGATTGGCTGACGGAAACATGTGTCAGCTCCGCGTTGGCACAGGCGTCACTCATCCAATGGACGATATGCGCCTATGATATGTTGACACGTGGACCGGCCCAAAAGTGGCCCATAAAGTTTAAATGGGTCGGCCCAACTAAAGGCCCAAAAGATTTTGCGGTCCTTAATGGGCCAACCCAACAAAAGGCCCACGAAATTTTGCGGTCCATAATGGGTCGGCCCAGCAAAAGGCCCAAAAAAAATTTGCGTATCGTAATGGGCTGGCCCAGCTAAAGGCCCACGAGATTTTGCGGGCCATAATGCGTTGGCCCAACTAAAGACCCGTGAGATTTTGCGGACCATAATGGCCCGGCCCGGCTAAAGGCCCAACATTCTCAGTTAAGGCCCGTACCGCTAGTGTCAAATAGGCCCATCAACGGCCTGTCCTAAACTTGTCATCATCGCGGCCCATGGTCACTTCTGGCCCGTTAACAGTCCGCTAAGTATATGGGCTGACTTACCGCCCGGTGTATTTCCGGCTAGTTAAAGGTCCTGCTTCATTTAGGCCCATTTACAGGCCATTGAATCTTTCGGCCCATAAACGACCGTGAAGGATTTGGGTCATATTCGGCCATGTCTGACATTCTGCCTGTTAGAGGCCCACTATTAATTTGGGCCACTTTCGTCCTGTTGTGATTTTTGGCCTATTAACTTCGGACGAAATCCATGGGCCATATGTGGCCCAACGTCACATCGGGCCCATTAATGACCCATATAAAAATGACGATAATCTAGCCCGACCGAACTTCTGGCCTGTTAAAGGCTCGTGTATTAGGTCGACACATTTACGGCCCATCCGAATTTCGGCCTATGAAAGATCTGCATCGTAAATGGGCCCAATCTCACTTTCGGTCTTTTAAAGGAACATGTTTTTTATGGGATCGAGATATTTACAAATGTAAACGGCCTATTGTTACTGAGGGCCCAAATTATGTTTAGGCCTGTTAAAGGCTGACTATGGGCACATGCCTACTAGAAAAATATTAAATCTTATGCTGATTTAGGCCTAGATATTTTTTGTGGGCTACATGCAAATTTCGTCCCATAATCGTTTTTAGCCCAATTGGAATGGGCCCGACGAATGTTGGCATGTTGGGCTCCTACGAAGCTTTCGGCGAATACATTACTAAGATAAACCTACACTATACAAAAAAGCGTCATAATTATTACAGCCGCTGGCAGCATCATAAATGATGTATCACAACAAAAGGCATGTTGGCATAAAGTTTACAGTCCTTGCAGATAAAAGCACCATCAGATGTATAGAAGCACAGATCATTTGACCTGAGTGCTAATGTTTTAGGCTATAGAATCTGATGGAGCAGCACGATCTGCACCTTTTTTCTGCCATTGCTCTTGAACAACGAAGCGAATGTCTCGTAGTCAGGTTTCAAAACCATTCATATCTTGATGACATTTGTCAACCTCTATTCTTTGTTCCAAAACGACGTCCATTCGGGATTGGACTTGTGTCTGGAGCACAGATATATCACTCTATATAGCAGGAAGATTTTGTTCAGTAGGCTATTTGGATGAGCTTACCTCGACAACCAACCCAGAATTACGCAGGAAGGTGCTTTTTATACTATTAGTGGAGAGATACTGACACACTATAGCAAGAGGTGACATTGTGCCTATGGTAGCCTCATCACCTTCAGGTCGTTGTGGCTGTTCAATCAATTTTTCCATAGCTTCCTGAAAGTTTGAACTTGTAGATTAGTGTACCAGATAAGTTACTAATGAGACAAAAACAAACAAAGTAGGTTACACGTTTATACATAACTTATTTTGGTGAACTAATGTAATACATTAGCATGTATTGTAGTGCCAACTACATAATAAAATCACTTTCGGAACATATGTCCATGTAGCATGGCTACTGTATTGTCTATTTCCTCACATTCGTTGACATCTAAGGATAAAGAGACATGGTTAAAAGTAGGATGAACATAGTATTACATCATTCATATCATGGGCAAATAGATATAAAACAAACAGGCTATTTTATCATTGTGTGCGCACGAGAACATAACAACTAGAATACAGATCAAGACCAAAATAATATCCTTCATCTCTTTTAAACCATGTATGGTGAAATGATACGTTAAGACAACTGTGTATAAAAGTGAACAGAGTAACTGACATTGGCTGCAAACCAAGTAGTTAAATGAACACATCATAGTACCAATCAGTTCAAAGGTAGGAGGACTAAGGACTTACAACAGCGGCTTGAACTGGTGTGCTCATGCCCTTCATCTTGCTAGTGTGGCAATCCTTGAAGATTTGCACTACATTCGGTTCAGGTTCTTTTTGGTCCGCACAGGCTTTCGTCTGTATTTGGAACAAGTCAATATAGATACGATAATATGGCACAGAAAAAAGAAGGAAGTAGCAGCTATTTACAAGAGCCTCGCAGTGTGCAATATAGCTACGAGATCCTGTTATCTGTTGGAATTTCACTTTAGAATGGTTGGTCTTGTTCTTCAAACAGTTAGCCTAGAAGAAGATACACTTATAAGGCACATACATAAATACAAGTTCAATATATGGTCTGATCAAATACATATATCCTACCTGATACTTTGGATTAGACTAGTGTTTAACGAGTGATGTCCAGTCTTCATCTGTAATATATTCCACTTGAGATGTTTGGGCGATTTCATTGTTAGCCTTGCCTTCAAAGTGAGATTTTCTAAGGTGGTACCAATACTGTCGCAGAGCAGACTGAAAAACATGAGTGCATGCTTGTTTTGTTGCATCATCTTTCGGATCCAACTTGATCCTCATCTGTTGCATCATCTTTCGGATCCAAAATGTGAGTCTTTATTAGGAGGAAGCTAGAAAGTATGGGACAGAGCAAGAAAATATTACTAATTGCAATGAATAACATTACTTACAGATAAATGGTCAAGGAAGGTGTTAAACTGGGTGTTGTCTTTCTCATTCCTGTACTGGATCCACGTTGGGGGAGGATACGTGCATGACACCTAACAACAACGGCTGCCTCTGATACTAACCTGGCTGACTCTGTAGCATCACGTGGCCATTTTACACCTGCCTCAAAATGGATCTTCATTCTTCCTCCTTTAGATTTTGTTAATCTGTCAAGCATTATCCCTGATGTCTGTTTCCGCTTGCGTCGTGGTGCTACTTCAACAGAAAATATGGAAAGTGTTAGTGTACATCAAACTGTGAGAGTACATATAAAGGAGCATGCAACTGCAACTTGACTCGGTCAGGTACCATCTTAGTGTTGATGCTCATGAGGTTCATCTGATCTTGCCAAGTCCTGTTGTGTCAGCAGTGCTTCAGAAGTAGTGTTAGGTGTGAAGGCATCTTGGGAACTGGCCTGTTCTGGAGCAAATGAACGAGTAAGTCATTGAGATGCTGGTACAGTTGAAGCGGATGCTGCAGCTGGTGGAGCAGGTGATACTGTGTTTGTAGATTTAGCCAGTGGACTTGAACCTTCTAGTGCACTATAAGAACCAGCAGAATATGGACGGCACATCCTTTTCCGTTTCACCTGACGAGTAACACCACTCCCTACTATATTGTTTTCCTTGCCCTTTTTTGACTTTGCCATGTCAAGCCGTACCCACAACACAAAAGTATAAAATCGCTCTTCAGAACTCATTGATGCATGATACAGATAAGCAATACTTTGATGTAATACAACCGTATGGGGATGGAATATGTAAGAAAAAAAGGACGGCATGACATATTCACAGCTAAGATGTGTAAACTAAGAAGAAGGATTTTCAAGAAAATAGAAGTAATGCAAGCTAGACACCATATGAAAGATGCAACCAATATTACTCTGCCAAGTTAAAAGTGTCTTGTCATAAGTGGCAATTCGAAAAATTAGATGCAGTACAACATAGAAATCAATTCAAGATGCAACCACTATCAAACTGCCATGTTAAAAGTATCCAAACATGAGTGACTTATGTGGGATACACAACAACAGTACGTTGATGTAAGAACATGGTATGATAGACAGATGCAATGTATTCTAGACACAGAACGCCATGTCATATGCACATGTATAACGTATGAACTCATCAGGTGGAATTTAATCAAAATAGAAGAAATACATGCTAGACAACATCTGCAACATGAAACAAATTATCACACTGTCAACTTAGAGCACGCACCTGCGATGGTGGAGTACGGGAGATGAACTCATCATGTAGACTTGGGACTTCAACTTCATTAGCAGTAGTGGCAGATCTAGAGAGTCTTTATTAGCGTCGATGCGGAGGACCACTAACATCCCTGACCTTACTCTTTTCCTTCCTATTTTCTGATATTGTCGTATGAAGTCAAAACCACAAGAAGATGAATAAAATTAGCTCTCCATAACTGGTAGATGCATGATACAAACTAACACTACTTTGATGTAAGGCAAGCGCAGGATAGGAGGATGGAATATATACAAAAAAAGACAGCATTTCATATTCACACGTACAATAGGAGGATGGAATATGTATGAAAAAACAGTAAGCATAAGGCATTCAACAAAATTAGAAGAAATGAAAGATAGGCACCATATGAACATGCAACCAATATCACTCTATTAGGTAAAAAGTGTCTCGTCGTAAGTGCCATTTCAACAAATTAGAAGCAGTACAAGCTAGAAGACAATGCAAGATGCAACCTACATCACAGTCCCAAGTTAAATGTGTCTTATGGGTAAGTGATCGTTGTAGATATAAGTTGTAAGCTACGCAGATGCAATTCAACATAATCAGAAGCAATACAAACTAGACATCATACAGAAAACGCAACCACATATAACAGTTCCAAGTTAGAGGAAGCACCTGTGATGGTGGAGTAGGGGAGATGTTCTCATCATCTACACATCTACGTTGACTGTCTAGCCTTGCGTTGTCTTGCAAAACTTGTTGGGAGGATGGAGGAGTATAATCTGTAGAGAACCTCCGTTTCAGTTGCCCGGAAGGACCACCATCATCCAATACCTTTCCAATTTCCTTCAGCTTTATTGATTTTACATTGTGAGATCAAACCGACAAGAAAAAGGAATATAATTCGCTCTTCAGAACTCATTCATGCATGATACTGACAAACACTACTCTTATGAAAGGCAAAGTCTTGATACGAGGATGGAATATGTTCGAAAAAATGGACGGCTTGACATATTCACACCTATGATGTGGTAACTAAGGAGAAGGCACTTCAACAAATTAGAAGCACTGCAAACTAGACACCATATGCAACATGCAACCAGATATCACACTGCCAAGTTAGAGGAAGCACCTTGGATGGTGGAGTAGGGGAGCAGAGACTTGGACCTTGTAATGCACTATCAGTACAAGGAGAATCAGTACAGATGCTCCGTTTACGTTGCTGCAGAGGACCACCAACATCGCCTTCCTTACTCTTTTCCTTCCTCTTTCTTGATTTTGCCATGTCAAGTCAAAACCACAAGAAAAAGGAATAAAATTTGCTCTTCAGAACTCATTGATGCATGATAATGACGAACACTACTTTCATGTAAGGCAGCCGCATGATAGGAGGATGGAATATGTATGAAAAACAGGACGATGTGACATATTGATATGTATGATGTATAAAGTGTAAACTAAGCACATGGTGCTTGAACTTGTTAGAATCAATGCAAGCAAGAAACCATATGAAAGATGAAACCAATATCACTCTGCCAAATTAAAAGGGTGCCCTAACAAATGTATTTGACCAAATTAGAAGCAATACATGGCAACAGGCTAGAAATAATTTGCAATATGCAACGAATAAAGTGACTCATCGTAAGTGATTGATGCAGGATATAGAAGAGAGGTAGTTTCATGTAAGAACAAGGTTAACAAATAGACGTAGTGTGTACCAAAAATAGGAAGGCATGTCATATTCACAGGTATAATGTGTAAACTAAGCAGATGCAATTTACCCTAATTAGAAGCATTACAAGCTAGACACCGTATGCAACATGCAACCACATATCACACTGCGAAGTTAGAGCAAGCACCTGTGATGGTGGTGTGGGGGAATTGCGGTCATCAACTAGAGAGCTACATTGACTATCTTCATTTAGCCTTGCTGTTTCTTGAGAATCATGTGGGGAGGATGACACTGCACTCTTTAAACGAGTATGGCATCTCACTGTAACCCACCCGGGTGACTGTCTCATTATAAGTGATTGACGAGGGATACAAAAGAGCATTAGTTTGATGTACGGACATGGTTAATAGACATATGTAGTATGTATCAAAAACAGGAAGGCATGTCATTATCAAAGGTATAATGTGTAAAGTAAGCAGATGCAATTTAACCAAATTGGAAGCAATACAAGCTAGACACCATATGCAACATGCAACCACATTTGACAGAGCGAAGTTAAAGCAAGCACCTGGGATGGCTGTGTGTGGCAATTGAGATCATCATTTGCAGAGCTATGTTTACTGTCTCCAACTGCTGACACTGCATCCTTTAGATCGCTGAAACACTTAGTGCTTATCTTCGAATTACACTGGAGCGACTTCTGTCTTTTCTTTTCAGCATTCATCAACACTGCGTCAGAGTCTGAAATACCCATGCATAAAAAACAATAGTGTGAGTATGGGTGAAGTGTGCGTATAATTAGTACAGTGTAAAGGTTGCAGATAGCAGGCCGGCGAGAAATAAATGACGGGAGACATATGATAGCTCTACAACATACATGGCACATTAAATTACTACAGGATTCTATGAAAGTAACATTCGACTGAAAAAGAAATAGGTCATTCCATTTTTCTGCATCGTTCGATGTACAAAGAACGGGCAGATAGCCTTCATCTACCTCCAGCCAGTCAGTGTTGACGATCTTCCTCAAAATGGCAGCGACCACCGGCCCAGTCCCCTGCTTGCGCCCTCCCCTCGACCTCACCGCACCGCCCTGCATGGCACCGCCCCCCGGCAATCCATTCAAGCCCCGTCGACCTCCAAATCGGGCGCAAGTAGCTCGTGCGCCCCACACCCCTATGATAGACACCGATGCGCCACTTCCTCGGCGAACAGGCGGAGTAGGGGCTCCGCGCGCCTAAGCGGTTGCTGCTTCTTTTAATTGCGGTTCGACTGACCCTGAATTGAAATCTAGGCGGGCTACTGACCTCTAGCAAAGGTGAAATAGTAAAGGGAGGAAACCTTGTGCATTTAGTATCACGAAGAAGATGCAGTAAGAAGCGCTCAACTAGTTTCTTTCTTGGGATGAATAAGGTGTGAGAAGAGACGTAAGGTTTGCACGAATAAGAGAAGAGGAGTACCACTTTCTGCTGCCAGTGTTGTGTCCTCCTTCTGTTTTTCCGACGATCTTCTTGTGGTTCGCTAGAAACAAGAAGTTGTGAAGGATGGTGCAGCCTTGGACGAACCCATGGCCAAGTTATTGAGTGTGTTGCGGTGGCCGTCTGTCGGCCGCGGGGAAGCAGATCCGAGGCAGCGAACGACGGCGTAGCGGAAACATCTCCGGTGCGATCGACGGTTGCGATAGTGGAGCGGCAACAATGAGGGACATGACAGCGTGGTCGGAGTGGTTCTAGTACGGCACACATCGGCGTCGGCATCGTGGAGGCAACTCTACCTAGGCTTCAGCTGCTAAGTCCTTGAGGGCGTTGCGGTTGCGGTTGCATTGGACCACGATGTCGGGGTACCTGCTCCGGCGTGATGGATTTGGGTGGCGGTGCATTGGGCTATGGGCTGGAGGACGGAGGAGGCTGGGGTTTCGCGACTGGTGGAGAGGGCGTTATGGCGCTTGACACGTCTCCAACGTATCTATAATTTTTGATTGTTCCATGCTATTATTTATGATGTTTTGGATGTTTAATGGGCTTTGTTATACACTTTTATATTATTTTTGGGACTAACCTACTAACACAAAGGCCCAGTCCAGATTGCTGTTTTTTGCCTGTTTTAGGGTATTACAGAAAAGGAATATCAAACGAAGTCCAAACGGAATGAAACCTTCGGGAGAGATATTTTTGGAGCAAAATACGCACGGGAGACTTGAGAACCATGGAGTAGGGTTGACGTGGCGTCCATGAGGTTGGGGGGCGCGCCCCCCTGCCTCGTGGGCACCCCGTTTGGCCCCGGTGCCCTCCTTCCTCCTATATATACCTATGTACCCCGAAACTATCAGACGATCAGAGAAAACCCTAGTTCCACAGCCGCAACCTTTTGTTCCCGTGAGATCCCATCTTGGGGCCTGTTCCGGAGCTCCATGGGAGGGGGGATCTTCCACGGAGTGCTTCTACATCATCATCATCACCTCACCATGAGTTGTGAGTAGTTTACCACAGACCTTCGGGTCCATAGCTAGTATCTAGATGGCTTCTTCTCTCTCTTTGGATCTCAATACCAAGTTCTCCTCGGTCTTCGAGGAGATCTATTCGATGTAATCTATTTTTGCGGTGTGTTTGTCGAGATCCGATGAATTGTGGGTTTAAGATCAAGATTATCTATGAGAAATATTTGGTTCTTTTGTGAACTCTTTATGTGTGATTATAATATCCTTGCAAGTATCTTTGAATTATTGGTTTGGTTTGGCCTACTGGATCTATAGTTCTTGCAATGGGAGAAGTTCTTGGCTTTGGGTTCAATCTTGCGGTGTCCTTTCCCAGTGACAGTAGGGGCAGAAAGGCATGTATTGTATTATTGCCATCGAGGATAAAAATATGGGGTTTATATCACTATGTTTGAGTTTATCCCTCTACATCATGTCATCTTGCTTAAGGCGTTACTCCGTTCTTATGAGCTTAATACACTAGATGCATGCTGGATAGCGGTCGATGTGTGGAGTAATAGTAGTAGATGCAGAATCGTTTCGGTCTACTTGTCTCGGACGTGATGCCTATATATAATGATCATGCCTAGATAGTCTCATAATTATTCACTTCTCTATCAATTGCTCGACAGTAATTTGTTTACCCACCGTAGAATATCGCTATCATGAGAGAAGCCACTAGAGAAAACTATGGCCCCTGGGTCTATACTCAAGATTATAATCTACAATATACTTTACTTTTCCGCTTTTACTTTCTGTTCTTATATCCAAAAATACAATATATATCAAACTATTATCTCTATCAGATCTCACTTTCGTAAGTGCCCGTAAAGGGATTGACAACCCCTTATCGCATTGGCTGCAAAGTTCTTATTTGTTTGTGCAGGTGCGAGGGACTCGTGCGTGGTATCCTACCCGATTGATACCTTGGTTCCCAAAAACTGAGGGGAATACTTACGCTATTGTGCTGCATCTCCCTTTCCTCTTCGAGGGAATATAACACAAGCTCTAGAAGTAGCAAGAAGAATTTCTAGCGCCGTTTCTGGGGAGGCTTATGCAAAAGTCATATACCATATACAATGGCACCCCGATCCGCATGGAGCAGGGGGCCTTCGCATGTCAACCGAGGATAATACCTGACGCACGACAAGTCCAAGATACAACATTCCATGTACAATAATATCCATCAAATAAAAGTGTATATAATTATATCATTGATGAATACAATTAGCTAGCATAGCCCTAAGGCTATTTACATGGCGGCAGAAGTCTTGGTTTGGCGGCATAACAACTCTGGCTGGGCTCCACAACTCACAGGACTGGCAAGATTACAGTCTAGCACGACGTAGCAAGCGAACCATTTGAGTGCAACCCACAAAACTGGCATGACACGCCAGGTCAGTACATTGAATGTACTTGCAAGACAACCAAATACATAGCATCCAAACATGCAGAAGACAAGGCAAGAATCAAGCGCATGCAACAACCTATCTTATATCAAAAACATGACATGATGAACAATTCATCAGAGCAACTACTAGTATTTTAATAACATGGCATATTAAATCATATTTATAACACACATATCATCTTAATCATGGCATAATTTAACATATAAATCAAAGCATGGCATGGCATCATGAGACTATGCTGAAAATAAACTACTGTGCATATACTTCATGCATGCATAACATGTGAATTTCATGCAATCATTCTCTTGTTCTACCATTGTTCTTAAAATGCAACATAATACTCCTACAATGCAATCAAACTTGTGCACCGAGTCCATCGGACTCTCTCACCAACGGGTTGCCTCGCAACCGAATAGTGATCTATCCGGCGATCACAACCATGACCAACACTTGGTCTCCAACACTTACCGAGAACTCGTCTCATGATCATATCAAAACATCGTTGTGACTTCGCACGACCATCTCATAGTCCAAGTCAATACATTCTTGTTACTACATTAATCAATTTAATTATTTTAGGTTTATCCTCCATTTCGACCAAGACCCGATAGTGTGACCTACTACAAACTGTGTGCTAATGATAGACTTTTTAAACACTCTCCAGAGGTAGCGCACTGTACCCACACCATGGAACCCATGGCCTCGTCATCCCATTCGGGTGGACCAACGGCGTTCCGACGAAACCGACCTATTGTCATGACACTCTCCCGGCCACTCCGACTCATTCCCTCACTAGGCTAGTCATGGGTGGCCCCGTGTCTACCAAAGACACACGGCCACCATCGTGGCCAACATAAACTGTCCCAAACAGGACCCGGTACCAATACAACAACAACGGGCACACAAGGCTTATGTCCGCCTACCTGATCAGGGTAGTGCGTGCCCACAACCTTCCCTAGTTGGAGGCACCGGCGAGAAGCACGACAATAGTTCACATTAAGGCCTTCCTATAAAGGCTAATGTGGCTGCACTGAAGAAGTTCGATTTGGTGGCACCAAGACTCGATCCGATCGATGACGGAGGAGGTGGTTATTATTAAGTCATTTTTTTACTTCTCCATCATCACGAGCATATTTAACAAGAATGCAACAATGAGCATGCAGCATACGAAAGCATGTACAAAATATCGAACTTCTTAGGTGCACAACTATAGCATAAATAATAATAATACTAAGTACAAGCACATTAACGGTGCATTAAAATACTCATAGCATTTTTATAACGATGTTAGGAAAGATCAGATAAAGTGGTGACATGGCATGATTAATAACAATACTCTAGCTAGCATGGCAAAAGATGTCATGAAAACACAAGCATCCATGGAAGCCATAAAGAAATGACTACAACTGAGAACAGTAAGAAAACAACTTCAACTATTAACACACAAGGCACAAGCAAGGTCAACATGCAATTTCGGGGCTTATGATAAGAGGTTGGCTTGCCTGGGGCCAAAAAATACTCCGAGAAGAAGTGCGGAACGATCGCGGAAAAATTTGCGGGAAACATTTCTCTCTCGAAAGAGGTTGGTTAACGGCAAGGAAAAAATGGTCATTTTCAGTATGTTGAAACATAATGAAAATGATGCCAACATAACGGGCATGATGAAACAAAGAAGTGGGCTTTGGATTCACCTCATTCGGAGTTACGGATAAAAAGATACGAATGTTTAAAGTTCAGGGACTAGTCTGTAAAAATATCTCTACAAACAGGTCCCTGGCAGTTTAAACAGAACGCGTCTTTACTGAGAATACGCTTTCCAGAGAGGAAAACACATTTCCGGCCGAAAAAGAGGAAGAATGCGCTTCTGTTAAGCGAAGACGTACTCTTAGGAATACGCCTCCACTTAACCACGTTAGCGGGTCGGCCCGGTCAGCGCTGAGAGGTTGACAGGTGGGGCCCGTCATTTATCCTCATCAGCACCCGACTGGGTCAGCGTGGAGTGACTGACCCGCGGGGCCAGTGGGGTAGGGTTGTCGTCTTCATCTCGCCTACATTCGCCCATGGTCCAGAGGGAGGTCGCCGGCGCAGGAGCTCGTCCGACCGGCTCCGACCATCTCTGGCAGCGCCCGATCCACCGAAATAACCAATAGACGGAGACGCATCAACCCCCGCACAAAACGAGCCTCGAGGAGGGCGGTGACGAGGGCAACATGGGCCATGGCAGATGGCGTCTTCGGTCGATGATGGGAACACGGAGGGAGGCCACCGGAGGACCAACAAGAGGGCGGGGAAGGCTACGGGGTGGTGGTGGAGGGCTCTAGTGGAGGAGGGAGAGAGGGAGCGGCCCGCTACCGCCGGCATGAAAGGGAACAGAGGCGGCTGCCATGGTGGCCATTGGAGAGGATGAGGAGCTCTGAGGCGAGGGGGAGAGCTGGGGAGGGTTGCGGACTGCGAGGGGGGCTCGGGATGGCTACTTATAGCCGCGGGGAGAGCTCGGGAAGCAGGGGGAGGAGGCGACATGCGGCTCACAATGTCTCCTCACCAGCGACGGCGCAGTGTCGGCAGACGCGGCCAACGAGCTCGAGAAGCGGCGGGAAGGCGACGAGGGGAGAGCGGACGAGTGCAAGAGGTTCACGGAGACGAGCAATGCTCTACGGCCAAGAGATGAAGCGGACAGAGGTGATCGAGCCGAGCTCCTTCGGAGAGGTTGTGTTCCTGGTGGCGCTGCGGTGGTTCCTCGCTGCTCTCTTGGGCACGCTGATCGGCTCGTCGTTCCTCCTGATGATACTCATTAGGAACGAGCATGCTCGAGGTAATGCGTGGCTCGGTGCGGTGGATCGAGGTGCGACAGAAGATGGTGCACTGGGTGGTCCTCCGCCACGCTTGGTCCTCCGTCGCTTTGCGCCGGCGGAGTAAGTGTGTGCTGCGGTGGAGCGGGGTGGTGACTTGCCTGTGTCACTCAAGGAAGAGGTGATGTTGACTGGGTCCGGATGCATTTGAGGTGGCGGCGCCAGCTCAGGATGCATATTGTGGTGCGGGAAAAATTTCGCGAATGATTCCACGAAAAAGTATGTGTCGAGGTAGAATCAGAGTGGAAATCTGTATTGCGGTCGATGTACTGGCTCGAGAAAAATAAAACTAGCAGTGTTTCTACGGAAATGAGACCTGAATCAAGAATTTGGGATGAGAGTTTACCAGATGGAAAGTCCTCTGCGAGGTTCTGAGCTTGGGCACACGAGGTGTGCACCGATAGAGAGAGATATGCGACTTTGCATTCCCACGAGTACTGCCCGAAAGTACCCGTGGGTGAACCGGTTGTGTGTGATATGTAGTACTAGCAAACAGATGCAATAAACATGCAATGAAAAACACACTAGACAAACTATACTAAAGTGTTTTAATGCTAGTGGGTATATGTAATCCTGGTACACATATACCTACACCAGCGCGCATTTTTATTTTAGACTCGGGACGAGTAAATGTTATTTTAGCGTATGTGATCTACTAATTAAAATCTGGTTAGCAACATATCGCCAACCCTATCAAACATTTCTGCTTGGCAGAGCGAGAAGCAAAAACAACACAAAAGCCAAAAGCACAAAAACATACATATCATACGGGTTACACTAGTCCAAGAATCCAACAAAGGACGAACGCGCTACGTACTACATGAACCTACCCACTCTAGGATACATAAGTCTATCCTCATATCGAGGGTGAACAGACGGTTTGACCTACTTGCAGAAACCCCTGACTGCGTGACTAAAGTCACGCGGAAGACTGGCCTTGTCGGGGCTCTCCGAGAGGGCGAAGACTGAGCCAATCTCCGTCTTCATCGTCCGACAACACTATGGGTGGAGACTCGGCTACTGGGGGTGTGGCTGAGGTTGATCCCTGTAAATGTTGCTGGTGGATCCGGTAAAGAGCCTGGTCGAAGGTGATAGGGGTTGGTCTAGGCCACATCACAGGCCGAGAGGCTAACACTGGTTCAGATGGCCTGAGGTGGATAACTTGAGATGCGAATCTACGAGCTTCACGGTAAGCTTCCTTGACAACTCGTACCGCATCATTGTCCAGGGTTCTAAATTTGGCAACAATATTAGAAATCATCATCCCCTGGGCAGTGATATACTGCACCAGGCGAGCGATTGTGGGGTCATCTCCTTGGATAGAAGGAGAAGGTTGCATTCCTGCTTCTGCCATAATGTGGAAAAAGAAGAACTCCCGCTTTTCTGCCACTTGCGGGAACTTGGTTCGGAGGTGAAGGATGGCCTCCACAGCAGCGACCTGAATAGCCAAAGCAGTAGTGGGCATGGCTCTCCCCTGAAGAACCAAGGGCTGACCATCTGCTGCGGGACCTGGGCAGATGTGCACTCTAGCATGATAGCGGTGAAGGTGAGGGATGGGTGATGACTGAAACACCAGGTATTCGGGGATAGCATTACAACCAAAGGTTGTGATGAGCATCTCAATAAGGAGAGGTGGAAAGCCAGGGTGGTTGACGACAAAGGTGCGGGTGTAAAACTTGGGAGCTTTAAGGGCTTTAGTCATGGCTGGAGTGTTACTAGCTAGGTTTCTCTATAGGGACATGGATGACCGATGAATGAGCGATCCGGCTAGCGAATAGGAGATATATATAGGCAGCTATGCGGGGAATGCCCGCATGGTGCGGCCCCTTACCCTGAAGGGTAAGCGGTGTGCACGACCGAAAAAGATAAGGGTGCTATTGGTTCCACGGATAACTAGGCGGGGACAGCGGGGTGAGGACGTGTCGGTCCCAACTACGCCACTTGTTGATTAACAGTGGCCATGCCGGATGCTAGGGACGGGTCAAATCCCTTAGGGTCATTAAGGGTTGATGGTAGCGGTGATCTAATGCTAGGATAATCTTTGCCAGCCTGGCTGCTCTGATACCATGTCCTGTGGCACCCCGATCCGCATGGAGCAGGGGGCCTTCGCACGTCAGCCCAGGATAACACATGACGCACGACAGGTCCAAGATACAGCATTCCAGGTACAATAATATTCATCAAATAAAAGTGTATATAATTACACTTTTGATGAATACAATTAGCTAGCATAGCCCTAAGGCAATTTACATGGCGGAGGATGTCTTGGTTTGGCAGCATAACAACTCTGGCTGGGCTCCACGACTCACACGACTGGCAAGATTACGGCCTAGCAAGACGGAGCAGGCGAACCATTTGAGTGCAACCTACAAAACTGGCATGACACGCCAGGTCAGTACATTGAATGTACTTGCAAGACAACCAAATACATAGCATCCAAACAGGCAGAAGACAAGTAAAGAACCAAGCGCATGCAACAACCTATCTTATATCAAAAACATGACATGATGAACAATTCATCAGAGCATCTACTAGTATTTTAATGACATGGCATATTAAATCATGTTTATAACACACATATCATCTTAATCATGGCATAATTTAACATATAAATCGAAGCATGGCATGGCATCATGAGACTATGCTGAAAATAAACTACTGTGCATATACTTCATGCATGCATAACATGTGAATTTCATGAAATCATTCTCTTGTTCTACCATTGTTCTTAAAATACAACATAATACTCCTACAATGCAATCAAACTTGTGCACCAGTCCATCGGACTCTCTCACCAACGGGTTGCCTCACAACCGAACAATGATCTTTCCGGCGATCACAACCATGACCAATACTTGGTCTCTAATACTCACCGAGAACTCGTCTCGTGATCGTATCAAAACATCGTCGTGATTTCACACGACCATCTCATAGTCCAGGTCAACACATTCTTGTTACCACATTAATCAATTTAATTATTTTAGGTTTATCCTCGATTTCGACCAAGACCCGATAGTGTGACCTACTACGAACTGTGTGCTACTGATAGACTTTTTAAACACTCTGCATAGGTAGCGCACTGTACCCACACCATTGAACCCATCGATTTGGAGGCACCAAGACTCGATCCCATCAATGATGGAGGAGGTGGTTATTATTAAGTCATTTTATTACTTCTCCATCATCATGAGCATATTTAACAAGAATGCAACAATGAGCATGCAACATACGAAAGCATGTACAAAATATCGAACTTCTCAGGTGCACAACTATATCATAAATAATAATAATACCAAGTACAAGCACATTAACGGTGCATTAAAATACTCATAGCATTTTTATAGCGATGTTAGGAAAGATCAAATAAAGTGGTGACATGGCATTATTAATAACAATACTCTAGCTGGCATGGCAAAAGATGTCATGAAAACACAGGCATGCATGGAAGCCATAAAGAAATAACTACAACTGAGAACAGTAAGAAAGCAACTGCAATTATACACACACAAGGAACAAGCAAGGTCAACATGCGAGTTCGGGGCTTATGATAAGAGGTTGGCTTCCCTGGGGCCGAAAAATACTCCGGGAAGAAGTGCGGAACGATCGCGAAAAAATTTGCCGGAAACATTTCTCTCTCGAAAGAGGCTGGTTAACATTGTCACGACCGGTCCTTCAGTAAAATAATTACCGGAAGACCGATCTTTTCTTTAAGCCAGCGAGGAAGAATATTCCTTGCTGGTAGACAATTCCTTGATACAGAATTCTAGTACATTGAATATTATACAAGGTTGAGCGGGGGTTTCTCAACAATTTTATTACAAGCGCGCCAATATAGTACATAAAGGCGGATATGACACAAAGGCAGGGTGGCATACTACTAACTCATAATAAAAGGTGGTGGTTATGTCACAATGAAGTGGGTGAAGAGACTCCAATATAATACAGTTCATCGAGTGTCGGAGTGAGACCCGATGAATTTATTTGGTGGTAGGCGGAAGCGGTTATAAAACAGTGATCAACTCCAGGATCGCAAGAGACTGACTAGGACTCCACAAGACGTCGGACTCGCTATCGAACTCTTCATCCATGAGATCGCCTTCGTCCACACCTGGCCAAATCAACAAGCCAGGTGAGTACTTTGAATGTACTCGCAAGACAGTTTGGACTTAAGTTATAATAAATGCCAACATGATGCATGTGAGTATTCTAACAAAAATGTGACCGGATAAATATTCGTGTGTTGTACGCAACAATAGAAGTCGGGCGGTAATCCTCCCGAAATCCATAAGATAAATAGACGGATATTAAACGAGTGTCTGAGTTATGCCTCGTGAGAAAATAATAAATGAAAACATGCCACAGTCGGGCATCTGAGAGAAACCACATAAAGGGCTTATAGCAAAAAAATATAACAAGAATGCCTCAGTCGGACGTCTGAGCGACATCGCATAAAGGGCTTATAAATAAGAATGCCACAGTCGGACGTCTGAGCGACATCACATAAAGGGCTTATAAATAAAAAGAATGCCACAGTCGGACGTCTGAGCGACATCACATAAAGGGCTTTTAAATAAAAAGAACGCCATGGTCGGACGTCTGAGCGACATCACATAAAGGGCTTATAAATAAAAAGAATGCCTCAGTCGGACGTCTGAGCGACATCACATAAAGGGCTTATAAATAACAATAGTATAATGATGAAATACTTCAGGAAGTAAATCAATACAGAGATAATTGGTGAGTTCATCTACCAAATGAACTTGACGAAATCACTACTCTTATTACCATCAAGAATATACTAGAGACAGTCACCGGGTTGACACGAAGGTTGACCCTAGGCCATAAACATGGCTACTAGAAGGATTTAGCTCTGCAGAGCTTGTACTATTAACTCATAGCCAATGGATTCTACTAGCCACGGGTGCTAGTTCTGTCTACGGTGTTTTAGTAGAAACCCAACTAACCAGTACACGCCCATTTCACATCCTGTTGTCCGGAATCACCCGTGACAACGTGCACGAAAAACTTTAAGACGGGGAGGCTACAACCTCGAATAGCATGGGATCAAATTTATATATGCACGCTCTAAGGGGTGCCCTCCTCTTGGTCCCAACCAGAAACACCCATGCCTCCTGACCGGATGACGGGCTTTAATCCAGGGCCATGGAACCCTCATCCCGGCCCCTCTACTTGTTGTGTACTCGGGAAGTGGTTTACAACTGACTAGACCGCAATCTTAACAGGCGGCCTATGATAGTACCAAAAAGGAGATGAACGGAATCACGACATGATCTCCGTTGATACCAGCATACCACCCATCATGTCACCACATGATCGCGGTGGTTCAAACATTTCATTCGGGGCTCACCCGAAGCTTGCTTGCATGAAATGTAACAATACACAAATGCTTATATGACCATGCTTATGAGAAGAACTACTCGAGCAAACATGCAACACACTCATCATATCAAAGGTTCAAACATGCTTGCCTGGTTCTGAGAAGTCGCAGTCTAACTCAGTGAGGTTCGCGACTCCGTCACGTCCTTCGGTATCTACGTATTCAAGCAAATGGATACTAACATAAATACCGCGTGTGCAAATAAAGTTGCCCCAAATTTTTTCACATAAATATGACAAAAAACTAGACAGAAAACTAAAGAGGACAGAAAAAGAATCAACTCAAAATCATCTTTAGTTATAAAGATATTAGAGTTTCTGTCCAGGGACTCATCTGTAATGAAACAGAAGAATTCCAAGGGCTAGAATAGAAAACAGAAAAGCGAACCGGTACGCAGTACGCCAACTGAAGGAGAAAACGTACTTCGCCCGAAGGCGCTTACAGAAAAACGGTTCGGGGGAGAGGTGAGAGGCTGACGAGGGGCCCCACTCGTCGGGTTTGAACTCTGGGACAGAGTCGCGCCGGCGCCAGGTGCTGCAGTGGTCGTCGGCGCCGATCCACGGCGAGCTAAGGGGAGAGAAGGGTACGTACGGCTTCCTGATGATCTTTCACGTCGATTGGTGGTGGAGTTGAGCGTCGGCGAGCCCCACGTCGACGGCGACCCTATCTCCGGTAGACGGCGGCTCAGGTGGTCGTGTGCCTCGTCGGGGAGAGTTCCTGGGGTCGAATTGAAGTGGGGGTTAGGTTTAGGTAGGCGCCAGGGTGCTACGCTCGAGTCCATGGTGGCGGAGGAGCTCTCACCGGAGAGAATGCTGCCGGAGCTCGAGGCGGACGGAGTTGGCCGGAGTTGGGGAGGAAGGGCCCCTCGAGGCTCTTCCAGAGGCTGGGCGCGGTCTAGGGGGATGGTGGAGGTGTGCGGGCTCGAGAACGAGCTCGGGGGTGCTTTATATAGCCGGCCCGAGGCGGTTGCCGTGAACGGGGTAAGTCCGGCGAGTGGTTACGGTGATGCAGTGGCTGGACGGCGGGTTTAGGGGCTTGAGCATCGACTAGGAGGTGTAGTGGTTCCATTCCCGTGCTTAACTCAGCAGGGTAGAGATGATTACGGCTGTCCCCGACGGAACGACCGTGCGGCACGTCGGCGGCAGAAAACGCGCTCTGTGCGTGCCAGGCCACGGCGACGGTGCGGCAGGCGTGCGCTGGCAGTGGAGATGGCCACGCGGAGCGCTGGGGTGACTTGGGCGGCGCCAAACGGCGTTGAGCCGCGGGGTGACTTCTGCCAACCGCCACGGGCGGTTCTGTTGCCGTGGAAGTCGCCGGCGTGGTCGGGCCAGGGCGCCACCGACGCCAAGAAGCAGCCAAGCAAGCGTGCGGCGCTTTGGATAAGAAGAAGGTGCAGTGCAGCATCGAGCCAAGGTGGTACTGGTGAGATTGTCGAAGCTGACTGACGAAACTCCACTGTCGTCTGCAAAGTTCAGTTAACGTTTTCTGAAACTGACAGAAACAATGCACGCCAGGTGTTTGACGAAATGATTTTGGCATGTGGAAAGTATTGCTGGAGCTGAAATTTACTGGGGTGGCCTCTTGATGCATCTAGAGGCTGCCTGAATTTTCATAGAATTTTTGGAAGAAGATAAAAATGAATTTCACCTAATTTTGCAAATCTGGTCCAAACTTACAGAAGGTGAAATTTGAAAATTTTGAACTGTGGACCAGTGAAACAAGATGGATCCAGGTTGTGGGTACTAAGGACTATCTAGGAAAGTTAGCTTGGAATCAAATAACAAGATAGACATGGTGGTTCCTTTGTAAATCACCAAGGTCCACTAGAAAAGACAGAAATAGTTTTTGGAGTAAAATAAATAGAGGAAAAATTCCAATAAGGTCAAAACTTACTGGAATTGATGAGAGACTTGTCTTAAGGTGTGAAGAGGGTCTTGGAGAGAAATATTTCTGTTGGGGTCATGGCAAGGTGGAGGATGGAGAGGAAGATAAGCCCAAGGTTAAACCTGAGAAGTTTAAATCAAGAAGGAAAAGAATTAAGCAAAACCCTAAGAAGACAACTTGTGTTGACCTAACACAAGAAGAAGCTTTCAAGACCAAAAACCAGGCTTGAGAAAACACACAAACTTTGGCCAAAAGAGATTTTAGAAGGGTTTTGAGAGAAGATCAAACAACCCCCTTCCAAAAGACCAAAAGTTTGGAAGAAAAACCAAACCCAAAAATTTGGGGTGTTACAAACATCAAGGGCAAAATGGTCATTTTTAGGATGTTGAAACATAATGAAAATGATGCCACAGAACAGGCTGGATGAAACGAAGAAGTGGGCTTTGGATTCACCTCATTCGGAGTTACGGATAAAAAGATACGAACGTTTAAAGCTTAGGGACTAGTCTATAAAAATATCTCTACAAACAGGTCCCTGGCAGTTTAACAGAATGCGTCTTTTCTGAGAATACACTTTCTAGAGAGGAAAACGCATTTTCGGCCGAAAAAGGGGAAGAATGCCCTTCTGTTAAGCGAAGATGTACTCTTAGGAATACGCCTCCACTTAACCACGTCAGCGGGCCAGCCCGGTCAGCGCTGAGAGGCTCGCAGGTGGGGCCCGTCACTTATCCACATCAGCACCCGGCTGGGTCAACATGGAGTGAGTGATGTGCGGGGCTCGCGGGGCAGGGTCGTCGTCTTCATCTCGCCTGCGTTCGCCCATGGTCCAAAGGGAGGTCGCCGGCGCAGGAGCTCGTCTGGCCGGCTCCGGCCATCTCTGGCGGCGCCCGACCCACCGAATGGACCAGCAGACGGAGTCGCATCCACCCCCGCACAAAACGAGCCTTGAGGAGTGCGGTGACGAGGGCACCATGGGCCATGGCGAACATCGGCTATGGTCGACGATGGGAACACGACGGGAGGCCACTGGAGAACCAACAGGAGGGCGGGGAAGGCTACGGGGTGGTGGTGGAGGGCTCTAGTGCAGGAGGGAGAGAGGGAGCGGCCCGCTACCACCGGCATCGAAGGGAACAGAGGCGGCGGCCATGGCGGCCATTGGAGGGGATGAGGAGCTCCGAGGCGAGGGGGAGAGCTGGGGAGGGCTGCGGACCGCAAGGGGGGCTCGGGATGACTACTTGTAGCCGCGGGGAGAGCTCGGGATGCAGGGGGAGGAGTAGACATGCGGCTCACGATGTGTCCACGCACTGGCGATGGCGCATTGTCGACAAACGCGGCCAATGAGCTCAGGAAGCAGAGAGAAGGCGACGAGGGGAGAGCGGACGAGTGCTAGAGGTTCACGGAGACGAGCAACGCTCTACAGCGAACAGAAGAAGCGGACAGAGGTGATGTCGGCCACAATGGCGAACTGTTCGTCTAGTGGCACGGCTCGCCGGAGAAGCAAACGAAGAGGAGCAGAGGTCCAGGGGGAAGAGGACGGCGAGGGGATACTTTTGGGCAACACTGGAGAGGCCAGAGCCAGTCGGAGGAGCGATACCGGCGACAACAGTGGCTAGACCACTGTTTTGGCTGGCTCTCCTCGTGGTCACCACGGACAAGGCGCGCTCTGGTTTTTTTTACTGAAGTAACTCCATGTCTACGGCGTAGTCCCTCGAAGGTAAGGAGTTACCATGGTAAAGAAACAGGCAGAGACAAAATGAGTTGAGTAGAATAAGCTTCACAAGTTTGCTGTTGCAAACTTGACAGCATCCTAGAAATAAAACCACAGAAGGAGAAAGGTAACAATGATGTCTGTGATGCTTAGGGTAACAAGAACTATGATCCTGGGTGTTTTGACGTCATTAGGACAATTATTTAGCATAGTTGCTTTACAAGTGCTAAAATCTGTCCAGAAACTAAATGAGGAGGAAGCACTCATTAGGAGTGATGGATTGAGCTAAGATTTGGCAACGCTTGATGATTTCGACATACAGTGACGCTGTAGAAATTTCATACCAAATGGACCTGCCAAATTGGTACTTGTTTCACAAACATCATTTCTGACCAAAAACTTAGGAAAAATCTAGGACAATATTGTCTACATGAAATGATCCAAAATCTTGGAAAGTGGAGTTATATGGATAGGAGAATTCTTGGGAATATTTTCAGCTATAATGGAGCAAGATAAAATGCACTTGCTTCACAAACTGAAAAATTGGACAGAAAGCAAGAATTGATTCTGTGCTCACATAGCTCAATAAAATGAGCTAAATTTAGGTAGAGGCTAATGATTTCTAATACTTGAGAGGATGGGAGAGTTTCATCCCATTTGATAACTTTATGAAGATACTTCCTTCACAAAGTTGTATTCTGGTCAGAAACTTTGAAAAATAGCACAAGGAGCTAGGATGAGAGGATTGAGCGCATTTTTGGTATTCATGGGTGATTTATCAATCTTAATCACCCTGCCAAATTACAGCTCAATTGGAATTGATAATAAGACACTTCCTTTGCAAAATTTCAGAGAAGGCAGAAACTTGCATTGGATCATGTGCCAAAATTTTGATCTGTGGAGCATGAGTTAATGATGGAAGTAATGATTAAATAGCAAGGACAAGCTCCACAATTTATGGGAGAATTTCCTCTGCTATAAAAATAGTAGTTCCTTTGGAAAATGGATAAAATGCAATATTGGCTTAAAATAGGAAAAGGTAATTTTCCTTATTTTAATATGGCCAATATTTTTGCCAGAGATTGGATTAGGCATAAGCATCAACTCCACCAATTCTCATGAATTTAGGAGATGGCTAGGTATGCCTTTGGATTTTATTCCTCAAACAGACAAGAAAAGGAACAAATCACAATTCAAAAATATTGCATGGAACTTGGTAATATTTTTGCATATCCAAGGATTAGGAGGATAAGATGGTCTCTAGGAATAGATGAAATGATCAAAAGATCAAGGAAAATGATGGCTCCTTTGTAATCACAAAGGCCACCTATAAATTCCAAAAGTTTGGAATTAGGGTTTGAGGGAATTTGAGGGGTGGCAAATGAGGTCTTGCCCACTTACAAAGTCATGAACAAGGTTTTGAAGGGTTGAAAATGACCAGAAATCTCAGAGTCATCAAGAAATCCTCATGAGAAAATTTGAAAGATGGTTGCCAGGAAGAAATAACAGCACAAAATTGATAACCCAATTTTGAGGCTGTTACAAGTACCTATCACAAACCCTTATCCTTCGCATTACATTTATTTGCCTCTCGTTTTCCACTCCCCCACTTCACCCTTGCCATTTTATTTGCCCTTCTTCTGCCGTGTGTGTATTGTTCGCTTGCATCTTGTTTGCTTGTGTGTTGCTTGCTTGGTTGTCATCATGTCTAGCACACCTATCATTATCAATACTTCCTGAGAGTGAAGTTCTCAAATTTAAACAAAGGGGGGGGGGAATTTAAAAGATGCCTGGTATAGAATTGGCAATGCTCAAAATAGATCTAATAGGAAGCGTTTCAATTCTGTGCTTCTTTGCAATTTTTATGTTGGCGTAACTCCGTGGAATAGATATATCTTAGATACCATTACGGGAGGGAATTTCTTGGGTAGCCATACTTTTGATTCTTATAATGCAATGACTGAATTATTCGGCTCACCACCTCCTATGGTTAATGGGACCGTTTTAACTTTCGAGCATGTTATGCAAAGTTTAGAAATCATTGAAAACAAAGTTGCTATGGTAGAACTGGTAGAGAACTTGGATAGAAAAATCCATAATGAAATTACCCAATATGGATCCAAGGTAGGAGTTTTTCTGAAAAATCTGAAGGAAAAGGAACCCATAGTTAAAGAAAAATTAGATCAAGATTCTACTAGGATCAATAGTCTTCAGGATATTATTACTAATGTGGGTTCTGCTCTTTCTGCTATAAGAACTACTCCAAATCCTTCTACGACTAAAATATCTAAGTTCATGTATGTCCCTAATGACAAGGGTGAAACATCTAGTAAAGGAATTGCGGATCTCAAATCCATAAGTGTTCACCCTAATTTTCTTACTTTTGCAAGAGACCCTTTTGACACTTTAGAATTTCTTGATTTCTTTCCCAAAAGTTTGATTATCAATAGGGATAAAGAAGTGCCTAAGAATCACAAGTGCTTAATTAAAGAAGTTCCTTCCAAAGATGGCAATACCTAGATTTATCCATGTAGCGTGCCTAGCTAGGGGCGTAAAATGATAGCGCTTGTTGGGAGGCAACCCAATTTTTTTTTTGCTTCTGTTTAGAAATAAATATTGCATCTAGATTATGTTTAGATGTGGTTTTGTGTTTTAATTAGTGTTTATGCCAAGTAGAACCTTTGGGAAGACTTGTGTGAAGTTTATATGATCTTGCTGTGAAAAATAGAATCGTTAGCGCTCGCTAGAATGATCACCAGATTTTACTGGAGCATGCTATTTAGTTGATTCTTTTTGCAGATGATGAATAGTCAAATTCCTCACGTTTTACAATTTAGTTTGATTTATTTGGAGTTACAGAAGTATGCGAAACCTGCAGATTACTACAGACTATTCTGTTTTTGACAGATTCTGTTTTTCGTGTGTTGTTTGCTTATTTCAATGCATGTATGAGTAGTATTGGGAAGTACGAATCATGGAGAAGTTGGAATACAGTAGGTTTAACACCAATATAAACAAAGAATTAATTCATTACAGTACCTTTGAGTAGTGGTTTGTTTTCTTATACTAACGGAGCTCACGAGATTTTTGTCTAACTTTTGTGTTGTGAAGTTTTCAAGTTTTGAGTATTGCTTTGATGGACTATGGAACAAAGAGTGGCAAGAGGCTAAGCTTGGGGATGCCCAAGGTAAAATTCAACGACAACCAAAAGCCTAAGCTTGGGGATGCCCCGAGAAGGCATCCCCTCTTTCGTCTTCATCCATCGGTAACTATACTCGGAACTATATTTTTATTCACCACATGATATGTGTTTTACTTGGAGCGTCTTGTATAATTTGAGTCTTTGCTTGTTAGTTTGCCACAATTATCCTTGCTGTACACACCTATTTGAGAGAGTTAAATATGGCCTAGTAATTGATAGAACACTCTATGTGCTTCACTTATATCTTTTGAGTTGAATATTTTTGCTCTAGTGCTTCACTTATATCTTTTAGAGCACGGTGGTGATTATATTTTTTAGAAATTGTTGAACTCTCATGCTTCATTTATATCCTTTTGAGATTCTATTAAAACAGCATGGTAATGTGCTTTGTCTATAAAACTAGCCTTCACATGATAGACATCCAATATCAATGTAGTAAAAACTATCACACTAAGTGCATTGAATATGATGAGAAGTTGGATGCTTGATAATTGTTTTGAGATATGGGGATAGTGATATTAGAGTCAAGCTAATGGAGTTATTATGAAATTGAGAAATGCTTGTGTTAAGGTTAGTGATTCGCGTAGCATGCACGTATGGTGAACCGCTACGTGACGAAGTTAGAGCATGAGGTATTTGTAAAGTGTCAACCTTTGTGTGGAGGTCGGGGGCGCACGATGGTTAACTCCTACCAACCTCCCCCTAGGAGCATGCCTTGATTGCTTTGTTTTGATGACTCTTAGATTTTTGCAATAAGTATATGAGTTCTTATGACTAATGTTGAGTACATGGATTATACGCACTCTCACCCTTCCACCATTGCTAGCCTCTCTTGTACCGCACAACTTTTGCCGGTGCCATAAACCCACTATATATATTTCCTCAAAACAGCCACCATATTATTCCTCAAAACAACCATGGAGTGGCAGTTTTGAGGAAAGATATATAGTGGGTTTATGGCACCGGCGAAAGTTGCGCGGTAAAAGAGAGGCTAGCAATGGTGGAAGGGTGAGAGTGCGTATAATCCAGGGACTCAACATTAGTCATAAGAACTCGTATACTTATTGCAAAATCTACGAGTCATCAAAACAAAGCAATCAACGCATGCTTCTAGGGGGGAGGTTGGTAGGAGTTAACCATCGCGCGCCCCCGACCTCCACACAAAGGTTAGCACTCTACAAATACCTCATGCTCTAACTTCGTCACGTAGCGGTTCACCATACTTGCATGCTACGGGAATCACTAACCTTAACACAAGTATTTCTCAATTTCATAATAACTCAACTAGCATGACTCTAATATCACTATCCTCATGTCTCAAAACAATTATCTAGCATCCAACATCTCATTCTATTCAATGCACTTAGTGTGATTTTTTTACTACATTGACATTGGATGTCTATCATGTGAAGACTAGTTTCTTTAGACTAAACACATTACCATGCTGTTTTAATAGACTCTCAAATAGATATAAGTGAAGCATGAGAGTTCAAATATTTGTATAAAATATTACCACCACCGTGCTCTAAAAGATATAAGTGAAGCACTAGAGCAAAAACTATTCAACTCGAAAGATATAAGTGAAGCACATAGAGTGTTATAACAATTTCTAGGCCATATTTAACTCTCTCAAATAGGTGTGTTCAGCAAGGATGATTGTGGCAAACTAACAAGCAAAGACTCAAGTTATACAAGACGCTCCAAGCAAAACACATATCATGTTGCGAAGAAATATATAGCTCCAAGTATAGTTACCGATGGATGAAGACGAAAGAGGGGATGCCTTCCCGGGGCATCCCCAAGATTAGGCTTTTGATTATCTTGAATTACTTGGGGTGCCATGGGAATCCCCAAGCTTAGGCCTTTGCTACTCCTTGTTCCATAGTCCATCAAAGCAATACTCAAAACATGAAAACTTCACAACACAAAACTTAGACAAAAATTCTCGTGAGGTCCGTTAGTATAAGAAAGCAAACCACTACTCAAAGGTGCAGCAATGAATACATTCTTTGATTATATTGGTGTTAAACCTACTGTATTCCAACTTATCTATGGTTTTTATCCTCCAATACTACTCATAGATGCATTGGAGAAAGCAAACATCACACGAAAAACAGAATCTGTCAAAAACAGAACAGTCTGTAGTAATCTGCTGGTTTCGCCTACTTCTGGAAGTCCAAAAAATTCAAACTAAATTGGTAAATTTGTGCAATTTGTCTACGAATCATCTTGAGAAAGAATCAACTAAAAACCACACTCCAGTAAAATCTGAAGACCACTTTAGCAAGCGCTAACGATTCTGTTTTTCACAACAAGATCACATAAACTTCACACAAGTCTTCCCAAAAGTTCTACTTGGCACAACCACTAAACAAAACATGAAACCACATCTGATCAGAGACTAGACGAAATATTTATTCCCTAACAGCAGCAAAAACAAAAAACAAAAAATTGGGTTGCCTCCGACCAAGCGATATCGTTTTACGCCCCTAGCTAGGCACGATACAAGATAAAACAAGGTATTGCCATCTTTGGAAGGCAATCCATAAGTGGCTCTCATGATAGATTCATATGGTAATTTGATTTTCTTTCTAGGAAAGTGTTCCATGCCTTTCCTTAATGGAAATTGGAATCTAATATTTCCTTCCTTCATATCAATAATTGCACCAATCGTTCTAAGAAAAGGTCTAACAAGAATAATAGGACATGAAGGATTGCAATTTATATCAAGAACAATGAAATCTACAGGCACATAATTCCTATTGGCAACAATAAGAACATCATTAATTCTTCCCATAGGTTTCTTAATAGTGGAATCCGCAAGATGCAAATTTAAGGAACAATCATCAAGCTCATGGAACCCTAGCAAATCACACGAAGTTTTTGGGAAAGTGGAGACACTTGCAACCAAATCACACAAAGCATAGCATTCATGATCTTTTATTTTTATTTTAATAGTAGGTTCCCACTGATCATATAGCTTTCTAGGGATAGAAACTTCTAACTCAAGTTTTTCTTCATAAGATTTCATCAAAGCATCAACTATGTGTTTGGTGAAATCTTTATTTTGACTATAAGCATGCGGAGAATTTAGCACGGATTGCAACAAGGAAATACAATCAAACAAAGAGCAATTGTCATAATTGAATCCCATGAAATCCAAAGTAGTGGGTTCATCAATATGCAAAGTTTTAATCTCTTCACTCCCACTTTTAACAATTTTAGCATCATGATCTAAAAACTCCGAATCATTGGAACTCCTTAAAGCAGAATCATCTCCAATCTTATTTTCATCAAGATTTATACTAGAAAAAAGGATCTAATAGGAGATATATTAATAACTTTCAGATCTTCATCTTTATTTTCATGATAACTAGAAGAACACGATTTAATATAATCTTCTCTTTTAGCACGCATTCTAGTAGTTCTTTCTTTGCATTCATCAATGGAAATTCTCATGGCTTTCAGAGACTTGATATCATGCTTAGGTGGGATGGATCTAAGTTTCAAAGAATCAACATCAAGAGTAATTATATCCACACTTCTAGACAATTCATCAACCTTAAGCAATTTCTCTTCAAGCATAGCATTGAAATTCTTTTGCGAGAACATAAAATCCTTAACACTAATTTCAAATTCAGAAGGCATCTTTCCATAAGAGTTGTTGTAGGAATTACCATATTTATTACAGGAATTACTAGGAAAAGGCCTAAAATTAAAATTACCTCTATAAGCATTGTTACCAAAATTATTCCTACCAACAAAATTCACATCCAAAGATTCATTGTTATTCTCAATCAAAGTGGACAAAGGCATATCATTAGGATCAGAAGAAGCACTCGTAGCAGCAAATAATTTCATAAGTTCATCCATCTTTCCACTCAAAACACTAATTTCTTCGATAGCATGCACTTTTTACTAGTAGATCTTTCGGTGTGCCACTGAGAATAATTAACCATAATATTATCTAGGAGTTTGGTAGCTTCTCCTAAGGTGGTTTCGATGAAAGTGCCTCCCGCGGACGAATCTAAAAGATTTCTAGAAGCAAAATTCAAGCCAGCATAAAAGTTCTGAATAATCATCCATAGATTCAAACCATGTGTAGGGCAATTACGTATCATCAATTTCATTCTCTCCCAAGCTTGTGCAACATCCTCATGATCTAGTTGCTTAAAATTCATAATATCGTTTCTAAGAGAGATGATCTTAGCAGGAGGGAAATACTTAGAGATAAAAGCATCTTTTCACTTATTCCACGAATCAATACTATTTCTAGGCAAAGAGGATAACCAAGTTTTAGCACGATCTCTAAGTGAAAATGGAAATGAATTCAATTTAACAATATCATTATCCGTATCCCTTTTCTTTTCCATATCACAAAAATCAACAAAGTTGTTTAGATGGGTAGCGGCATCTTCACTAGGAAGGCCAGAGAATTGATCTTTCATGACAAGATTCAACAAAGCAGCATTGATCTCACAAGATTCAGCATCGGTAATAAGAGGAATCGGAGTGCTAATAAAATTATTGTGGTTGGTATCGGAGAAGTCACACAATTTGGTATTGTTCTAAGCCGTAGTGACAAGCAAGCAATCCAACACACACAAGCAAACAAGAAGGAAGCTAACGATAAACACACAGCAGAAGAAGGGCAAATAAAACGGCTAGGGTGAAGTGGGAGAGAGGAAGACAAGGGGCAAATAAATGTAATGCGAAGGATAAGAGTTTGTGATAGGTACTTGGTATATGACTTTTGCATAAGCCTCCCCGGCAACGGCGCCATAAATTCTTCTTGCTACTTCTCGAGCTTGCGTTGTATTCCCTAGAAGAGGAAAGGGAGATGCGGCACAGTAGCGTAAGTATTTCCCTCAATTTTTGAGAACCAAGGTATCAATCCAGTAGGAGACTACGCGCGAGTCCCTCGCACTTGCACAAACAAATAAGAACTTCGAAGCCAACGCGATAAGCTGTTGTCAATCCCTTTACGGTCACTTACGAAAGATAGATCTGATAGAGATGATAGTTTATATTTTTGGTATTTTTAGTTTATAAGGACAGCAAATAAAATCGGTAAAAGTAAAGTAGATGTAGATTGATATGTTGGGAATAGACCTGGGGGCCATAGTGTTCTCTAGTGGCTTCTCTCATGATAGCAATATTCTATGGTGGGTAAACAAATTACTATTGAGCAATTGATAGAGAGGCGAAAAATTATAAGACTATCTAGGCATGATCATTGTATATCTCTACTACTATAGTACACGTTTTTTTGAATATTTGAATCTGCCTTCTTCTCTCATGTTTTACCCGCCACTTTCAAAATGGAATCATCTGTAGCCGTCGATTCTATTAGATCGAACGGCCTGTGTCATCCGGATTCGCCACCCACGCACTCCCGCCAAACCTGAAAACCAGTCCCCCTTCTAGAGAACTCCACAATTCACGGTAGTCTCCAGACTCCTCGATTCCCCGCCAGCCTCCCACTTTTCATCTCATGCATGTCTTTCCGCTGGTTCTTCTGTATCCAATTTCTCTAGCCCGTGCATCACACACCACCCCACCACCTCCATCGGCCCATCCCCCCGTCCACGCCCCCAGCACCTCTGTATTACGTCCACATCCAGATTGCAGCTCCACCCCCGTCTCCTTGCAGGCCCTGACTCGCTTCGAAATTTGTTTACGCCTGGTGATTCCAGGCTCATAGGAGCTGGACATTCATCTATGGCCAGCTAACCATAGTGCCACTGACCACAGGTGAGGTTGCTGATTCTTCTACTCCTTTGGGAATTTTGTGACAATCTTTTGCATGAGAATGTTGTGCAAGTGATTCTTCTTGCTGATGATGATATGAAATACAGATTCACTGGTCTGATTGTAGCTTGCTGTTTTTTTCTACTTTCTTGCACGCAAGGTGTTTGTGTTTTTGTCCAAACAGTATACTATGAAAGGCAATGCTATCTGAACATAAAGCACATGTTCGTTCTGTTCATGTATCATATCTATTTGCAAATTTCTATATGCTTCAATCATTTTTCTTGGATTTGGCAACTCAAAAAATGGTATAATGCCCATACTGTAGGTTGTGGTTTAAAACACCTGGCTTATAAAAATCAAGTAAAATCGACAAGATGGAAGCCAAGTTCCATTCAGAGATATTACAAATGTTCAGTTGCCGTCAGCGCCAAGATGGTCTAATGCTTATACTGTAGGTTGTGGTTTAAAACACCTGGCTTATAAAAATCAAGTAAAATCGACAAGATGGACGGCCGAGTTCCATTCAGAGATATTACAAATGTTCAGTTGCCGGCTACACCAAAAGGGAACCACTGTATGTTTTTTTTATTATCTTGATATCTAATTATTATCCTTATCAATCCTTTGCCTTGATATACTATTTTCTTTTGTTTGGTGGGGAAATAGTAGCTGTCGTTGGAGAGCAGAATGATCCTTTAGCTGAAATAAAAAATGCTACGCAAATGATTTTTTCCTAGCTTAAGCATTACAGCGACAAGGATAGATATATGCAAATGACTCCGCATCAGAGGGAAGCCTATTTGTAAAGGAATCATGAGTACAAAAGAATGAGGCGTGAGTGCAGCACAAGTTGTTGCAATACAAATTCAACACCACAATAGAAAAATACAAGAGCTAATAAGAACATATGCGTGACAGGTGACTGTTCTAATCGAGAAAATATTAGTTTCTAATATTATCAATGACCGTTGAATGTTCATTTACCTCCGTATTATATGCTACAATTTTTTGACGGGATAAGGTTGAACCTACATTACAGGAAAGGAAGTTGTGGCCAGTTCATACAATGAGAAGCAAGATTCAGTATTTACTCATCTAGGGTCTTCATCAGAAGGAAAACAAGGTTGTGATACATAATGAATTAACAATATCTACTATCAAAAATTTGAATTTTTATATTTTATCACACTGTCGTTGACACTTTTTCCTTAGAAACAGTGGCAGATAGTGGTGGTTCTGGTACAAGCCATCCAAAATCTGGAACTCGATTCACCATCAGTCCACGTGGCATATATTTATCATCAATATCCTCCGAAGATCAAGCTGCAAAATATGAATTGAAAAGCGCAGGTCAGCATACACGACGTAATTTGCACGGGGTGCCATTCTGGCATATACGGTACTTAAATCTTATAGATGTACCACTCCTTTTTCAGTTATTGCATATAGCAGAAATCCAACAACAGAAGTGAGCCAATATCGTTCTTTATGATACAATACAATGCAATTGGGCTTCAGATGCATATGCAATATACAATGGAAGGACATGCCCCATTCATAGATAAATTAAATGGAATCAGTTGCGGAGTCATTACACTTTGCTTTAATCAAAAAAATTCTCACCTAAATATCAAAAAAAGATCACACTCATTAATATTATTCTCCGTTCATTAAATGAAAAAAAACAGAATTGAGTCCCGTCGGGCACATCCGATAAAATCATAAATTGAAGTGTTCACCGAATCACCGTTCTGCGTGTTGTGTGCCGAATGTTTATGCAGTGATGCTACTCGCCTGCGCCATCGCTCGAAGCCGTGGAGGCGTGGATTGTGCCGTCTGGCGGCGTGCGCTGTGTGCGGCTGTGGCTGCCAGGCGGGCGCCGCGGTGCATGGGGCGAGCCGAGCATGATTGCCGGATGGCCGGGTCGTGCGCTGCGCCGACGCTGTCGCAATCCTCAGGTCTGCGTTTGGCGGGTCGGCGGGCACGAGAGGAGGGGCGGCGGTGCGGTGGCGCTCCGCTCGACAGCCAGAGGCAGGGAGTTAACCTGGTTCGCGTTTCTTAGTGGGGCTCCATACAGCTAGCCCAGTGGCAATCTTTAAGGTCGGTATGGATTTTGGTTTAGGCGCGTAAGGCACGACTTAGATGGTGGTCGAGCGGTATCCCTCAAATAAAAAATATAATACATTTTTTCAAAAGAAAAAAAAAGAAGATCAAGCGGAACAGGTTATTCTCATGTTTTTGCATGAATTTTACCACATGTATTGTATACCAAGTGATGTAGTAGAATGCATGGAGATGATTATTTTTTGAACAAAATTAATCCCATGATGTAACTTACTGTTTCGAGAATATTAACTGCAAATTTGTCTCTTTTTTTTCTGGGGAAACTGTAAGTTTGTCAAGTACTCCCTGCACTGACCTAAAACGTCTTATACTATTAGTTTATAGAAGAAATAGTGACCTAAAATGTATTATATTAGTTTCCAGAGTGAGTAAGTATTAACCAAAATTACTCTTGACATGTTTTGGGAATATAAGAAAAATCAAATTTGTCCATGAACTTTGTAACTCGGCAAGAGGATGCCATGTTAAAACTCCGTATAGAAAGAGTTTCGTTTATATTTTTCTTGCTTGCATGAAATTTGTAACTGAGAATGCACACGTGCAAAGCACGTGCCTTCGACTAGTAGGCATCACGTCCGAGACAAGTAGACCGACTCCTGCCTGCATCTACTACTATTACTCCACACATCGACCGCTATCCAGCATGCATCTAGTGTATTGAGTTCATAAGAACAGAGTAACGCCTTAAGCAAGATGCCATGATGTAGAGGGATAAACTCAAGCAATATGGTATCAACCCCATCTTTTTATCCTCGATGGCAACAATACAATACGTGCCTTGTTGACCCTACTTTCACTGGGAAAGCACACCGCAAGATTGAACCCAAAGCCAAGAACTTCTCCCATTGGAAGAACTATAGATCTAGTAGGCCAAACCAAACCAATTATTAGAAGAGACTTGCAAGGATATTATGAGGACAGATAAAAAGTTCAGAGAAGAACCAAATATCTTTCATAGATAACCTTGATCATAAACCCACAGTTCATGGGATCTCGACAAACACACCGCAAAAAGAGATTACATCGAATAGATCTCCTCCAAGACCGAGGAGAACTTTGTATTGAGATCAAGAGAGAGAGAAGAAGCCATCTAGATACTAGCTATGGACCCGAAGGTCTGTGGTAAACTACTCACAACTCATGGTGAGGGCGATGATGATGAAGATGAAGCACTTCTTGTTGGATCCCCCTCCGGTGGAGCTCCGGAACAGGCTCCAAGATGGGATCTCACGGGAACAGAAGGTTACGGCGGTGGAATTAGGGTTTTCTCTCTGTTCACGGAGGTTTTGGGGTACGTAGACTCTGTTGGGGAACGTTGCATGGGAAACAAAAATTTTTCCTACCGTTCACCAAGATCAATCTAGTAGATGCAACTACGAGGAAGGAGTGTGATCTACGTACCCTTGTAGATCGCTAAGCGGAAGCGTTATGAACGCGGATGATGGAGTCGTACTCGTCGCGATTCAGATCGCCGAAGACCTAGCACCGAAGCAACGGTGCCTCCGCGTTCTTCACACGTACGGCTCGGGGACGTCTCCTCCTTCTTGATCCAGCAAGGGGTGGAGGAGAGGTTGATGGAGAACCGGCAGCACGACGGCGTGGTGGTGATGGTGGAGAAGAACTCCAGCAGGGCTTCGCCTAAGCACCGCGGGAGAAGAAGATATGACGGGAGAGGGAGGGCAGCACCGAGGCACGAACTGTGTTGGCTGCCCTCCCTTTGCCCCACTATATATAGGGGGGGTGGAGAGGCTAGGGCGCCCTAGGGTTTCCCCCTAGGGGCCGGCGTCCAGGGCAAGGGGAGGGGGGCGGCGGCCAGGGCAGGGGGAGGCGCCCAGGCCCTAGGGTTTCCCCCTTAGGTGCCTTGCCCCCCAAGTCCCAAGGGGTGCGGCCAGCCCTAGGGGGTCCCACCCCCTTAGCCGCATGGGGAGAGGGCCCAGGGGGGGCGCACAGCCCCCTGAGGGCTGTGGTGTCCCCCCTTGTGGCCCAATAGGCCCAGAACACCTTCCGGACCCCCTGAAAACCTTCCCGGTACTCCGCCGATTTCCCGATGCTCCCCGGAACACTTCCGGTACTCCGAAACCTTTCATCCTATATATCAATCTTCGTCTCCGGACCATTCCGGAGACCCTCGTCATGTCCGGGATCTCATCCGGGACTCCGAACAACCTTCGGTAACCATGCACTCTTCTCACTAACAACCCTAGCGTCACCGAACGTTAAGTGTGTAGACCCTGCGGGTTCGGAAACCATGTAGACATGACCGAGACACTCCCAGGTCAATAACCAATAGCGGGATCTGGATACCCATATTGGCTCCTACATGTTTCTCGATGATCTCATCGGATGAACCACGATGTCAAGGAGTCAGGCAATCCCGTATACAGTTCCCTTTGTCTCGTCGGTATGTTACTTGCCCGAGATTCGATCGTCGGTATCTCTATACCTAGTTCAATCTCGTTACCGGCAAGTCTCTTTACTCGTTACCGTAATACATAATCCCGTGACCAACTACTTAGTCACTTTGAGCTCATTGAGATGACGTATTACCGAGTGGGCCCGGAGATACCTCTCCGTCACACGGAGTAACAAATCCCAGTCTCGATCCATGTCAACTCAACAGACACCCTCGGAGATACCTGTAGAGTACCTTTATAGTCACCCAGTTACGTTGTGACGTTTGGCACACACAAAGCACTCCTACGGTGTCAGTGAGTTACATGATCTCATGGTCATAGGAACTTATACTTGACATGCAGAAAACTATAGCGATAACTGACACGATCAAAAGCTATGTTTACGTTTGGGTCTCGTCCATCACATCATTCTCCTAATGATGTGATCCCGTTATCAAATGACAACTCATGTCTATGACCTGGAAACCGCGGTCATCTTCGATCAACGAGCTAGTCCTGTAGAGGCTCACTAGGGACACAAAGTCTGTCTATTCATCCACACGTGTATTTGAGTTTCCAATCAATACAGTTATAGCATGGATAATAAACGATTATCATGAACAAGGAAATATAATAATAACTCTTTTATTATTGCCTCTAGGGCATATTTCCAACACTCAATTCCCCAATAGCTTTCCAACGCCTATGAAAACGACGAAATCGGTGCTTGTTCTCACTTGCTTTGAGAGTCTCGATCAATTCGGACTCTAGGTTGATTTTTGTATTTTCTTTGATCACCGTTTCTTCGCGAGAGTTGGCCTAACACCCTATTGTATCCATACATGGGTGGGGCGCCAAGGACCTGAACACCAAAGTGATATGCCGGCTCATCAAAATTTGAGCTGTAATTGCGATAACTTTCATTTTTTCCAATCCTGCAGGCCATTTTTGAGGGCCAAGACGACCCTTTTTGGGCTCAAAATTTTCCACGCACGTGATCCTGTGTGTGCACGTATGTAAAATCCTCCAGATCATAAAAACTAGAAGTCCTATCACATCAATTCCCCAATAGCTTTCCAACGCCTATGAAAACGACTAAATCGGTGCTTGTTCTCACTTGCTTTGAGAGTCTCGATCAATTCGGACTCTAGGTTGATTTTTGTATTTTCTTTGATCACCGTTTCTTCGCGAGAGTTGGCCTAACACCCTATTGTATCCATACTTGGGTGGGGCGCCCAGGACCTGAACACCAAAGTGATATGCCGGCTCATCAAAATTTGAGCTGTAATTGCGATAACTTTCATTTTTTCCAATGCTGCAGGCCATTTTTGAGGGCCAAGACGACCATTTTTGGGCTCAGAATTTTCCACGCACGTGATCCTATGTGTGCACGTATGTAAAATCCTCCAGATCGTAAAAACTAGAAGTCCTATCACCTCAATTCCCCAATAGCTTTCCAACGCCTATGAAAATGACGAAATCGGTGCTTGTTCTCACTTGCTTTGAGAGTCTCGATCAATTCGGACTCTAGGTTGATTTTTGTATTTTCTTTGATCACCGTTTCTTCGTGAGAGTTGGCCTAACACCCTATTGTATCCATACATGGGTGGGGCGCCCAGGACCTGAACACCAAAGTGATATGCCGGCTCATCAAAATTTGAGCTGTAATTGCGATAACTTTCATTTTTTTTCCAATCCTGCAGGCCATTTTTGAGGGCCAAGACGACCCTTTTTGGGCTCAGAATTTTCCGTGCACGTGATCCTGTGTGTGCACGTATGTAAAATCCTCAAGATCGTAAAAACTAGAAGTCCTATCACCTCAATTCCCCAATAGCTTTCCAACGCCTATGAAAATGACGAAATCGGAGCTTGTTCTCACTTGCTTTGAGAGTCTCGATCAATTCGGACTCTAGGTTGATTTTTGTATTTTCTTTGATCACCGTTTCTTCGCGAGAGTTGGCCTAACACCCTATTGTATCCATACATGGGTGGGGCGCCCAGGACCTGAACACCAAAGTGATATGCCGGCTCATCAAAATTTGAGCTGTAATTGCGATAACTTTCATTTTTTCCAATCCTGAAGGCCATTTTTGAGGGCCAAGACGACCCTTTTTGGGCTCAGAATTTTCCACGCACGTGATCCTGTGTGTGCACGTATGTAAAATCCTCCAGATCGTAAAAACTAGAAGTCCTATCACCTCAATTCCCCAATAGCTTTCCAACGCCTATGAAAACGACGAAATCGGTGCTTGTTCTCACTTGCTTTGAGAGTCTCGATCAATTCGGACTCTAGGTTGATTTTTGTATTTTCTTTGATCACCGTTTCTTCGCGAGAGTTGGCCTAACACCCTATTGTATCCATACATGGGTGGGGCGCCAAGGACCTTGTCGGGGGAAACTGTCCACCACGAACACCTATGGGACCGGAGCCCCTTGTCTGTGCGGTACGAGGGCGGAGGGAGCACGAAGAGCAGATCGAGGCAGACGCGCGGGCAGTTTTTACCCAGGTTCGGGCCGCACGGATGCGTAAAACCCTACTCCTGCTTGGTTGTGTATTGAGTTTGGGCGCTCGGAGCTTGAAGAAGCAGCTACACGAGCGTGAGAATGATCTAGGTTTCCAACCGAACCGAACCGAACCGAACCCGACCGAACCTCCCCCCCCACGTTGTGCACGGGCCTCCTTTTATAGTGCAAGGGGTCACCGACAGGTGTCAACGTAGGAGAAAGGGGTAAAAATGTAAAATAGGTGGTAGTTGTAACAGTGCGGGAACAGTGGAGCTACAGTACAGAACAGTGGTCTATACCTACTTTAACAGTGGGGGACAAGGGCATTTAATGCCCGTCGCCGTCGACCCCAAAAGCTTCCGCCGTTGCGTCTCCGTCTGCCACGGCGATGGATCCTCTGCCGTGGAGTGCCACCGTGTCCCCCAGGCTGCACAGCCATCCGCCACGCGTCCCTGGAGTGGCCCCAGGGCGACGCGTGGGCCGATGAGCTGGAGCGCGGGCACACAGCGCACCTCCCCCGGCAAGCACCTTGCCGGGGATCTCGACCTTGCCGGGCCCGGAAGCTTGCCGCTCCCCGAGCCCTTGCCGGGTCTTCTAAGATGAAATCTTCTATTCGTCCTGACAAGCTCCTCTTGCCAGGGCCTCGTGCTAGTTAAGCAATCTCGAGCCTGGGACGGCCTTCCCGGCAAGCTCCTCTTGCCGGGGTCTTGGTCTTCTGTCTTGTATACTTTGTTTTTGAATGGCTAGATAAGGGTCAGGAAGGTCTCCGGCAAGCGCGTGGTGAACCCTGCCGCGGGGAGCTGCCGCTGCCCGTGCACAAGTTGGGGTACTAGGGTACCCCTACCTTAGTACACCGACACCAGGAGCGGGGGGGTCACCTAGCGGTGCATTTAGGACATAAACCTTTTGGGCAGCTGTGAGGATGATCCTCAGATTGCGGAGCCAGTCCACAAAGTTGCTCCCGTCATCTTTCAGTTTAGCTTTCTCTAGGAACGCATTAAAATTCAGGGGAGCTACTGCGCGAGCCATCTACAACCAAAATTTGCAAAGACATTTTAGACTATTGTTCATGATAAGTGAGTTATTACCTAATCAAATTAATTATAACTCCCACTCAAATTGACATCCCTCCGGTCATTCGAGCGTGACATGATCCAAATTCACCAACCCAAGTCCGATCATCACGTGAGATGAGGTGGTGTCAATGGTGAACATCAACATGTTGATCATATCTACTATATGACTCATGCTCGACCTTTCGGTCCTCCGTGTTCCGAGGCCATGTCTGTACATGCTAGGCTCGTCAAGCCTAACCCGAGTGTTCTGCACGTGCAAAACTGGCTTGCACCCGTTGTATGCGAACGTAGAGTCTATCACACCCGATCATCACGTGGTGCTTCGAAACGACGAACCTTCGCAACGGCGCACACTCGGGGGGAACACAATTTTATCTTGAAATTTTAGTGAAGGATCACCTTATAATGCTACCGTCGTCCTAAGCAAAATAAGATGCATAAAAGGATTAACATCACATGCAAATCATAAGTGACATGATATGGCCATCAACTCGTGCTTTTGATCTCCATCTCCAAAGCACCGGCATGATCTCCATCGTCACCGGCGCCACACCATGATCTCTATCATCATGATCTCCATCATCGTGTTGCCATCGGGGTTGTCGGCGCCCCACCATGCTCTTACTACTATTGCTACCGTTTAGCGATAAAGTAAAGCATTACAAAGCGCTTAATGATTGACACGCAGGTCATACAAAAAATAAAGACAACCCTATGGCTCCTGCCGGTTGCCGTATGCATCGACATGCAAGTCGATGTTAACTATTACAACATGGTCATCTCATACATCAAAATATATTTCATCATGTCATTGGCCATATCATATCACATACATACCCTGCAAAAACAAGTTAGACGTCCTCTAATTTGTTGTTGCATGTTTTACGTGGCTGCTATGGGTATCTAGCAAGAACGCTTCTTACCTACGCAAAACCACAACGGTGATATTCAAGTTGCTATTTAACCTTCTACAAGGACCGCCTTGTTCTATTCCGATTCAACTAAGATAGGAGAGACAGACACCCGCCAGCCATCTTATGCAACAAAAGTCACATGTCTGTCGATGGAACCGGTCTCATGTACGTGGACATGTAAAGTTGGTCCGGGCCGCTTCATCCTATAATACCGCTGAATCAAGAAAGACTAAGGAGGGCAGCAATTTAAACATCAACGCCACAAACTTCTTTGTGTTCTACTCGAGAAAGCATCTACGCAAGATCCTAGCTCTGATACCACTGTTGGGGAACGTTGCATGGGAAACAAAAATTTTTTCCTACCGTTCACCAAGATCAATCTAGTAGATGCAACTACGAGGAAGGAGTGTGATCTACGTACCCTTGTAGATCGCTAAGCGGAAGCGTTATGAACGCGGATGATGGAGTCGTACTCGTCGCGATTCAGATCGCCGAAGACCTAGCACCGAAGCAACGGTGCCTCCGCGTTCTTCACACGTACGGCTCGGGGACGTCTCCTCCTTCTTGATCCAGCAAGGGGTGGAGGAGAGGTTGATGGAGAACCGGCAGCACGACGGCGTGGTGGTGATGGTGGAGAAGAACTCCAGCAGGGCTTCGCCTAAGCACCGCGGGAGAAGAAGATATGACGGGAGAGGGAGGGCAGCACCGAGGCACGAACTGTGTTGGCTGCCCTCCCTTTGCCCCACTATATATAGGGGGGGTGGAGAGGCCAGGGCGCCCTAGGGTTTCCCCCTAGGGGCCGGCGGCCAGGGCAAGGGGAGGGGGGCGGCGGCCAGGGCAGGGGGAGGCGCCCAGGCCCTAGGGTTTCCCCCTAAGGTGCCTTGCCCCCCAAGTCCCAAGGGGTGCGGCCAGCCCTAGGGGGTCCCACCCCCTTAGCCGCATGGGGAGAGGGCCCAGGGGGGGCGCACAGCCCCCTGAGGGCTGTGGTGTCCCCCCTTGTGGCCCAATAGGCCCAGAACACCTTCCGGACCCCCCGAAAACCTTCCCGGTACTCCGCCGATTTCCCGATGCTCCCCGGAACACTTCCGGTACTCCGAAACCTTTCATCCTATATATCAATCTTCGTCTCCGGACCATTCCGGAGACCCTCGTCATGTCCGGGATCTCATCCGGGACTCCGAACAACCTTCGGTAACCATGCACTCTTCTCACTAACAACCCTAGCGTCACCGAACGTTAAGTGTGTAGACCCTGCGGGTTCGGAAACCATGTAGACATGACCGAGACACTCCCAGGTCAATAACCAATAGCGGGATCTGGATACCCATATTGACTCCTACATGTTTCGCGATGATCTCATCGGATGAACCACGATGTCAAGGATTCAGGCAATCCCGTATACAGTTCCCTTTGTCTCGTCGGTATGTTACTTGCCCGAGATTCGATCGTCGGTATCTCTATACCTAGTTCAATCTCGTTACCGGCAAGTCTCTTTACTCGTTACCGTAATACATAATCCCGTGACCAACTACTTAGTCACTTTGAGCTCATTGAGATGACGTATTACCGAGTGGGCCCGGAGATACCTCTCCGTCATACGGAGTGACAAATCCCAGTCTCGATCCATGTCAACTCAACAGACACCTTCGGAGATACCTGTAGAGTACCTTTATAGTCACCCAGTTACGTTGTGACGTTTGGCACACACAAAGCACTCCTACGGTGTCAGTGAGTTACATGATCTCATGGTCATAGGAACTTATACTTGACATGCAGAAAACTATAGCGATAACTGACACGATCAAAAGCTATGTTTATGTTTGGGTCTCGTCCATCACATCATTCTCCTAATGATGTGATCCCGTTATCAAATGACAACTCATGTCTATGACCTGGAAACCGCGGTCATCTTTGATCAACGAGCTAGTCCTGTAGAGGCTCACTAGGGACACAAAGTCTGTCTATTCATCCACACGTGTATTTGAGTTTCCAATCAATACAGTTATAGCATGGATAATAAACGATTATCATGAACAAGGAAATATAATAATAACTCTTTTATTATTGCCTCTAGGGCATATTTCCAACAGACTCCACCACCGCAACCTTCTGTTCATGTGAGATCCCATCTTGGGGCATGTTCTGGAGCTCCGCCGGAGGGGGGATCTTCCACGGAGTGCTTCTACATCATCATCATCGCCTCACCATGAGTTGTGAGTAATTTACCACAGACCTTCAGGTCCATAGCTAGTATCTAGATGGCTTCTTCTCTCTCTTTGGATCTCAATAACAAGTTCTCCTCGGTCTTCGAGGAGATCTATTCGATATAATCTCTTTTTGCGGTGTGTTTGTCGAGATCCGATGAATTGTGGGTTTATGATCAAGATTATCTATGAGTAATATTTGGTTCTTTTCTGAACTCTTTATGTGTGATTATAATATCCTTGCAAGTCTCTTCGAATTATTGGTTTGGTTTGGCCTACTAGATCTATAGTTCTTGCAATGGGAGAAGTGCTTGGCTTTGGGTTCAATCTTGTGGTGTCCTTTCCTAGTGACAGTAGGGGCAGCAAGGCACGTATTGTATTGTATTGTTGCGATTGAGGATATAAAAATGGGGTTTATATCACTATGTTTGAGTTTATCCCTCTACATCATGTCATCTTGCTTAAGGCGTTACTCCGTTCTTATGGGCTTAATACACTAGATGTATGCTGGATAGCGGTCGATGTGTGGAGTATTAGTAGTAGATGAAGAATCGTTTCAGTCTACTTGTCTCGGACGTGATGCCTATATATAATGATCATGCCTAGATAGTCTCATAATTATTTGCTTCTCTATCAATTGCTCGACAGTAATTTGTTTACCCGCCGTAGAATATTGCTATCATGAAAGAAGCCACTAGAGAAAACTATGGCCCCCGGGTCTATTCTCAACATATCAATCTATAATCTACTTTACTTTTCCGCTTTTACTTTCTGTTCTTATATCCAAAAATACCAAAAATATCAAACTATCATCTCTATCAGATCTCACTTTCGTAAGTGACCATAAAGGGATTGACAACCACTTATCGCGTTGGCTGCGAAGTTCTTATTTGTTTGTGCAGGTGTGAGGGACTCACGCGTGGTCTCCTACTGAATTGATACCTTGGTTCTCAAAAACTGAGGGAATTACTTACGCTACCGTGTTGCATCTCCCTTTCCTCTTCGAGGGAATACAACGCAAGCTCAAGAAGTAGCAGCGCCCACGGAGTATGAATGGGGAAACGGAGGGAGGCGGGAACTAAGGGGGAACAATGTTTCGGTTTGGGACACGCTTGTTTAAAATTTGGGGAAATTTACAAACTTTGCCCCCATCTAAAATTTCGGACATATTGCGGGTTGGGGGTAGGACAGTAATCTCATTTGTCCCAAATGTGGGTGGGGTAGATTTCGGCCGAGCGCATGGGTGTTTAGACGCCCACATCGTATGAATGCTTCTCGGAGGCGGTTGAGAGTGGCGTCTTGGTGAAGTTACAAACCTACCCCGATTAGACCTTCGGACATCGGGCCGATAGGCTACACGGGCCAGAGTCAGGACAGTAATTTGCTACCACCAAACATTAGTCTCGTGTGGTATCGGGTGACCAGAGGCCTATTTGGCGCTTCGTTCAATATTTGGGAGCAGAAGCATTAACGTTTTCGATTCTCTTGAATTGAACATTCAGGATTTGTCAAACTTCAGAAATCTTTACTCTTGAAAATCCTAAAGCTACGATTATTTTGGAATGGAGGTGGTACATTTGAATATACATTGTACACGAGTATATATAAACAAATATGCAACTTACCTCAGTTCATGCATGGTTCCAGATATAATCTCCTTGGTTGCAAAAAAAAAAGTTAGACATGCGTATGAATATATATAGCATGTTCGAACGCACAAAAAAGATTAATGCCCCCTTTTAAATCTGATTTACAAATGCCATTATCTCGGGTTCAAATAGATGAATGCACTTCCTATGAATTCGAATCTTCAAAACCCCCTTTATGTTGAATTCGACATGTATTCTATTTTGTAGCTAGCAATTTGGAATGTATCCATGCAAGTGATAAATGTATAAAGTGCTTCACACTAACAACATGGAGTGCACTAATTAATGTTTATATATGAATTGCAAAAGCATCCATTTCCTGTATTTCAAACCGCTCTCACTATATGGATCGATAATATGAAATAAACACATGCACATGCTAGAATTCAATAGAGTATGGCTGCCCGATAGACCGATTTTTGTACATACGCAATTTTCAAAATTCATGATCTCATCCAAAAATAATAATGCCATTTATATTTTAATTTAATGCGTAGAACCGCCTTTAACACGTAGATGCACTATGCCTCGACCCGTTCTCACAAACGTGCTATATATCTCTCTATCTATCGCATAAGTGCACACACTTTATATGCATCGGCATTTCTCTTTCACACATGCTCACAATCTCTCTCAGGGTGTCGGGGAGTCTCACGCACATGCTCTCTCTGTATCTCTCTCTCTTTCTTTCTAAGTACTATGTACCACTCTTTTCACTAATCTCAGTTGGAAAACACTATTTCTCTCGCATGCATATATACACACGCACGGTCTCCACTAGCCCTCTATACGCACATATATGTGCCTATGTATCTCCCGCACACACATTATCTTTAGGCCTCTCCCGCACACATTGCCCCCTGTAATGCCCAGGATGCGACTATGTCTCCTACGTGTCGAGGCACGACTTAAAGACACAAGCGCATTTTGGAATGATCTCAAGTATGATATCTTTGCACATCTCATGTAAAAGATTCAGGGATGAAATTTAAAAAAGATACTTGCCTTACACTCGCCACGTCAAACAATGAATACAATAACATACAATCATCTGAATAACACAGGGTCCGACTACGGACGAAATCCAAACGAGAAAGATACCATAAACACAAGGCCTGATCACCCCTAGTAGGAAGCTCTACTGATCGTGGGGATACGGAACATAGTAACGACCACGCTCTTCGTCGAACACCCTGTGAAGTTCTGATCCATCTCCTGCATCATACTCGGTGGTACCTGTATCTGGTGTGTGCTGAATCTGTGAGCCACAAAGGACTCAGCAATCCCGTTCTCAGGTATCAAAACTACCAAAGCCTTAGGTGTGGAAAGGCTGTAAAAGTGTTTACATCAAGCACTAAGCACTAGCTTATGAGTTTAGAGCGAGAAGAGAACAAGTGCCAATGATCGCCAAGTTTATCAAGAAGTGATCCTAGCTACTCACGATCAAACATAACCCCACCGTGTTCACTTCTCGAAGCCCTTCGGAAAGAGACCATCACAGTTACTCACACAGGTAGTGTATTCTTATGAATCTGGTGACAAGTTATTTATAACTGGATATTAACAAATTCACATCTGCCACATAACCGCGGGCACGACTTTCGAAAGATCAAACCCTGCAGGGGTGTCCCAACTTAGCCCATAATGAGCTCACGATCCGCGGAGTCGCAACTCCAAAGTGGGAAGACCCGAGTATTCTCGGAATCCCGTGCTCAAGATATTTCGACAAAGGTAAAACTAATCCAGCAAGACCTCCCAGCGTGCCGACAGCCTGATAGTAGCCGCGCGTATCTCTTCTCCGGCCACGACCGGGTGAGCTAAGCTTATGTATCGCTGAAGTCCAAGTTGCCAAGGGAGCAATGCAAGGTGCTCTAGTTTGGACCAACACTCATGAGGTGCACTGGCCCGGGGGGTGGATTAAGAACTCGTGTTTATAACACCCTATGCAAGTTTTAGTTGTTAGGAAAATGGAGTACCAATGTTGGGCCTTGCTGGAAAAGTTTTAAGCAGTGCGAATTATCAAGGGGGGCCCATAAACCTCAACCGTGATAGGAACGCAAAATCAAGGAACATAACACCAGTTTATTGGGTCCTAAGGTGGCATGAGTGGAACAAAACACCAAGCAGAAGGCCAAACCTGCCACCCATTGCCAATATATATGTGCTTTGATTAACATAGATATATATAGTGTTATCCCAATAAACAAGTTCAACATGGAGCCATCTTCAATCTTCCCCTCCAACTAACAATGTTATAAGAGGGGCTGAGCAAAGCGTACTTAGCCAATCAATGGTTTGCTAGGAAGGCGGTTAGAGTGTTTCATGGCAATAATTGGAGGCTGACAAACAGGAATAGGCATCGAGGCAATCTAAATAGCGAGACAACTAGCATTGGCAAAGATAGAGGTGATATCGGGGAATGGTAATCTTGCCTAGTAAGTCGTCGGTCAGAAGGTAAGACGGCTCCTCGAACTCACTCTCGACAAGATTCTCGAACTTGGTATCGGCTCCCGGCTCTACCCAACACAAGAGCACAACAACGGCACAATATCAAACACGGTGCAATGCACAATCAACATGATGAAAGACATGACATAGGATGCAAGTATGATGTGCGTATGCATGAGGATGCTCTCGAGCCTAAGGAGAAGGTGATGGAAATGGCCTCAACTAGGGTAACCAAGCAAGCCACTGGATAGATTGGAAGATTTCGGTCGAAAATGATATAAAGATCACCGGAAACGGATGCACGGTTTGCAAATGGCAAGCAAAACAATATGCAATGCAAAACTGCAGTTATCAGCAACATGGCATCTTTGGAGTAAGAAATAAATATGCTACAGCACCCAAACATGAAGACAAGAGGAATGGATGTGAAATAGACATGATACTTAACAAGCATGAACTTAGAGCACACCCAAAACCTTGCTGGAACACAATTAAACAAGCATGGCAAGTTGCAATAAGTTTACAGAATTCTCAGACTTGGTGAAAATTACAAGACATGGCAAGAATTACAACAAGTAGGCAAGTTTGCAAGCTTGTGCAACTCAACTAAAAGCATAGCATGGCATGTGAATATAACCAACATGAAGAAGACATGTTTGAGAAGTTACTCATGGCAAGAACATAGTCATAGGATGCATAGAACACTAGCTATTCACATGACAAAACTGAACTTGTTGATAACATGCTGACAGATACATTTTATAGCCACTTGAGAGCATGAAAACAACAAGCTACAACAAGCCATCATGCGAGAAAAAGACATGGCAATAACATACATAACATGCTCTTCAAGAATAACCACATGGTCACTTCTACAACATATTACAACATGTCTCAAACATCATGGCAAAAGTGCAAAAGTTTATCCAGACTTAGCAAAATCTGGGCATGCTGAGAGAAACATTTTATAGCAACTTAAGGGCCATATAAGAACAAGATATAGCATGGCATCATGACAAACAAGAGCATGGATAGCTAGAGCATAACATATACATCAAGGAACACCCACTGGACAACTCCAACCATGCACAGCAACGACGGTGCCATCATGGGAACATGGCATAAAAATAACAGATTCACACTTAGCAGAAATTTATAATCAAGATGACATGTTAAATATCTTGATGCACTCATCTCAAGACATATCATGGCATGAAAAATAATCTATCATGTAGAGCACATTCCATAGAGCAAAACTCATGTTGACACCTAGCTCATATGACACATGGTTTAATATACACAAGCAAGACAAAATATCATCTCATAACAAGTTCAGAAACTTATCAGCCAAATGAGCTTTTTCAACAGAGATAAACATGACATAATGCATCATATCATGCAAGAAAATACATCCGTCTTGAATAGCAACACAAGACGAACATCTGCACATATCATACACTCCGCGAAAAGTCAACGCGGGACGGAGGGGTTCCGGGACGGAGAGATCCGGGCAGAGCGGGCGGCGTTTCGTTCATGGGGGTGGTGGATCTGATCCACCCCCGGATCCGGATCTGGATCGCCTGGTGGCTCGCCGGAGTTGGTCCGGCCGGCGAGGCGGCGGTGCCGGCCGACGCGGTCGGTGGCGACGCGGAAAACGGTGGCCGACGCGCGGGGCGGCGGTGACCGGTGGCGACCCGGTGGCGTGAGATCCGGCGGCGGCGGGCGGCTCGGGGCCGGTGGCGGCGTGGGGATTCGGCGGCGTGGGAGTGTGGGGACGGCCGGCGGCGTGGTGTTCCGCAGCGGCGTGGCGCGGCGGGTGTCGCCGGCGGCGCGAGGGTGCGGGGTGCGGAGGGAGCTCGGGCCGGGGGGGCCGCGGCGCGTGGGTGGGAGGCTGGTTGCGGCGGAGCCATGTGGCCTCTCTCGAATAGATGAGGAGGCGGCGGAGGACACGTCCGGCGCGTGGATGGATACGTCTGGCGGCGGACAGAGGAGGGAGTCTAGGTTTTGCCCGAAAATTTCGGGGCTAGGGGCTTATTTATAGGTAGAGGGAGCTAGGAGAGTCCAAATGGGGTGCGGTTTTCGCCCACATGATCACGATCCGACGACCGAGAGGATGGGGGTGGTTGTGCTGGGTTAGTGGGCTGATGTGGAGGGGTGTTGGCCCAAAAGAAAGAGGAGCTTTTAGCCCACGAGGTTAACCGTTGGAGTATCAAACGACCTCCAAACGTGATGAAACTTGACAGGCGGCCTACACATACTAAAACAACAACGTACAATGAGACTCACCTCATTCCGAGAACGTTCTACGGCCACAAACGACAGAAGGACTCAGAGGTAGCACGGGTACGTGTGTGAGTGTCGGAACTCGAAACGGACAACGGGAAGAGACGAGTATGACCGGGTGCAAGTGACAACACAAATGCAATGCAATGCCCATGATGACATGACATGAATGATATGCACACACGCACACAACAAAAACGAAGAAACCGAAATGAAGGAAGAGCTCAGAATGAAATTGATGAAGTCAACGATGCATATATTGCCATTAATGGAATTTTTACACCCTTGGCGTTACAGAATCTCCTCCACTACAAAAAGATCTCGTCCCGAGATCTAGGACTGAAAAAAGCATGATACTCAGAACGGAGGTGATCTTCTCGTTCCCATGTAGCTTCTCGGTTGGTATGGTGTGACCACTTCACTTTCAAGAATTTGATGGACTTGTTGCGGGTCTTGCGCTCAATTTCTTGAAGGATAGCAACAAGGTGCTCACGATAACACAAGTCTTGCTGAAGATCAATCTCTTCGAAAGGAATGGTGCATTCAGGCGTCTTGAAGCACTTGCGGAGTTGTGACACGTGAAACACATCGTGCACATTTGCAAAGCTGGAGGGAAGCTCAAGTTGGTAGGCTAGATCTCCTCTCTTGCCAAGAATCTTGAGATGAGCCACATATCTTGGAGCAAGCTTGCCCTTGATACCGAACCTCTGAGTGCCCTTCATGGGAGAAACACGGAGATAGACATGATCTCCAATGTCGAAAGCCAAGTCATGATGCTTGCTGACATAGTATCCTTTTTGACGTGATTGCGCGGCCTTGAGATTCTCACGTATGACTTTCCACATTTCTTCGGCTTCTGAGATCAAATCATTTCCAAGGAGTTGACGTTCACCAGTCTCAGACCAGTTGAGAGGGGTACGGCACTTTCTGCCATAGAGAATTTCAAACGGAGCTTTGCCTGCACTTGCTTGGAAGCTGTTGTTGTAGGATAATTCGGAAAATGGAAGGCAATCTTCCCATTTCATACCAAAGGAGATGACAGAATCTCTGAGCATATCTTCAAGGATTTGGTTCACTCTTTCGACTTGACCACTAGTTTGAGGGTGAAACGCAGTGCTAAAGCGAATCTTGGTGCCCATGGCTGACGGAAAGGAATCCCAGAACTTAGAAGTGAACAAGCTTCCATCGTCTGAGGAGATCACTTGAGGAATGCCATGCAAAGAGACAATTCTGGAGGTGTACAGCTCTGCCAGCTGAGCTGCGTTGATGGATTCTTTGACTAGAAGAAAATGAGCCACTTTAGTTAGCCTGTCAATCACCACAAAGATAGCATCATTTCCTCGCTTGGACTTGGGACACCCGGTGATGAAATCCATCTCAATGCGATCGAATTTCCACTCGGTATTAGGTAGCGGTTGAAGGAGTCCGGCTGGACATTGATGCTCTGCCTTCACTCTTCTGCAGACATCACATTCGTTCACGAATTGGGCAATCTCCCTTTTCATGCGAGTCCACCAATATGATTGCCTGAGGTCATGGTACATCTTGGAGCTTCCTGGATGTATCGAGAGGAGTGAGTCATGTGCTTCGTTCATTATGAGCTTCCTGAGATCACTTTTGGGTACCACGAGTCTGTCCTCAAAGAACAAAGTGTCTCTCTCATCAATGCGATAGCACTTGTACTTGGGAGTACCCTTTGCAATACCATGTTTCACCTTCTGCACCATAGCTTCACTGAGTTGGGCCTCACAGATTTGATCTTCCAAGGTAGGAGCAACTTGAAGGTTGGCAAGAAATCCTTGCGGAACAACTTGGAGGTTGAGCTTCCTGAATGATTCACAAAGTTCAGGCTGGAATGGTTTGAGGAGGAGACTGTTGCAGTAAGCCTTTCTGCTGAAGGCATCTGCAATGACATTGTCCTTGCCAGGAGTATACTCAATGCTTAGATCGTACTCTTGAATCATCTCAACCCAACGAGTCTGTCGAAGGCTAAGGTTTGGCTGAGTCAATATGTACTTCAAGCTCTTGTGATCGGTGAAGATGTCCACTTTTCTGCCCAACAGAAGTTGTCTCCACGTAATCAAGGCATGAACAACTGCTGCTGGCTCAAGATCATGTGTGGGGTAATTCTTCTCATTTGGTTTCAGCTGACGTGAAGTGTATTCAACGATCTGCTTGTCTTGCATTGGAACACCACCAAGACCTTGCAATGAAGCATCGCAAAAGACTTCATAAGGCTTGGACTCATCTGGAGGAGTAAGAACGGGATCAGAAATGAGCTTCTGTTTCAGGGTATTGAATGCCACATCACAATCAGGAGTCCACGAGTACTTGACATTCTTCCACAACAGGTTGGAAAGAGGCTTTGCAATCTTGGAGAAGTTCTCAACAAACCTTCTGCAATAGCTTGCGAGACCGAGGAAATTTCAGAGTTGTTTCACATTCTAAGGAGGTTCCCAGTTGACAATAGCTTCAACCTTCTCGGGGTTAACAGAAATGCCCTCGGCAGAGATAATATGGCCAACGTAGAGGACTTTATCCAGCCAGAATTCACATTTGGAGAACTTCACATAGAAATGGTGCTCACGGAGCCTGTCAAGGACCAAACGGACGTGCTTGGCATGGTCTTCTTCATTCTTGGAGAATACCAAGATATCATCCAGATAGACGAGAATGAATTCATTCGTGTAGGGGTTGAATATGAAGTGCATCATCCGAGAGAAGGTGGGTGGAGCATTTGCTAGCCCGAAAGACATGACCGTGTATTCATAGGAGCCATAACTCGTTCTGAATGTGGTCTTAGGAATATCCTCTTCACGGATACGACTCTGATGCTAACCCATCCGGAGATCGAGCTTCGAGAAAACTTTGGCTCCTTTGAGCTACTCAAACAATTCATTGATGTTGGGGAGCGGGTACTTATTCTTTATTGTCTTCTTGTTCAATGGCCAGTAATCAATGCAAAGACATTCTGTGCCATCCTTCTTATTGACAAATAGAACACCACAGCCCCAAGGAGAAGTACTTGGTCTGATTAGACCCATTCGTTCTTGCTCATCAAGTCGTTTCATATGATCCTTCAACTCATCGGGAGAAAGCTTGTACAGACGCCGACAAGCTGGCTCGGTACCGGGTTCAAGTTCAATGACAAATTCAATTGGACGGTTGGGAGGCATGCCTGCAAGCTCTTCAGGGAATGCATCCTCATATTCACAAACCATTGGAATCTGATAAATGGCATTAATCTCGCCCTTGTCATTGAGAGAGAATAGCCTGATTGTGTTATCTCGAGCAGCGAAGATAATCACGTCTTCGTTAGGATGAGTTAACTTGACCTCTGTCAGGACCCCGATCCTAAGTCACACCGATATAGCTTGTAACACGTCATATCACATTGCGGCCTCACACACGGTATCCCCATGGGTGCCACCTTACCTGGCCCGGGACCGTTTGCGCATTTTGGCACACGTATGTGATAGTGTCGCTAGCATCCATATGACAGAGAACCCGGGCCGACATGGCTAGTTATAAACCAAAAGTGGCACTAAATTACAGAGACATGCATTCATGACCCAGCAACGAACGTGTTGGTCATCAACGTATGAACCCAAGTCGTAGCAAGCTACATGGACTTAAAGGAACAACGCGTGACATTTCCCCTAAGGGACAGACACAGGAACGAAGAAGGACACATGCCGGCCAGCCTACGTGTTCCGAGCAGTAGCAAGCTACCAAGGCTCAGTGGAAGCACTAGGAGGCATTTCCCTGTAAGATATGCTACCAAAGGAAAACAACTAGGTGTCGGATCCCACACATACCAAGCATTTCAATCATATACACAATATGCTCAATATGTGCAAATACAACATTGCATCACAACAGAACTCTATGACTCAAAGTACTTTATTTAAGAGGCTCTGAAGAGCCTCACATAACATATCCATACAGGTAGGGGTCACATGACCCAACACTCAAGTCATACAATCATACAAGCACAAGCGGAAGCTAACATGTCTGAGTACAGACAACTTGGAAATAAAACAGGCTTGGTGTAGCCTAACTGACTACAAGGCCCTTCACAAGCTCAGGATCTCCGTCTGGGTAGCAAGCTACTCGTCGACGTCAACGTCTATGTAGAACCCATCAGAAGGGGCAGGGTTCTCCTCTGCAACAGTTACTAAGAAAACATGAGTACAAAGGTACTCACCAAGTCTTACGACAGAACCTATCATACATGCAACATTATCAACAAGGGTAGTGGAGTTCATAGCAGCAAGCCATCTTTGACTCTTGGCTAACCTATACTACGACTCTAAACAGTTTGCAAGATAAGACTACGTATACGAGTCCTCTACTCACCACAACAATACACCACCATGGATCCTCTTCCGTCATCCTACGGAAGGGCCATCCACGGCACTCACACTTGTCTTGAGGTTTTAGTAGTATCAATCAACTTGTCCATGAACTGTAAGAGTAACCAAGTAGTCCGTACCACAAACAACGGCTATTCGAATAGATTGGTAACCCTGTAGGGGTGTACTTCTTCACACACGCTTCCACCACTTATCGCCGTTTACTGGACATGTACTCGGAAACCTTCAAGCGGAAGCCCAGCGAGGGTGTCGGCCACGACCTGACTAACCACACAAGTCTCTCGTCCAGGTTTATCGCCTATTTGGGTTCCATCCGTGGGGAGATCCGGCCGGGGTGTCGCTCATGGCCCCAAACGATGTGTACAGGGTTCCCGAGTCACCAAACGGGCGACCGGTACACCGTGCCACGTACCTGTCGCATCACAGACCACCCCGAGGGTCAGCGCTGTGCACAACCACCAGTAAACTACAAACACCAGAAACTAGTTGCAACTCCTGGATAGAGGTCAAGGGTAGTTAATAAGTCGAGAGGGTCAATTAAGGATCCCAACGTGTGGTAGTAGCTGAAACTTGAACCACACATACAGATCTGTGGTCCTATGGATGGTTCCAATGAAACAACCCACCATGTACTCCTACATGGCCTTTCATCAATACCTTTACCAAACATGTTCCACACTTCCCTCTCTTTATCGAGTATGATCATTTCACTCTGATCCATCACCCAGATGAACCAGACCTGACACAACTCTAAGCATAGCAGGCAACATAAACAAATAGCATGGTGGAACACACATCACATGGCTCAATCAACACATGCTAGTGGGTTTCAACTATTTACTGTGGCAATGACAGGTCATGCAAAGGAATAGGGTTCAACTACCGCAGCAAGTAGCAGTTCACACGATGTTGCCTTAATGCAGTAAAAAAGAGCAGGAGCGAGAAGATGGGATTGTATAGGAATGATCAATGGTTTCTTGCCTAAAAGAGTGGTTGTCGGGTACTGCTCTTCAGCTGGATACGCATAAGTATCCTCGGGAGCAGGACCTACCACGGAGAATACCGGCGATACAATCAATAAGCAAACAAATGCAACAATATGAGGCATGCTCATGATATGGCAAGATGCATGTGTTTTGGGCTAATGCATCTATAAACAGAAAGGTTTGAGCTCATTTGAATCAAAGATTCAAATTTATACCCAAACTATTATTTATTAAAGTGCATTATCATGTTTTAATGTGAAGAGCAAGGTTAACTTGCTCAAACTTGCATGAAACATGTGCCATTGGAAAGATTGGATTTTTCTTATCAATTTTCATATATAAATCTTTTCCATCTGAGCTACTGTTGAATTTATATGATTTTTTGAAGTTTAAAGCATTTCTTGGAATTTTCTGAATTGTTTTAAATCAAATAATCCCAGAAAATCTTTTACTGCGTCAGCATGACATCATGCTGATGTCAGCAGGTCAACATACCTGGTCCAAGTCAAACCTGACTGGTGGGTCCCGCATGCAAGTGTATCAGGGGCTAATCCCGGTCAAAACTGGAGTTGACTGGGTTTGACTATGCGGTGGGGCCCACTGTCAGTGGCTGTGGTGGTTAAACTAATCACCATTAGCTCCTAACTAACAGGCCACGTCAGCCCGCCGGAGTTTGGCCGGGGGCGACCAAATCACGCCGCGGTGACTCTCCGGAGTTGCTCGGAACGGCGCTATAGGCTGCGGTTTGCAACGGGGTTTGGTCCTACGGTGAGCTAGAGCTCTTGCGCATCAAATGGTGGTGGTGGCTGGAGCTAGGGTGGACGGAGATCGCCGGAGCAGAGCTCGTGGCGGCGGCCGGAGCTCGAGCATCATCGGGTTAGGCGTTGCGGGGCACGGGCGAGCAAGGGGAAGGGCTCAACGGCATCCTGGTGAGGTCAGGAGCACGATGAAGCTCTCAGGCGTGTCCAAGGATCACTAGAATGACGGCGGCGACGAGGACGCCGGCGGTGAGCTCGGGTGCTTGCAGGACGGGGAGAGGGGGGTTTGAAGCGTGATCTAACAGCGGTCGCAGAGGGCATCGACGCGGGCTTGGGGAAGGTCGGACGGCGTCGTATGGGCGGCGGCGATCTCCGATGCCGAAGGTTGAAGACGACGGCGAGGACGGCGCTACGGGGCTTCTGGCGTCGTGTGCGTCGGTGGGGAGCTTCACGGCGATGCGGCGGAGCTGATGGGTGTGTTGGGGAGGCGAGGGGGTGGCTTAGGGCGCGGTGGCAGCGAACGGCGGCGACGATCTCGCTCGGTGGAGCTCGGCGAAGAGGGATAGAGGAGGGGGACGACACGGGGAGAGTGAGAGAGGCGCCAGGGGGTGCGTTGCGACGCCTAGGAGCGTCGAGGCGCCGGGGGACGCAGGCAGCCAGGCAGGAGGTGGCCGGACGCGTGCGTGCACGCCGCGGCCACGCGTCCCGTCCTCCTAGCGAGAGGAGGGGGACGACTGGCGTGCGCCAGCGGGTAGGGCCGCGCTGGGCCAGCCACGTAAGTGGCCCTGGCGAGTGGGCTGCCCCCTGTCTCTCTCTTTTTTTATTTTCTTTTTGTTTTGTTTCTCTTGCAACTTTGTTCAATTAAAAAAAATGCTAGAACATTTTTATAACTCATAAAACTAGTCATGCCCTCTGTATATTATATGAACAGTATGGAACATTTTAGTTTATGATTATTTGGGCACATAAAATATTTTATAGCATTTAAATGCCCAAATGCAATTACAATATGAATTAATCCAGAGACCTTTGGATGTCCTAGAAAATTGTGCACCATTTTTGGCAGAGGTTTAAGACCAAGGCAAAGTTGATGAACATTTTTGAAGGGCATTTTGGGTACATTGGAAAAGTTTTTATTAAACCCTAGTTGTTAGAAGAGGGGTGCTGGGGTTTCTGTCATTCCCATTTCAAGTTTCTGTGGAAAGTAAACATGATGCACACTGTAGCTAGACCTAATGCAAGCACTGACTAGGGATGTGACAACCTCCTTGTTTGCTCATCAATATTCGCATCATGCTTGGAGAGCCAATCCATCCCAAGTATAAGGTCAATGTCCGAGTTACTGAGAACAACTGGGGAAACCGGAAAACTGTAATCACCCATATGGATAGAGATATCCGGAATCATTGTAGAAGCCCTCATAGACAATGCCGGAGAAACCATTCCCAAGGGTCTCTCCAACAATTGATAATTAAAATCATGCTTCATAGTGAAAGGTCTGGGCATAAAACAATGCGATGCGCCAGAATCGAATAAAACTCTTGCAGGAATTGAGTAAACTGAGAGGTTACCCATAATCACATCAGAAGAATTCTCTGCTTGAGCTGCATTCAACAGGTTCACTCTTGCTGACTTGGGATTGTGCTTTACAATAGCATTGCTGACAGGTGGAGGAGGTGGAAGGCGCATCTGATTGGTGCACTTGTTAGAATAATGACCCTTCAGACCAAATTTGTAGCAAGCAACCTCTGAAACTGGACGAGAAGGAGGAACACTTGGTCTTGGAGCTTGGTACTGATACTTGGACTGATTGCTTGGGTTGGGTGGGTGGGAGAATCCACGACCACCTGAGTGCTTGTTGTGACTCGGAGGACGGAGCACTGGAGGAGGCAGTAGCCAGAACTTATGTTGCTTGGTAACCACTTGAGAGGAAGAGGAAGAGTGGACATCATCTCTTATCCTCTTTTTGGAAGCTTCATACTTGAGCTGAGCTGCCTCTTGCTTGAGAGCCATATTGTAGAACTGATCAAATTCATCCGGCTCGAACAAGGTGAGAGCAAGTTGGAGTTCATCTTTCAGACCACCTCAAAATTGGTAGATCTTGCTCTTGGCATCGGGGATGTCTTGCTTCGCATAACGGGCAAGATTCTCGAACTTCACATTGTATTGATAGACGGACATGGTGCCTTGCTTCAGGTTGGGGAATTGCTCACGCATGCCTTCAATGACACTGGTTGGAATGTGATGAGAACGGAAATCTCTGCAGAAGTCAGTCCACGAGATCTCACGACCACCTCTGGAGTCTTTGTACTATTAATTGCCACCAATCTGCAGCCTGAGCTTTGAGTTGGAAGGCGGCAAACTTGACATAATCGTCAGTTATGATTTTACTGCATTCAAAGTGCTTTTTGATGTCTGTGATCCAATCTTCAACATCTAGCGGGTCCACACAGTAACTGAAAGACTTTGGTTGGTTTGCCAAGAATTGGTTCAGAGTAGCAAAGTGAGGTTGAATGAACAGATTGCCTTGGCCTTGGTTCCCATGATTGCCTTGATTTGCTTGGAAACTCTCCATCATTTGCATGAACATCTAAGTGTTCTGGTTGGTTGCCTGCATAATCGATCTCCATGCCTCGGAAGGAGGTGGAGGGGAAGGAGGACGCTCTTCTTCACCCTCTTTGTTCGGGTTGGGAACCTTCTTAGGTGCCATCCTGAAGATGACGAAAACCGTTAGCCATGGATGCAATTAATAGATAAGCTGAATCAACGTCTAGATATTTGCAACATATAGTCTTAACAATGATCATTCTAACAAAATGAACGAATGAATTCCATAGCTTAATGGTACAACAACTTGTCGAGAAGCCACTTGGGAGAACAAAAATGATAGAATAAAAACAACAAGGTAACAGATGGACAAATGCATAATAGAGGTTTCGTCCCACATGTTCGTGCTGAATGACCCATGGCACGTGCTACAAATGGTCTTGCAATCCCCGGATCAGCATAGCCAAGGATCCTTTAAGATGCAACACCCAATTGGTACAACGCCCATGAAACCTCTTCACTAAATGTTGAACCCCGAACCTGAAGGAAATATGCCCTAGAGGCAATAATAAAGTTGTTATTTTATATTTCCTTATATCATGATAAATGTTTATTATTCATGCTAGAATTGTATTAACTGGAAACTTAATACATGTGTGAATACATAGACAAAACAGAGTGTCCCTAGTATGCCTCTACTAGACTAGCTCATTGATCAAAGATGGTTATGTTTCCTAACCATAGACATGAGTTGTCATTTGATCAACGGGATCACATCATTAGGAGAATGATGTGATGGACAAGACCCATCCGTTAGCTTAGCACTATGATCGTTTAGTTTTATTGCTATTGCTTTCTTCATGACTTATACATGTTCCTATGACTATGAGATTATGCAACTCCCGAATACCGTAGGATCACCTTGTGTGCTATCAAACGTCACAACGTAACTGGGTGATCATAAAGATGCTCTACAGGTGTCTCCGAAAGTATTCGTGGTGTTGGCATAGATCAAGATTAGGATTTGTCACTCCGAGTGTCGGAGAGGTATCTCTGGGCCCTCTCGGTAACACACATCATAATAAGCCTTGCAAGCAAATGACTAATGAGTTAGTCACGAGATGATGTGTTACGGAACGAGTAAAGAGACTTGCCGGTAACGAGATTGAACTAGGTATAGAGATACCGACGATCGAATCTCGGGCAAGTAACATACCGATGACAAAAGGAACAATGTATGTTGTTATGCGGTTCGACCGATAAAGATCTTCGTAGAATATGTAGGAGCCAATATGGGCATCCAGGTTCCGCTATTGGTTATTGACCGGAGAGATGTCTCGGTCATGTCTACATAGTTCTCGAACCCGTAGGGTCCGCACGCTTAACGTTTCGTTGACGATATAGTATTAAATGAGTTATGTATGTTGGTGACCGAATGTTATTCGGAGTCCCAGATGTGATCACGGACATGACGACGAACTCCGGAATGGTCCGGAGATAAAGATTAATATATGGGATAATAGTGTTTGACCTCCGAAAGGGTTCCGGAATTCACCGGAAGGGGTTCCGGATGTTTCCCGAAATGTTTGGGTACGAGAACACTTTATTTGGGCCAAAGGGGAAAGCCCACGAGGCTTTAGGAAAGTGCAAAAGGAAGTTTTGCAGAGACCAGAGGCTAGACGCCAGGAACCCTGGCGTCTAGGGGGTAGACGCCGGGAACCCTGGCGTCTAGCCCTGGAGTCCGAGTGGGACTCTTTCCTTTTGGGCAAAACCGACTTTGAGGAGGCTTTTGCTCCAAGTTTCGACCCCAGGGCTCAACATATAAATAGAGGGGTAGGGCTAGCACCCAAGACACATCAAGATACACCAAGCCGTGTGCCGGCTACCCCGACCCCCTAGTTTATCCTCCGTCTAGTTTCTGTAGTGCTTGGCGAAGCCCTGTAGAGATTATTCTTCATCAACAACCGTCACCATGCCGTCGTGCTGCCGGAACTCATCTACTACTTCGCCCGTCTTGCTGGATCAAGAAGGCGAGGACGTCATCGAGCTGAACGTGTGCTGAACGGGGAGGTGCCGTACGTTCGGTACTAGATCGGGACGGATCGTGAAGGTGCACGACTACATCAACCGCGTTGATAAACGCTTCCGCTTTCGGTCTACGAGGGTACGTAGACACACTCTCCCCTCTCGTTGCTATGCATCTAGTAGATAGATCTTGCGTGATCGTAGGAAAATTTTGAAAATACTACGTTCCCCAAAAGTGGAATCATGAGCCAGGTCTATGCGTAGATGATATGCACGAGTAGAACACAATGAGTTGTGGGCGATACTAGTCATACTGCTTACCAGCATGTCATACTTTGCTTCGGCGGTATTGTGAGATGAAGCGGCCCGGACCGACATTACGCGTACGCTTACGCGAGACTGGTTTCACCGTTACGAGCACTCGTTGCTTAAAGGTGACTGGCGGGTGTCTGTCTCTCTCACTTTAGCTGAATCAAGTGTGGCTACGCCCGGTCCTTGTGAAGGTTAAAACAGCACATACTTGACGAAACATCGTTGTGGTTTTTGTATGCGTAGGTAAGAACGGTTCTTGCTAAGCCCGTAGCAGCCACATAAAACTTGCAACAACAAAGTAGAGGACGTCTAACTTGTTTTTGCAGGGCATGTTGTGATGTGATATGGTCAAGACATGATGAGTTATACGGTTTTGTATGAGATGATCATGTTTTGTAATGTTATCGGCAACTGGCAGGAGCCATATGGTTGTCGCTTTATTGTATGAAATGCAATCGCCATGTAATTGCTTTACTTTATCACTAAGTGGTAGCGATAGTCATAGAAGCAATAGTTGGCGAGACGACAACGATGCTACGATGGAGATCAAGGTGTCGCGCCGATGACGAAGGTGATCATAACGGTGCTTTGGAGATGGAGATCAAAAGCACAAGATGATGATGGCCATATCATGTCACATATTTTGATTGCATGTGATGTTTATCTTATTATGCTTCTTATTTTGCTTAGAACGACGGTAGCATTATAAGATGATCCCTTACTAAATTTCAAGGTATAAGTGTTCTCCCTGAGTATGCACCGTTGCGAAAGTTCGTCGTGCCGAGACACCACGTGATGATCGGGTGTGATAAGCTCTACGTTCAAATACAACGGGTGTAAGCCAGTTTTGCACACGCAGAATACTCGGGTTAAACTTGACGAGCCTAGCATATGCAGATATGGCCTCGGAACACTGGAGACCGAAAGGTCGAGCGTGAATCATATAGTAGATATGATCAACATAAGATGTTCACCATTGATACTACTCCATCTCACGTGATGATCGGACATGGTTTAGTTGATTTGGGTCACGTGATCATTTAGATGACCGTAGGGATGTCTATCTAAGTGGGAGTTCTTAAGTAATATGATTAATTGAACTTTAATTTATCATGAACTTAGTCCTGGTAGTATTAGCATCTCTATGTTGTAGATCAATAGCTCGCGATGTTGCTCCCCGTTTATTTTATATGTTCCTAGAGAAAACTAAGTTGAAAGATGTTAGTAGCAATGATGCGGAATTGTTCCGTGATCTGAGGATTATCCTCATTGCTGCACAGAAGAATTATGTCCTTGATGCACCGCTAGGTGACAGACCTATTGCAGGAGCAGATGCAGACGTTATGAACGTTTTGACAAAAGCTCGGTATGATGACTACTTGATAGTTTAAGTGCACCATGCTTTACGGCTTAGAACCGGGACTTCAAAAACGTTTTGAACGCCACGGAGCATATAAGATGTTCCAAGAGTTGAAATTAGTATTTCATACTCATACCCGTGTCGAGAGGTATGAGACGTCTGACAGTACTTTGCCTACAAAATGGAGGAGAATAGCTCAACCAGTGAGCATGTGCTCAGATTGTCTGGGTACTGCAATTGCTTTAATCAAGTGGGAGTTGATCTTCCAGATAAGATAGTAATTGACAATGTTCTCTAGTCACTATCACCAAGTTAGTAGAACTTCGTGATGAACTATAATATGCAAGGGATGACGAAAGTAATTCCCGAGCTCTTCACGATGCAGAAATCAGCGAAGGTAGAAATTAAGAAAGAGCATCAAGTGTTGATGGTTATCAAGACCACTTGTTTCAAGTAAAGGGCAAAGGGATAGAAGGGGAACTTCAAGAAGAATGACAAGCAAGTTGTCACTCCCATGAAGAAACCCAAAGCTAAACTCAAGCCTGAAACTAAGTGCTTCTACTGCAAAGGAAATGGTCACTGGAAGTGGAACTGCCCTAGATATTTGGCGGATAAGAAGGATGGCAAAGTGAACAAAGGTATATTTTATATACCTATTATTGATGTGTATTTTACTAGTGTTCATTGCAACCCCTCAGTATTTGATACTGGTTCAGTTGCTAAAGAGTAGTAACTCGAAATCAGAGTTGCATAATGAACAGAAACTAGTTAAAGGTGAAGTGACGATGTGTGTTGGAAGTGGTTCCAAGATTGATATGATTATCATCGCACACTCCCTATACTTTTGGGATTAGTGTTGAACCTAAATAAGTGTTATTTGGTGTTTGTGTTGAGCATGAATATGATTTGATCATGTTTATTGCAATACGGTTATTCATGTAAGTTAGAGAATAATTGTTGTTCTGTTTACATGAATAAAACCTTCTATGGTCATACACCCAATGAAAATGGTTTGTTGGATCTCGATCGTGTGATACACATATTCATAATATTGAAGCCAAAAGATGCAAGGTTAATAATGATAGTGCAACTTATTTGTGGCACTGCCGTTTAGGTCATATTGGTGTAAAGCGCATGAAGAAACTCCATAGTGATGGACTTTTGGAATCACTTGATTATGAATCACTTGGTGCTTGCGAACCATGCCTCATCGGCAAGATGACTAAAACTCCGTTCTCCGGAACTGTGGAGCGAGCAACAGAGTTGTTGGAAATCATACATACTGATGTATGCGGACCAATAAGTGTTGAAGCTCGCGGCGGGTATCGTTATTTTCTGACCTTCACTGATGATTTGAGCAGATATGGGTATATCTACTTAATGAAGCACAAGTCTGAAACATTTGAAAAGTTCAAAGAATTTCAGAGTGAAGTGGAGAATCATCGTAACAAAAAATAAGAGTTTCTACGATATGATCGTAGAGGTAAAATATTTGAGTTAGCGAGTTTGGCCTTCAGTAAAAACAATGTGAAATAGTTTCACTACTCACGCCATCCAGAACACCACAGCGTAATGGTGTTTCTGAACGTCGTAACCGTACTTTATTGGATATGGTACGATCTATGATGTCACTTACCGATTTACCACTATCGTTTTGGGGTTATGCTTTAGAGACAGCTGCATTCACATTAAATAGGGCACCATCTAAATCCGTTGATACGACACCTTATGAACTATGGTTTAGCAAGAAACCAAAGTTGTCGTTTCTTAAAGTTTGGGGCTGCGATGCTTATGTGAAAAAGCTTCAACCTGATAAGCTCGAACCCAAGTCGGAGAAATGTGTCTTCATAGGATACCCAAAAGAGACTGTTGGGTACACCTTCTATCACAGATCCGAAGGCAAGATATTCGTTGCTAAGAATGGATCCTTTCTAGAAAAGGAGTTTCTTTCGAAAGAAGTGAGTGGGAGGAAAGTAGAACTTGATGAGGTAATTGTACCTTCTCCCGGATTGGAAAGTAGTACATCACAGAAAATTGTTCCAGTGATTCCTACACCAATCAGTGAGGAAGTTAATGATGATGATCATGAAACTTCGGATCAAGTTTCTGCTGAACGTCGTAGATCAACCAGAGTACGTTCCGCACCAGAGTGGTACGGAAACCCAGTTCTGGAAATCATGTTACTAGACCATGATGAACCTACAAACTATGAGGAAGCGATGATGAGCCCAGATTCCGCAAAATGGCTTGAGCCATGAAATCTGAGATGGGATCCATGTATGAGAACAAAGTATGGACTTTGGTTGACTTGCCCGATGGTCGGCAAGCCATTGAAAATAAATGGATTTTTAAGAGGAAGACTGACGCCGATGGTAATGTTACTGTCTACAAAGCTCGACTTATTGCGAAAAGTTTTCGACAAGTTCAAGGTGTTGACTACGATGAGATTTTCTCACCCGTAGCGATGCTTAAGTCTGTCCGAATCATGTTAGCAATTGCCACATTTTATGAAATCTGGCAAATGGATAAACGAAACTGCGTTCTTTAATGGATTTATTAAAGAAGACTTGTATATGATGCAACCAGAAGGTTTTGTCAAATCCTAAAGGTGCTAACAAAATGTGCAAGCTCCGGCAATCCATCTATGGACTGGTGCAAGCATCTCGGAGTTGGAATCTACGCTTTGATAAGTTGATCAAAGCATATAGATTTATACAAACTTGCGGTGAAGCCTGTATTTACAGGAAGTGAGTGGGAGCACTACAACCTTTCTGATAAGTATATGTGAATGACATATTGTCGATCAGAAATGATGTAGAATTTTCTGGAAAGCATGAAGGAGTGTTTGAAAGGAGTTTTTCAAAGAAAGACCTTGGTGAAGCTGCTTACATATTGGGCATCAAGATCTATAGAGATAGATCAAGACGCTTGATAAGACTTTCGATGAGTACATACCTTGATAAGATTTTGAAGTAGTTCAAAATGGATCAGTCAAAGAAGGAATTCTTCCCTGACTTGTAAGGTGTGAAGTTGAGTAAGACTCAAAGCCAGACCACGGCAGAAAAATATAGAGAGAATGAAAGTCATTCCCTATGCCTCAGCCATAGGTTCTATAAAGTATGCCATGCTGTGTACCAAACATGTTGTGTACCTTGCCATGAGTTTGTCAAGGGGGTACAATAGTGATCCAGGAGTAGATCACTGTACAGCGGTCAAAATTATCCTTAGTAACTGGATGACTAAGGAAATGTTTCTCGATTATGGAGGTGATAAAGAGTTCGTCGTAAAGGGTTACGCCGATGCAAGCTTTGACACTAAATCCAGATGACTCTAAATATCAATCTGGATGCGTATTGAAAGTGGGAGCAATTTGCTAGAGTAGCTCTATGCAGAGCATTGTAGACATAGAAATTTGCGAAATACATACGGATCTGAATGTGACAGACCCGTTGACTAAACTTCTCTCACGAAGCAAAACATGATCACACCTTAGTACTCTTTGGGTGTTAATCACATAGAGATGTGAACTAGATTATTGACTCTAGTAAACCCTGACGATGTGAACTATCGGTGTTAAATCACATGGCGATGTGAACTAGATTATTGACTCTAGTGCAAGTGGGAGACTGAAGGAAATATGCCCTAGAGGCAATAATAAAGTTGTTATTTTATATTTCCTTATATCATGATAAATGTTTATTATTCATGCAAGAATTGTATTAACCGGAAACTTAATACATGTGTGAATACATAGACAAAACAGAGTGTCCCTAGTATGCCTCTACTAGACTAGCTCATTGATCAAAGATGGTTATGTTTCCTAACCATAGACATGAGTTGTCATTTGATCAACGGGATCACATCATTAGGAGAATGATGTGATGGACAAGACCCATCCGTTAGCTTAGCACTATGATCGTTTAGTTTTATTGCTATTTCTTTCTTCATGACTTATACATGTTCCTATGACTATGAGATTATGCAACTCCCGAATACCGTAGGATCACCTTGTGTGCTATCAAACGTCACAATGTAACTGGGTGATCATAAAGATGCTCTACAGGTGTCTCCGAAAGTATTCGTGGTGTTGGCATAGATCAAGATTAGGATTTGTCACTCCGAGTGTCGGAGAGGTATCTCTGGGCCCTCTCGGTAACACACATCATAATAAGCCTTGCAAGCAAATGACTAATGAGTTAGTCACGAGATGATGTGTTACGGAACGAGTAAAGAGACTTGCCGGTAACGAGATTGAACTAGGTATAGAGATACCGACGATCGAATCTCGGGCAAGTAACATACCGATGACAAAAGGAACAACGTATGTTGTTATGCGGTTCGACCGATAAAGATCTTCGTAGAATATGTAGGAGCCAATATGGGCATCCAGGTTCCGCTATTGGTTATTGACCGGAGAGATGTCTCGGTCATGTCTACATAGTTCTCGAACCCGTAGGGTCCGCACGCTTAACGTTTCGTTGACGATATAGTATTAAATGAGTTATGTATGTTGGTGACCGAATATTATTCGGAGTCCCAGATGTGATCACGGACATGACGACGAACTCCGGAATGGTCCGGAGATAAAGATTAATATATGGGATAATAGTGTTTGACCTCCGGAAGGGTTCCGGAATTCACCGGAAGGGGTTCCGGATGTTTCCCGAAATGTTTGGGTACGAGAACACTTTATTTGGGCCAAAGGGGAAAGCCCACGAGGCTTTAGGAAAGTGCAAAAGGAAGTTTTGCAGAGACCAGAGGCTAGACGCCAGGAACCCTGGCGTCTAGGGGGTAGACGCCGGGAACCCTGGCGTCTAGCCCTGGAGTCCGAGTGGGACTCTTTCCTTTCGGGCAAAACCGACTTTGAGGAGGCTTTTGCTCCAAGTTTCGACCCCAGGGCTCAACATATAAATAGAGGGGTAGGGCTAGCACCCAAGACACATCAAGATACACCAAGCCGTGTGCCGGCTACCCCGACCCCCTAGTTTATCCTCCGTCTAGTTTCTGTAGTGCTTGGCGAAGCCCTGCAGAGATTATTCTTCATCAACAACCGTCACCACGCCGTCGTGCTGCCGGAACTTATCTACTACTTCGCCCGTCTTGCTGGATCAAGAAGGCGAGGACGTCATCGACCTGAACGTGTGCTGAACGCCGAGGTGTCGTACGTTCGGTACTAGATCGGGACGGATCGTGAAGGTGCACGACTACATCAACCGCGTTGATAAACGCTTCCGCTTTCGGTCTACGAGGGTACGTAGACACACTCTCCCCTCTCGTTGCTATGCATCTAGTAGATAGATCTTGCGTGATCGTAGGAAAATTTTGAAAATACAACGTTCCCCAACAGAACCTCATACTATGCACCCGTTGGAAGATTACCTATGAGCTACTTGAAACCCACCTATTAATTCCCGAAGCTTTCCGGTTATGCAATCTGGTGTTGGGGATACAGGGGAAGCACCGCGCACTCAACTCTAAACCTACATCCAGCTGTATCCATCCGTCAACACATAACCAGTCATCTTCGGAAACTGTTTACCTCGGACCTTTGAAACACATCCGCTATAATATCTATGGCAATACTCCCGAACTATCTCCCAAGTACTGGGTGACGTCGGGGTTATCTCACTAACAGACATCCATAGAAGAGTTTTCGATGTCGGCCGCCTCTGGTATTCTAAAACCGCTACGATACATTTGTGACGACAACACCTCGGAGTTCAACTTCCCGGGACACTGCCACAACTCCTAAATGACAGGAGGCATCGAGAACAATGTTCTCATCACAAAGATATCCGAACAATCCAAACAATAACCATGTGATCCTATAAAAAAAATTGGTGAAATTTTTGAGAGTAGAGGAGATAGAACAACGTCAAGAGTCCTCACCAGAAAGATGAAGGGACTCAAAACATTTTGTGTGTGTGCCTAGACTGAACGTCAGTGATTCGATCAATCAGGGGGCTCCTAGGTCGGAGAAGGCTCTGATACCAACTTGTAATACCCATGATGCGACTATGTCTCCTACGTGTCGAGGCACGACTTAAAGACATAAGTGCATTCTGGAATGATCTCAAGTATGGTATCTTTGCACATCTCATGTAAAAGATTCAGGGATGAAATTGAAAAAGATAGTTGTCTATCAGGACCGGATTTTTGGGATATTAATTTTTTCCCAAAAGCGGCTTTTGTGCTCACCAGCCCCAGGATTACTGTTGGCTGATGAGACACCAACTTGTTACAGAAACTCCAAGCCAAATACAAGATATGTAGTACAAGACCATTCTGGCCTGTGAGTATAGCATAAAGTTTCTAGTGGCTGATGGCGGAAGCGGTTTGCGATATATGGTGACTATGGGACTCCATTTCCCACAGGAACGGCTGACCGGGATAACTCCTATCTTCGCAAGGCTGCTATCTCCATTGGCGTAGGTTCCGGGACTGTCATCGTATCGTTCCTTCCCACGCAACGAATCTGGCCAGGACAATAGCCAGGGTCAAGCCAGTGAGTACTTTGAATGTACTCGCAAACATTATGAACATGAGCGAGATATAATCATGGTCGGGAATAATAGATGATCACTATGATAAATATGACATCACAGTCCATAATACAAGCCGGTCATAAAAAGGCATACGTAATCAGGGGTGTAATAATAAAATAAATAACAAGTATGCCACAGTCGGGCGTCTGAGCGACACCACAGAAAGGGCTTATAGGGGAAGATAAAAGACTAGAATGCCACAATCGGACGTCTGAGCAACATCACATAAAGGGCTTCAAAAGGAAATAAAAAAATGCCACAGTCGGACGTCTGAGCGACATCACATAAAGGGCTTAAAAAGGAAATAACAAATGCCATAGTCGGACGTCTGAGCGACATCACGTAAAGGGCAAAGAAAGGAAATAACAAATGCCGTAGTCGGACGTCTGAGCGACATCACATAAAGGGCTTATAAGGGAAATTTAAACACAGTGAATATCCAGGAGGTAGAACCGTCCCAGAGATACTTATTTACTTCAAGGGTGCAAAAGAGTTAGTTCACAATAACAAATCACAATCGCACCTATCACATGTCATAAACAATGTTCTGATTTAGTAGTTTCTCCTCCGAGGACCGATACTAAGACCGACACTTGACCCATCCCAGACTGTAGTCCTTAACCATGGACACGACTAATCGAATAGATTTGATATCTCTGCAGAGGTGTACTCTTTACCCACGAATAACGAATTTCCTTTAGTCTCTCTTGACTAATTCTGTCTACGATCTTTGAATTTGAAGACGTGCCTGACTGCACACACCAGCCTAACTTACCGGTGTCAGGAATCACCCACGACACTTGTCAAGCCAAACTCTAAGTGGGGAGGCTACAACCTCGACTAGCATGGGATCACAAAAATTTATAACGCGCGCGAAAACCGGGGAAGTTATCCCCTTCGGCTTCAACCGAACACCCATGCCCCCGGACCTTGTGGCCTGCCTACCGGATACAGTCGGTATCTTCCACCGTGGCCTCTCTGTATGGTGTGTGATAGAACAGGGGTCGACAATTTACTGAACCGTACCCTACCTGTAGCAGGGATGCGTGGTAGCACGAAAACAAGTATGGGGGTTATTGGAACGAGACTCGATCTACGGTCGACTCAGGAGGTTTCATCATTTCTATATGGTTAGTACCACAATGCTTGTCACAGCTCTCAGACAGGGTCACCACCCCTCATGCTTCATCCTGCCTCACTACACATCGTTCGTCACAACGAGATGTCAGTCACGTAGTTGTGCTCACCGGAACACAACCTTCCTTCGGACTCCATCCGAACTATCACCAGGCATATGAGGCGTGAGAAGTGGTTACTGGCACCAATATCACAAACATAACATAAAAAATATTTCTCACCACAAGTTGAAAGGCAAGAGTAGGACTTCTTCATGAAATAATGTTGCTCCATTTCAGTATATCAATGGCGTTCTCACGTTTTAGTAAAAACACACAACGTGTATCACAATGGGGTTTCAAGATGCTTGCCTTCAAGTAGAGGGGAGGAGAGATGCATTCCAAGAATTTTGGAAGTTTTCTCCCTCTTCAAAAATCCTAGAAGAAAATAAAAGAAAATCAATACATAGACTTAAAACAGGCCAAAAAAGTTGTCTGGAAAATTTTCATATAAATATGAAAATAAACTAGACAATATTTGGGAAACAACAGAAAAAGAATCAAGTTATTTGGATTTATATTTAAAAAGATATAGCCAGTCAAAGTTTAGTCAACTCAGGTTTTAATAAAAACCAGAAAAAGGAAAACTTATCGGCTCATAAAACGTTTCCAGGGAAGGGAAGACGTACTTCGGGGAATGCGCGTCCACTTAAACTGGTGGGTGGGGACAAGAGTGGCTGACGGTGGGACCTGCGGGCCCACCTGTCATATTTGACTGGTCTACCCATCTTCTTCCTCCTTCGCCTAAATGAGAACGGGGCTCCGGTTATCGTCGCCGGGGAATGGCGTCTATTCGAGGGCGTCCGAGCGCAGGGATGGATCTGCTAGGATGGGGCGGTCCTCCCGGTGGTCGAGTGGCCAGCGGGGACGGAGGGAATCGCCGGCGACAAGCTTCGCGGCGGACGGCGGTCTCGGGTGGATTTGGGGCCTTGTGATGTGGTGGTTCCCGAGCGAGTTTGAGGCAATGGGAGGCTCCGCAGGATCATAGGGAGTCGGGCGGTGGTGCTGGCTGGACGAGAGGGGCGTTGGTTGCGACGGATTGGACTGGAGTGCGGCAGCGGCCGTATTCGCCGAAGATGAACAAGAGAACTTCCCGGGGACGAATGGGTGCTACGGGGTTGCTCTACGGGGTGGCTAGTGACAGTCTGATGCTGCGGAGGGGTTCGGGGCACCCTTAAATAGGCGATCAATGTCGGTTCGACGGTGGCCGAGGATAAGGACGACGGCGGCGGCACTATTGCAGAGCAGGGGAGGTGGGGACTGGCTGGCAGAGCTTGTAGAGGTAGCCGACGAGGTTGTGGATGAGCACGGCAGTCTGGGGTGCTCGGGGGCGTGCCAGGTGGCCCGTACGGCACCGACCATAGCAGGCGGCGGTGGCGGCTAGCTCCTAGCTTGCCGGAGACGTGGCGAGGCGCTGTGGTGCCTGTGAGAGGGTGCAGGCAGAAGCTTGGCTCTATGCTGCGAGCTGTAGGGGTTTGGATAAGCTCGGGGGAGACAGGCCAGGGGCGCGGCGGCTCGGGCGCGGCACGTGCAAAACGCGCGCTCTGGCCGCGCTCTGTGCACGCACGACAGGCGCTCGACGAAATGCCAGGGCGGCCAAACCTGCTTGGATGCCAAAGCAAACTAGCTGACTTAGGTTAGAGGTAGCTAGGAGGTTAGTGGACATGTCTGCTAGGCCAGGGGATCAAGTCCACAACGTGAACTAAAAACTATGCCAACACTGGTCATGCACACAAGGTGTTCGACAGAATGTTATGGACATAGGGGCATCTCCACTGGTGGTTAAATTCTCCAGATCATAGTCTCTTTAGGTGAAAGAGATGATGGCAAAGCTAGTTGGGCAAAACCAGAAACTTGCTAGTGCAAGTTTTGCAAATCTTCAGTTCTGGACAGAGAGTGCAGTGCATTGTTTCATGAACCAAAATATCCCAATAGGCCCACTCTTCTGGACTTAAGGGTTTTGCAGGAAAGGCTATAAGCACGAGGAAGCTCAATGGCACTAGAGCGAAATAAACTATGGTTGCAGTGCAAAATACCAAACTGGACCAGAATGGAAAAGAGGTTGGTTCACTTAAATTTTCCAAAGGACCTAAATGGGTTTTTGCATGAAGTTGAATAACATACTCCTATAAACATCCCATAATTTTGGTGGAAGCATTAGAGGAATATTTAAAGGGGTTGTAGTGCAATTTTGCCCACTGGACCAGATTGGAAATCATGGTGTGGAGCCCAAAATATTAAATGGAATAGATATATTCTTGCATAAAGTGATCTAACAACATCACATGACATCTCCAACTTTTGGTTGAAAGCTTGAAAGAATTTATCAAGTTGTTGTAGTTCAAAAGAGGCCCTAAAACTAAGGGCAACCATTTATATAGGGAAGACAAGTAAGGAGACAAATATATAATTAATTCTAGTGTTAAAAGAAAAGTTTAAATGAGTGAATAAGAGAGTCTAACAATAGTTGGAAAGTTTTCACTAGAGGTAAAAACTCCAACATACAAGGGAAGGGATGGTCCTGAAATCTAAAAGAACATCCAGCAAAATGACAAAATTTTAATTCCCTGGCAAAATTTTAATTCCCTGGCAAAATTTTAATTAATAAAACATTGCTAAAGTTTTGGCGTGTTGCAACTCTACCCCCCTTAAGAAAAAATCACATCCTCGAGATTTGATAAGGGCTGCTAAAAGATCTACTACTGCCACAAAAAGATACTAACAAAGTTTTACCGCTCCAATAATGCAAACAAATGCCACTACAGTGCATGTGTAAACAGTGGTGTAAACTGCAGTGTTAAACACTGGCGTGGCACGGAAAAAAAAATCTACTGTCATGGAAAACGAGATATTCCTACTCTGGGTTATAGTAAATTTAGAAATGGTATTTCTAAATTTACAAACACGCTGGTTGCACCCGAGAGCACAGTGTTCTCACTGGTTGACAGGCGGGGCCTGGACCCACTGTCAGCCTCTTCTTGTACCTCCGGTTCTCTCTTCTCCTCTCTCCCTCGCACTTTCCCGCACTTTCTCCACCGGCGACGGCTAGCTCGTAGGGCATCTAGGCCGTACTGCCATAGTGCGCGGCGTGCTAGCTGCCGGTGCAGCGTGCACTCACCTCGTGGGCCAGCGTGCTGTCGGCACTGCTCGCGGATTCTCCTCCGAACACCGGCGGTCGAGCGACGAGCGGCGCTGGTGGACTCCGCCCACCGTACACCGATCTCGAGCTATAAAATGACCGAGGTGCAACTTCTTCCTCCTCACACCTGGCCTCTCTTCTTCTCCTTTCTTCCCTATCATCCATTTGTGTTTGCAGGAGCTCGGGTCGAGGCTCTAATGGCGGAGGTGATGCCGGACTGGTGCATGGTCCTAGTGTGCGTGGGGTTGGCGGCATTGCTGGGGGTATCTGCGCTCTTGTGTGCGATGATCCTCGACGATCGTCGTGATGCGGCGGCTCGAGTGCTAGCTCTCCGCGGCGGCGGCGATCACGGGGATTAGGTGAGAGTGTCAGGTGCTATAAGTTGTTAGCGAGCGGTAGGCATTTAGTGCTTGAATAAATCCCCACAAGTTTCTTCTCAAGAGACTGTGGTACGCAAGGAGGTGGTTAATTTAGATGAAGCAGGTGTATGTGGACTAGCAACTTAGTGTACTGTGTGGAGTGGCCGGAGTTGTATTACTGCTATCGCGGTGTTGCGTGATAAAAAAATATCTATGTTATGCAGATGGACAAAATGCAACAACTGAGGAAAATTTTTATTTCACACACGAAACGACAAACATCTCTCATAAAAAGATACGGGTACACCCACGTAGCAGTATCGTCTAAAACATAAATGGTAAATGAACAGGGTCCTGGGAAAAGGTCTCTGGTGCTGGGGGACACTCTTCTTCTATCGATGGGAGCGGGTTGACCAGTCGATGAATGTGCTTCTCCTGCCCGGGCCTCAGTGGTATGCCGATGGCGATCCGAGGATTTAAATCGGCGAGGTTCTGGAGATAACACATTATCCGCTGGGTCAGACGCTCTTGCGCGATGACATATCGCGTAAGGTTGGCTAGCACTGGGTCTCTCTCAATCCGTCCACCAGGAAAAGATGCTGCTTCTCCGGGTGCTGCGCGGCTCGGAAAGTAATAATATCCCCGCTCGCTGGCATAGGGCACCGCGAATCGAAGGCGAGCAAGCGCTTTACAAGCGGCAGCCTCTATGGCCATCTGTGGGGTTGGCATGGATTTCCCCATGAAGGAAACCTCTGTGGGGTCTTGGTTTGGGTTTGCGGGTGGGATGTGTACCACTGCCCAATATTTCAAGGTGGATGGTGTGATCCTTGATTTGAGCAGCTCATACTGGGGTGGACGGGTAGAACCCATGGTACTGCAGGTAAAATCTCACAATATCTTCACGAAACTACCTGGGGATGCTTCAGGGGTTCTCAGGTAAATACTAGGGATCGGCATGGTGAAGGAAATGGCTGTGAGAGGAGGGTACCAGATGAGGGATTCTTGGCAAGTTTACGCCGCGACCTATATATAGCAACCGGGCTGGTTTATAGGGTCATGGTAAGGGGCATCTATATTGCTGGTTTCGCTTTATGGGGGTCGGCATCAATGCTACAGGTACTCGCGTCTTGCAAAAAGACGTGTTTGCGGTAGGGGTTGTCGGTGAGGTGCTCTGGTAGTGACACCTGAGAAAAGGAGAAAAATCATTCGTATGCTGACACAACGGTGCACGAGTGATATAAGGGTGCAAAAATAAACTGTATATACATATCGACTTACAGGTTACAACACCACGGGGTGTGGACTAGATAAGGCTTGGCACTACTCGGGTGATCTAATCAACCTCGTTTATATCCAAGCGGCCTTGCCTTGTGGATGCTGAATCTTCTCCGAGAGCTTCATCGTTGGGATTGGCTGGCGGTGGCTGAGGGTGTGCAGAGTCGGGGCAGTGATGATGTCCCTCGCGGGGATTGTTGGCTACAATCCCGTTGGAGCGTGTGCCAAACAGGCGACGCATCACCTCTGGAGACACCAAGGCATTCTGGTCAATGACCAAGGCAGGCCTCGTGGACTCGATTGATTGTCCGAACAACACGACTGGGTTGTCTGTGCCGGACTCGTCTCATCCTCTTGCTGGGGCTCGGCGAAGCAGTTCTCCACGAGCTGCGATCAGATCAAGGGTGGTTTGATCGAACAGTTCCTCGAGCACACTAACATAGCGTACCAGATGCAATAATGCAGGATCCGTCTCGTGGTCTCCGCTCGCAACTCGGGGAGGCCTACCATACCCGTTACGACTGGGATAGTAGTAGAATGAGCGACAGTTAACTCTGGGCGACAGGTGCCTGAGTTGAACTATAGCTTCCCGAGCAGCTAGTTGGATAGCTTGCGGCTCAATGGAAGTTGTCCTTCCGGTGAACCTGTAGGGGCGCTCTGGTGACAGACCCCTACCGTAGATCTGCACAGTGGCCCAGAATTGACGGCTTTCACCGCCCATGGAGTCTTGGTACACAACATATTTTGGGGGCTCTTCTAACGCAAAGGCACGACGGGTGAGGTTTGCGAGCACGGTCACAAAACCTCCAAGGTTGGTTGCTGTGGTTTCATTGTGGACAATGGGTCTTGGCATTTTAGCTCGGTATGGGGGTAGAGGCTGTGTGGTGTTGGGTTTGGGGGCTAGCGTGCCCTATTTATAGGAAAGGACGGAGTCTTCCTTCGCACGCTTGCGGAGGGGAATTGTTTAGGCGTCAGTCACTGGCGGGTGATCGACAGGCTAGTCTGATAGGTTGGGCACCGACTACCAAAGGTGTCGGTCCACTGTGTGGGTATCTTACGCGGGAAGCTTAGCTAGGGTTGGGATATGGTCTGGTGTGGTGGTTAACCTAGGTTTTTGGACCTGGCTAAGATAGGATTAGCCAACGGTCAGCCTGGCTTTGATACCAAGGTTGTCAGGACTGTATTTTTGGGATATTAATTTTTCCCAAAAGCGGCCCTTGTGCTCACCAGCCCCAGAATTACTGTTAGCTGATGACACACCAACTTGTTATAGAAACTCCAAGCCAAATACAAGATATGTAGTACAAGACCATTCTGGCCTGTGAGTATAGCATAAAGTTTCTAGTGACTGATGGCGGAAGCGGTTTGCGATATATGGTGACTATGGGACTCCATTTCCCACAGGAACGGCTGACCGGGATAACTCCTATCTTCGCGAGGCTGCTATCTCCATTGGCGTAGGTTCCGGGGCTATCACCGCATCGTTCCTTCCCACGCAAGGAATCTGGCCAAGACAATAGCTAGGGACAAGCCGGTGAGTACTTTGAATGTACTCGCAAACATTATGAACATGAGTGAGATATAATCATGCTCGGGAATAATAGATGATCACTACGATAAATATGACATGACAGTCCATAATGCAAGCAGGTCATAAAATGGCATACGTAATCAGGAGTGTAATAATAAAATAAATAACAAGTATGCCACAGTCGGCCGTCTGAGCGACACCACAGAAAGGGCTTATAGGGGAAGATAAAAGACTAGAATGCCACAATCGGACATCTGAGCGACATCACATAAAGGGCTTAAAAAGGAAATAACAAAATGCCACAGTCGGACGTCTGAGCGACATCACATAAAGGGCTTAAAAAGGAAATAACAAATGCCACAGTCGGACATCTGAGCGACATCACATAAAGGGCTTAAAAAAGGAAATAACAAATGCCACAGTCGGACATCTGAGCGACATCACATAAAGGGCTTAAAAAGGAAATAACAAATGCCACAGTCGGATGTCTGAGCGACATCACGTAAAGGGCAAAGAAAGGAAATAACAAATGCCATAGTCGGACGTCTGAGCGACATCACATAAAGGGGTTATAAGGGAAATTTAAACACAGTGAATATCCAGGAGGTAGAACCGTCCCAGAGATACTTATTTACTTCAAGGGTGCAAAAGAGTTAGTTCACAATAATAAATCACAATCGCACCTATCACATGTCATAAACAATGCTCTGATTTAGTAGTTTCTCCTCCGAAGACCGACACTAAGACCGACACTCGACCCATCCCAGACTGTAGTCCTTAACCATGGACATGGCTGTTCGAATAGATTTGATATCTCTGCAGAGGTGTACTCTTTACCCATGAATAACGGATTTCCTTTAGTCTCTCTGGACTAATTCCGTCTACGGTCTTTTAATTTGAAGACACGCCTGACTGCCCACACCAACCTAACTTACCGGTGTCTGGAATCACCCACGACACTTGTTAAACCAAACTCTAAGTGGGGAGGCTACAACCTCGACTAGCATGGGATCACAAAAATTTATAACGCGTGCGAAAACCGGGGAAGCTATGCCCTTCGGCTTCAACCGAACACCCATGCCCCCGGACCTGGTGGCCTGCCTACCGGATGCAGCCGGTATCTTCCACCGTGGCCTCTATGTACGGTGTGTGATAGAACAGGGGTCGACAATTTACTGAACCGTACCCTACCTGTAGCAGGGATGCATGGTAGCATGAAAACAAGTATGGGGGTTATTGGAACGAGACTCGATCTACGGTCGACTCAGGAGGTTTCATCATTTCTGTATGGTTAGTACCACAATGCTTGTCACAGCTCTTTGACAGGGTCACCACCCCTCATGCTTCATCCTGCCTCACTGCACATCGTTCGTCACAACGAGATGTCAGTCACGTAGTTGTGCTCACCGAAACACAACCTTCCTTCGGACTCCATCAGAACTATCACCAGGCATATGAGGCATCAGAAGTGGTTACTGCCACTAATATCACAAACATAACAGAAAAAAGATTTCTCACCACAAGTTGATATGCAAGAGTAGGACTTCTTCATGAAATAATGTTGCTCCATTTTAGTATATCAATGGCGTTCTCACGTTTTAGTAAAAACACACAACGTGTATCACAACGGGGGTTTAAGATGCTTGCCTTCAAGTAGAGGGGAGGAGAGATGCATTCCAAGAATTTTGGAAGTTTTCTCCCTCTTCAAAAATCCTAGAAGAAAATAAAAGAAAATCAATACATAGACTTAAAACAGCCCAAAAGAGTTGTCTTGAAATTTTTCATATAAATATGAAAATAAACTAGACAATATTTGGGAAACAACAGAAAAAGAATCAAGTTATTTGGATTTATATTTAAAAAGATATAGCCAGTCAAATTTCAGTCAACTCTGGTTTTAATAAAAACCAGAAAAAGGAAAACGTATCGGCTCATAAAACGTTTCCAGGGAAGGGAAGACGTACTTCGGGGAATGCGCCTCCACTTAAACTGGTGGGCGGGGACAAGAGTGGCTGACAATGGGACCTGCGGGCCCACCTGTCATATTTGACTGGTCTACCCGCCTTCTTCCTCCTTCGGCCGAACGAGGACGGGGCTCATGTGATCGTCCCCGACGAACGGCGGCTCCTCGAGGGCGTCCGAGTGCAGGGATGGATCCGCTAGGATGCGCAGGTCCTCCCGGTGGTCGAGTGGCCGGTGGGGACGGAGGGAATCGACGGCGGCAAGCTTCGCGGTGGACGACGGTCTCGGGTGGATTTGGGGCCTTGTGATGCGGTGGTTCCCGAGCGAGTTTGAGGCGATGGGCGGCTCCGCGGGATCATAGGGAGTCGGACGGTGGTGCTGGCTGGACGAGAGGGGCATTGGTTGCGACAGATTGGACTGGAGTGCGGCGGCGGCCGTATTCGCCGGAGATGAAGAAGAGAACTTCCCGGGGACGAATGGCTGCTACGGGGTTGCTCTGCGGGGTGGCTAGTGACGGTATGATGCTGCGCAGGGGTTCGGGGCACCCTTAAATAGGCGATCGAGGTCTGTTCGATGGTGGTCGAGGATAAGGACGACGGCGGAGGCACTATTACAGAGCAGGGGAGGTGGGGACTGGCTGGCAGAGCTTGTAGAGGTAGCCAACAAGGTTGTGGATGAGCACGTCGGTCTGGGGTGCTCGGGGGGCGTGCCAGGTGGCCCGTACGGCACCGACCACAGCAGGCGGCGGCGGCGGCTAGGTCCTGGCTTGCCGGAGACGTGGCAAGGCGCTGTGGTGCCTGTGAGAGGGTGCAGGCAGAAGCTTGGCTCTATGCTGCGAGCTGCAGGGGTTTGGATAAGCTCGGGGGAGACAGGCCAGGGGCACGGCGGCTCGGGCGCGGCACATGCAAAACGCGCGCTCTGGCCACGCTCTGTGCACGCACGGCAGGCGCTCGACGAAATGCCAGGGCGCCAAACCTGCTTGGATGCCAAAGCAAATCAGCAGACTTAGGTTAGAGGTAGGTAGAAGGTTAGTGGACATGTCTGCTAGGCCAGGGGATCAAGTCTACAACGCGAACTAAAAACTATGCCAACACTGGTCATGCACACAAGGTGTTCGACAGAATGTTATGGACATAGGGGCATCTCCACTGGTGGTTAAACTCTCAAGATCATAGTCTCTTTAGGTGAAAGAGATGATGGCAAAGCTAGTTGGGCAAAACCAGAAACTTGCTAGTGCAAGTTTTGCAAATCTTCAGTTCTGGACAGAGAGTGTAGTGCATTGTTTCATGAACCAAAAATATCCCAATAGGCCCACTCTTCTGGACTTAAGGGTTTTGTAGGAAGGGCTATAAGCATGAGGAAGCTCAATGGCACTAGAGCAAAATAAACTAGGGTTGCAGTGCAAAATACCGAACTGGACCAGAATGGAAAAGAGGTTGGTTCACTTAAATTTTCCAAAGGACCTAAATGGGTTTTTGCATGAAGTTGAATAACATACTCGTATAAACATCCCATAATTTTGGTGGAAGCATTAAAGGAATATTTAAAGGGGTTGTAGTTCAATTTTGCCCACTGGACCAGATTGGAAATCATGGTGTGGAGCTCAAAATATTAAATGGAATAGATATATTCTTGCATAAAAGTGATCTAACAACATCACATGACATCTCCAAATTTTGGTTGAAAGCTTGAAAGAATTTATCAAGTGGTTGTAGTTCAAAAGAGGCCCTAAAACTAAGGGCAACCATTTATATAGGGAAGACAATTAAGGAGACAAATATATAATTAATTCTACTGATATAAGAAAAGTTTTAATGAGTGAATAAGAGAGTCTAACAATAGTTGGAAAGTTTTTACGAGAGGTAAAAACTCCAACATACAAGGGAAGGGATGGTCCTGAAATCTAAAAGAACATCCAGCAAAATGACAAAATTTTACTTCCCTGGCAAAATTTTAATTAATAAAACATTGCTAAATTTTTGGGGTGTTACATTGGCTTACACTCGCCACGTCACACAATGAACACAATAACATACAATCATCCGAATAACACAGGGTCCGACTACGGAAGAAATCCAAATGAGAAAGATACCATAAACACAAGGCCTGATCGCCCCTTGTAGGAACCACTACTAATCGTCGTGATACGAAACATAGTAATGACCACGCTCTTCATCGAACTCCCAGTGAAGTTCTCATCCATCTCCTGTGTCGTACTAGGCGGTACATCCATCTGGTGTGTGTTGAATATGTGAGCCACAAAGGACTCAGCAATCCCATTCCCGGGTACCAAAACTACCAAAGCCTTAGGTGTGGAAAGGCTGTAACAGTGTTTGCAGCAAGCACTAAGCACTAGCTTACGAGTTTAGAGCGAGAAGAGAACAAGTGCCAACGATTTGCCAAGTTGATCAAGAAGTGATCCTAGCTACTCACGATCAAACATAACCCCAGCGTGTTCACTTCCCAAAGCCCTTCGGAAAGAGACCATCACGGTTAATCACACAGGTAGTGTATTCTTATGAATCTGGTGACAAGTTATCTATAACCGGTTATTAACAAATTCCCATCTGCCACTTAACCGCGGGCACGGCTTTCGAAAGATCAAACCTTGCAGGGGTGTCCCAACTTAGCCCATCACGAGCTCACGATCTGCTGAGTCTCATCTCCAAAGTGGGAAGACCCGAGTATTCTCGGAATCCCGTGCTCAAGATATTTCAACAAAGGTAAAACTAATCCAGCAAGACCTCCGGGTGTGCCGACACCCTGATAGTAGTTGTGCGTATCTTGTCTCAGGCCACGATCGGATGAGCTAAGCTTATGTATGGCTGAAGTCCAAGTTGCCAAGGGAGCGATGCAAGGTGCTCTAGTTTGGACCAACCCTCATGAGGCCCCTAGCCCGGGGGGGGGGGGGTGTATTAAGAACTCGGGTTTATAACACCCTATGCAAGTTTTAGTTGTTCGGCAAATGGAGTACTAATGTTGGGCCTTGCTGGAAAAGTTTTAAGAAGTGCGAATTATCAAGGGGGGCCATAAACCCCAACCGTGTTAGGAACGCAAAATCAAGGAACATAACACCGGTTTATTGGGTCCTAAGGTGGCATGAGTGGAAAAAAACACCAAGAAGAAGGCCAAGCCTTCCACCCATTGCCAATATATATGTGCATTGATTAACATAGATATATATATATATATAGTGTTATCCCAATAAATAAGTTCAACATGGAGCCATCTTCAATCTTCCCCTGCAACTAACAATGCTATAAGAGGGGCTGAGCAAAGCGTACTTAGCAAATCAATGGTTTACTAGGAAGGCGGTTAGAGTGTTTCATGGCAACAATAGGAGCCCGACAAACATGAATAGGCATTGAGGCAATCTAAAGAGCGAGACAACTAGCATAGGAAAAGATAGAGGTGATATCGGGGAACGGTCTTCTTGCCTGGTAAGTCGTCGGTGGGAAGGTAAGACGGCTCCTCGAACTCAGTCTTGACAAGATCCTCGAACTCGGTATCGGCTCCCGGCTCTACCCAACACAAGAGCAAAACAACGGCACAATATCAAACACGGTGTAATGCACAATCAACATGATGCAAGACATGACATAGGATGCAAGTATGATGTGTGTATGCATGAGGATGCTCTCGAGCCTAAGGAGAAGGTGATGGAAATGGCCTCATCTTGGGTAACCAAGCAAGCCACTGGATAGATTGGAAGATTTCAGTCGAAAATGATATAAAGAAAACCGGAAACGGATGCACGGTTTGCAAATGACAAGCAAAACAATATGCAATGCAAAACTGCAGTTATCAGCAACATGGCATCTTTGGAGCAAGAAATAAAGATGCTACAACACCCAAACATGAAGACAAGAGGCATGGATGTGAAATAGACATGATACTTAACAAGCATGAACTTAGAGCACACCCAAAAACTTGCTGGAACACAATTAAACAAGCATTGAAATTTGTAATAAGTTTACATAATTCTCAGACTTAGTGAAAATTACAAGACATGGCAGAAATTACAACAAGTAGGCAAGTTTGCAAGCTTGTGCAACTCAACTCAAAGCATAGCATGGCATGTGAATGTAAGCAACAGCAAGAAGACATGCTTGAGAAGCTACTCATGGCAAGAACATGGTCATAGGATGAATAGAACACTAGCTATTCACATGAGAAAACTGAACTTGTTGATAACATGCTGACAGATACATTTTATAGCCACTTGAGAGCATGAAAACAATAAGCTACAGCAAGGCATCATGTGAGCAAAAGGCATGGAAATAACATACATAACATGCTCTTCAAGAATAACCACATGGCTACTTCTACAACATACTAGAACATGTCCCGAACATCATGGCAAAAGTGCAAAAGTTTATCCAGACTTAGCAAAATCTGGGCATGCTGACAGAAACACTTTATAGCAACTTGAGGGCCTCATAAGAACAAGCTACATCATGACATCATGGCAAACAAGAGCATGGATAGCTAGAGTATAACATATACATCAAGGAACACCCACTAGACAATTCTAGCCATGCACAACAACGACGGTGGCATCATGGGAACATGGCATAAAAATTAACAGATTCACACATGGAAGAAATATATCATCAAGATGACGTGTTAACAAGCTTGATGCACTCATCTCAAGACATAAAATGGCATGAAAAAGAATCTATCATGTAAAGCACATTCCAATGAGCAAAACTCATTTTGACACCTAACTCATATGACACATGGTTTTATATACACAAGCAAGACAAAACATCATCTCATAAGAAGTTCAGAAACTTATCAGCCAAATGCACTTTTGCAATAGAGATAAACATGGCATAATGCATCATATCATGCAAGAAAATAAATCCATCTTGAATAACTACACAAGACGAACATCTGCACATATGATACACTCCATTTGGACCAACATGCACAAAGTTACTAGCTCACGAACATGCCAACAAATTTACACAGACAAGAAGTGCTAAAACAGTTACATCACAAAGCACTCTTGCCACGAAGATTATGTCAACTAGATGATCCCTATCATGCATGAAACTGATGCTAACATGTAGAGCACGACGAGACGAACATTTCGATAGAGCATATGCGCAAAACGGAGCACCGAGCACAAAGTTACCACATGACAAAGGAGGCAACAAATTTAAACAGATCCAGGACTTAGTGGAATTTATACCTCTGCGAAAAGTCAATGCGGGACGGAGGGGTTTCGGGACAGAGAGATCCGGGCGGAGCAGGCGGCGTTTGGTTCGCGGGGGTGGTGGATCTGATCCACCCCCGGATCCGGATCTTTATCGGCAAGCGGCTCGCCGGAGTTGGTCCGGCCGCCGAGGTGGCGGTGCCGGCCGGCACGGTCGGCGGTGGTGCCGGAGGTGGTGGTCGCCGCACGGGGCAGCGGTGACCGATGGCGACCCGACAGCGTGAGATCTAGTGGCGGGGGGTGGCTCGGGGCCGGCGGCGGCGTGGGGATCCGGTGGCGTGGGAGCGCGGGGACGGACGGCGGCGTGGAGTTCCGCGGCGGCTCGGTGCGGCGGGTGTCGCCGGCGGCGCGAGGGCGCGGGGCATGGAGGGAGCTCGGGCCGGGAGGGCCGGCCTCGGGCCCGGCGGGCCGCGGCGTGGAGGTGGGAAACTGGTTGCGGCGGAGCCACATGGCGTCTCCGGAGTGGACGAGGAGGCGGCGGCGGACACGTCCGGCGCGTGGACGGACACATCCGGCGGCGGACAGAGGAGGAAGGCTAGGTTTTGCCCAAAAATTTCGGGGTAGGGGCTTATTTATAGGTAGAGGGAGCTAGGAGAGTTCAAATGGGGTGCGGTTTTCGCCCACACGATCACAATCCGACGACTGAGAGGATGGGGGTGGTTGTGCTGGGTTAGTGGGCTGTTGTGGAGGGGTGTTGGGCCAAAAGAAAGAGGAGCTTTTAGCCCACGAGGTTAACCGTTGGAGTATCAAATGACCTCCAAACGCGACCAAACTTGACAGGCGGCCTACAAGTACTAAAACAACAATGTACGACGAGTCTCACCTCATTCTGAGAACGTTCTACGACCACATACGACAGAAGGACTCGGAGGTAGCATGGGTATGTGTGTGAGTGTCGGAACTCGAAACGGACAATGGGAAGAGACGAGTATGACCAGGTGAATGTGACAATAGGAATGCAATGCAATACACATGATGACATGACATGAATGATATGCACACACGCACACAACAAAAACGAAGAAACCGAAATGAAGGAAGAGCCCGAAATGAAATTGATGAAGTCAACGATGCATAGCGTGCCATAAATGCAATTGTTACATCTGGTGCGTTACACCCCCCAGACACACCTCTCTCTTAGTAGTTGCCAGATATGGTTCCATCATATCATTCGGTAGGATATCACTGACTATTAGGGTGGATGGTAATAGGAGGCAAAGTTTTACCCTAGTTTAGAGCCTTGCAGTTGAGGAAAAAGCCTACTCTTGGTACTGTATATTAGTGATAGGGGTGTGTACAAAGTACACGTGAATACCAGGCATTGTGCGTGTGCGTATACTATCGACGAACTAGCCCCCAAGCTTCTATAACATACTGGGGGCCTAGGGTTACAAATCATATATAGCCGGCTTATCACCAGAGGGGATAGAGTCCTCCACGAGTCTGGTAGCTAGCTTCGTGTTGTACGCCGAGTCCTCCACATGGGTCTTCGTATAACGTGTCTCGATCCAACCTATGTGGCGCAGGATGGAACCGACCCATGAGTCCTCATGTTGAACCACCACAATTAGAAATGATGTGCCCACCACACCACACACGCACTCGGCCACTAAGAAAATAAGCATATACAATAGTACAATGTGCTACTTCTTGAGCTTGTGTTGTATTCCCTCGAAGAGGAAAGGGAGATGCAGCACAATAGCGTAAGTATTTCCCTCGGTTTTTGAGAACCAACGTATCAATCCAGTAGGAGACCACGCGCAAGTCCCTCGCACCTGCACAAACAAATAATAACTTCGCATCCAACACGATAAGGGGTTGTCAATCCCTTTACGGTCACTTACGAAAGTGAGATCTAATAGAGATGATAGTTTATATTTTAGGTATTTTTTGTTTATAAGAACAGAAAGTAAAAGCGGAAAAAGTAAAGTAGATGTATATTAATATGTTGAGAATGGACCCGGGGGCCATAGTGTTCTCTAGTGGCTTCTCTCATGATAGCGATATTCTACGGCAGGTAAACAATTTACTATCGAGCAATTGATAGAAAAGTGAATAATTATGAGACTATCTAGGCATGATCATTATATATAGGCATCACGTCTGAGACAAGTAGACTGAAACGATTCTGCATCTACTACTATTACTCCACATATCGACCGCTATCCAGCATGCATCTACTGTATTGAGTTCATAAGAACAGAGTAACGTCTTAAGCAAGATGACCTGATGTAGAGGGATAAACTCAAGCAATATGATATAAACCCCAGCTTTTTATCCTCGATGGCAACAATACAATACATGACTTGCTGCCCCTACTGTCGCTGGGAAAGGACACTGCAAGATTGAACCCAAAGCCAAGCACTTCTCTCATTGCAAGGACTATAGATCTAGTAGGCCAACCCAAACCAATAATTCGAAGAGACTTGCAAGGATATTATAATCATACATAAAGAGTTCAGAGAAGAACCAAATATTTCTCAAAGTTAATCTTGATCATAAACCCACAATTCATCGGATCTCGACAAACACACCGCAAAAAGATATTACATCGAATAGATCTCCTCGAAGACCGAGGAGAACTTTGTATTGAGATCCAGAGAGAGAGAAGAAGTTATCTAGATACTAGCTATGGACCCGTGGGTCTGTGGTAAACTACTCACAAGTCATGGTCAGGCAATGATGATGATGTAGAAGCACTCCGTGGTAGATCCCCCCTCCGGCGAAGCTCCGGAACAGGCCCCAAGATCGGATCTCACAGGAACAGAAGGTTACGGCGGTGGAACTAGGGTTTTCTCTGTTGTTCTGATGGTTCCGGGGTACGTAAACTTATATAGGAGGAAGGAGGGCACCGGGGGCCTTACGTGGACCCACGAGGCAGGGGGCGCGCCCTAGGGGGGACGCCCCCCACCCTCGTGGGCACCACGTGGCCCCGACTCCGTGGTTCTCAAGTCTCCCGTGCGTGATTTTCTCCAAAAATATCTCTCCCAAAGGTTTCATTCTGTTTGGACTCCGTTTGATATCCCTTTTTTATAAAACCCTGAAACAAGCAAAAAACAGCAATCTGGATTGGGCCTTTGGCTTAGTATGTTAGTCCCATAAATAATATAAAAGTGTATGACAAAGCCCATTAAACAACCAAAGCATCATAAATAATAGCATGGAACAATAAAAAATTATAGATATGTTGGAGACGTATCAAGCATCCCTAAGCTTAATTCCTGCTCGTCCTGGAGTAGGTAAATGATAAAAACAGAATTTTTTATGTGGAATGCTAACCGACATAGTTTTTCAATGTAATTCTCTTCATTGTGGCATGAATGTTCAGATCTGAAAGATTCAAGACAAAAGTCTATATGGACATAAGAAATAATAATACTTCAAGCATACTAACAAAGCAATCATGTCTTCTCAAAATACTATGGCTAAAGAAAGTTATCCCTACAAAATCATATAGTCTGGCTATGCTCCCTCTTCATCACAAAAAATATTCATATCATGCACAACCCCGATTTCAGCCAAGCACTCGTTTTCATACTCTATTCTTTCAAACCTTTCAACTTTCAAGCAATACATGAGCGTGAGCCATGGACATAGTACTATGGGTGGAATAGAGAGGTGGTTGTGGAGAAGACAAAAAGGAGGGAGATAGTCGCACATCAACTAAGCGTATCAACGGGCTATGGAGATGCCCATCAATAGATATCAATGTGAGTGAGTAGGGATTGCCATGCAATGGATGCACCAGAGCTAAATTTGTATGAAAGCTCAACAAATTAAACTAGTGGGTGTGCATCCAACTTGCTTGCTCACGAAGACCTAGGGCATTTGAGGAAGCCCATCTTTGAATATACAAGCCAAGTTCTAAAATGAAAATTCCCACTAGTATATGAAAGTGACAAAACATGAGACTCTCTATCATGAAGAACACGGTGCTACTTTGAAGCACAAGTGTGGAAAAAGATAGTAGCAATTGTCCATTTTCTTTTTTTTTCTTTTTTGGGCCCCTTTATTTTCTTTGGCCTTTTTTTGTGGAGGGGCTTTATTGATTTAGCCTTTTCTCACATGGGACAATGCTCTAATAATGACGATCATCACACTTTCATTGAATTACAACTTGATATTACAACTCGATACTAGAACAAGTATGACTCTATATGAATGCCTCCGGTGGTGTACCGGAATGTGCAATGAATCAAGAGTGACATGTATGAAAAATTATGCATGGTGGCCTTGCCTCAAATACGATGTCAACTACATGATCATGCATGGCAATATGACAATATGATGTGTGTCATATGAACGGAACTGTGGAAAGTTGCATCGCAATATATCTCAGAATGGCTATGGAAATGCCATGATAGGTAGGTATGGTGGCTGTTTTGAGGAAGGATATATAGTGGGTGTATGGTACCGGCGAAAGTTGCGTGATACAAGAGAGGCTAGCAATGGTGGAAGGGTGAGAGTGCGTATAATCCATGGACTCAACATTTGTCATAAGAACTCATATACTTATAGCAAAAATCTATGAGTCGTCAAAACAAAGCAATCAACGCATGCTCCTAGGGGGGAGGTTAGTAGGAGTTAACCATCGCGCGCCCCCGACCTCCACACAAAGGTTGACATTTTACAAATACCTCATGCTCTAACTTCGTCACATGGCAGTTCACCATACATGCATGGTACGGGAATCACTAACCTTAACACACGCATTTCTAAATTTCATAATAACTCCACTAGCATGACTCTAATATCACTATCCTCATATCTCAAAACATTTATCAAGCATCCAACTTCTCATCATATTCAATGCACTCAGTGTGAAAGTTTTTACTACATTGATATTGGATGTCTATAATGTGAAGACTAGTTTTATAGCCTAAACACATTACCATGCTGTTTTAATAGACTCTCAAATGGATATAAGTGAAGCATGAGAGTTAAAAAAATTCTTCAAAATATATCACCACTGTGCTCTAAAAGATATAAGTGGAGCACTAGAGAAAAAACTATTCAACTATAAAGATATAAGTGAAGCACATAGAATGTTCAAACAATTCCTAGGACATATTTAACTCTCTCAAATATGTGTGTCCAGCAAGGATAATGTTGAAAACTAACAGGCAAAGACTCAAATTATACAAGACGCTCCAAGCAAAACACATATCATGTGGTGAATAAAAATATAGCTCCGAGTATAGTTACCGATGGATGAAGACAAAAGAGGGGATGCCTTCCCGGGGCATCCCCAAGCTTAGGATTTTGGTTGTTCTTGAATTTTACCATGGGGTGCCATGGGCATCACCAAGCTTAGGCTCTTGCCACTCTTTGTACCATAGTCCATCAAAGCAATACTTAAAACTTGAAAACTTCACAACACAAAACTTAGGCAAAAATCTCGTGAGCTCCGTTAGTATAAGAAAGCAAACCACTACTCAAAGGTACTGCAATGAATTCATTCTTTGTTTATATTGGTGTTAAACCTACTGTATTACAACTTCTCTATGGTTCATACTTCCCAATATTACTCATAGATGCATTGAAATAAGCAAATAACTCACGGAAAACTGAATGTGTCAAAAACAGATCAGTATGTAGTAATCTGCAGGTTACGCATACTTTTGTAACTCCAAAAAATTAAAACTAAATTGTTAAACGTGAGGAATTTTCCCATTAATCATCTACAAAAAGAATCAACTAAATAGCACGCTCCAGTAAAATCTGATGACCATTCTAGCAAGCGCTAACGATTCTGTTTTTCACAACAAGATCACATAAACTTCACACAAGTCTTCCCAAAGGTTCTACTTGGCACAAACACTAAACAAAACACAAAAACACATCTAAACAGAAGCTAGATGCAATATTTATTCCCTAACAGCAGCAAAAACAACAAAAATAAAATTGGGTTGCCTCCCAACAAGTGATATCGTTTACGCCCCTAGCTAGGCACGATACATGGATAGATCTAGGTATTGCCATCCTTGGAAGGCAATCCATAAGTGGCTCTCATAATAGATTCATATGGTAATTTGATTTTCTTTCTAGGAAAGTGTTTCATGCCGTCCCTTAACAGAAATTTGAATCTAATATTTCCTCCCTTCATAACAATAATTGAACCAATCGTTATAAGGAAAGGTCTAACAAGAATAATAGGACATGAAGGATTGCAATCTATATCAAGAACAATGAAATCTACGGGCACATAATTACTATTGGCAACAATAAAAACATCATTAATCCTTTCCATAGGTTTCTTAATAGTGGAATCCGCAAGATGCAAATTTAAAGAAGAATCATCAAGCTCATGGAAACCTAGCAAATCACACAAAGTTTTTGGGGTGGAGACACTTGTACCCAAATCGTACAAAGCAAAGCATTCATGATCTTTAAATTTTATTTTGATAGTAGGTTCCCACTCATCATAAAGCTTTCTAGGGATAGAAACTTCTAACTCAAGTTTTTCTTCGTAAGATTGCATCAAAGCATCAACTATGTGTTTGGTGAAAGCTTTATGTTGAGTATAAGCATGCGGAGAGTTTAGTATGGATTGCAACAAGGAAATACAATCAATCAAAGAGCAATTAACATAATTGAATTCCTTGAAATCCAAAGCAGTGGGTTCATCACTATGCAAAGTTTAAATCTCTTCACTCCCACTTTTAACAATTTTAGCATCAAGATCTAAAAACTTTGAATCATTGGGACACCTTAAAGTAGAATCATCTCCAATCCTATCTTCATTAGGTAGCGGCATCTTCACTAGGAAGGCCGGAGAATTGATCTTTCATGACAAGATTCAACAAAGCAGCATTGATCTCACAAGATTCAGCATCGGTAATAGGAGCAATCGGAGTGCTAATAAAATCATTATTGTTGGTATTCGAGAAGTCACACAATTTGGTATTGTTCTGAGCCATAGTGACAAGCAAGCAATCCAACACACACAAGCAAACAAGAAGCAAGCGAACGATAAACACACGGCACAAGAAGGGCAAATAAAATGGCAAGGGTGAAGTGGGGGAGAGGAAAACGAGAGGGAAAAAAATGTAGTGTGAAGGATAAGGGTTTGTGATAGGTACTTGGCATATGACTTTTGCGTAAGCCTCCCCGGCAACGGCGCCAGAAGTTCTTCTTGCTATTTCTTGAGCTTGTGTTGTATTCACTCGAAGAGGAAAGGGAGATGCAGCATAGTAGTGTAAGTATTTCACTCAGGTATCAATCCAGTAGGAGACCACGCGCAAGTCCCTCGCACCAGCACAAACAAATAAGAACTTTGCAGCCAACGCGATAAGGGGCTGTCAATCCCTTTACAGTCACTTACGAAAGTGAGATCTGATAGAGATGATAGTTTATATTTTTGGTATTTTTTGTTTACAAGAACAGAAAGTAAAAGAGGAAAAAGTAAAGTAGATGTAGATTAATATGTTGAGAATAGAACCGGGGGCCATAGTATTCTCTAGTGGCTTCTCTCATGATAGCGATATTCTACGGCAGGTAAACAAATTACTGTCGAGCAATTGATAGAAAAGCGAATAATTATGAGACTATATAGGCATGATCATTATATATAGGCATCACGTACGAGACAAGTAGACCGAAACGATTCTGCATCTACTACTATTACTCCACACATAGACCGCTATCCAGCATGCATCTAGTGTATTGAGTTCATAAGAACAGAGTAACGCCTTAAGCAAGATGTCATGATGTAGAGGGATAAACTGAAGCAATATGATATAAACCCCATCTTTTTGTCCTCGATGGCAACAATACAATGCGTGCCTTGCTGCCCCTACGGTCATTGGGAAAGGACACCGCAAGAATGAACCCAAAGCCAAGCACTTCTCCCAGTGCAAGAACTATAGATCTAGTAGGCCAAACAAAAACAATAATTCGAAGAGACTTGCAAGGATATAATAATCATACATAAAGAGTTCAGAGAAGAACCAAATATTTCTCAAAGATAATCTTGAACATAAACCCACAATTCATCGGATCTCGACAAACACACCGCAAAAAGAGATTATATCGAATAGATCTCCTCGAAGACCGAGGAGAACTTTGTATTGAGATCCAGAGAGAGAGAGAAGAAGCCATCTAGATACTAGCTATGGACCCAAAGGTCTGTGGTAAACTACTCACAACTCATGGTGAGGCGATGTTGATGATGTAGAAGCACTCCGTGGTAGATCGCCCCTCCAGCAGAGCTCCGGAACAGGCCCCAAGATGGTATCTCATGGGAACAGAAGGTTATGACCATGGAACTAGGTTTTTCTCTGTTGCTCTGATGGTTTCGGGGTACGTAGGCTTATATAAGAGGAAGGAGGGCACCGGGGGCCTTACATGGGAACCATGAGGCAGGGGGGCGCGTCCTAGGGGGGCTCGCCCCCACCCTCATGGGCACCACGTGGACCCTACTCCGTGGTTCTCAAGTCTGCCGTGCGTGATTTTCTCCAAAAATATCTCTCCCGGAGGTTTCATTCCGTTTGGACTCCGTTTGATATCCCTTTTCTGTAAAACCCTGAAACAGGCAAATAACAGCAATCTGGACTCGGCCTTTGGGTTAGTAGGTTTGTCCCAAAAATAATATAAAAGTGTATGACAAAGCCCATTAAACAACCAAAACATCATAAATAATAGCATGGAACAATCAAAAATTATAGATACGTTGGAGACGTATCACAATGTTATACATGAAAGTTAATTGCATGGTGCATCCAGAAATATTTTTTCTGCATTGTGAATGTTTATATATTCTCCTAAAATATTAGTCACGGGAAAGAGAAACGAAGGGCATATCTCTCCTTGTCTGCACCGGACATCCCCTCTTTCTACACCACTTTCACGTATGCACACAAACTATCTCTCGGCCCTCTAAAAGTATGCATGCCCACGACACATTCACGCATGACGGTCACTATATTTCAAGCTAAAGCACTATACGGTCACTGGAGTTCAGAATATGCTCATTACGGTCACTGTATACATTCTCGTGGCGATCATACGGTATCTAGCTCACGACACGTCTCCGTATTTTCTTGATGACACTGACGGACTTTGCGTTTGATGCGTGCACCGTATTTTGTTGACGACACATATGGTCATTGTATTCGAAGCGAAAGCACGATATGCTAACTGGACTTTAGAATAAGCTCATCATGGTCACCACGTATATTTTGTCATGCTAACCAACATGTGGTTGGACGGTTAAGAGGATAGTGGTTTCTCAAGCCCACCAGGGTTAAAGTCCTAGTGCTCGCATTTATCCTGGGTTAATTTCAGTATTTTCCGGCGATGTGCGTTCAGTGGGAGGAGACGTTCCTCTCGACTACAAGGCACCTATGGTGACTTCGTAAAATCTCAAGTTCATATGCTAGGCCACTCTCTCGAAGGTGCTCATAGGGGTAGGGTCTGCGTGTGTGCGCTTATACTAGTGAGTGGTTGCACGCATATATGAGCCCTTGCGTCTGTTCCGTGTTAAAAAATACATGTCATGATTATACGATCACTGGCTCACTCGTACAACTCCGTATTTTGTTGATGACACAATCAATTGACCAGTCAAATGTTCCACGTGGCGCAACTAGTGTTGCACCAGTGGGGCGCGTAACCCTGGGGCCAACCTGTCAGCCCGTATATGAAAGAAAGAAATGGTAGTTTCAGTCTGTACTGTGTTAATAAAATATCTTTTAGGGTGATCATACAGTCACTGGCCCACCATACAGCTCTGTAATTTGTTAATGACACGATCAATTGACCAGTCAAACGGTCCACATTCAGCAATGCACATTACATGAGGGCCCACCCGTCAGCGCCTATATGAAGGACAGAAATGGTAATAAATTAGTGTTCGGTGGGTACTCGAAGTGGTGAGACCTCCGGTTGGCAGTCGCTGGCGGTGGGGGCGCGTTGATTGGCCGGTGGGGGTGGGGATCGTCGGAGAAAAAGCTCAGTGTGGGGCGGGGCTAGAGGGATGGCCGGTGCAACGGCGGACCGGCGGTGAGGAGTGGTTTCGGGGCGGGCGGGGCAGCGTGGCAGCGCGGGCCGGCCGCGGGCGGCGGGGCCCGGCAGTTCGGCCGGTGGTGGCTGGCCGCTCAGGGGGGTGGAGTTTGAGGATAAACTGTAGGCCCTTGATTTCATATCCAACGGCTGGAAAGTCTAATGACCAGAGATGAAAAAGTCAGCCGACTGACCTGTACCCTCACCCCGGACGTACGCATGCACGCACGCAAGACACGCACGCATGCAGGCGTGCAACACTGACACATACACATAACAAACACACGCACGCATGCAGGCGTGCAACACTAACGCGTACACATGCACTCACGAACACACGCACGTACGCACACATGCATGCAACACTGAAAGGTACCCTTGCACGCATGCAACACTCGCACGCCTGCATGCACACATCGCACGATGCAAGACAGACGCTCAACCAATACATGCATGCACCCTTTGTTAAGGACATCGATTGTTATGGATATTAATTACTCTTATCTTTGATAAGCAGAACTTTGATGTTTGTAGTGGTCTTTATGAATCACAACGTATTGAATTGGCTATCAACATAGTATGCTTATCTACATGAAAAGGATGATGTCACACTTTATGAACAATCATCGGTTTATGAAATGCCCGCTTCTGACCGCCCTGGCCCACCAAAGGTTCCTCTGATGTGCGCTGCCTGCGTTGGGTCACTGACATGCAGGCCATGTACCTAAAGAGCCCACAGATCAGTGGAAGAACGGCGCGCTGTCCTATGTCACAGTCGAGGGCGCCACTCGCTGCACGGCTGGCTGAACACGCCTCCTTGCCGCCTTCAAACGCCTCCATGAAACCTGCCCGTGTGGAAGCCGATAAACCCACTCTAGACACATGTCCGTTCTTGTGGGGGCCGACATTAAACGCAACGCCGGCCGAGCTTCTGCCGTCCGCCGTCTATTTAATCTCCTATTTAAACGAGGCCAAACGGTGGCCAAGAATCACACACCTCCGCCGCTCCCCTATCTCCTCCTTCACCATTTTGTCCACTCTTACAATGGCTTACGAAGAGTAGTTATTCCGCATCCAAGCCAGGTGGGTGGCCGGCCGAGGCCGCCGGTTACGAGCTATGCAGCTCGCTGATCCACCTCCCTCCCCTCGCTCGACGGAGCCAGTTGCCGCACCAAGCCACCGCGCGGTTCAGCAACTCGCCGATCCAGGCCAGCTCGACGATGAGCGGCGCACGGGCGTCGTTGCTGTCATCCACGCCGCCACCTCGTAACACGTCTCCCGTTCTTGTGGCCAAGACTCCCATGCTGGCGGCGCGCCGTGCAAGCAGCGACAGAAGCCGGGTGCGCAGAGAGCGATGAGTCGGTGGCCAGCGCATCCGCGTCCGCCGCCATCATCGAGGAGAAGAAGAACATGGGAGGCCGCCGTGGCTTGGGTCCCATGAAGGCCACCACGGAGGCGACGCCGACGTAAACAGCAGGTGTCTTATCGGGTCCTTTTGTTGCGAGGACCTTCGTCGACCCCGCATATACCTCCGAGGCTGACGGCAGTGTGGTTATCATGCTGCCGGACATGATGAACACAAATCGATCGACGGGCGACCATTTAGGCCAGGTATTATATACCTATGCTCTCTAGAACTGGCACCGCGTAGCTCATTTGAATGTAATGAAATCCGTCATGTTTTTATGAAAAATCCGGTATCTTATATGATTTCCGTCGTTCTTTATAAGAAATATCGCCATGTTTGCGTGAATTTCGTCCGGTTGGTTGACTTGTTTTCATAATTTGTGCGCCTACAGTTGGATAGCGTAATTTGCGGGTCGTCGGTCAGTCTGCAGGTGGCTCGGGCGGCGTGGTGGGACAAAAAGAACACAGCTCATGCGAGCTCGTCTCCAACGTGCGCGCTGGAGGATGCATGAGAACCCGAGCCATTCCTCGTTCATCGGTGGCAAAGGCACCGGTGGACAAAAGGGTCACCAATATTTTGGCTACCCCGGGCAAGATCCAAACAGCCCCTCCCAACAGATTCAAATCCCTCGTTCGCCGTGGAATTTTGCCATGTGTTGTTTTCATGAACTAGCAAGATGCCCGTGCATTGCACGCAACATCAAGATGCATTTTTTTACAAAATACCTGTTGTGATTGACCCATGAAGGAGTAATCCCATTTTGTAAAAACTAGTGATTGCTCGAGAATTTTATCGGATAAATGGTATCTCGAGAATTTTATCGGATAAATGGTATCTCGAGAATTTTATCGGACTCCATTTTTGTATAAAAGTCCACAAACCCATATTACAGGTACCAAGGCAACAATTAATGTCCTCTAACTCAATGTTGCAAGCCACCTTGTTTCCTTCTTTGCCATGTAAATTAATATGTATTCTTCTCTTTCAGGCACATCAAGCCAATGCTCACACTCCCGCATGCATGCAAGGGATAATTAATGTCCTCCTTTGCTAGTAGTACTACGCGGTAAACACCATTAATAATGCATCGATTAGTGTTAGTGGCCTTGTATATCTATAAATTGTAATTTTGATAGTGGCCTTGTATATAAAAATGGAGGAAGAAAGATGAGAGATAAGGTGAGGAGGAGTGGGGCGTGGTGGTGACTGGTGGTCGGACTGGGCGGAGGCATGGGGATGGACGACGCATTATGTCTAGGTTTGTATCTCTATAGTCCCTCTCACACACACCCACGTAGGTGGGGGACGTGCACGAAGAGAAGAGGTGCATGCCTGGCGCACGTACTCCCGTCTCTTTCCCAACCACACCCGCGCGGGTACACGGTGGAGCTCATTTCTGTACGAAAAGGCGGCCCACGTGGTGTCAAGACCGGAATTTTTGGGGTATTAATTTCCCAAAAGTGGCCCTTGTGCTCACCAGCCCCAGGATTACTGTTAGCTGATGAGGCACCAACTTGTTACAGAAATTTCAAGCAAATAAAAGATATGTAGTACAAGACCATTCTGACCTATGAGTACAACACAAGGTTTCTAGTGGCTGATGGCGGAAGTGGTTTGTGGTTCATCGGTGACTATGGGACTCCATTTCCCATAGGAACAACTGACCAGGATAACTCCTATCTTCGCGAGGCTGCTATCTCCATTTGTGTAGGTTCCGGGGCTGTCATCACATCGTTCCTTTCCACGCAAGGAATCTGGCCAAGACAATAGCCAGGGACAAGCCAGTGAGTACTTTGAATGTACTGGCAAACATTATGAACGTGGGTAAAATATAATTATGCTCGAGAATAATAGATGATCACTATGTTAATTATGATATGACAGTCCATATTGCAAGCAGGTCGTTCATATAAAAATGCATATGCAATCAGAGAGTGATAAGAAAATAGATAGCGAGCATGCCACAGTCGGGCTTATAAGGAAAAAAATAACAAGCATGCCACAGTCGGGTGTCTGAGCGACACCACATAAAGGGCTTATAAGGAAAATAAATAACAAGCATGCCACAGTCGGGCGTCTGAGCGACACCACAGAAAGGGCTTATAAGCAAACATAATCACAGTGAATATCCAGGAGCTAGAACCGTCCTAGGGATACTCATTAATTCAAAGAATACAAATGGTTAGTCCACAATAATAATCATAATCACCATATGTCACAGGTCATAATCAACGACGAGCGCTAGTGGCTCGGGCGGTGCCGTCCACGGCAGAGGCTGCTGTGGCCGCCCGCAAGCTGCCGCGGCCGACCTGACGGCGGCACTGTGGAGCTCCAGTGGTGTCTCTGCTGCGTGGGAGGGGTCGGGTGTGCTGGCTGTGCGAGGGGAGTGGCCAGTACTGGCGCGGGGCGTCGGCAGAGGGACGCGGCAGCTCGGTGCACGCGCGTGCAAAACGTGCGCTCTTGGCGCGCCCAGAGCACACACGCTAGCTGCTTGACGAAATGCCAAAGCATGCCACAGAGCTTGGGTGAGGCTGGCAATTAGCAGGTCTAGGCTAGAGGCATTAGGGGGATTAGTGGACCTGCCAGTATGTACAGAGGGGCAAGATCACTGTGCAAAACAAAAATCATGCCAAAACTGGCCATGCACACCAGGTGTTTGACAAAATGCTAGGGACAACTGGGCAACTCTTGGGGTGGCCAAATTTTCCAGATTGGGGTCTCTTTAGGTGATACAGAGGTGGCAATGTTAGTTTGCTAAAAGCAAAAACTTGTCAGTTCAAGTTTGTGAGAAAACTGATTTTGGGCAGAAAGAAAATTGCACCAATGCATGCACTTAAAATCCTCCAATGAGTCCACTCTCCTGGACTTAAGGTTTTTGCAGGATGTGCTACAAGTAGGAGAAGGAATCATAGCTAGAAGGGGAAGTTAAATGATTGTTGCTGTACAAATCACCATGCTGGACCAGAATGAAAATGAGGTTGATTCACTCAAATAATTCAAAGGGCAACTCTGGGTTTTTGCATAAGGTTGAATAATATACTCCTATGAACATCCCATAATTTTGGTGGAAACTCTAAAGAAATATTTAAAGTGGTTGTAGTGCAAAATTGCCCACTGGACCAGATTTGGAAACTTGGTGTGGAGCTCAAAATACTAAATGAATGAAATATATTCTTGCATAAAAGTGATCTAACAACATCACATGACATCTCCAATTTTTGGTGAAAATTTTAAATAAATTTATCAAGTGGTTGTAGTTCAAATGGGGCCCTAAAACCATGGGAGACCATTTTTAGAGGAGAGAAGATTAGGGAGACAATTACATAATTAATTTTACGGATGAAGGAAAAGTTTTATTGAGAGAATATGAGAGTCTAACAATAATTGGAAAGTTTTCACTAGTGATAAAAACTCCATAAAAAGGAAAAGAATGATCCTGAAATCAAAAGGAAAATCCAGCAATCGAAAATTTTAATTTCCTAGCAAAATTTTAATTAATAAAACAGGGTTAAATTTTTGGAGTGTTACACGTGGTAACTTGACACTTGTACTGGTTGTCCACTAGATGGAGGGAGGATCGTCTACCACGGATTAACAAACAAATTGTGGCTTGACGCGTTATGTTAAAAAAGATGCAAAGCATGTGGGCCTACCTTAGAGGCAAGGCTCTATACACTGGAGTACTTTTGATGTGTCACATCAACTCACAGAATGAGGAGAAGCTTGCTTAGTATGCCATCTCCCGTGCCCACGGGAGCGGTGGCTCACCGGATGAGGTGAAGCTTGCTTACTACGCCTTACGCCCGCTCCTTGGCCCACACGCGCGGTGGCTCGCAGGACGAGGAGAATTTTTTACTACTCCCTCCGTTTACTCCTCGTCCCTACTACCTTGGTTAGAGAGATTATCATATTGTTTGGAATACGAGCAGTAGAACTCGTCCCCAACTCGTCGGTCGCCAACGCTGCCACCGACCCGGCTGTCCACGAGCAGCAGGACTCGTCGCTTCCGCTGTCCGTGCCGCGCGATGGCCGCTCGGCGACACCGTCAACCTCGCTGGCCGTGGCGTCGTCCTCGCTGATCCATTGCGGGCCGGTCTACCAGTAGCCTGCACTACAGCTGGCACGGGTGCTACTACGCTACCATCCAGCACACGACCTCTATGACGAGTGGCTCCACTGCATCATCGAGCTCGTCAACGCCGTCGGGGAGGTACCTCCACTGACCCACTCCTCCCGTCCTCCGTCACTCATGGCGGGGAATGTGGACCACAGCGTCCCGGCTCCACCTCCGATGCACGGCGCTGGCCAGGGGCTCAGACGCGAGGCTCCACGGCGCAAGCAGCCCCGCAGAACCCCTGCACGCGACGAGGAGAGCTGCCAGGTGGTCCCGCATCCCCAGGCAGAAGCTCGCAGGCTCTCCGTTCCACAGCACCAAAACCGTGCACCACAGGAGGTGGTGGCGCCTATACCCCAGGAACCAGCACCACAGGCGTAGGGGGTGCTTGCAATCATGAGCGTGGCTGGATGTCGCGCCCAAGCTCCAGATATGCGGGGCCTCGTCTGGCCTGGCAAGTTCAAGATGGATCTGCCTCCATGCTACGAGGGCACCGCCGACCCCGCAGAGTTCCTCCAGCTCTACGAGCTGCGCATCGAGGCGTCCAACGGCACTGAGCAGGTCATGGCAAACTGGTTCCCCATGGCCCTCAAGGACGGCACTCGCTCCTGTCTCCTGAACCTCCCCGCTGGATCCATCTCCTCCTGGGGAAGCTTCGTGAGCATTTCATCGCCAACTTCCAAGGTACCCGCGACCGAGCCCCGGCGGCCGCGGATTTGCGCCGCGTGAAGCAGCAACCTGGGGAGACCCTACAGAAGTACATCCAACGTTTCAACATCGTGGGCCTCAAGATCCCCAGGGTTTCGGATGAGGCCATCATCTCGGCGTTCTCCGACGTTGTCCGCGACGTTAGGATGAAGGAGGAGCTCGTCATCCATGAGGACCTATGCACGGCCCTCGAGATGTTCAACCTCGCGGCGAAGTGCGCCAGGACAGAGGAAGGCCGCCTCTCTCTCCTGGAGCTGCCTGAAGCCGAGGCTGACAACAAGAAGGCCTAGGCCAAAGAATCAAAGCGCAAGGGACCCGCCGTGCTGGCTGCGGAGCCAGAAGTGAAGCGTGGCCAAGGCTACAATGACCCCCCCCCCCCAAGAGAAAACCATCTGTACTGCATCTTCCATGATGTTCACAGCCACAACAGCAACGACTGCCAAGAACTCAGGGCGATGTGTGACGGGCGCGTCGGGCAGCGTCCTGAGCGCGACAACCGCGGCTACGGCCGCAGAGGGGGCCGTGGTGGAGGACGGTGGGACGGCAGGAACTCGTGCCAAGGATGGCGTGACCAACCTCGTGAAGACCGCTGGCAGGAGTAGCCTCGTGATGCCACCTCGTGCGACCAGCCTCGTGAGGGTCGCCCTCAGGGCAACGCGGGCTTGCCTCCGCTGCCATCACCGCCAAGAAGGAACAACGACGGCTGCCAGGGAGATGAAGCAGGGGGCTTTCAGGAGCCACGCCCTGTTGCATGCATCCTAGGAGGAGCCCACGCTCCGGCTTCCCACCGTATCTTCAAGCAGTTCGCTGGTGAGGTGATCGCGGCGCTCCCCAGGCCTGATACCGCGCGCAACCTTAGGTGGACCAAGAAGGTCATCGCCTTCGGCCCCAAGGACTAGCACAAGTGCACCGCAGCCCCAGGCACTCTCCCGATGCTCTACACTCCGACCATCAGCAACATCCTCGTGACCAAGACCCTCATCGATGGTGGAGCAGGGCTCAACGTCCTCTCCGTCCAGACCTTCGAGATGCTCCAAGTCCCCTACGATCAGCTGCACCCAACCAAGCCATTCTACGGAGTTAGAGATGGCTCCACACTCCCGATGGGGCAGGTCCGCCTCCCCGTCACCTTCGGCGATCACGACAACTATCACACCGAGCTCATCGACTTCGACGTTGCCAACATTCACCTCCCATACAACGCCATCCTAGGGTATCCGGCCCTTGCCAAGTTCATGGCAGCGACCCATCACGGCTACAACGTCCTCCAGATGCCCGGGAGTGGCGAGGTCATCAAGATCACCTGCGACGAGAAGGAAGCAGTGCTTTCCATGGAGCGCGCCTACAAGACTGCAGCGGTCGAGAGCTCCGACGAAGATGGAGCCGTCTTGGCCCTGCAGACCGCCCCTAAGAAGAAGAAGCACCTGCCCACAAACGGACCTCAAGACATAGGGGCTCGTGACGGCACCGCCTCGTGACCCGCGCCTGCTGATGAGACGCCCTCCACCCTCGCATAGGGTGGCGCTCCCAGCGCCCCTCTCACGATGGTGTCAGGATAGGTTTTTCCGTAAAATAATTACCGAGAGATCGACCTTTTTATCGAATCAGCATAGAAGAATACTTCTCACTGGTAGACAAATCCTTGATACAGAAGTCCAGAGTACTGAATAATATACATGGTTGAGCTGAGCTTGCTCAACAATTTATTACAAGCACGCCGATATAATACATAAGGGCGGATATGACACAATGATAGGGTGGCATACTAGTAACTCGTAATAAAAAGGTGGTGGATATGTCACACTGTAGTGGGTGGCGTGACTCCATTATCATACAGTTCATCGAGTGTCGGAGTGAGACCCGATGAATTTATTTGGTGGTTGGCGGAAGCGGTTATATAACAGTGATCAACTCCAGGATCGCAAGAGACTGACTGGGACTCCACTAGACGTCGGACTCGCTATCGAACTCTTCATCCATGAGATCGCCTTCGTCAACATCTGGCCAAATCAACAAGCCAGGTGAGTACTTTGAATGTACTCGCAAGACAGTTCGGACATAAGATATAATAAATGCAAACATGATGCATGTGAGTATTCTAGCAACATGTATCAGAAAAATATAATTTCTGTGCTGCAAGTAAAAATAGAAGTCGGGCGGTAATCCTCCCGAAATCCATAAGATAAATAAACGAAAACCAAAATGAGTGTTTGACTGACGCCTCATGAGGAAAAGGAATATAAACAAGCCACAGTTGGATGTCTGGGCGACATCACATAAAGGGCTTATAATGAAAATAAATAACAAGAATGCCACAGTCGGACGTCTGAGCGACATCACATAAAGGGCTTATAATGAAAATAAATAATAAGAATGCCACAGTCAGACGTCTCAGCGACATCACATAAAGGGCTTATAATGAAAATAAATAATAAGAAGGCCACAGTCGGACGTCTGAGCTACATCACATAAAGGGCTTATAATAAAAATAAAAAATAATAATGCCACACTCGGACGTCTGAGCAACATCACATAAAGGGCTTATAATGAAAATGAATAATAAGAATGCCACAGTCGGACATCTGAGCGACATCACATAAAGGGCTTATATAAATACTGGTGTAACGGTAAAAGACTTCAAGAGATAAATCAGTGCAGAGATAACTGGTTAGTTCATCTACCCAAAATTAACTTGACAAAAATCACCATTCTTGTTACTATCATAAAATTACTAGAGACAATCACCGGGGTTGACACGAAGATTGACCCTAGGCCATAAACATGGCTACTCGGAAGATTTGACTCTGCAGAGCTTGTACTCTTAAATCACAGCCAACGGATTCCACTAGCCACAGGGACTAGTTCCGTCTACGGTGTTTTAGCAGAAACACAACTGACCAGTACACACCCATTTCACATCCTGCTGTCCAGAATCACCCGTGACAACATTCACGAAAAACTTTAAGACGGGGAGGCTACAACCTCGAATAGCATGGGATCAAATTTATATATGCGCACTCTAAGGGGTGCCCCCCTCTCGGTCCCAACCGGAAACACCCATGCCCCCTGACCGGATGACGGGCTTTAATCCAGGGCCATGGAACACTCATCCCGGCCCCTCTACTGTGTGTGTACATGGAAAGAGGTTTGCAACTGACTAAACTGTAATCTTAACAGACGGCATATGACAGTACCAAAAGGAGACGAACGGAATCATGACTTGATCCATGGTGATAATAGAATTAACCATTGACTGACATGCTCCAACAATACCAGTACACGACCCATCATGTCACCACATGACCGGGGTGTTTCAATCAACATTCTGGGTCACCCGAAGCATGCTTGCATGAAATATAATCATCCACAAATGCTTATATGACCATGCTATGCAGAAGAACTACTCGAGCAAACATGCAACACACCCATCATATCAAAGGTTCAAACATGCTTGCCTGGTTCGGAATAGTCGGTATCTATGTATTCAAACAAAACAAATACTAACATAAATAACGCGCGTGCAAAAAAGTTGCTCCAAATATTTTGCAAATAAATAAGACAAAAAACTAGACAGAAAACTAAAGAGGACAGAAAAAGAATCAACTCAAAATCATCTTTAGTTAAAAAGATATTAGAGTTTCAGTCCAGGGACTTATCTGCAATGAAACAAAAAGTTTCTAGGGGCTAGAATAGAAAACAAAAAAGCGAACCGGTACGTAGTACGCCAGCCGAATAGGAAGACGTACTTTGCCCGAAGGCGCTTCCCAGGAAAATGTTTCAGAAAAGAAAGAGAGGCTGACGAGGGGGTCCCACTCGTCACGTTTAAAAACTGAAACAGAACCGCGCCGGCGCCAGAAGGCTGCGGTGGTCGCCGGCGCCGATCCACGGCGAGGTAGGGGAAGGGAGTGGTACCTACGGGTTCCTGGTGTTCTTCCGCATCGATGCGTGGTGGAGTTGAGCGTCGGCGAGCCCAACGTCGATGGCGACCCTGTCTCCGGCGGACGGCGGCTCGGGTGGTCGTGGGCCTCGTCAGAGAGAGTTTCTGGAGTCAAATTGGAGTGGGGGTTAGACTCGTGTAGGTGTAAGGAGGCTACGAACGAGTCCAGGGCGGTGGAGGAGCTCTCACCAGATCGGATGCTGCTGGAACCCGAGGTGGATGGAGGTGGCCGGAGTTGAGGAAGAAAGGCCCCTCGAGGCTCTTCCAGAGGCTGGGCGTGGTCTAGTGAGGTGGTGGAGGTGTGCGGAGTCGAGAGTGAGCTCGGAGGTGCTATATATAGCCAGCTCGAGGCGGTTGCCGTGAACGGGATAAGTCCGGCGATCGATTCACTACTAGGAAAAGGCCTACTAATGGCGCACCAGTTTTTCCTACTAACGGCGCACTACTGGTGCGCCATTAGTGCCACGCCATTAGTATTTTTTACTAATGGCACACCACTGGTGCACCATTAGTATCTGGTATACTAATGGCGCACCACAGGTGCGCCATTAGTATAGGCCATGGTGCACCATTAGTATGCCTCCCAGGGGGCCATATATACCCAGGTGCTTTGGCATACTAATGGCGCACTCTTGTGTGATGCGCCATTAGTAACTTTGGCATACTAATGGCGCACTGTGGGATGATGCGCCATTAGTACCCTTTGGCATACTAATGGCGCACTGTGATGTGATGCGCCATTAGTATGAATATTAGGTTCTTTTATTTTATTTTCTTTTCTGATTTTTGCACAGGTTACAAAATGTATTATTGGACAGAATATAGATAGTAGCACACAGCAACAACAGATTCATCGAATACAATAGAAGATTAATCTCTGAATACAATTCATCATATTAGTCTCCGAATTCAAAAGACTGAACAAAGATAGAACATTATATTACAAGTCTCGAGACCGCGAGTAGCGAGTTTGTCTTCACATTACAAGTCGATAACGATCATCTAAACTACCATCACATAGAAGAGAGCTGCGGTCATCACGATGAGCATCATCGCGATGAAACTCATCTTCATCCGGTTCATCCAACGCTCCCTCCCCTCTCCCGCTACATAGCGCGCGTATCTAGATTCCGCCTCCGCCCTAGTGGTGTACCCTTTGTAACTGTTACCGCTGAAATGGTGAACCTATCTCCGACACTCCTCCCAGTCGTCGTAGACTCCGGGAACCTTACCCTTGTACAGGACATACGACAGCATCGCTATGCACTAGCCAAACGAAACGTTAGTACCAATTCACTAGTTCAGCGATTGATTACGGCGGCGCTGTGGCTGGACGGTTGGTTTAGGAGCTTGAGCATCGACTAGGAGGTGTATTGGTTCCATTTCAGTGCCTAACTCAGCAAGGAAGGGGTGGTTACGGTCTGTCCCCGACGGAACGGCCGTGCGGCATGTTGGCGGTAGAGAGCGCGCCCTGTGCATGCCAGGCCACAGAGACGGTGCTGTAGGCGTGCGCTGGTGATGGAGTTGGCCACGCGGAGCCCCCAGGCGACTTGGGCAGTGCAGAACGGCGTTGTGCCGCAAGGTGCCTCCTGTCAGCCGCCACGGGAGGTTCTGCCACCGCGGAAGACGCCGACGTGGGCGGGCCAGGGCGCCACCGACGCTAAGAACCAGCCAAGCACGCGTGCGGCGCTGTGGATAAGAAGGAGGTGCAGTGCAGCATCGAGCCAAAGTGGAACTAGTGAGATTGACGAAGTTGACTGACGAAACTGACGAAGCTGCAGTGTCGCCTGCAAAGTTCAGTTAACTTTTCTGAAACTGACAGAAACAGTGCACACCAGGTGTTTGACGAAATGATTTTGGCATGTGGAAAATCTCGCTGGAGCTGATATTTGGTGGAGTGGCCTCTTGATGCATCTAGAGGCTGCCTGAATTTTCACAGAATTTTTGGAAGAAGGAAAATATGAATTTCACCAAAATTTGCAAATCTGGTCCAAACTTGCAGCAAGTGAAATTATAAAATTTTGAACTATGAACCAGTGAAACAAGATGGATCCAGGTTGTGGGCACTAAGGACTATCCAGGGGAGTTGGTTTGGAAACAAAATTCAAAGTGAACATGGTGGTTCCTTTGTAAATCACCATGGTCCATTTTAATGGACATAAATTGTTTTTGGTGCAAATTAATTAGAAGAAAAATCCCAATAAGGTTGAAACTTGCTGGAATTGATGAGAGACTTGTCTCTAGGTGAAGAGGAGGTTTTGGAGAGAAATATTTTCATTGGGTGCCATTGAAGAGAAATGTTTGAGAGGGAAGACAAGTCCAAGATTAATCCTATGATGGATATTCATGGGGGGGGGGGAAGGATCATAAAAACTTCTTTGAAAAGAAACTTGTGTTTGAGCCAACACAAGTGGAAATCCTTCAAGACCAAATCCAAGCCTGAGAAGAACACACAAACTTTGGTCAAAAAAGATTTTAGAAGGGTTTTCAAGAGAAGACCAAATGTCCCCCTTCCAAAAGACCAAAAGTTTGGACGAAAACAAATCCAAAAATTTGGAGTGTTACAACACCTACCCCCTTAGGAAAAATGTCATCCCCTAGATTTCAGCTGATCCTCAAATAGGTGTGGGTGTTCTGTCCGTAGGAAATCTTCCCTTTCCCATGTTGCCTCATCCTCTGTGTGATTACTCCACTGAACCTTGAGAAATTTAATTGTCTTCTGACTAGTTCTCCTTTCAGACTCCTCCAATATTTTTGTTGGGCGCTCCCGGTAGGTGAGGTCTGGTTGCACGTCAAGATTTTCATGCAACACATGCTTCTCCGGGTTGCTTACACACTTCCCTAGTTGCGAAACATGGAACACGTCTTGGACGTCTGACAGTTCCTTGGGAAGGTCCAACTGGTAGGCCACTGTGCCCCTCCGCGCAACTATACGAAAAGGTCCAATAAATCGTGGTGCTAGTTTTCCTTTGACCTTGAATCGTTGCAGTCCCCTCATAGGAGATACACGTATGTACACGTTTTTACCGGGTTCAAAACTTACTTCCCGATGCTTTTGATCGTAGTAGCTCTTCTGTCGACTTTGGGCTGTCTTGAGTCGATCCCGTATTATTTTAACTTTTTCCTCAACTTCTTTTAACATGTCTGGGCCGAAGATACGACTGTCCCCTGTTTCTGAACAGTTTAATGGAGTACGGCATCTTCGTCCGTACAGGGCTTCGAAAGGTGCCATTTTTAGGCTGGCTTGGTAAGTATTATTGTATGCGAACTCGGCATACGGTAAGCTTGCCTCCCAACTGGTCCCATAGGTGAGGACACACGCCCTCAGCATGTCTTCTAGTATTTGATTTACTCGTTCCGTTTGTCCTCCAGTATGGGGGTGATAGGTTGTACTGAATACTAGTAGCGTTCCCAGGGCTTGCTGTAAATGATCCCAAAATTTGGAGACGAACTGAGTGCCTCTGTCGGATATTATAGTCTTTGGAACTCTACGTAGGCATACTATACGTGCGAGGTAAAGCTTGGCAAGCTTTTGGGTGGTGTGAGTTGTCTTGACTGGAATGAAGTGTGCCACCTTGGTCAGTCTATCTGTGATGACCAATATGGCATCATTTCCGTGCTGCGACCGTGGCAGTCCAACAATAAAATCCATCCCAATATCGTCCCATTTCCACTCAGGCATCTTGTTTGGTTGTAACAGTCCGGCGGGTTTCTGGTGCTCGGCTTTAATGCGTTGACATGAATCACAGCATGCAATGTATGTGGCTATATTCCTCTTCATACCGTGCCACCAAAATCTGTCTTGAATGTCCTTGTACATTTTGGTCCCTCCAGGATGGATTGAATACGGAGCGGTGTGGCTCTCTGCTAGAATTTGTTGTTTGAGGTCTTCGCTATTTGGTACGCAAAGCCTATCTCCGAACCATAATATTCCCTCACTTTCTATGGTAAATTCTGAGGCCTTGCCCTAACTTACTTTTCTTTTTATACCTTCAATGCTGGGGTTTCCAAGTTGAGCCTTCTTAATTTGTTCTATTAGTGTAGGCCGTATTTCCATATTTGACACTTCGCCTTCAGTGACCATCATTAACTTGAGCTTGGCGAATTCCTGCTGAAATTCAGGTCTCAAGTTTTGTAGGCTGCCGTTGTCCGGGCTGGGGTTACGGCTAAGAGCATCTGCTACTACGTTTGCCTTTCCTGGGAGATAGTGGATGCCAACGTCATAATCTTTTACCAGTTCCAACCAGCGTCGTTGTCGTAAATTGAGTTCTGGTTGTGTGAAAATATATTTGAGACTCTTATGGTCTGTATATATTTCACAACGATTCCCAAGCAAAAAGTGCCTCCACTCTTTGAGTGCATGAATGACTGCTGCCAATTCCAAATTGTGAGTAGGATAGTTTTCTTCATGTTTTCGTAGTTGCCGGGAAGCGTAGGCGACTACTTTGCCTTCTTGCATTAGTACGCATCCGAGGCCTTTCCGGGATGCGTCACAATATACTTTAAAAAATTTGTGTATGTCTGGTACAACCAATACTGGGGCTGTTGTTAATTTATTTTTGAGTTCCTGGAAACTTTTCTCATAAGCCTCAGTCCATATGATTTTTTTATCTTTTTTGAGTAACTGTGTCATTGGTTTGGCTATGGTGGGAAATCCCTCAATAAACCTCCGGTAATATCCAGCCACTCCGAGGAAACTTCGTACATCTGTTACATTGGCCGGTGACTTCCAACCAAGTACAGCCTTGACTTTTTCCGGGTCCACAACAACTCCTTCTTGTGTCCATACGTGGCCTAGAAAACCAACTTGTCTTAACCAAAATTCACATTTGCTGAATTTGGCGTAGAGTTTATGTTTCCTTAATTCTCCCAGTACAATACGGAGATGTTCAACATGCTCTTCTGGTGTCTTTTAATATACCAAGATATCATCAATAAATACCACCACAAATTTGTCCATAAATTTCATAAACACTTTGTTCACGAGGTGGACAAAATATGCGGGGGCGTTGGTCAGTCCAAACGGCATTACGATAAATTCATATAGTCCGTATCTGGAGGTGAATGCTGTTTTCGGGATATCTTCTGTCCGTACTTTAAATTGATGATAACCTGACCTTAAATCAATTTTTGAGAAAACCTTGGCTTGCGCGAGCTGGTCAAATAAATCATTTATCCGTGGCATTGGATATTTGTTCTTGATAGTGACCATGTTTAGTGCTCGGTAGTCAATACACAATCTCATAGTCCCATCCTTCTTTTTGGCAAATAACACCGGCGAACCCCAAGGTGAGGAGCTGGCCCGTATAAATCCTTTGTCCAGTAATTCGTTTATTTGCTTCTTTAGCTCAACCAACTCGGACGGTGCCATTCTGTATGGTTTCTTGTATATGGGGGTGGTTCCAGGTGCTAGCTCAATGATGAATTCCATTTCTCTGTCTGGTGGCATGCCTGGCAGTTCTTCGGGAAATACATCTGGAAACTCACATACTACTGGAACAGTGCTTAACTCAGAAGTGTCTACCTAGTTTAATTTTGGTTGCCGAGATACTGGTCTTTCTTGAGCTGTGACTCTTATTGTCTTTCCGTGATGATGAGTAAGAATCATAGTTCGGTTGAAGCAGTCGATAAATCCTTTGTTGGTGGTTAGCCAATCCATACCCAGGATAACATCTAGTCCCTTGTTTTCCAACACGATGAGGTTTGCGTGAAACTTTAACCCTTCAATTTCAATGTTTATACATTGGCAGTAATTTTGAGTGATCTGCTTACTTCCGAGGGACTTGATTGTCATTGACTGTCCCAAGGGAAGCATCGAAAACCCATGTTGCAAAGCAAAACTCTTCGAAATGAACGAATGAGAAGCTCCAGAATCAAACAAAACCGTGGCAGGTATTGTGTTGACAGGGAACGTACCGAGTACGATATCCGGGGCATCCTGTGCTTGCTCCTTGGTCACATGTTTCAGGTGGCCTTTCTTGTGGTTGTTATTGGGGTTGAAGTTGTTACGCTTGGGCGCAGAATTGTTCTCGTTGCTGTTTGGCTTCGGTGCTGAGTTTCTTGGCTTTGGGCACTGTTTAGCATAGTGTCCTTCTTCTCCACAAGCGTAGCAAGTAACACCTGGGCAATACGTGAATTCCTTGTCCCTTGCATGAATTTTTTTGCTTGGACGTGTGTCATTTGTCATGGATTTGTTCGCCCCATTTTTTTGAAAATTTACCTTATTCCTGTTGTTGCGAGGGTGGTTGGTCTGATCCCTTTTTGGCTTGCACCTGTCTTCCAAACTGCGACGCTCATTTTCCAACGTAATAGCCTTGTCCACCAGTGTCTTGAAATCTGGAAATGTGTGTACGACTAACTGGCATTTAAGTGCTGGTGCCAGACCGTCCAGGAATTTTTCCATCTTCTTGTTTTCAGTCATACGTTCTTCGTTGGCATAACAAGATAATTGAGTAAACTGGCCGTTGTACTCAGTTACTGTCATGCCCCTTTGCTTGAGGTCATCAAACTCTCTTTTCTTGATCTTCATAATGCTTCTAGGGATGTGCGCCCCACGAAAACCTTCTTTAAAATCTTCCCAGGTGATATCATTTTCATTGGGGTGCATATGCAGAAAATTCTCCCACCAAGACGTGGTTGCTCCAATAAGGTAATGTGGTGTGTAAAGTACCTTTTTCACGGTCTGAGCATTGTGCCACAATTAATTTTCTTTCAATGTCTCGAAGCCAATCATCGGCCTCAAGAGGTCTGTCTGTGTGGGAAAATGTTGGCGGACGTGTCTTCTGTAATTCAAACAATTTTGAATGCTGCTGGTGTGGCTCACGGTGATTCGCCATATTAATAACATGGTTCATCATTTCCTGATGCTGCTGCTGGCTTTGCTCGTAAAGATGGCATACTTGAGAAAATGCTGTTTCGCTGCCCTGCTGACTTGACTGCCCTTGCGTGAAATTGTTACCTGACTGTGTGCCATAATTTTCCTCTGGCGGACTTGCATGGAACGTGTCCAGGGACGAGTCATTTCTCACTCTGGGGTATTATTGCAGAAAAACATGAGAAGAACTGAGCGGCAAAAATAAACCAAGATTTGCAAAAGCAGCAAGAACACGAGCTCCAAAGATTTTCAAAATAAAAACTTGATTGCGCACGGAGATGGACCGCCTAGTACACATCTTACACGCAAGTCGTAATTATACATACGTCACTCAGGATGCGCGTACACATTCCTGACATGTTATTTATGCTAGTGCACTTCCCCCAGTTTCTACATGATGCGCAAACAGACTACTTCCCATCAACCTATTTTACATATCACACATATCATACAAGCGAGCATAGCGCGTCGCGGACAGACGCACTAGTTGGAGATGTTGAAGACTTCCCTTGGCCTGCCGAGGGTAAGGCCCAGTGGTGATGGAGACTCAACTTCCTCCTCACTAATAGGCTCCAGGCGTGGAGTACTAGTACGAGGTGTTGAGGTGGGTGCGGCAGGTGGTGCAGCTCTGACGGGGGTAGGAGCAATGACCTGGTCAAACTCCTCAGTGGTAGGCAGACGGTGAGTGGTGGCTAAGATGGAAGGTGCATAAGATGCTGAGGACAAGACAAAAGTCAGTGGTGGCGAAGTATGGATAAGCTCCCTCCTGTTGGCGGAACCACTCTAGACCAAGTCCATTCGAGCAGCCACCAAGTCGTCCACAAGGTTATCAAAAGCTGCCTCAAGAGCCTTGAGGTACTCAACCATTGATTCGATGGCTTCATCACGTTCCCCATTTGCGCAAGCAAACGCATAGTGGCACGTGTAGGGTACGTGGCATGGGAGGTAGCGGTAGCGACGAGTCTTCATTGAAGGAAGAGCATCCCGGAGACGAGCTGTCGCCTCACGGGTAGCCATTTGCATGGCATGCCTCTCCGTAGGCATGGCCCTGCCCACAAATCGGAAGCGGCGTGCCTCAGAACGCCCTCCCTTGAATTGCACCACGGCCTGGTGCATCAACACGCTGTCGCTGATCTTGTGAGGGTAGAGTGTAAACTCTGGACGGGTCGATGGCCCAATCACGACCTTCGTGATGGCGACGAGGAGCTTGATTAACCCCTCAGGAATGTTGGCGAACACTTGTGAATCGCAGTCGCCGCTGGCCATCTACAAAGGTAGACAAAAACTCCGAATAGTCAAGTCATAAATTTATGATGACTAACAGAAAATTGCGACAAATGCAAAAATGCTGAATATCACTTAATATGCTAACAACCGATTAGCGATCGCACCTAGTGGCTTCCTACAGTCAGCCTGGCTCTGGTACCAAGGTTGTTAGGACCGGTTTTTCTGTAAAATAATTACCGAGAGACCGACCTTTTTTATCGAACCAGCATAGAAGAATACTTCTCACTGGTAGACAAATCCTTGATACAGAAGTCCAGAGTACTGAATAATATACATGGTTGAGCTGAGGTTTCTCAACAATTTACTACAAGCGCGCCGATATAATACATAAGGGCGGATATGACACAATGGTAGGGTGGCTTACTGCTAACTCGTAATAAAAAGGTGGTGGATATGTCACAGTGTAGTGGGTAGCGTGACTCCATTATCATACAGTTCATCGAGTGTCGGAGTGAGACCCGATGAATTTATTTGGTGGTTGGCGGAAGCGGTTATATAATAGTGATCAACTCCAGGATCGGAAGAGACTGACTAGGACTCCACTGGACGTCGGACTCGCTATCGAACTCTTCATCCATGAGATCGCCTTCGTCAACATCTGGCCAAATCAACAAGCCAGGTGAGTACTTTGAATGTACTCGCAAGACAGTTCAGACATAAGATATAATAAATGCAAACATGATGCATGTGAGTATTCTAGCAACATGTATCCGAAAAATATAATTTATGTGCTGCAAGTAAAAATAGAAGTCGGGCGGTAATCCTCCTGAAATCCATAAGATAAATAAACGAAAACCAAACGAGTTTCTGAGTGACGACTCGTGAGGAAAAATAATAAAAACAAGCCACAGTCAGATGTCTGGGCGACATCACATAAAGGTCTTATAATGAAAATAAATAACAAGAATGACACAGTCGGACGTTTGAGCGACATCACATAAAGGGCTTATAATGAAAATAAATAATAAGAATGCCACAGTCGGACGTCTTAGCGACATCACATAAAGGGCTTATAATGAAAATAAATAATAAGAAGGCCACAGTCGGACGTCTGAGCGACATCCAATAAAGGGCTTATAACAAAAATAAATAATAAGAATGCCACAGTCGGACGTCTGAGCGACATCACATAAAGGGCTTATAATGAAAATGAATAATAAGAATGCCACAGTCGGACGTCTGAGCGACATCACATAAAGGGCTTATATAAATACTAGTGTAACGGTAAAATACTTCAAGAGAAAAATCAGTGCAGAGATAACTGGTTAGTTCACCTACCCAAAATGAACTTTATAGAAATCACCATTCTTGTTACTATCATAAAATTACTAGAGACGATCACCGGGGTTGACACGAAGATTGACCCTAGGCCATAAACATGGCTACTCCGAAGATTTGACTCTGCAGAGCTTGTACTCTTAAATCACAACCAACTGATTCCACTAGCCACAGGGAATAGTTCCGTCTATGGTGTTTTAGCAGAAACACAACTGACCAGTACACACCCATTTCACATCCTGTTGTCCGGAAACACCCGTGACAACATTCATGAAAAACAATAAGACGGGGAGGCTACAACCTCGAATAGCATGGGATCAAATTTATATATGCGTGCTCTAAGGGGTGCCGCCCTCTCGGTCCCAACCGGAAACACCCATGCCCCCTGACCGGATGACGGGCTTTAATCCAGGGCCATGGAACCCTCATCACGGCCCCTCTACTTGGTGTGTAAATGGAAAGAGGTTTGCAACTGACTAAACCGTAATCTTAACAGACGGCATATGACAGTACCAAAAGGAGACGAACCGAATCATGACTTGATCCGTGGTGATACTAGAATTAACCATTGACTGGCATGCGCCAACAATACCAGTACACGACCCATCATGTCACCACATGACCGGGGTGTTTCAATCAACATTCGGGTTCACCCGAAGCAAGCTTGCATGAAATATAATCATCCACAAATGCTTATATGACCATGCTATGCAGAAGAACTACTCGAGCAAACATGCAACACACCCATCATATCAAAGGTTCAAACATGCTTGCCTGGTTCGGAGTAGTCGGAGTCTAACTCGGTGAGGTTCGTGGCTCCGTCACGTCCTTCGGTATCTATGTATTCAAACAAAACAAATACTAACATAAATACCGCGCGTGTAAAAAAGTTGCTCCAAATATTTTTCAAATAAATAAGACAAAAAACTAGACAGAAAACTAAAGAGGACAGAAAAAGAATCAACTCAAGATCATCTTTAGTTAAAAAGATATTAGAGTTTCTGTCCAGGGACTTATCTGCAATGAAACAGAAAGTTTCCAGGGGCTAGAATAGAAAACAAAAAAGCGAACCGGTACGTAGTACGCCAGCCAAATAGGAAGACATACTTTGCTCGAAGGCGCTTCCCAGGAAAACGTTTCCGAAAAGAAAGAGAGGCTGACGAGGGGGTCCCACTCGTCAGGTTTAAAAACTGAAACAGAGCCGCGCCGGCGCCAGAAGGCTGCGGTGGTCGCCGGCGCCGATCCACGGCGAGGTAGGGGAAGGGAGTGGTACCTACGGGTTCCTGGTGTTCTTCCGCGTCGAGGGGTGGTGGAGTTGAGCATCGGCGAGCCCCACGTCGATGGCGACCATGTCTCCGGCGGACGGCGGCTCGGGTGGTCGTGGGCCTCGTCGTAGAGAGTTTCTGGAGTCAAATTGGAGTGGGGGTTAGATTCGTGTAGGTGTAAGGAGGCTACGAACGAGTCAAGGGCGGTGGAGGAGCTCTCACCAGAGCGGACGCTGCTGGAACCCGAGGTGGACGGAGGTGGCCGGAGTTGAGGAAGAAAGGCCCCTCGAGGCTCCTCCAGAGGTGGGAGTGGGTGGGCGTGGTCTAGTGAGGTGGTGGAGGTGTGCAAGGTCGAGAGTGAGCTCGGAGATGCTATATATAGCCTGCCCGAGGCGGTTGCCGTGAACGGGATAAGTCCGGCGATCGATTACGGCGGCGCTGTGGCTGGACGGTTGGTTTAGGAGCTTGAGCATCCACTAGGAGGTGTACTGGTTCCATTTCAGTGCCTAACTCAGTAAGGAAGGTGTGGTTACGGTCTGTCCCCGACGGAACGGCCGTGCGGAATGTCGGCGGCAGAGTGCGCGCCCTGTGCGTGCCAGGCCACGGCGACGGTGCTGCAGGCGTGCGCTGGCGATGGAGTTGGCCACGCGGATCCCCCAGGCGACTTGGGCGGTGCAGAACGGTGTTGTGCCGCAGGGTGCCTCCTGTCGGCCACCACGGGAGGTTCTGCCGCCGCGTAAGACGCCGGCGTCGGCGGGCCAGGGCGCCACCGACGCCAAGAACCAGTCAAGCACGTGTGCGGCGCTCTGGATAAGAAGGAGGTGAAGTGCAGCATCGAGCCAAAGTGGCACTGGTGAGATTGATGAAGCTGACTGACGAAACTGACGAAGTTGCACTGTCGCGTGCAAAGTTCAGTTAACTTTTCTGAAACTGACAGAAATAGTGCACACCAGGTGTTTGACGAAATGATTTTGGCATGTGGAAAATCTTGCTGGAGCTGATATTTGGTGGAGTGGCCTCTTGATGCATCTAGAGGCTGTCTGAATTTTCATAGAATTTTTGGAATAAGGAAAATATGAATTTCACCAAAATTTGCAAATCTGTTTCAAACTTGCGCCAAGTGAAATTTGAAAATTTTGAACTGTGGACCAGTGAAACAAGATGGATCCAGGTTGTGGGTACTAAGGACTATCCAGGGGAGTTGGCTTGGAAACAAAACCCAAAGTGAACATTCTGGTTCCTTTGTAAATCACCATGGTCCATTTTAATGGACAGAAATTGTTTTTGGTGCAAATTAATTAGAAGAAAAATTCCAATAAGGTTGAAACTTGCTGGAATTGATGAGAGACCTGTCTCTAGGTGAAGAGGAGGTTTTGGAGAGAAATATTTTCATTGCGTGCCATGGAAGAGAAATGTTTGAGAGGGAAGACAAGTCCAAGATTAATCCTATGATGGATATTCATGGGGGGAAAAGGATCATACAAACTTCTTTGAAAAGAAACTTGTGTTTGAGCCAACACAAGTGGAAATCCTTCAAGACCAAATCCAAACTTGAGAAGAACACACAAGCTTTGGACGAAAATAAATCCAAAAATTTGGAGTGTTACAGATGGTCTCGGGGGCTCTCCTCTGGAGTGCCTCTGGTCTGACCAGTGTCATGAGGGAGGTGTTCGGGCACCACCTGCAGGCGTGTCTCGACGTGCGTTTTTGTGAGCCCATCGTGAGCCATACAACACTCGGGGCTCAGGACTTCATTGACGAGGCTACCGAGGAACTTCAGTACGCAAGGCTCATACGCGGTGGGCGCAACCGCACGGCACCAAGCTCACCTAGCTGCAACCCAAGCAACCAATTCCACGTCTGCGTCGACATCGTAGGCCTCAAGAGAGCCGCTTCTCTGGAGCCCTTCTGGTCGACGGCTGTCGGCTGGAGGAGGACTCTCCCCTGCATTTACATTCGCACGCTCTTCGGCTTCCACAACGCAGCTACCACGTTCCAGTACCTCACGCGGCAGGCTTTGGGGGCTCAGGAGGCTCAGTGGCAGGCGGTCCTGACGGATCAGGAGCTGGACCCCCGTGACCATTGAGGGCCTCCGGAGCTCCTAGGCCTCAGGAGCCCGGCGATCCTCTGGAGCGACCCGCACGACTCGCATCTTTAGCTACCCCAACTCTTCTTCGACGAGAAGTATCAGGTGATGTCTCAGGTATTCAATCGAGGGCGCCCCCTGGGCTGCATCATCCTCGAGCAGCTGGGGCTCACCCCCATAGCTGTCTCTTTTGCGCATAAATCAAGGCTAGTTGTTTCTCCCTACTTGCATTATCTATATGCTTGGCGTCCTCACCGCCACTAAGGTCATGAGCCCTTGCGAGCCCGCCTACGATCGCCCCATGATTAAGGACTGGCACAGCGTCTGTGGTCGGGTCAGTCCCTGCAGCGTCGCTAAATCCAAGGGTTGAGCTCTGTCTTGCGAGCCATTCTCGTGACGTCACCTCCCGTGGTTCTTGGTGCCTTGTTCTCGCATGGGCTAATCGTGGATGGCTAATTGGGGGCCCGTGGCAGATGCCTCGCTCACGCGGGAACCACGCGCTGCTTGTCTTTCTTTTGGACTGTTGCATGAGAAGACTGGGCACGCTCGTCTGTGCTTGGGTCCGTCCCTGCAGCGTCGATAAATCCAGCGGCTGAGCTCTGTCTTACGGGCCGGTCCCGCTAACGTCACCTCCTGGGGTCGTTGGTGTTGCAGCCTTCTCATGCGATACCCTCTAGAGATGCACTCGGCAAAGGTCGACACAACGCATCTCTTTTCACATTTTGCAGAAGAAGACTCAGGCTAGTGTTCCATGCAATCAACATCCATTATCACATGCGAGATCCCTCGAAGAGAACCAAATGTGTTGAAGATTGCTTTATCACATTTTAAAAAAATATAATAAGAGTGCAGACGCTCCTCCATTCGGTTCCTACTGTACCTCTATAGACTACTATAAACTTTGCGCTTGGCTGTTCGCCTCTTCGGCAAGTGCAACAATAATAGTACTACTAGTATAGTGTATCCTTCTGGCAATATGACACCGAATTAACTGTTGCACGTCCCACTCCTGAGCGAAGGACGGTTTGCATTAGTCAAAAGTTTCTCCTTGTCCTGCAAGCCACCGCGCGCAAGCTTCTCCCATCCTGCAAGCTTCTCCTCGTTCGGCAGGTTGACGGGACACAGAAAAGTAATGCTAGTCCATACTGCCTCCTCTCCGGTTAATATGGCTTAATTTCAAACGAGATAAATACATTGTTTGTCACTGTATATTTGTAAAAATACGTGTTCACACACAAACACGTCACCGTGTACCTCCGACACCGAGGGTGATGCACCGCAGCTCACGTCGAAGGAGACCCGTCCGGAAGCGCGGTACGCAAGCAATCCGGCGGGCGCTTTTGAGGACCCAAAACCCCACACGCCCGGGAGGGACCCCGTCAGGGCGCGCGTAGGCTATGGGCTGCCCTAGGTCGGCCTGACCGCCCCTAGGGCCTCGAGGTTCGCCGCCCTGCAATAAGAAGAACAGACGAAGAACGAGGAAGAAGAAGAACCAGAGTTGAGGAGAAAAGATAAAAGATAAAAAGTGGTAGATGATTTGTTCGATTGTGTGTTGTTCAATCGGCCATCACCCCTTAGGTATATAAGAGGCGGCTGGACTTCCCGTGCAAGGAAAAGGCTTGGATTCACGTCCAAAACCCTAGCCAAATTCGGATTGGTTTTGTCCGAACTTTCCAAAACTGTTCGGTTTAAACTGGCTGTACCTTGCGGGTAATGTTTGAGGTGGTAAACACCCTCGGATGGAAAAGAGTCCAAAAGCAATCTTGACCGTTTCGACGAGACGAACAATTTTGATGTTGAACGTTTTTCGATTTGAAGCCATCTTCTAGACCAAAACGGTCACGCAATACAGGCTGTTATTCGCGCTACCCATCACACACGTGGCTGATGGGGCGCGCCACTTATGGCTCTGTGACAGGGCTGTGTTCCGATGGCTGTAACTTTTGCATATGAACTCGGATTGGGACGATTTTTATATCAAAATCGACCGTTTCGACGAGACGCACAACTTTCGTGTTGAAACTTTTTCCATTTGAAGTCATCTTAATTGGATTTCAAGCTATTCTTTAATCTGGTGTCACCATGAGCATCTCTGAACTTGTCATAACTTTTGCATCTGGACTCCGTTTTAGACCACTTCCATATCCATCTTGATCTTCTCAAAGAAAGCCATCTCATGGTGACTTCCAATCATAAGTTTGAAGTGATCTTGAGATAGATTAAAGCAATTTTTACGATTGTGCCACTTTTGAGCGTCAACACATGCCCCCCTGTTTTTCGGCAAAGCAAGCGTGCCGAAAAATAATTTGTACCATGTTGGTTCTAAGGACGATGTCAACACCCCATCGGCCATTTATATGCTTAGGACGATAATTATATATCGGCCATTATTGTTCTTGAACCCTTGATGCAAAGTTGGGCGAAACCTTCTCAACTTCATTAACAATCCGATGATAAAGTTCCATAGATATGTATCTCAAGGTCATCCTCCGAACCATATTGTTCCCCCTTTTGCTAGGATTTTATAGATAATCAACAATAAACTCTCTCCAATCCTTACTATCACCTGCATCAATATTCATTAGTGGCCGAAGCTGTGAACTTCGGTTCGGCCTTACCTATGTTGACGAGACGAAGCATCGGCTATTGAGAGAATTGCAATACACCATGATTAACGTAGTAGCCGGATGCTTGTTGTGCCAAGTCTTTTGCATTGTCATGTCTAAATATATGGAAAAAATAATAATAATGCAACCCATGGTAAATTTTGCATCTAGACATACCCCTTGGATATTTGTTGCACTACTCATAACGAATCACCGAAAGCCTCAATATGTATAGCACCTATAGCAAGTAAAAGAGTCAATCCGAATAACAATGCATATTCGGCTTTGATTAATCATGCATAAAAATATTCTAAGCGGCATGAGGCTTCAAAAAATAGTATCATAAGGAGATATATAAACAACACCAACACTTTGGCCATTGCTACGAATTGAACCATCAAAACATAATCTCCATAGTACTAGAGAGACAAGGCTAACATCAATATTATGCATGTCATTAAACCAATGTTCAGTAATAAAATCAGCTATGATTTGGCCTCTTATATATCAAAGATGCATAAGCCAAATCATATCCAAACAAAGTATAAGCCCACTAGCCAATTCTGCACTATGAATTGGTCTATGCAACGTATATTCGATGACATCGGTCATGATGTCTCAACTCCATTCAATCATAATATAGGCATACATATTAATTTCCACGAGCACATACCTTGGCTCGCTCTCCAATCGAACTAAGGACGATGCTAGAATACTACACCGGCCATGCATTGACATATTCTTAGGACGATAGATAAATATCGGCCATTACCATGTAGACATCATTCAAAGCACATATAGCCGAAATAAACAAATGAAATGACAAATCAAGTATTTCAGCCCTTTGGATCAGCAACAAACTTGTAGCTAATCAAATGTATAGTGACCTGGTAATACCCTTTCATGATGTAAGAAATTATATGGCATCCATGGATTAAAATAAGCCCATTGAGGTTTACCAATCATACTTGATGACGAATTCCATGACATGGGCGTTAATGGCATAGTTGAAGAATATGGATAATGTGTAGACCGAAGATGCTGAAACCTTCGGCTTCGTCCTTCCTAGTTTTCACTCTTTTGCTTCTTCACCTTTGCCGCACTTCTTGTAATGGAAGCTTGCACATAATTCTTATTTTGAGCACTTCCTTTGGGAACCCATGTCATGTTTCTTTCTTCAAGTTCTTGTGCACTAAGTTTTTGTAATTTCTTCTTTTGCCAATATGATAAGCCGAGTGGGCACTTCGGCTGCGATTTTGTCTTGGCCAATGGCAATCCTTTTTTGGCCTTGTGCACTCTCAACTTATTTTCTTCAGATTTGACACTTTGACTCTTAATAATTTTTTGCTTCATCTCATTGCCTTTAGTAGCCAATGTCAACACTTTAATTGGCTCTTTTTCATTTGAGATCAAATCTGAAGTTGCACTCTTACGACCATCTCTTTTAACACGGTAAACTTGCTTGACCACCTTTTTCTTCTCCCTTGAGCTCCGGACCGATTCCTTATGATTGAAACGGTCTTTAACATGTGATTGTTCAAATGTTGATCTTCTCGGAGCTGCATAATATTGGTGAGATGGTCTAAAATAAGATGGAGAATGTGCCCTTGTATCATACCTGTCCCATGATGGATATGGATCTACTTGAGCATAGGGAGGCATCCACGGCATTGGCATTGGCGGCCCAAAATAATGATATGAATATGTTGCATAAAAATTGTCACTTTGCCAATACCGATCCTCATACTTGCGCCTTGGGGGTGATCTTGGTTTCTTTGCATGATTTGGCCGATAAGCATTCTTCTCTTCACTCTTCTTTTGATATTTATCCAATAGTTCAGCGAAGGTGATTTTTGATCTCTTACACTTGCGCTTATTCCGGCCTTTGTTTTCTTTTGGTTTGCTTTCATCGATCATTGGATTTTCTTGCTGCCCCCCAGTCCTTGGCGTCTTCATTGTAGCTTCGATGGAACTCTCGCCCTCAATATTATGCTCGTTATGCTCTTCAACAACTTCTTTACTTGAAAGCTTGATCCCATCACCTGCAGCTTTTACATTCTCTTTAAATGGATCGGCTTGAAGCAGCCGATGCAAAAACTTTTTGCCATCGGGACCAATCGGAATAGACTGGTCATCTCTTGGTGTTTCAACAAACTTCAATCGTCCTTTTTCAATGGCCGATTTAACTATTTGACGAAACATGTTGCAATCCTCAAAATTATGCTTGGATGAATCATGCAACTTACAATACATTCGTCCTTGGATTGATGGCTTAACATGGTGATCAAGAATTGTAATATAATTATTTTTCAGCAACAAGTCAAATATTTGATCACACATGCTTGAATTGAAGGTATACTTCTTGTTTTCTAGCCGATCTTGCTGTTTGAACGGCTTTGTAGATAAGCAAACGAATGGTTCAGATTTGTAATCTACCCATTCGGCTATGCATTGTGTTTTCCACTCTATCTCCGATGTCTTTGGATAAGATATTATATTAGCATCAGTTTTCTCAATAGAATTTAACCTTGGCTTTAAATTTCTGAAATGAAGATATTTAGAACATACATGTCTCAGTTGAGACCAAGTGCAAGCCAAGTACGAAATAAGCAAAGCTACCCAACTAGATAAGAACTTTACATAAAGCAACGGGGAAAGCTTTGGCTGTAACAATAAGTCAATATCGGTCTTTATAAATGGCATAATGGGTTGACCGATATGTTCTATAACGATTTTATTGCTAACAAGTAAATTACCCTTCTTCATTGGTCTTTCAAAATTACTTAAGATGATTTTTCTAATAGATGCATCAACAATATAGTTTTGACCAAATCTGAAAATAGGTGAATTACTCTCTATGCATACCTCTTCAAATATGTTGGGAGAACATGATGGTGATGTCACTTGAAGAACATCTTGCTCCGTATTTGGATGGCTCCCCAACACCCTTTCATCATCTTTTTCTTGATTCCGTGCATCATTGCTTTGAATATCCATGTCAGCCGAACTTTGTTCGGCTACTTGTTCTTGTCCTTGAGGCTTGTCAATTTCTATGGCACGGAACTCATAGGGCAGGAAGTAGGTTCCATTGACTTCGGAAAAATCAAGTATGACTGTTTTGCTATGCTTTGCATGCCCTTTCTCAATAATGTTTGCCTCTTTGGTTTTGATGGACTCAGAATATATACTACTTGATTCGGCTCTTCTAATAACCGAATTTTCTTTGTTACCTGAATCAACAACTTTATCTTTTTGAATTTGCAAGGCTTCTCGTTCTCGTCTAATTTTAGCCCACATCTCAGCTTGGCGAGCTTTAAACTTTTTCATCTCAATTTCCATCCACTCGTCATGAGATTGCCCCCCAATACTTTGAGACTCTTTTAGCAATGAGGTGCCGAAACTTTGCGATTCTTTAGGTGGTACACTGGATGGTACAGCACTGGGCAACTGCATCATTTGCACAACTCTAGCTTTTACAGCAGCAAAATCATGAGGCTTCCCGCCTTCTATTAGTTCCTGGCGAATAGAGTTGCACAAATCCCAAGAGAATGTAAGCTTGTTCTCAATTACCCAGTCTGGATATGGTTGCCCCCCAATGCTTTTAGACTCTTTCGGCAATGAGATGTTGCCGAAATTCTGTAATTGTGTAGGGGGGACATGATATGCCACGGTAGTAGGTGAAGGCATTTGTGCTCCTGCAAAAGTTTCACTTATTCGGCCATGACCGTTAAGGTGCGGAGCCGAATTATGGACATCAACAGTTGCGTATGGTGCCAAAAAACTAGTAGCATGAGGTGTAGCATATGATGTTTGAGGGTAATTGGCCGAATAACTAGTAGTAGCATGGCCAATTCCCCTATCCACCAGCATGTTTGGATTAACATGTTGCAAATTAGTTGCCGATGAATAAAAAGATGAAACACTATGTTGCATGCCATTGAAAGATCCTACATGGGGTGTTTCAACTTGATTAATCGAACTCATCATGTTGTTCATCGGCATATGGATTTGTGGGGTTGCCGATGCATGGGAGTTGGGATACATATGTTGCATGTTGCTAAAATTATATGAAGTAGAATCATGGAGATTTTGTTGCATCGGCCCTTGCACATAATTAGATGCATGATTGATAAATCTAGGGCTAGCCGATACATTATGCTCATTAGATGATCTAGCAACAACATATGTATTATTTGCATCTACATATGTGAATTGGGTATTCATATTACCTTTGTAGATTGCAAACCCTAGATGACGATATCTTCGTAGCAAGAACGGGCCGGAGACCGTTCAAAGCTTCGTCCCCAGCGGAGTCGCCAAAAAGTGTGTTCGCACACAAACACGTCACCGTGTACCTCCGACGCCGAGGGTGATGCACCGCAGCTCACGTCGAAGGAGACCCGTCCGGAAGCGCGGTACACAAGCAATCCGGCGGGCGCTTTTGAGGACCCGAAACCCCACACGCCCGGGAGGGACCCCGTCAGGGTGCGCGTAGGCTATGGGCTGCCCTAGGTCGGCCTGACCGTCCCTAGGGCCTCGAGGTTCGCCGCCCTGCAATAAGAAGAACAGACGAAGAACGAGGAAGAAGAAGAACCAGGGTTGAGGAGAAAAGATAAAAAATAAAAAGTGGTAGATGATTTGTTCGATTGTGTGTTGTTCAATCGGCCGTCACCCCTTAGGTATATAAGAGGCGGCTGGACTTCCCGTGCAAGGAAAAGGTTTGGATTCACGTCCAAAACCCTAGCCAAATTCGGATTGGTTTTGTCCGAACTTTCCAAAACTGTTCGGTTTAAACTGGCTGTACCTTGCGGGTAATGTTTGAGGTGGTAAACACCCTCGGATGGAAAAGAGTCCAAAAGCAATCTTGACCGTTTCGACGAGACGAACAATTTTGATGTTGAACGTTTTTCGATTTGAAGCCATCTTCTAGACCAAAACGGTCACGCAATACAGGCTGTTATTCGCGCTACCCATCAGACACGTGGCTGATGGGGCGCGCCACTTATGGCTCTGTAACAGGGCTGTGTTCCGATGGCTCTAACTTTTGCATATGAACTCGGATTGGGACGATTTTTATATCAAAATCGACCGTTTCGACGAGACGCACAACTTTCGTGTTGAAACTTTTTCCATTTGAAGTCATCTTAATTGGATTTCAAGCTATTCTTTAATCTGGTGTCACCATGAGCATCTCTGAACTTGTCATAACTTTTGCATCTGGACTCCGTTTTAGACCACTTTCATATCCATCTTGATCTTCTCAAAGAAAGCCATCTCATGGTGACTTCCAATCATAAGTTTGAAGTGATCTTGAGATAGATTAAAGCAATTTTTACGATTGTGTCACTTTTGAGCGTCAACAATACGGTCAGTGGACTTCATAATACGCTCATTGCGCTCAATATATACATTTTCCGGTGTTTATACGGTCACTAGCTCACCCTGGCTGAGTATGTGTGTGCATGCACGTGTATGTTGAGCACTTGAGCGTGACCGTGTGTGTTCCGTTGTGTGCTCGAACAAGCATGCATTAGGGCTTCGCGCACGTTTTTGCGTCCATGTGTACGTGTGACTGTTGCATACACGTAGGGGGAGTATGTGTAGGGGCCACTAAAGGAGCAGTCAAATCACATAGTAAGTTAGTCAGAAGAAGCAACCATCATTTCACTCTTCAATGACGGACATAGTGACAGGTCGCGTCCGCCGTTTCGGGTGGGAAGCACGCGCGGGTGATGAAGAGGGTTCGGGTTGGTCACGAGCGGTCGTGGCAGCGGTCCGTACGCCCGCAAACAAGAGATGTTGTATGTTAATATTGCCGCGTATATAATTAACAACATAAATAATGTGCTGGTTGGACAAATATGATTGGAGATGGAGATGGAAATGGAATTTTACGTAAACACGGATATGCATGTCTATGTCTATGTGTGTGTGCGCGACGACTGTCGCGACCTGGAAGCAGGGGTGTGTTTTCGATCGAGCTTATTTCTTTCTTGGTACGTTAAAAAATTGTCCGCCAGTTTTCATTTCTTTTCTCCGGGAACGCGCGTATTCTATTCAAAACCACTGCTATGGAGTGATTGTTTTACTCCATTATAGCCTCTTGTTTGATAGAGTTTCTCATGTCTCGCTCTCTCACCCTCTACATATCAAAACAAGATGACAGTGTCCACAATATCTCTCTCCTCACCGGTGGTCAGAGATTCGGCTGAATCCCACCCGCCGCGGGAGGTGAGGAGGTGAAGCGTTGACATTGTCGCCGTCGGCGATGGAGGAAGCCGATGTGCACCGTCCTCTCGGAGCCGGCGCTGGTGCGGACGAAGGTCCTCCGCGCCCTTGTTCGCTGCCGTCGTGTGGGCAGATCCCGCCCGCCCGCCTAAGCGACATCTCGCCCACCTGAGGTATATCTTCTTGTAGTGGTCTAGCTCCCTAGGTCGCTGCATGCGGGTTTTCTTCTATGCGACTACTCCCCAGCTCCCCATGTATAGTAGCTAGGGTTCATTGGCTGGTCCAACATCACCTACTACTATTATAGAGGAAATGCTACTCGAAAAGTTGTCATGATTTATGCCTCGGTGGAGGTATAAATCTTGTTTCGACAAAAAGTACATGGTGGTTGTGCGGTCATTGTCTATATGCTCCTATTGTTGTTGCTAATCTAATACTATCACTGGTTAAATGAAGAAAAGCTTTTTTCTGGGGTATCCTGGTTTAGTTCCCATCAAGATAATCATGATGCTTATGTTTGTTGGTGTACTTTTCATAATTCTTATTGACAATTGAGATGTCGTTGTTAATATTGTAAAACAAAGTAACAACACTATATCCCTTTTTATATTTTTGGAAACAGCGATGTGTATGTCCATACCCGGGCGTGTCTTCCTCAATTTTAGTGGAACTGCACAAAACTGGATGGCCATTGTTGTTCCGCCTCACTGTCCTCTACCACGTGGTTCTTCCTTCCTCGAGCTTGACTACTAAGAAGAAACAGACCACAGTGAGGATTTGTCGAACTTCATTGGTTCCTCACCCAAACTCGATGCCAAATGGATGATGCATCACCATGATGACCTATTGATGCACATGGTTGCGCCTCATGGTTGCGTCGACTGGTGAAGCTGATCGATTTTCAATGAAAAACAAGCTGTCTTCCATCAGTGCTCTTTGCTTGTTACCCACAAATATGATATCCTTCGTCAGTTCATCTTGGTTGCATTGGAGACGCAGTCGTCTTTCAAGTTGGTGCAATTTTATCCCACAATAGGCTATGAACCAAATGTTTCTTCGAAGAAGGATCGACGTTGGTACTAAGAGCATAAGTTTTGTATTGATTTCTAAGCCTTCTCACAACTTTGTCTACAGCTCCCCTGTAATTTTATTTGTCCAGCTATTAACTTTGATTAAAAAATGGTGTGGACTAAAAACCTAGATGGACGTAGTAGTCCTCCATTTTTATTTACTCCGCATATTAGATTTGACTGAATTCAAACTTAGTAAAGTTTGACCAAGTTTAGGACGAACATAACAAAACATAATTATTAGAGAGGGAAAACTGTACATACTCTCAAACCTTTCTGATAATTGAAATTAAAATTCCTTATTTGTACGCACTCTCACACATTTCCGATAATTTGGTGCATGTGTGGTTGTTCACTTAAGGGAGGGTAGTGTACCGCATGTGAAGGTTAAGAAGTGCGACCAGGACGCGTGGATCGTTAGTTCATCGGAAGTACGTAGTACTTTTCTTCACTCGTACATTAAATAAAGAGTTTCGTGTCGTACTTACACAATTTAAAACGATTGTTATGGAGAGAATAAGAAAACCACTCCACTATATATTAGTCGTATACACGGTTACTCTATGGACGCGGCTTCATTGACTTTAGTGCACCTGCCTTTGGGTTTATTACACGTGGGCCCAAAATGTGGCTGGCCCACCTGTCATACAGCCAAAAACGGGTGTAGTTAAGGCACGAGAGCTCAGTCCGTACTACAATATATATATAAGCTGGAGCCTCAACGCTTGTTTTCTAGGGTTTGCACTCTCCACACTCTTGCCGCACTACATATATATATATATATATATATATATATATATATATATATATATATATATATATATATATATATATATATATATACACTGGAGGCTCAGTGTTCCTTTGCTAGGTTTTGCTATATTCACTGTCTCTCACCCTCTTCACCAGATCTAAACAAGACTGCGTTGTGGCCTCTGTCTCTTTCATCCCCTCACAGCTGGCGAAGGAGGCGTCCGGATCCCGTTGCACCGGGAAGGGGAGGAGGTGCAGCGTTCACTCTATCGCCTTCGGCGAGGGAGGCAATCCACTGTCGGCTATGCTTTTCTCTTTCACCCAGCGCCTGTGCAGGGGGCCACCGACCCCTTCTTCCTCGATGCCATACATAGTGTTGGCAGATCCAACCTCCCGCCGCACGCCTTGCCACATCCCGACGACCCTAAGGTATAAGCTTCTTTGAAACCATCATTGGTCTAGCTGCATTCTGATCTTTTTCGATTCTGTAGTCGAATCTAGGTCTAGGTTCAAAGAGGAAAGAAGGGTGCGGTGGGGTGGAGCATGAATCTAGGACATGGTTCAATGAGGAAAGGAGGGAGGGAAAGTAGTATATACTAGCTATCCAGCCGCTTTGTTGGTCGAAAAGGGAAAAAGGGTGTAACCCAGTACACACATTTGTAAGGAACCGAACTCTTTGTTGAAAAGGGAAAGAAACTAGGGGGTCGGGTAGTTTGTGCAGGACTAGATTTGCTGCCCTCACATGGGAAAAAATTTCAAAGAGAACAAATATGGGACCAACGCAGATACTCTGCATCACCCATTTATACGTGTGGATGCACATGGTGCTGGCATGTCCCATGTCCCATGCATCCACATGATCGTGAAGTGTGTTTTGAGATGTTGTGTTACTTGTATAGGCATTGTTTCAAATAAACTCTGCATCGCCTCCTTTATAAGTAGATGGAAGCACATGTTGTTGTTGCGCCCACTCTCCCCTGGAATTGTTTATGCTTTTTGTTAATCTAATGCCGCTAGTAAAATTAAGCAATGCCACTCTCAGAATTAACTACTGAATCTTATGTCAAAACTGCAACACTTGTTAGGGATTGGCGGGATTACCATTTTTGTGGCCGCTTGTTTCATCCTCCTTTATTGTCCAGTAATTGATTCCTTTTAGCCTCTGTTAAAATAGGGATATCTATTCAACTTGATGCTATTGCGACATTTTGCTTCGTTTAATTTTGGTGGAACTTCACAAAATGAGACCGGATTTCCACATATGTGTTGAGATCTCTTTGAGGTCTTCGTCACGTGTTATTTCAAATCTTGGTATTGAAAGGTCAGTACCGACTTTCCTCAGAATTTACTAGTGAATCTTAGTTCAAAACTGCAACACTTGTTAGGGATCGGCGGGAGTACAATTTCTGTTAGGGATCAGCCGGAGTCCATGTTTAAGAAATATATTGTTCAGATAATGTCTCTGTTATTATATATTAGTTACAGTGTTTTACAAATGGTACTATCCTGCTTTGTAGTTCTTTCTACATGTTTAACCAAGGTATTGTTAAGATAATGTCTCTGTTAAAATGGATCAGTCGCATTGTTTTAGGAATGATACTTTTCGGCTTTGTCATTCTTTATACATGTTGAAACAAGGCATTGTTAAGATAATGTCTCAGTTAATATGAATGAATCACACTGATTGAGAATTGCTACTCTCCTGCTTTGTTTACCATTAAGATAAGGTAGATCAGTAGATGTTTTTCTTCTGGGACTACAAGTCATCAAACGTTATTTCTCAATAATTGTTTCCCTTATACCTTTTGTTGCTTACATGGATATCAAAATTATAGCTCGGTTTTATTCTGACTTTGATTTTAGTTGAACTCCACAAAAGGAGCCAATGTGTCTAAGGCAAACTGCTGCATTGGTTGGTCCAGTTGATCTTACCACTTTGCAGAAAGAAGCAGTCACTGTTTGCGCTACATTACACAAGGAAAGATCGGGAAGTTTTACAGAGTATTAGTAGACGCTGGTGACATGACTAGTCTGCAGAGAGCATAGGAAACTCTACAACACATGGAGTGCACTGGGCAAAAAGTGCCCAAACAAGAACAGGAAGCCAAGACAGGACTCCAAATCTGTCAATGTCATTCTAAGCAACAATGATGGGGCATCTCGGTATGGTAATCTATTTACCGTACTTCCAGTTTGTTAGTCCACCGATTCGTGGGTTGACAGTGGGCCAATATTCATGTGTGTGCTGATGTGTCTTTGTTTTGTGGCAGCATATAAATACGAAATCAACTAGGATGTCAGCTTGATTTTAGTGGAACTGCACAAAATGTTCAGATGGTTCCTGTCCTCCATAATAATACTTCATCATGCACAATACATTGAATGGTTCTCTAATCATTCGTCGTTACCTTGAGCCACCACACTACCAGATGACACACTAATGACAAACCCTGCCCGTTCAACAATCATAGGCATTACATATTTTGAATGGGAAGAGCTTGTTAAAGTTGACATTAGTTTAATATATTGGAATTGGAAAACCTTGTCAATTTTTTCTCATTGATGTTAGCCAAAATACATGCATTTGATATTTTTGAGTGGGACGCCCTTGCTGTGAGCAATGTTGATAGTTTTTTCCTATTCCTGTCTTGAATTCATAAGTAAATATTTACTCTTCTGAGATGCATAGTCACATGAATGTTGACTTATCTAAGATATTTTAAGAGTTTGTTCTGAATATTGTCTATGTAATGCCAGGCCTTGTGTTTGATTGCAAAGTTGAGTTTGGAATGTTGTGGTATGCGGCATCACGAGCTGTTCACCGTGCCTCCTTAGAATAATGCTTCGTATTGTTTTGCATGTCGATGTAATGCCAGTGATTTGCTTGTTAGGAAGATCATCCTCCTCTGTTGTTTTCGTGCTTAAGAAGTTCATTGTCGTATGTTTCATTCGTAGCCTATACGACAAGTCGGGTAGGTTAGACATGAAACCATATGATCTTCCGACTAACTCATCAGCTTAGGTCGTGATTGGATCGTCGTTTTCCTACCAAAACCGCTTGTAAACTGACGCTTGTAAATAAAAGCAGATGGTCTCGGGCGAAGCGCTTGGTTGGTCAATTTCGACTAGTAAAATATACACCGGTCTCTCAAATTACACGCGTAACCCGCCGGTTTTACTTACAGACCTCGGGCCCTCAGTTTCATTACGCCTGTATTTTACGCGTTGTTTCCGATGACCAGTAAATTACACTTGTGTCTTAATACAGGTGTGAAATAAACCAGAGCTCTCAAGCGCGGCCTTACCGTTTCATGTCGTCTCAGTCTCTCTAAGGTGCTCATAGTTGTCCGATGATCCTGGCTTCCTGAATGAGAAGCGGGTGCTGTATCAGACCATCCGTAGGGCCCGCGATGCCCTCTCCATCGTCCTTCGAGTTGTTGCGCTCGCCGTGGCGCCGAGCATTGTTAACATGGTCAATGAACATGAGGATTCAGGAGATGACTTTATTTTGACTGGTTGATAGTAGGGACCCACTAGGGCCATAGCCGTACGTACGCAAGTGCCTCCTTATTATGTACAACTATTTATTTTTGCTTCCTCCTGGTTTCCTGACATCACGGTCCCACACCATTGTCAACCTATGTAGTCAATATAAACGATAGAACTGCACAAGGTGCGACCGACAGCTGGGACCAAGCAGCTCGAATAGTATTTGTATTTTTGAGGCGTGAGCACAGCAGAGTTTTTCTTGGCGATGTTTTCATTGTTGTTCAGAGGAGAGCAGGGTATTAACTGGGAGTGCTGTGTCCCATCTAGCCCAGGACAGATATCCAGCCTAGATATTAATTTTTTTCAAGATGAAAATGGCTAGCCCAGCTATACGTTTTTTTTTGAGGAATACCCAGGCAAGGTCAACTTGTTATTCTCCTCCCCACTGGGCTGCAAATCTTTCCTAGGAGGGATGCATAAGGCTTAACAGGAAAATGGGCTTTAAAAATAATAAATGGGATGTAATTATAAGAACTGGAAAGTAACTATAAAAAAATGCATCAAGCACGAAATTAGTTTATAAAATATTATTTGTGGATTTTGAAAATCTTAAATTTTATTTGTTGCGCGGGTAATGTTTCGTTAGATTTTTACTTAATACATATATATATTTAATCTGACTAGAAATTTCGGTATAAAAATATTTCGGATCCCATCAAAATGTGGGAAATTTTATTGAATTCTGTCCTGAACGGTTGCTTGAAATTATTAATCATTGTACTACCTAGGAAATGGGCTGTACTTTTAACAAACTGTAAAATGAGCCCAGTTTATTTTTTCTGAAGAATACCCAATCCAGGCCTATTTATTTTTCTACGCCCTGATGGGCTACAACTCTTTCAAGATGCCTGCAAATCTTGAAAGTAATATGAAATTGGTTGTAAATATAAAAACAGATGACAAATTGCATGTCAGGACCCCGATCCTAAGTCACACCGATCTAGCTGTAACACGTCATATCACTTTGCGGCCTCACGCACGGTAACCCCACGGGTGCCACCTTACCTAGCCCGGGACCGTTTGCACATTTTGGCACACGTATATGACAGTGTCGCTAGCATCCATATGACAGAGAACCTGGGCCGACATGGCTAGTTATAAACCAAAAGTGGCACTAAATTACAGAGACAGGCATCCATGACCCAGCAACGAACGTGTCGGTCATCAACGTATGAACCCAAGTCGTAGCAAGCTACATGGACTTAAAGTAACAACGCGATACATTTCGTCTAAGGGACACACACAAGAACGAAGAAGGACACATGCCGGCCAGCCTACGTGATCCGAGCAGTAGCAAGCTACCAAGGCTCATTGGAATCACTAGGAGGCATTTCCCTGTAAGGTAGGCTACCAAAGGAAAACAACTAGGTGTCGGATCCCACACGTACCAAGCATTTCAACCATACACACAATATGCTCAATATGTGCAAATACAACATTGCATCACAACATACTCTATGACTCAAAGTACTTTATTTAAGAGGCTCCAAGAGCCATACATAACATATCCATACAGGTAGGGGTCACATGACCCAACACTCAAGTCATACAGTCATACAAGCACAAGCGGAAGCTCCATGTCTGAGTACAGACAACTTAGAAAATAAAACAGGCTTGGTGTAGCCTGACTATCTACAAGGCCCTTCACAAGCTCCAGATCTCCGTCTGGGTGTCAAGCTACTCGTCGACGTCAACGTCTATGTAGAACCCATCAGCAGGGGCAGGGTTCTCCTCTGCAACAGTTATTAAGCAAACATGAGTACAAAGGTACTCAGCATGTCTTACCACAGAACCTATCATACATGCAACATTATCAAAGGGGGTAGTGGAGTTCATAGCAGAAAGCCAGCTTTGACTCTTCGCTAACCTATACTACAACTCTCAACGGATTGCAAGATGTTATTACGAACACGAGTCCTCTACTCACCACAACAATACAATACCGAGGATCCTCTTCCGTCATCCTACGGAAGGGCCATCCACGGCACTCACACTTATCTTGAGGCTTTTAGTAGAATCCATCAACTTTTCTATGAACTGTAAGAGTAACCAAGTAGTCCGTACCGCGAACAACGGCTATTCGAATAGATTGCTAACCCTGCAGGGGTGTACCTCTTCACACACGCTCCCACCACTTATCGCCGTTTACTCGACATGTACTCGGCAATCTTCAAGCGGAAGCCCAGCGAGGGTGTCGGCCACGACATGACTAACTACACAAGTCTCTCGTCCAGGTTTATCGCCTATTTGGGTTCCATCCGTGGGGAGATCCGGCCGGGGTGTCGCTCACGGCCCCAAACGATGTGTACAGGGTTTCCGAGTCACCAAACGGGCAACCGGTACACCTTGCCACGTACCTGTCGCATCACAACCCACCACGAGGGTCAGCGCTATGCACGACCTCCAGTAAACTATAAACACCAGAAACTAGTTGCAACTCCTGGACAGAGATCGAGGGTAATTAATAAGCCGAGAGGGTCAATTAAGGATCCCAATGTGGTGTAGTAGCTGTAACTTGAACCACACATACAGATCTCGGGTCCTATGGACGATTCCAATGAAACAACCCACCATGTACTCCTACATGGCCTTTCATCGATACCTTTACCAAGCGTATTCCACACTCCCTTCTCTTTATCGGTATGATCATTTCACTCTGATCCATCACCCAGATGAACCAGACCAGACACAACTCTAAGCGTAGCAGGCAACATAAACAAATAGCATGGTGGATCACACATCACATGGCTCAATCAACTCCTACACATGCTAGTGGGTTTCAACTATTTACTGTGGCAATGACAGGTCATGCAAGGGAATAGGGTTCAACTACCGCAGCAAGTAGCAGTTCACACGTTGTTGCCTTAATGCAGTAAAAGAGAGCAGGAGCGAGAAGATTGGGTTTGTATCGGAATGATCAATGATTGCTTGCCTGACAAAGTGGTTGTCGGGTACTGCTCTTCAACTGGATACGCAGCAGTATCCTCGGGAGCAGGACCTAACACAGAGAATACCGGCGATACAATCATTAAACAAACAAATGAAACAATATGATGCATGCTCATGACATGGCAAGATGCATGTGTGTTGGGCTAATGCAACTATAACCAGAAGGGTTTGAGCCTATTTGAATCAAAGATTCAAATTGGCACTTTAGCTATTATTTAAATAAGTGCATTATCATTTTTTAATGTATACAACAAGGTTAACTTGCTCAAACATGCATGAAACCAGTGCCATTGGAAAGATTGGATTTTTCTGATCATTTTTCATATATAAAATATTTCCATCTGAGCTACGGTTGATTTTATATGATTTTTAGAAGTTTTGGGTATTTTCTGAAATTTCTTGAATTATTTTTAAATCTAAAAATCCCAGAAAATCTTTTACTGCGTCAGCATGACATCATGCTGACGTCAGTCAGTCAACAGGAGCTAGTCCAAGTCAAACCTGACCAGTGGGACCCACTGGTCAGTGTCACAGTTAACTAGTTAACTAATTAGAATTAAATTAACACCTAAACTAGGTTTGACTTGCAGGCAGGGCCCACATGTCAGTGACCCAGGGGGGTCAAACCCATAGTCAAACAGGTCCAACTCGCCGGTGTTTAGCCGCCGGCGAGGCCAAACACGGCGGTGAGGTGCGGGTTTCGTGCTCCGGCTGCCAAAACGACGGCGGAGCACACCTACGGGTAGCTGGAGGCAAACCGCATCGAGTGGAGGTGGTGGCTGGCCTCGGGGTCGCCGGAGATGACGCCGGCGACGAGTCCAGTGGCTGCCGGAGTTCGGCGAAGTTGAAAACGACGGTGCAGTGCCCGTAGAGGAGCGTGAAGTGGTCCTACAGCACCTACGCGTGACGGTGAAGCTGATAGGCACGGTGGCCGGACCAATGGATGGCCGGAGCCTCGTCGGCGACGAGCTCCGTGGCGGTGCGTGCAGGTGAGCTTCGTGCGGTGTGTTCCAGGGTAGTAGAGAGCCAACGGAGAGGGGGAGGACGAAGCTGGGCTCACAGGGGTTGCGGCAGATGCCGGAGCGAGCTTGGGGGTGGTCGGAGCTGAGCGGGACGGCGAGGGGGATCTTCGTGGCCGGAGTTGGGGAAGAAGGGGTCGGGGCGTCTCCAGGGCGGGCGAGCGCTCGGGGCTCGGCCTGTTCGAAGTAGTCGAGGGCGGCGGAGACGACGGACACGGCGACGGGGCTCAGGGACGACGGTGGGCCCGGCTACTACGACGGTGCAAGCACGGTGGCATCGGCCATGGTGCGGGGAGGGCGAAGGAGAGGAGCTGGGGAGAGTGGGGGGTGTCTGTGAGGTCGGGGGCGAGCGGAGGAAGCAGGGCGGCGGGCAGCTGCGTGGCGCGCGCTGCGGCCGCCGTCGAGCACCTGCCTGCCTGCCTGGCCGAGCCAAGCAGCTTGCTGGAGCGGCAGCTGGGCTGGACCGGAAGGTGGGCCGGGTGGGGCGCCAGGTAACTCCTTTTCTCTCTCCTTTTTCCTATTTCTTTTCTGTTTCATTTCTTTTACAACTTTGTTTACTTAAAAAAAATGCCAGAACATTTTTATAACTCATGAAACTTGTCATGCCCACTGTATATAATATGAACAGCATGGAACATTATAGTTTATGATTATTTCAGCATTTAAAATATTTTATAGCATTTAAATGCCCAAATGCAAATACCATATGATTTAATCTAGAGACCTTGGATGTCCTAGAAAATTGTGCACCATTTTTGGCAGAGGTTTAAGACCAAGGCAGAAATGATGGACATTTTTAAGGGCATTTTGGGTACATTGGAAAAGATTTTATCAAACCCTAGTTGTTAGAAGAGGGGTGCTGGGGTTTCTGTCATTCCCATTTCAAGTTTCTTTGATAGGTAGACATGATGCACACTCTAGCTAGTCCTAATGCAAGTACTAAACTAGGGATTTGACATTGCATTTACTTTATAATTTCTAAATTTTGTCACATTTTTTTATTCCTATTTCACTGGGCATTAATCTAATTTAAAAATATCTTCAAAGTAATTTAAATCTGGCTCGACATTTCGTTATTAAAAATAGTTTGGAACCCACAAAAATATGCGAAATTGGCCCTGGCCAACCTAAAAACGGATTGAAATAATTTGCATAAGAAGTCGCAATGAGCTATACATAAATTATTAGAAAAAGGGAATGGTCTGACTTATGGGCCAATTAAGTTGACGCATATGCAAGATTTTTTAGTTATTATATATGTCAACAAACGATTCTAGCAGATGTAATCGTTGGATGTCAATCCAACGGCCGTTGTGTTTCTTCAATCTCTGATCTTCTTGCTCCAGCCGCCAAATCCAGCACTGGGGGGACCTCCTACTCCCGCCTCCCGTGCAGGCCTCCCCGCCCCCTACTACGCCCACCGCTGGCCAGGGCATCCCTGTGCTCACCCACACCGCTTGTTATTCTGCGGTGACGGCAGCCACACACCGCAGCCGAACCAGTGAACCCTCGTACTCCTCTCCGCGTGGGCATCCACTGCCGCGTCTTCCCTGGCTCCGCGTTATCCCCTTCCCAGGCCTCGCCGTCGTCCACCGCCCTGGTGCTCTCGGCGCAGCCTGGTCAACATGGACAAGGAATGACTTCCATCGGAAGAGTACTGTCGTGGAGAGGCTGACAGCTGGGTCCATGGCAGTCGCAAGGAAGTGCCTCCTTATTACGCAGAAAATAATTATTCCTCCACCTGGCAGCAGGGACCTGACGGGCCACCGTATTTGGCAAAAAAAACGATTCCCCCTAACTGCTTGGACCCACGGGACGGGCCACCGTATTTTGCGAAAAAAACATTCCCCCCGCTCTCAGCTCGGACCCATCGGAAGTGCCTCGTTATTACGCACAAAAAATGAATACCCCCCTGCCAGCTGGGATCCAGTATAGTGGGAGGCCGACTTGTGGGCCTACTAAGTTGACGGGGATGGAGGGCTTTGTCAACTTAGTCAACATGCACGATTCTAGGTTCATTGACCATACGATGTCCATCCAACGGTCGTAGTGCTTCTTCAACCTATGGTCTTCTTCCTCCAACCGCGCAAACCAGCGCCGGTCGTGCCTCGTGCTCCTACCTTCCGTGGTCGGCTGCGCTGCCGCGGAGGCCTCCCCCCTACTGCTCCCACCGCTGGCCAGGCCATCCCTCTACTCACCCACACCCCCTGTTATTCTGCGGTGACGACAGCCTCACACCGTAGCCGAACCAGTGAACGTACTCTTCTCCGCGTGGGCATCCACTTCTGTGTCTTCCCCGGCTCCACGTCGGCCCCTTCCTAGGCCTCGCCGTCGTCCACCGCTCTAGTGCTTTCGGCTTGGCCTGGTCAACGTGGTCAAGGAACGACTTCCATCAAAAGAGTATTGTCATGGAGAGGCTGACAGTTGGGTCCATGGCAGCCGCAAGGAAGTGCCTCCTTATTACGCGGAAAATAATTATTCCTCCACCTGACAGCAGGGACCCACCGGAAGGGCCACCATATTTGGCAAAAAATAGTTTCCCCCTGACTGGTGGGACCCATCGGACGGGCCACCGTATTTCGCGAAAAAAACCTTCCCCCGCTGTCAGCTCGGACCCACCGGAAGTGCCTCCTTATTACGCAAAAAAAATGAATAATCCCCCTGCCAGCTGGGACCCAGTATAGTGGGAGGCTGACTTGTGGGCCTACTAAGTTGACGGGGACGGCGGGTTTTGTCAACTTAGTCAATATGCACGATTCTAGGTTCATTGACCGTATGATATCCATCCAACAGCCGTAGTGCTTCTTCAACCTCTGGTCTTCTTGCTCCAGCCGCCCAAACCAGCGCCGGTCGTGTCTCGTGCTCCTGCCTCCCGTGGCCGGCTGCGATGCCATGGAGGCCTCACAGCCCCCTACTACTCCCACCGCTGGCCAGACCATCCCTCTACTCACCCACACCCACTGTTATTCTGCGGCGAAGGCGGCCTCACACCGCAGCCGAACCCTCGTACTCCTCTCCGCGTGGGCTTCCACTGTCGCGTCTTCCCCGACTCCGCGTCGTCCCCTTCATACGCCTTGTCGGTGTACAAAAAGAGGGGTACACTTCTTGTACCCCTATGACTGTGCACGGGCAGTCTGAGCCACGGTGCGATCACACCAAGCATGGCAAGGGAAGCAAGCCGGGGCAAGACTGAAGCTTGATGGAGACTGGAGCGACGCCAAGAACAAGACCACGAAGAGCAAAGGGACGAAGAGGCTTCCCCCAGGAGGATCCTTGCCGGGGCTGGCTCTGGCAGCCCCGGCAAGACCCTTGCCGCGGCGGCTCAACCCGCGCCTATGGAGGGAATCACCCTTGAGTCCACCACCCCTATGGGGGGAGGATTCGGGAGATGTCCCCGTGGTGGCATGCAGATCTTTGTGAAGACCTTCAAGATCAGATGCAAGGTAAGAAGACGACGACCCTTGGCGGGATCCCAGCCAAGGGGATCCACAAGGCCCCCGGCAAGTGATACGTCCAAAACGTATCTATAATTTCTGCTTGCTCCATGCCTCTTTTGGGTGATATTGCTATGATATTTATACACTTCCATACACTTTTGATCATATTTGGACTAACCTATTAACTCAGTGCACCCCAGTGCCAGTTTCTGTTTTCGGCTGTTTTTGTATTTCAGGTTTTCACATTGCGAGAACTGCCAGGAAAAATCCAGAAAAATTATATAAAAAATCAGCATTCCAGAAACTACCATGCGCCCGAAGGACAGCCGGGTGGGGGGCACCAGGGCTCCAGGCGCCCTGGCGCCCCCCCCCCTGGGCCGCGCCGGGGGGGGCGCCTGGGCCCCCCGAGGCTCCTCCGATGCCCCCCCTTTGGCATATATTTAAAGCGTCTCCCGAAACCCTCGAAACAGGAACTCTTTTTCGCGATCTCATCTCTGTTCCGCCGCCGCCGCCGCTTCCAAGATCGGGAGCACCAGGAGAACTCTTCCCGGCAGCCTGCCGGAGGGGAGGATCACCACCGGGAGCTTCTCCACCACCATGGACGCCTCCCGGATGAGTTGTGAGTAGTCTCCCTTGGACCATGAGTCCATGACCAGTAGCTATGTGATGTTCTCCTCGCGTTCTTGTGCTTCACTAATTAGTCCTCGTGAGCTACCCTACATGATCGAGGCACATATGTAATCCTTATGCTGTTGCTATGATGAGTTAGCTGGGATCCGATGGATTATGAGATTATGTTCAGATTGTGTTTGAGTAATATATTTGATTCACCTCTTTTATGTTTATGTACGTAAGTAATTCTTGCATGTTCTCCGTTGTTATTTATTGCTTTGGCCAAGTAGTAGGTAGTGACTCCAAGAGGGAACGTTATGCTTGATTGTGGGTTCATGCCCCTCGATGACTAGCTTGAGTGACAGAAACATGAGTCTAGGGGATGTGTTGTTGCCACAAGGGGGAAAACAACGGTGCTTGTGGCCGCGGGTGCAAGGATTGTTTACTTTACGCAAAGTTCTTTTAATGCAGTTGTCTATTGCTTTGAGTTTACACTATGGGTGGGACTCGCAACTTAATACCAGCGAGATGTTCTGGATAGATATCTCAAGGTGGATGATTAGTAGTAGACATTGATGGATTTCGGTCTACTTACTTTGGCGTACCGCCCATGCTTTGAACCTCAACCTTTCTTGCAATGTAGTCAGCATTGGTTTGCGCACATGGTCCTGTCAATTGCCCAGCTGTAATTCGTTTACCTCACATAGTTGTTTTATCGTCTTTTGGGAGAGAGACATCACTAGTGAACATCATGAGACTCCGGTCCATATTACAATCATTGATTACATCCTTTATTTACTTTTCCGCTTTTACTTACTATTGCAATTATACCTATCACTATTATCACTTGCGTTTGATCCTTTGTAAACTACAAGGCCGGAGGGATTGACAACCTCTCTGTACTCGTTGGGAGCAAAGTTATTTGTATCTGTGTGCAGGTCCACGTTGATTGCTCATATCTGGCACCGTTAGCAGTTGACACCTTCTTGTTGAAACTGGGAGTCTCTGGGAATCGATCCTTGGTATTACCAAGGGAAAACTTCTGCTACACTGCATCTCAAACCTTCCACTTGGGGTAACCAACGAGGGGTGAGAAGCCACCTAGCAAAGCAATTTCTGGCGCCGTTGCCGGGGACTCCACTCTTCAAGATAGGGGAGTTGCACGCTATCTTTTACCTTTGCTTTTAGTCTTGTTAGTTTACCTTTCAGTTTTGCTTTAGTATCTTTTATCGAAAATCACAAAAATAGTTATCTTGCTTGCTTGCTACAATGGGTTCCACCGAGAACACCAAGTTGTGTGACTTCACTAGTCACAACAACGATGACTTTATCTGCACACCTATCACTACACCTGCCACTTCAGCACCTTCATATGAAATTAAACCTGCTTTACTGAACTTAGTCATGAAAGATCAATTCTCCGGTGCTGGAGATGATGCTGCTTTACACTTAAACAACTTTGTTGAACTCTGTGATATGCAAAAGTACCAATAAATAGATGGTAATATTGTTAAGCTTAAGATTTTTCCTTTCTCCTTGATAGGAGGAGCTAAAATTTGGTTTCAGTCTTTGCCTAGAAATAGCATAGATTCATGGGACAAGTGCAAAGATGCTTTTATTGGAAAATACTATCCACCTGCTAAAATTATCCAACTAAGAAGTAACATAATGAATTTTAAACAATTGGATAATGAACACGTTGCCCAAGCTTGGGAACATATGAAATCTCTTATCAAGAACTGCCCTACTCATGGTTTGACTACTTGGATGGTTATCCAAACTTTTTATGCAGGCTTGAACTTTACCTCTCGGAACTTGTTAGATTCGGCCGCGGGAGGAACCTTTATGTCAACTACACTTGGTGCTGCCACAAAACTTCTCGATGAGATGATGACCAATTATTCCCAATGGCACACCGAACGCGCTCCAACAGGTAGGAAGGTAAACTCTGTTGAGGAGATTTCCTCCCTAAATGAAAAAGTTGACTTGATCATGTCTCTACTTTCGAAGCAATCTTCTGTTGATCCTCGTGATGTTCCTTTAAATTCTTTGATTGCTCAAGAACAAGTAGATATGAACTTTATCTCTAGAAACAATTTCAACAACAATGCTTATAGGAGTAACTTTGGTAGCAATCCTAGACCGTTCCCCTCTAATTCTTATGGGAACAACAATGCTTATCCTAGCACCAGGAACACCACTACTGAACTAGAGATTATGCTTAAAGATTTCATCACTACCCAAAAAGATTTTAATAATTGTGTAGAAGAAAAACTAAACAAACTAGGTGATCTCTCTTCAAAGGTAGACAATTTAGCCAATGAGGTAAAATTGCTTAAAATTAGAACTTCTTCTCTTGAGGAGAGGAAGGTCACTCCTATGAATGCTATTCAAGTGCAAATTAATGAAAATATTAGGATGATGGCTAAACTTAAAGAGAGATGGGCTAGAGAAAGGGAGGAAGAAGATATAATTAAGAGCCTTCCTACCCACCACACTGTTGCTACTATCCAAGTTGTTGAGGATATCCAAACTCTTAGCACCCAATGTACTCCTGGTCCCGATGGACCTATTAATGGTGATGCTATGACTATAGAAACTACCAAACAAGTGAACCTAAAGGACACCACTACCACTTTAATTGATGCTAGTGACCTTGATTTTGATAATTGCACTCTTACCGAAGTTATTGATTTCCTTCACAAGATGTCTATAGACCCCCGCACTAGCACGATTAACCTTGCCTTCACAGAGCATATCACTAATGCTCTCATCAAAGCTAGGGAGGAGAAACTTAGAGTAGAAGCCTCCATACCTAGAAAGCTAGAAGATGGTTGGGATCCTATGATAAAAATTAAATTGAATGACTTCTCTTGCTATGCATTATGTGATGTTGGAGCTAGTACCTCTGTTATGCCCAAAAGAATATATGAGATGCTTAAATTGAAACCTTTTGATTCTTGTTCTTTTGGTGTTCGTTTCATTGATTCTTCCATAAAGAAACCTTTGGGGAGGATCGACGATGTTCTTATCGTTGTCAATGACAATTATGTTCCCGTTGATTTCACTATTATGGATATTGAATGTGATCCTTCTTGTCAAATTATTTTGGGACGTCCTTTTTTGCGCACCGTTGGTGCTATCATTGACATGAAAGAGGGTAATATAAAATTTCAGTTTCCTCTCAAGAAAGGGATGTAACACTTCCCTCGAAAAAAGATCAAGTTACCTTTTGAGTCCGTTGTACGGGCTAGCTATTCTTTTACTCTTGATAAGACTTGATCTATATGAATTATGCCTAGCTTAAAGGCATAAAAGAAAGCGCTTTTGGGAGGCAGCCCAATGAATAAATTTATTTTGCTTTTGTTGTGTCTTGATGTTGTTTACTATTGTAACATCATCATTGTATCTTTGCTTTTCAATTTTGTGCCAAGTATAGCCTCTGATTGCAAGAAAGTTCAAAAGTTGTGAGGTGCTGTCCAGGAAACCGATTCTGTCCTTGGATAGAAAAATTCGTATAAAATCACCAGATCATCTTTTTGGTCTGAATTGTTTCGACAGCGTTCTCTATATAATTGTCTTTCGTGCGTCTGTTCTGAGTTTTTTGATTTGAGTTGAAGAAGTGCCCCGAACAAATCATTTACTACCTGTTGTTCTGTTTTTCACAAAATCTTTCCTGTTTTGCCTTTCTTTCATTTTGCAAACCTAGAGCTTGCTTTTTCTTTGCAAAAACCTTTTGGCAATCTTGAGAAACAGTAGACCTTCAAGAATATCTTTATTTCCAGCAAGGTATAATTATTTTATTACGGGTACTAACCTCGCTAATCAGATTATGATGAGTTATGTATGAAGGGAGTTTTCAAGTGTGCGAGGGAAGATGATAAAAAGATTCAGGAGTGTCAAGCGCTCAAGCTTGGGGATGCCCCCGTGCACCCCCAAGAAATATTCAAGGAGACTCAAGCGTCTAAGCTTGGGGATGCCCCCGTGCATCCCCTTCTCCATCAACATTATCAGTTCGTCTTTCGTTCCACTATATTTTAATCACTTCATGTGTTATGTGCTATGCTTGGAGCGTCTTGCTTTTAGTTTCCTTTTTAGTTTTTCATAACGAGTCGGAACTCAGCGTTCTTTATGTGGGAGAGAAACACGCTCCACTTCTACCTAGAACATAACATTGAATTTTCATGACTATCTTTGATGTGTGTGTTCTTTGTCTTTTAATAGCTACTATCATGCTCTGCTCTTAGTATTCATGCTTATCTTTTTAAAGAGTTTGTGTTTAGTTGGTTGCTTGAACTCTCTTTAATTATCATGCTTATCTTATTAAGAGAGTTTGCTTCCGTTGCATTGGTTGATATGTCTATGATAAAGATGCTACGTGCATAATGGCGCTTAGTAGTTCAGGTTTTCTTGTGGTTAGTCTCAAATAGCTGGGGGATTCCCAATGTGTTATTGGAGTACCAACATGATTTGTTTGCCAATGATGTGGTATGGTTTAGTAATATCTTCCCTCAAGAATTTATTTTGATTGACTTGGCGTATGATCACGCATATTTAAGACTGTAAAGAAAGTCTGTCAAGCCTTGATGATCTTTTATTTCTGAGTAGCGATATAACTTCCATGCCTGATTCAATGTTGCTTTGTCGCTTTGCATGATTATGACCGTAATTGCTCTCTTAGTTGGTCGCTCCCAGTCTTTTGCTAACCTCCACCTGTACTAAGCGGACTGACTGCTTGTGCATCCACATCCTTTTAAACCAGTTATGCCATATGAGTCCACCATACCTACCTATATGTGGTATTTCACCGCCACTCCAAGTAAATTTACATGTGCTACCTTTAAAACCTTCAGTTTTTGCAATACATAGCTCATTGGAAAGTAGCTTAAAAACTATTGTGGTAAAGAATATGTTGCTTATGTATCTTATTTCTTATAAGTTGCTTGCTGAGCGGTAACCATGTTTCTGGGGACGCCATCAACTGTTACACTTTTGTTGAATATCATGTGAGTTGCTATGCATGTTCGTCTTGTCTGAAGTAAGGGTGATTTGCCATGGGTTGAATGGTTTGAGTATGCATATTGTTAGAGAAGAACATTGGGCCGCCAACCAAAGCCATGTATCATGGTGGAAGTTTTAGCTTGGACATTAATCCTCAATCTCTTATGAGAATATGCTTAAGCATTAAAGAGGAGTCCATTATCTATTTTCTATGTTGTCCCGGTATGGATGTCCTCAAGTTGAGATCTATCAAAAACGAGAAATCAAATGCGATCTATCTCCTTGGACCTTTGTACAGGTAACATAGAGGTACCCCTTTGTGACACTTGGTTGAAACATATGTAATGCAATGACAATCCATGGAAATCCGAGCTAATTCGGACAAGGTGCGAGCACTATTGGTATTCGATGCATGAGGCTTGCAACTTATAGGATGTCTTATGCATAACACATATGAAGTACTACTACCGTTGACAAAATTGTTTCTATGTTTTCAAAATAAAAAGTCTAGCACATGAGTAATCCCTGCTTCCCTCTGCGAAGGGCCATTCTTTTACTTTTATGTTGAGTCTCCACCTTCTTTCTTCAAAGCACCAACTACTGAGAGCATGATTGTCATTCTGAGTGTAATGTGCATTGTCCCAAAGTAGCATTGTCTTTTGCATGATTGTGATATCGTTTATTTTGAAATCATTGTATCTAGTCATCACTTAAACCTTGAAGGTGCCCCTGCATTTATGCTTCACTAAAGGGGGCAAGCTAGATATCACTTTATCATATTTGCACATCATGTTCATTACAAACCTATTTGATGTTTCAGTATCATATTGTAAAACTTTCAGTTCTTTGTGATTTTCTCATGAGGCAACTTAATTACTACATATTCATTGTCTTAGTAAGCTTTTGTCATATGACTATGAGTAAGTCCTATATGGTTAATAGCATGTCACCACAGAAATTATTCTTGTTATCATTTACCTACTCGAGGACGAGCAGGAATTAAGCTTGGGGATGTTGATACGTCCAAAACGTATCTATAATTTCTGCTTGATCCATGCCTCTTTTGGGTGATATTGCTATTATATTTATACACTTCCATACACTTTTGATCATATTTGGACTAACCTATTAACTCAGTGCACCCCAGTGCCAGTTTCTGTTTTCGGCTGTTTTTGTATTTCAGGTTCTCACATTACGAGAACTGCCAGGAAAAATCCAGAAAAATTATATAAAAAATCAGTGTTCCAGAAACTACCGTGCGCCCGAAGGACAGCCGGGGGGGACCACCAGGGCTCCAGGCGCCTTGGCAGCTCGCCCCCCCCTGGGCCGCGCCGGGGGGGGGGGTGCCTGGGCCCCCCGAGGCTCCTCCGATGCCCCCCTTTGGCATATATTTAAAGCGTCTCCCGAAACCCTCGAAACAGGAACTCTTTTTCGCGATCTCATCTCTGTTCCGCCGCCGTCGCCGCTTCCAAGATTGGGAGCACCATGAGAACTCTTCCCGGCACCCTGTCGGAGGGGAGGATCACCACCGGGAGCTTCTCCACCACCATGGACGCCTCCCGGATGAGTTGTGAGTAGTCTCCCTTGGACCATGAGTCCATGACCAGTAGCTATGTGATGTTCTCCTCCCGTTCTTGTGCTTCACTAATTAGTCCTTGTGAGCTGCCCTACATGATCGAGGCACATATGTAATCCTTATGCTGTTGCTATGATGAGTTTGCTGGCATCCGATGGATTATGAGATTATGTTCAGATTGTGTTTGAGTAATATATTTGATTCACCTCTTTTATGTTTATGTTCGTAAGTAATTTTTGCATGTTCTCCGTTGTTATTTATTGCTTTGGCCAAGTAGTAGGTAGTGACTCCAAGAGGGAACGTTATGCTTGATTGTGGGTTCATGCCCCTCGATGACTAGCTTGAGTGAAAGAAACATGAGTCTAGGGGATGTGCAGTTGCCACAAGGGAGAAAACAATGGTGCTTGTGCCCGCGGGTGCAAGGATTGTTTACTTTACGCAAAGTTCTTTTAATGCAGTTGTCTGTTGCTTTGAGTTTAACCTATGGGTGGGACTCGCAACTTAATACCAGCGAGATGTTCTGGATAGATATCTCAAGGTGGATGATTAGTAGTAGATATTGATGGATTTCGGTCTACTTACTTTGGCGTACCGCCCATGCTTTGAACCTCAACCTTTCTTGCAATGTAGTCAGCATTGGTTTGCGCACATGGTCCTGTCAATTGCCCAGCTGTAATTCGTTTACCTCGCATAGCTGTTTTATCGTCTTTTGGGAGAGAGACATCACTAGTGAACATCATGAGACTCCGGTCCATATTACCATCTTTGATTACATCCGCTATTTACTTTTCCGCTTTTACTTACTATTGCAATTATACCTATCACTATTATCACTTGCGTTTGATCCTTTGTAAACTACAAGGCCGGAGGGATTGACAACCTCTCTGTACTCGTTGGGAGCAAAGTTATTCGTATCTGTGTGCAGGTCCACGTTGATTGCTAATATCTGGCACCGTTAGGAGTTGACACCTTCTTGTTGAAACTGGGAGTCTCTGGGAAATCGATCCTTGGTATTACCAAGGGAAAACTTCCGCTACACTGCATCTCAAACCTTCCACTTGGGGTAACCAACGAGGGGTGAGAAGCCACCTAGCAGCAAGCACCTTGCCGGGGATGACAGCAGGGGCCCCGGCAAGGCCCTTGCCGAGGACACCCACGGGGCCACCATCAGGCCCGCACCAACTGGGTTTCCACCGACCCATGCAGCTGCCGACCCAACCAGCTGGACAGGCTCCTGCGTGGCAACCCACAGATCTTCATGGAGGCCCTCCGTTGCGCCACCTCAGTTGCATGTCTGCCTACATGGCACCTCAGGCACCGCCGGCCAGGGCGTGTGTCGACACGAGGAGGAGGGGCGACGGACAAGACGGGCGTCTCCCCTCGTCCCCGATAAAGCAAGGACACCTAAGTAGGGCGCGTTAAATGCACATTGTCCTGTAATGCGAGGGATAACCTCGCATCACTGTACCCTTTCCACCTCCCGTGTGCCACTGTGGCGACCCCTTTTCCCTATACAAGGAAGCCCGAGGCGACCAGGAGGAGGATTCGGCTTTTTGGAACCCCTCACGAGTCTTTTGGAGCTCCTCGTTAGCTGAAGAACACCAACATATAATCCACCAAAGCAGGAGTAGGGTTTTACGCATCTTTGCGGCCCGAACCTAGGTAAAGGAACCGTGTCCTGATCGTTAGATCCTCTCTTCTCTCAACCCCGCGCCCCGCAACCTTAGTAGGGATTCTTGTGATCCCATAGGTGTCGATCCAAATACACCGACATCTTTGGCGCGCCATGTAGGGGGCGCAGTTGTGGGAATCAGCTTTAGCGGCTAGTTCGACGCTTCTGCATCATCATGGCGCCCAAGAAGAAGACGATGGTGGCGGTTGGCCAGTCGGAAGCCGGACAGCTCGTCCCGACTTGGGGCGGTGCTCGCGAACACCAACGCCATCCCGACAGCCGGAGTTTGGGAGGTGGCGATGCCTGTGCGCCCGATAACAGGCCGCACGCCGCCAGTTCCAGAGATGGAACCCGGCCCTCCGAGGGCGGCGCGGGGCCCTCCAAGGCCGCGGCCGCACCACCCGAGGGCGACGCGAGGTCCTCCAGAACTCCCACGATGGCGCCAACAGCGCGCTCTTCTCAAGCAGCGCGCGACGAACGGCGTCGTTCTCCCGAAGACCCCGGACGTCGCCATGGGAAGAGCCCCGAGCGCCGCTCCAGGGACGTAGAAGGCCTGCCCGCTCACCGAAGCGCTGGTGGAGACGATAGGCGACCGCGGGATCGTGATGGAGCTCCCCCTGACGCGGTCAGGGGTCGAAGCGCGTCGCGATCCATGTAGGTTTCGCTACCGCCGATGCTAGCCGAAGCTTTGGCGCGCGCGAAGTTGCTCCTCGACTTTACTCCCGTTACGGGGAAACTTGACGAATGGAGATCCACCATCCGAAGCCTTGTCACAGTCGCCAACAGGGACGACCTAAATCCAGCGGAGCTCCCGGGCCGACGCTCCGATGGGGTCCCACGCATCGTGGGCGGGAGAGCTGGCAGCGTCGTGGCTACGGTGCATTCGCCTCCTCCTTGCCCAGTGCCACGTGCGTCGACCCGTCGGGACGTCGCGGGCGACGCCATCTCCATAGCATCGTCCGACCCGTGGACCCGCGGCGACCAGCGTCATATTCTTCAAGAGCGAGCCCATGAAGACGCTCGAACCACCATCGAGCGCCGGCGCGAAACGCGCCACTAGTCAGACAGGCGAGCGGGGCCTATTGCGGACCGCCCAGCACCGGAAAGCTTTGGAGGTCTACCTTACGAGGTGGGCTGTCCGGCTTTCACCCGTGAGCTGCGGCAGTTCCAGTGGCCCTCTCACCGCACCTTCAAACCTGACGTTGGCGAGAAGTACAACGGCAAGACCCACCTGTCGGAGTTCCTCAGCATCTACACCATCGCGATGCAAGCTGCTAGGGCCCGCGACGATAAGGTGCTTGCGAATTACTTTCCGTTAGCTCTTAAACCTAACGCCATGTCGTGGTTGATGCACTTGCTAGTAGAGTCTATTTCCTTCTTGTCCGACTTGTGCCATGAGTTTGTTGGCGCCTTTACCGGAGGCCATCAAGCCCATGGCCAAGCGAGTGACCTGCATGTCATACCCCAGAAGGAAGGCGAGACTCTGCGCAACTACATACAGAGATTCAGCCGGGTACAGTACAATATCCCCAATGTTCACCCTGCCGCCATCATCAGCGTGTTCCACCAGAACGTGCGCAACCGCAAGATGCGCGAAGAGCTGGCGATGACCAAGGTGAAGGACGTGGCAGAACTTTACGTTCTTGCCGACAGATGTGCCCGGGCCGAAGAGGGAAGGAAGTACCGCGGTGAAAGCGCCGGCGCGGAAACCGACTCCTCGGATGAAGGTACCGCTGTTCTAGCGAAGAAGGGCCGGAACCGTAACAGGAAGCACAAGGGGAAGGCTGTGCTTGCCGTCGAGGGATCTGATGACACCGGCTCCGCCAAGAAAACCAGGGCGGGTGACCCTGGCAAGGAAATTGCCGGATGTGTCGCCTGCCGGGCCTTGGTGGCCGTCGAGAAGCCAGGGAACTCCGGCAAACGGTACTGCAAGATCCATCACACCAAGGGCCATGATCTCCAGGACTGCCACCAGGTTGAGCTCCTTGCTAAGAAGCAAAGAGCTGAATACGAGAGGCGGGACAAGGAGAAGGGCCAAGACGGCGCTGACGGATCCAGCAAGAAGCGTGACGGCCAACCAGGCCGTCGCGCCAAGGAGAAACAACAAGAAAGGCCCGCCCGGGGCCGCGATAGAAGACCTGAAGACGACGATCACGAAGAGGACGATGAGTCCGGCGGCCAAGAGTTTCAGAAGGCCACGGACGCCATGTGCGTCGATGGTGGCGCCTCGCTGCATGCTTTTCACCGACAGCTTAAACAGTGGGCGCGAGAGATTATTGCGGCAGAGCCGTCACCCAGTGCCCAAAAGCAGCTGAAATGGTCTAGCACACCTATCATCTTTGACGCCGAGGATCACACTGATCGCATTACTGCGGTCGGGTGCTTGCCATTGTTGGTTTCACCAACAATACGCGACCTCAAGGTGACGAAGATGCTAGTCGTTGGCAGCGCCGGCCCAAACCTACTCTCGCCCACCGTGATCGAGAAGCTACAAGTTCCTGATGGAGACCTCGAGGAGACGGGCACGTTTCAAGGGGTCAGCCCAGGAAGGAGCCAACCAAAGGGGAAAGTCACACTGCCCGTGACTTTTGGGAGTGATCTGAACTGACGAAGAGGATCGTGTTCGATGTCGCTAGGATCCCCCTGCCTTATTACGGGATCATTGGACGCCCAGCGCTGGGCAAGTTCATGGCGACATCGCACTATGCCTACAACAGCCTGAAGATGCCAGGGCCAGTGACGATCATCACCATCCCCTCCAACAAGAAAGACGCTCTGATTTGCGCCGACCAATTGTACCAGCAAGCAGTTTCAGCAACTGCCGCTATGGGGGCACTTGCTCCTGCCACTGGAGCCCCGGGAGGGAAGAAGAAGAAGAACGGCGAGGCCTCGGGGTGCTGTGCTCCCGTCGAGGACGTGCCTGGGAGCTCCACCGGAAGGAAGAAGATAGGCGAGACCTCTAACACCCACTCCGGCAAGCACACCTCTTCGGAGTGTCGCGCCCCCATCGAGGACGTGCCAGAGAGCTCCGCCAACGGAAACAAGAGATCAAGGGCTACGCCGCCAAGAATCAAGAAGGTTTCTGTCAAGGAGGACGGCACGGGAGGGGCTTTTACCATAAGCTCCGCCCTTGACAAAAAATAGGAAGACGCGGTCGTCACCTTCCTGCGGGCGAATGTCGACGTGTTTGCCTGGCAAGCATCTGACATCCCCGGCGTTCCCAGGGAGGTGATTGAGCACCACCTTGCTGTCTGCCCTCATGCGCGACCCGTCAAGCAAAAGATTTGGAAGCAAGCTTTGGAACGGCAGGAGTTCATCACCGAGGAGATCCAGAAACTGGAAGCTGCGGGTTTGGTGAGAGGAGTGCTCCATCCAACGTGGTTGGCCAATCCAGTGGTAGTGCGCAAGGCAAATGGGAAGTGGAGGCTGTGTATTGATTACACAGATATCAATAAAGCTTGTCCCAAGGACCCCTTCATGTTGACGCGAATACACCAGATTGTCGACTCCACGGCAGGGTGTGACCTGCTATCATTCCTCGATGCCTACTCCGGCTACCACCAGATCTTCATGGCGAGAGAAGACGAAGAGAACGACATCGCCGATTACCTGTCAAAGCGCGCTGCTCTCAAGTTACCTGTGGACCCCGGTACCTTTGTGCCCCAGCTTTCTCAACCATCCGTTGATCCATCAACAGAGAAGAGCAAGAGGAGGAAGTCAGGGCCCGACAAGTACTTTCCCGCCGCGCTCCCTGGAGCCACCGGCAAGGATGTTGCTGGGGACACTGAGCCCGTCATCGGAGGGCTATCTCCGACGGAGTGTCAAGCTTTTGCCGTCGAGGTGACCACTCCCTTGGCGGAGGAAATGCCTTTAGTCCTCGCCGTCGAGCCCTAGGCTCCAGCGTGGGCGCAGCATACCGTCCGATTCCTTCAGACTGGGGAACTTCCTAAGGAGCAGGAAGAAGCGGAGAAAGTAGCCCGTCGGTCCGCCATGTATCAGTTCGTCGATGACGTCCTGTATAGGAGAAGACCGAACGGTGTGAAATTGAAGTGCATCCCTCGAGAGGAAGGACTGGAGCTGTTGGCAGAAATACATGGGGGCATATGTGGATTCCACATAGGGTCAAGAGCCCTTGCCGGCAAGGCATTTCGGCAAGGCTTCTTCTGGCCCACTGCCCTCCAGGATGCGGCGGCGCTGGTCACCAGGTGTGAAGCGTGCCAATTCCATTCGAAGAAACTTCATCAACCAGCTCAAGCCCTTCAAACCATTCCTCTCTCCTGGCCCTTCTTGGTCTGGGGGCTCGACATACTGGGCCCTTTCCCCCGTGCCGTCGGGGGCTTTGAGTACTTGTACGTTGCAATTGACAAGTTCACAAAGTGGCCAGAAGTGGAAGTAGTGAGGAAGGTCACAGCTCAGTCAGCCGTCAAGTTCTTCAAGGGGCTAGTGTGGCATTTTGGTGTACCCAACAGGATTATCACTGACAACGGCACGCAGTTTACAAGCCACACCTTCATGCAATATACCCAAGACCTCGGTAGCAAGGTCTGTTTTGCTTCCGTTGCTCACCCCCGAAGCAATGGTCAAGCTGAGAGGGCAAATGCTGAAGTGCGGTGAGGATTAAGGACAAAGACCTTTGACAGGCTGCACAAGAGCGGGAGGCGCTGGATTGATGAATTGCCGGCGGTTCTTTGGTCGATCAGGACGACGCCAAATCGAGCCACCGGCCAGATGCCCTTTGCCCTGATATACGGGGCAGAAGCAGTTCTCCCCACGGAACTCATATACGGGTCACCTCGAGTGCTCGCTTATGATGAGCTTGAGCAAGAGCAATTGCGGCAAGATGACGCAATGCTCCTTGAGGAAGATCGTCTTCGGGCGGCTGTGAGAGCAGCGCGCTACCAGCAAGCCTTGTGCCGCTACCATAGCCGCAAGGTTCATGCCCGATGCTTTGAGGAAGGTGACCTTGTTCTCCGGCGCGTTCAATCGGCCAGGAATACGAACAAGTAGACACCGAAGTGGGAGGCCCCTTATCGGTTAATACAAGTCACCAGGCCTAGCGCAGTCCGCCTGGAGACCGAGGATGCCGTTCTGGTGAGTAACTCCTGGAACATCGAGCATCTTCGCAAGTTTTACCCATAAGGAGCGGCTTGTCGGGCCTCCAGGCAAGCCACCCTTTTGTACAAGCTTTGCCGGCAAGGCATGTAACCCTTTGTACAATGCCAGGCGCAGACCCTGAGCATAAATAAATGAAGCGCTGGCGCCCTGAGTTTTAGCATGCATGCTGAGTCGAGTCTCGTCCTTGGTTAGGGTTGATAGTGCTTAGCAGCAGCTAACCCCTAGCTTAGAGGTCGAGTCTTTGTCTTTCCTCTGTCTTCCTTGGTTTACAGGACGCACAGGCATCCTTGCCGAGGCCACATGGAGGGAGGATAGAAGAACAGATCAGTACTTGGGCCCCAGCAAGACAGCATTGCCGGGGGCTACAAGAGCAAGAATTCGCCCGCGGCACACCAGGGTTGCCGGGGGCTGCAATCTCAGATAAGTCCTTTTTCCCTTGTCATGCATTCTGTTATGGACTGAGGTATGTGAAACCTCATTCTTTTCCTTGAGCTACCGTGCTCCCATAACTCTAGGTCCTAAGGCTCGTCCCTGGGACCAGGTTTGGTCGTAGTCGCGGCAGCAAAATGATAAAACGAGGAGCCTAGGCCCGCTTCATCCCTGCCTCCGCCAAGAGCGTGAGAAAGGTCGAGCGAAGTGGGAAAACGGCAGGGCTTGTTGCCGGGCAAGAAAATGTTCATCTTAAGGATATCAGGGATTTATTCCCTGTTGTGGGTTTTTACCTACGAACAAAGGACCCGGCAGACATTCCTTTTTCATTAAAAACATTCCATTCAGGTACAGTCCATAGGGAATGAAAAACATGAATAAGGGGGATTACAAGTTTTAAACTTTACAGATGCCCGAAGGCTTACAGACTAAAAAGAGATAAGATGCCCGTAATGCCTTTCTTGTCCCTCTCCTCACGAGGTAGGTCAAGGAGGCGAGAAGGGCAAAAGGGGCGCGATGAAAGTGGAGGAAGTGAGCAGGCGCTCGCGGTTATTCCTTTTTATGGGGAAGGCGCGGGCCGCCTCCTTTCACATTTACTGCGACGTGAGGCATGCGTGCGGAAACCGCCGCACGCATGCCGCCCACGTCACGCACGCCCCTCCACCCCGCGGCGCGCGCGCGGGCCGTGGGAGGCGCAGCGCGCAGAAATTTTACCACGATGAGAACCACCCCGCCTGCCCGCGCACCGTTCTGGGCCTGGCCCAACAACGTGTCGCGCTTATGTGTGGCCCAGGCCCGGGGGCTCCTGTCGGTGTACAAAAAGTGGGGTACACTTTTTGTACCCCTATGACTGTGCACGGGCAATCTGAGCCACGGTGCCATCACACCAAGCATGGCAAGGGAGGCAAGACGGGGCAAGACTGAAGCTTGATGGAGACTGCAGCGACGCCAAGAACAAGACCACGAAGAGCAAAGGGACGAAGAGGCTTCCCCCGGTAGGATCCTTGCCGTGGCGGCTCGCCCCACACCTACGGAGCGAATCACCCTTGAGTCCACCACCCCTATGGGGGGAGGATTCGGGAGATGTCCCCGTGGTGGCATATAGATCTTTGTGAAGACTTTCATGATCAGATGCAAGGTAAGAAGACGACGACCCTTGGCGGGATCCCAGCTAAGGGGATCCACAAGGCCCCCGGCAAGCACCTTGCCGGGGATGACAGCAGGCGCCGCGTCAAGACCCTTGCCGGGCCCCCGGCAAAGCCCTTGTCGAGGACACCCACGGGGCCACCATCAAGCCCACACCAACTGGGTTTCCATCGACCCACGCAGCTGCCGACCCAACCAGCTGGACAGGCTCCTGCGTGGCAACTCACATATCTTCATGGAGGCCCGCCGTTGCGCCACCTCAGCTGCCTGTCTGCCTACATGGCACCTCAGTCACCGCCGGCCAAGGTGCATGTCAACACGAGGAGGAGCGGCGACGGACAAGAAGGGCGTCTCCCCTCGTCCCCGATAAAGCAAGGACACATAAGCAGGGCGCATTAAATGCACCTTGTCCTGTAATGCGAGGGATAACCTCGCATCACTGTACCCTTTCCACCTCCTGTGTGCCACTGTGGCGACCCCTTTTCCCTATAAAAGGAGGCCCGAGGCGACCAGGAGGAGGATTCGGCTTTTCGGAACCCCTCACGACTCTTTTGGAGCTCCTCGTTAGCTGAAGAACAACAACATATAATCGACCAAAGGAGGAGTAGGGTTTTACGCATCTTTGCGGCCCGAACCTGGGTAAAGGAACCGTGTCCTGATCGTTAGATCCGCTCTTCTCTCAACCCCGCGCCCCGCAACCGTATTAGGGATTCCTGTGATCCCATAGGTGTCGATCCAAATACACCGACACGCCTCGCCGTTGTCCACCGCCCTGGTGCTCTCGGCGCGGCATGGTCAACGTGGTCAAGGAACGACTTCCATCGGAAGAGTACTGTACGCGGAGAGGCTGACAGCCGGGTCCACGGCAGCAGCAAGGAAGTGCCTCCTTATTACGCTCAAAATAATTATTCCTCCACCTAACAGCGGGGACCCACCGGACGAGCCATCATATTTCGCGAAAAAATGTTTCCCCCTGACTGCTGGGACCCACCAGCTACATCTTCGCACGCAAGGAAGTGCGTCCGGGCAAAAAAATGATTCGCCGCCCTGACTGCTGGGACCGACCAGCTACATCTTCGCACGCAAGGAAGTGCCTGATAGTCGGGACCCACCTAGTCGAAGCGTACGTAGCATTGTCATTCTGATCGCGAACGTGTGCGTACATATTGGTCGATGTAGAGGCACGCACGTAGCATGTACACGTACGTACAGCGGCTAGGGTGCAAGAAAGTAAATACGGCAACGTACGTACTTATGGGCAGGGGGCTCGAACGCCTACTCGCGCGTACGTACGGCCAGGGCTCGTGTACATGGCTGGGTCGACACAGAGAAACAGCGTCGTCGTCGTGTTCAAGGGGAGCCAACCGGCTGGGTCGGAACGGAATGCATCGTCGTGTTCATCGGGAGGGCTTGGACAAAACAGCCGATGGAAACAAGGACTGGCGTACCGCAGAAAGGAGGAAACGGCCTTGTGTTCGACCGGCCACGTTCGAAACAGGATCATGTTCACCGAGAGGGGTCTGGCGTACCGCAAAATGGAGGAAACGGACATCCTACGGTCGAAACGGGGGTCATGTTGATCCGTAGGGGTGTGGCGTACCGCAAAATGGAGGAAACGGACTTGTGTTGGAGCGCTACGGTCAAAATGGGGGTCCTGTTCATCGGGAGGGGTGTGGCGTACCGCAAAACGGAGTAAACGGACTTGTGTTGGAGCGCTACGGTCGAAACGGGGGTCCTTTTCATCGGGAGGGGTGTGGCGTACCGCAAAACAGGACTCCACGGGATAGTGTTCATCACCACCGTCGACCCCCTCCAGCCTCCACGGGCTACTGTTCATCCACCGTCGACCTCCTCCAGCCTCCACCTGCGACTGTTCAGCCTCCACCGCGCGCTACTCCACCGGCTACTGTTCAACCAGCCCTCTCAACGCACTCCTGTTCAGCCACCCCTCCACGGGCTACTGTTCATCCAGCCCTCCACCGTCTACTATTCATGTAGCCCTCCACGGGGTGGTCCTGTTCATGCAGCCCTCCACGGGGTTCTGTTCATGCAGCCCCAACCGGCTCGATCGAACGGGGTCCTGTTCATGTAGAGGCAACACCACGTCGTCCTGTTCAACCACCCCCACCAGGAACTATTCATCCAAACCCCCCACCAACGCTCACTGTTCATGCAGAGGCAACATCGATCGGCTTCAGTTAGCAGCAGTAGCGAAGGAATCGCTCGATCGGGTTCAGTTAACAGCCATCGATCGATCGCTTGGGTTTAGTAACGCGTAGCCTGTAGTGCAATCGCTCGGGTTCAGTTAGAGCCCAACGCCTCGCTCGGGTTCAGTTAGAGCCCAATGCCTTGCACCCACGCGCATGCGTGTACGAGAGAAACACGCATCGCTCGGCCTTGACCACCCACCGTAACCGGGAACACCCCGATATTTTCCTCACCCTCGCTTTTACCACGGTTTTTTCCATCAGGGACGACCCGAAGAATGTCATGCAGCTGGGTCTCTGGCCCGCCCAGGACGAAAAGCCCATTTTCTATCATGATTTTTTTGTCATAGAAGTAGGACCCCACCACATATATGATGATACCGTGTTTTGTCACAATTATTGTCATAGAAGTGTCATAAGTATGACAGAAAAAACTTTCGTTCGGCCCAAAATGTCACGGATGTGTCTTTTTTTGTAGTGGTAGCTCCAGCAGGCGCGTTTCTCCGGACGGGCGGTAGGCAGCGTCAGCATCGGGTGAATACGCTCGGCATCCAGATAGACCCACCTCTTCCGGTGGGTGTCTATCTTCTTCCCGGCTATCATCAGCCTGCAGCCCTGGCGCTGGAAGATGAAGGAGACGTAGCCCGAGCATGGACCCTCATCATGCCGCCGCATGGAGAAGAAGTGGTGGAAGAGGGCGACAGTTGGTTTCACCCCCACACACGCCTTGCAGTAAAAGGCGAAGAGCGACAAGACGAAGATGGAGCGAGGCTGGATGTGGAGGGTGTGCACCTGGTAATGATTCAGGATGGCGTAGAAGAACTCCAAGAAGGGCGGCATGAACCCGATGGATATGATGTGGAGGAAGAAGGGGTAGCAAGACTTCGTCAAGGTCCGCACCACGATGGACCCAACCCAAATCTTCGTTGGGCCATGCTCGTTATAGTCGCTCGACAAGAAATATTGGACCTCTGCATAGCCCCCCTCCTTGGTGATGGTGGACTCCTCAAGCGCCACCTCGGGGGAGGAAGCAGATCCGGACGCCTACGCGGCACCCTTGCCTTTCTTCACCATTGCTGGAGGCGCTGGAGGATGCAAGTGCTTTGGGAAGGCTAGGGGCGAAGGAGAAGGGGATCTGAGCAGGAAGGAAAGGAAGCGATAACCCCTCTACAACGAAGATAGTCCTTTTTTATCAAGTCGCACGGTCACCAAGACTGCGTGGGAAGCGGAGTCACCCACGTCCCATCCAACTGTCACGCGCTAGCCTAGCCCGCAGTCTTTTGCGGCTGCGGCACTTCGTCCTCGACTAAGGCTTCGCTGCGAAGCCAACTTCGGGCGCACCTTGGGCCTGGGGGCTACTGTTGGCGTCCTAGGAACCAGGGTACCCAGACTTGCTTGCCTGCGGCCCGTGACGCCATCCTACTATGGCCTGGTACGGCCCAGCAGATCGACGACCTGCTCAAGACCCTCGCAAGGGGGATAAGCCTCGCGAGGAGAGCGATGCCAAGACCCTCTCACGAGCGGCCTCGGCTAGGCTGCTGCGGAGGGGCAGATAACTCGAGGCCAAGCCTGCCTCAGGAGGAGGCAGTGACGCGAGCAGTGACGCTTCGTGCTAGCGCGTGATAGCACGTGCCAGCGGTGCAGTTGCCGTTTTGGTGCAAAGGGGACAACGCAGGCGCAGCTTCCCGAGGGGCGAGACAAAGGTTTCCCCTTCGGTGCAACAAGACCGAAGAATGCAAGGACGACAGGGAGGATGTCACCACCGAGCCCACCACCGCGTCATCATCTGGTCTCTTTGCATGCGAAGACCTCTTTTGTCATGATAGGAACGTCCTTGTGTTCCTGCTCAAAATGGCTGTTGTGGGATCCCTTCCCGCCTAAACATTTCGGGGGAAAAGGAACCTGGCCGCCTATATAAGTAGCTAGGGTCTCCACTGTGGGGGCAATCATCTAGTCTGGATCGACCTCATCTGGAACACCCCACCTTCGCTCCAAGGAGCAAGAACACTTGCGTCCTGACCCTCTTGAGCTCTCTTCCTGAGCTCAAGAACCATTGTACTTGTTCATACTCAAGCCCTCCAGAGGCTAATCCACTCAAGCAGGACGTAGGGTTTTACACATCAAGCTGGCCTGAACCTGGGTAAACTCGTGTGTGCTTTTACTAGTTGCTTGCTTGAATCTCACCACCGGGCGAGGGCGTGGCGCTAGGTAGACGTGAGCGGGAGAGATCTTTGTTCACGCCCCTGTGTTCGATCTTCTTTGGGTTTGCGGAGCCCGTAATCCGACAGCATCCTAGTTCAGAATGCACTTTCTACCAGTTCATCCATGGACCGAGGACTAGCTGGTACGGCTGCACGCCAGTTTTTTTGACAGGTGCGCGGACAAGAGGCATTGTCGTCTGCTTGTTTCTGCAAATAGCGGTGCTTAAATATAGTGGAATGCACAAGAATTTCAGATGGTCAGTGCACTACATGGTTCAGTTCAGCATTCCACCTGAGAACACAATTATAATTGGTTATTCTGGAATGAGAGAACCTAACCCTGGATGGTGGCAACAAGAAAAAACTAGAGTGAACTCCCGGAAATTTAAGCCTGCCGGGAGGCCCTTTGCTCAGAGAAGCCTTGCTTGTTTTTTCCTGATTTGTAATCCTTCTCACAACTTTGTCTTTTGTTGTGAACTTGTATATGTTTGTTATGTTCTATGAATCATTGAGATGTATAAAATTGCTTAACTTATGATTTTGAAGTTTTTCATGAAGCCCAGTTTAATGTGAGTGCTCCACATGAACGCTGGACTAGCGTGTGAATGTTTGGAATTTACATTGTGGCCTCAGTTAACTACATGAACCACTATAAAAAGATACATAGTTGCTTATAGGTTAGACAGCAGTTTGTTGATTGTTAGCTGGTCGATAGCCTAGTGTTGAAGTGAGCCGAGCCAATGTGCCGTGTTTTGCACAACTGCTTACAAGTGGGGTAGCACCAATAGTGTTTACAAGTACTTATGTATACGTCGGCGCACAGTTCTCAAACGAGTACTCTATTTCATCAAAACACACACTACACGTATGATAAAACTAGTGAGAACACATCTGTTTCGGCAAGAATTACGATGATTCACGGGCACACGAAAGTAGCAACAGTTCGCATACACGGATTCAAACAGAGTACTAGCTCCAGAGGGCTCGATTATAGGCAAGGTTCGGATAATTAGATAGAATCCAAACTACAATTAAACACTACCTGGGGCAAGTAGTTCATGCCTCAATCTAATTTGGGCTGGACACAAGACGAACCTTGCCATGAACATCATCGAGGACGTCCGGTAGCAGCTCAATCTTATGAACCTTCATGAAGACAACCTTGTGGCCTTGCCACTCATGAACTTGTTTGTGGAGGCATGCCACGTCATCTTCCTGCGTAAGCTGGACAAGAACAGTACGTCTCACAGACGAAGGAGTAGCTTTGAACTTCTTGTGCTTCAGTACACCCTGGCCAACACGCTTGACAACAGTGAGGCTGGAATACAACTCTTCATTGGTATAAGCGCAAGTGGCTTCCAGGATCCAACGGCCTAAAAACTCTGTTTTCTCAGTGCATATATTCAGGTCATCCGCCTCATAGCGAGTGACATGTACAACCACACAATCCTTGTCTGCATCAGGGCTCTAATTGAAACAGAAACAAATTCTGAATTACTTTCCATTAGATGAAACACGAGTTATTTAAACCACTATGTATAGCATGGCATCGAAGCTAATATAATTTTGCATTATTCATCACCACATATACTTAGATGAAAAACCACAATATCGGCTCGGTGGCTGCCTCCATCTTCTTGGAGCTCTCTGTCTCATGGGAATCAGCCTCCCGCGTTTGCTCCAATATCGGCATATCTTTGCCTGGTTCTCCTTGGTCCATCATGAAACTGACGAATACTAGGAGACCACTGAAAGGAATACACAATCGCAATGAAAATGAAACTAAAAAGAGAGTGAGGATCGGTTACTGCTTTGCAAAAGTATTTTTTTCTCTGAACGAAAATATACCAACATCATGGATCCGCTTACATTCCCTTTGCTGGGAGAGAAGAACAGTGGCAGATGCTAGTGTTGCCTTTCTTGAAGACGGTGAGGGAGAAGGGGATTCAGCGAAGAGTGAAATGAGGGTTGCGTCGTCCATCATATTTAGACTGTGGGAGGTGGGGTTTTGTGATACAACGACTCGTTATTGCTGCGCTACGACCGGGGTGACTCTCCGCCTGGATACTGCCTTCCAATTTGGTGGATGGCATTTTGGGCCCGCGCGCTGCATGGCCTGCATGTCGGGGAACAAAAGTATAACGGCATTTAGTAGAGGGAGACGTTTCGATGATCTAGGAGGAGCCAGAAGCGTTATTGTATCCACTGTACTAGTAGTAATCGTTTTAATGGGTAGCTGTAGAGTGTCTCCACTGTACTAGTAGTAATTGTTTCTCCGGGCCCAAGACAAAACAGCCCATCCACCCTGGTAAATAGTAACAACGGGGCTGTGCGGGGGCTGTGTCCCGTCTAGCCAGGGTTTTATTTATGTTTACCACAAAGCCCAGTTGTTATTTTTCTTGCTGAAAATGGCTAGCCTAGTTCTATTTTTTTAAAAGAAATACACAAGCAAGGCCTACTTGCTTCATCAACCCTGCTGGGCTGCAAATCTTTCAAGACGAGGAGAGTTTCATTCGATTTGCCCAGAAATGGGCTGTACATTTTTAAAACACATCAAACCGGGAATTAATTTCAATTTTTTTTTTCATTACAAGATTTTTATTCAATTGATTTTTATGCATGGAAATTATTTGGATTTTATATTTATATAAATTACTTTTGAAAATAGTTTGAATGTGAATCAATATTTCGGGATTAAAAACAGTTGACCGCACCGAAATATGCAAACAATTAGTATACTTTTTAACCATGGCCACAATATGGTATGTAATGCTAACAAAAAGAAGATGGGCTCCAAAAAAATTCTTAAGAATTAGCAAATGGGCTGTACATTATTATAAATAATGCACACGAGAGGAGTGACTATTGGATGTCCATCCAACGGCTGTCGTGCTTCTTCAATCTCTGCTTTTCCTCCTCCAGCCGCTCAAACAAGCGCGGCGGGACTGCCTGCTCCCTCCTCCCGTGGCCGTCTATGCTGCCGCACAGGCCACACCACCCCACCGTACTCCCATCGCTGGCCTAGCCATCCCTCTACTCACCCACACCTGCTGTTATTCTCCGTGGATGGCTGACGAACCAGTAAACCCTCGTACTCCTCCACGTGGGGAACAACTCCCGAGTCTTCCCTAGCTCCGTGTCGTTACCTTCCTAGGCCTCGCCGTCGTCCACCACCCTAGTGCTCTCGGCGCGGCCTGGTCAACGTGGTCAATGAACCACATCCATCGGAAGTGGACTGTACGTGGGGAGGCTGACAGCTGGGTCCACGGCCGCATGCAAGGAAATGCCTCCTTATTACGCGTAAAATAATGATTCCTCCACCTGACAGCTAGGACCCACGGGAAGGGCTTCTGTCGCGAAAAAAGCGTTCCCCCCGCTGACAGGTCGGACCGACCAGCTATAACTTTGCACCCATGGAAGTGCCTCCTTATGACGCACAAAAAAATGAATACCCCCTGCTAGCTGGGACCATCATAGTGGGTGGCTGACATGTGGGCCTACTAAGTTGACGGGGACAGAGGGCTTTGTCAAGTTAGTCACTAAATATTAACGATTCAATTGCCATAGTGCCATAGTGCTTCTTCAACCTCTGGTCTTCTTGCTCCAGTCGTCCAAAGAAGCGCCGGTCGTGCTGCCTACTCCTGCCTCCTGTGGCCGGCTGTGCTGCTGCGGAGGCCTCACCGCCCCCTACCTACTCCCACCGCTGGCCAGGCCATCCCTCAACTCACCTACACCCCCTGTTATTCTGCGGCGACGGCAGTCTCACACAGCAGCCGAACCAGTGAACCTTCGTACTCCTCTCCGCGTGGGCATCCACTGCCGCATCTTCCTCGGCTCCGTATCGTCCCCTTCCTAGGCCTCGCCATCTTCCACCGCCTTGGTGCTCTCGGCGCGGCGTGGTCAATGTGGTCAATGACCGAATTCCATCGGAAGACTACTGTACGTGGAGAGGCTGTCTGCTAGGTCCACGACCGCAGCTTGGTCTACGGCCACACCCCAGGTTTTTTTGTGATTTGCAAAGTAAGTCGGTTTGTCAAGCATGTTGGGCTGCAAATATTTCAAGATGAGGAGAGCTTCATTCGGTTGGTCGAGAAAATAGCCTATCAACAATGAGAAATGGGCTGTACATTTTTATAACACATCAAACCAGCAATTAGTTTCAAATTTCTTTTTTTCATTTCGATATTTTAAATTGCTTTGATTTTTATACGTGGACAATTTGTTGAATTTTATATTGATATGCATTTATTTTTTAAATCAGTTTGAATGTGACTAAAAATTTCGGTATTAAAAACAGTTCTGACCGCACCGAAATATGCAAAATTTCGTATATTTTTTTAACCGTGGCCGCAATATGGGTTGTAATGCTAACAAAAAGAATATGGGCTACAAAAAAACCTTAAGAATTAGCAAATGGGCTGTAAATTATTAGAAATAATGGCAGATGGGATGTATGATGTTTTCCACATATTTGAGGCTTCCCTAAAAAAAAGGTTGACGCACAAGTACTGAGTGTTGGATGTCCATCCAACGGCCGTCGTGCTTCTTCAATCTCTGATCTTCCTGCTTCAGCCGCTCAAACAAGCACCGGCGAGAGTGCCTGCTCTCTCCTCCCCGCGGCCGGCTGTGATGCGGCGTAGTCCTCACCGCCCCACCGTACTCCCATCGCTGGCCTAGCCATCCCTCTACTCACCCACACCTGCTGTTATTCTCCGGGGACGGCAGAGGAACCAGTAAACCCTCGTACTCCTCTGCATGGGAAACAACTTCCGAGTCTTCCCTGGCTCGTGTGGTTACCTTCCTAGGCCTCGCCGTCGTCCACCGCCCTGGTGCACTCGGCGCGGCCTGGTAAACATGGTCAATGAACGACATCCTTCGGAAGTGGACTGTACACGGAGAGGCTGACGGCTGGGTCCATGGCCGCACGCAAGGAAATGCCTCCTTATTACGCGCAAAAAAATGATTCCTCCACCTGACAGCTAGGACCCACGGGAAGGGGTTCTGTATTTCGCGAAAAAACATTCTGCCCGCTAATAGGTCGGACCCACCAGTTATATCTTCGCACGCAAGGAAGTGCCTCCTTATGACGCACAAAAATAATGAATACCCCCCTGCTAGATGGGACCCACCATAGTGGGTGGCTGACTTGTGGGCCTACTAATTTGACGAGGACAGAGGGCTTTGTCAAGTTAGTCAATAAATATGAACGATTCTAGCTCCAGTGACCGTATGATGTCCATCCAATGGCCATAGTGCTTATTCAACCTCTGGTCTTCTTGCTCCAACCGCCCAAAGCAGCGCCGGTCATTGTGCCTGCTCCTGCCTCCTGTGGCCGGCTGTGCTGCCGTGGGGGACTCACCACCCCCATACTACTCCCACCGCTGGCCAGGCCATCCCTCCACTCACCCACACCCCCTATTATTCTGCGGCCACGACAGCCCCACACAGCAGCCCAACCAGTGAACCCTCATACTCCTCTCCGCGTGGGCATCCACTGCCGCGTCTTCCCCGGCTCCGCGTCGTCCCCTTCCTAGGCCTCGCCGTCGTCCACCGCATTGGTCCTCTCGGTGTGGCGTGGTCAATGTGGTCAATGACCGAATTCCATCGGAAGACTACTGTACGTGGAGAGGCTGACAGCTAGGTCCACGGCCGCAGCTGGGTCCATGGCCACAGCCCAGTTTTTTTGTGATTTGCCAAGTAAGTCGCTTTGTCAGGCCTGTTGGGCTGCAAATCTTTCAAGACGAGGAGAGCTTCATTTGGCTGGCCGAGAAAATGGCCTATTAGTAATGAGAAATGGATTGTACATTTTTCAAACACATCAAACCAGCAATTAGTTTCAAATTTCTTTTTGTCATTTCGAGATTTTAATTTCTTGGATTTTTATGTGTGGACAATTTGCTGGATTTTATAGTGATATACTTATATTTTTAAAATAAGTTTGAATGTGACTCAAAATTTCGGGATTAAAAACAATTCGGACCGCACCGAAATATGCAAAATTTCGTATATTTTTTTAACCGTGGCCAAAATATGGTCTGTAATGCTAACAAAAAGAATATGGGATCCAAAAAAACCTTAAGAATTAGCAAATGGGCTGTAAATTATTAGAAATAATGGTAGATGGGATGTATGATGTTTTCCACAGATTTGAGGCTTTCCTAAAAAAAGGTTGACGCACAAGCAGTGAGTGTTGGATATCCATCCAACGGCCGTTGTGCTTCTTCAATATCTGCTATTCCTGCTCCAGCCGCTCAAACAAGCGCCGGCGAGACTGCTGCTCTCTCATCCCCACGGCCGGCTGTGCTGCCGCGTAGGCCTCACCGCCCCACCATACCCCCATCGCTGGCCTAGCCATCCCTCTACTCAACCAAACCTACTGTTATTCTCCGGGGACGGCAGAGGAACCAGTAAACCCTCGTACTCCTCCACGTGCTAAACAACTGCCGAGTCTTCCCTGGCTACGTGTCGTTCCCTTCCTAGGCCTCGTCGTCGTCCACCGCCCTGGTGCTCTCGGCGTGGCCTGGTCAACGTGATCAATGAACGACATCCTTCGGAAGTGGACTGTACGTGGAGTGGTTGACAGCTGGGTCCACGGCCGCACGCAAGTAAATGCGTCCTTATTAAGCGCAAAAAAATGATTCCTCCACCTGACAGCTAGGACCCACGGGAAGGGCTTCTGTATTTTGCGAAAAAAAACATTCCCCCCGCTGACAGGTCAGACCCACCAGCTATATCTTCACACGCAAGGAAGTGCCTCCTTATGAAGCACAAAAAAATGAATACCCCCCTACTAGATGGGACCCACCATAGTGGGTGGCTGACTCGTGGGCCTACTAGGTTGACGAGGATAGAGGGCTTTGTCAAGTTAGTCAATAAATATGAACGATTCTAGCTCTAGTGATCGTACGATGTCCATCCAACGACCAAAGCAACGCTCATCGTGCTGCCTGCTCCTGCCTCCTGTGGCCGGCTGTGCTGCCGCGGAGGCCTCACCGCCCCCATACTACTCCCGCCACTGGCCAGGCCATCCCTCCACTCACCCACACCCCTTGTTATTCTGCGATGATGGCAGCCTCACACCGCAGCCGAACCAGTGAACCCTTGTACTCCTCTCCGCATGGGCATCCACTGCCGCGACTTCCCCTGCTCCGCATCGTCCCCTTCCTAGGCCTCGCCGTCTTCCACCGCCTTGGTGCTCTCGGCGCGGCATGGTCAATGTGGTCAACGACCGACTTCCATCGGAAGAGTACCGTACGTGGAGAAGCTGCCAGCTGGGTCCATGGCCGCAGCTGGGTCCACGGCCGCAGCCTAGTTTTTTTTGTGATTTTTCAAGTTAGTCACTTTGTCAGGCCTGTTGGGCTGCAAATCTTTCAAGACGAGGAGAGCTTCATTCGGCTGGTTGAGAAAATGGCCTACCAGTAATGAGAAATGGACTGTACATTTTTAAAACACATCAAACCGGCAATTAGTTTCAAATTTCTTTTGGTCATTTCGAGATTTTAAATTGTTGGATTTTATATTGATGTACATTTATATTCATATACGTATAATTTTTTAACCGTGGCCACAATATGGGCTGTAATGCTAATAAAAAGAATATGGGCTCCAAAAAAAACCTTAAGAATTAGCAAATGGGCTGTAAATTATTAGAAATAATGGCAGATGGGATGTATGATGTTTACCATAGATTTGAGTCTTTCCTAAAAAAGGTTGACGCACAAGAAGTGGCTGTTGGATGTCCATCCAATGGCCGTCGTGCTTCTTCAATCTCTACTCTTCCTGCTCCAACCGATCAAACAAGCGCCGACGGGACCACCTGCTCTCTCCTCCCAGCGGTTGGTTGTGCTGCCACACAGGCCTCACCGCCCCACCGTACTCCCATCGCTGGCCTGGTGATCCGTCTACTCGGCCACACATGTTGTTATTCTCCGGCGACGGCAGACGAACCAGTAAACCCTTGTACAGTTGTACTCCCCTTAGCGTCGAAAACAACTGACGAGTCTTCCCTGCCTCCGTGTCGTTCCCTTCCTAGGCCTCGCCATCGTTCACCGCCCTGGTGCTCTCGGCGCGGCCTGGTCAACGTGGTCAACGACCGACATGCATCTGAAGTGGACTGTACGTGGAGAGGCTGACAGCTGGATCCACGACCACATGCAAAGAAATGCCTCCTTATTACGCACAAAATAATGATTCCTCCACCTGACATCTGGGACCCACCGAAAGGTCCTCTGTATTTCGCGAAAAAAATGTTTCCGCCGCTGACAGCTCAGACCCACCAGCTATATATTTGCACGCAAGGAAGTGCCTCCTTATTACGCACAAAAAAATAGAACACTCCCCCTGTTAGATGGGACCCAGTATAGTGACAGGCTGACTTGTGGGCCTACTAAGTTAACGGGGACGGAGGGCTTTTTCAACTTAGTCAATATGCACGATTCTAGCTCCAGTGACCATACGATGTCCTTCCAACGGCCGTAGTGCTTCTTCAACATCTGGCCTTCTTGCTCCAGCCGCCCAAACCAGCTAGCAAACCAGCGCCAGCTGTGCCTCATGCTCCTGCCTCAAGTGGCCGGCTGTGCTGCCGCAGAGGCCTCACCACCCCCTACTGCTCCCACCGCTGGCCAGGCCATCCCTCCACTCACCCACACCCCCTATTATTCTGCGGCGACGGCAGCCTCAAACCGCAGCCGAACCAGTGAACCCTCGTACTCCTCTCCGTGCGGGCTTCCACTGTCGCATCTTCCCCGGCTCCTCGTCGTCCCCTTCCTAGGCCTCGCTGTCGTCCACCGCCCTAGTGCTCTCGGTGCGGCGTGGTCAACGTGGTCAAGGAACAGCTTGCATCGGACGTGGACTGTACGTGGAGAGGTTGACATCCATAGCCGCAGCAAGGAAGTGCCTCCTTATTATGTGCAAAATAATTATTCCTCCACCTCACAGCGGGGACCCACTGGACGGGCCACCGTTTCACGAAAAAACGTTTCCCCTGACTGCTGGGACCCACCAGCTACATGTTTGCAGGCAAGAAAGTGCCTGACAGTCGGGACCCACCTGGTCAAAGCGTACATAGCGTTGTCATTCTGGTCGCGGACGTGTACGGATGTACTGGTCGATGTAGAGGCGCGCACGTAGCATGTACACATACGTACATCGGGAAATGTGCATGAAAGAAAATATGGCCACGTACGTACATACGGGCAGGGTCTCGAATGCCGACTCACACATACGTACGGCCAGGCCTCTGTTGGGGAACGTAGTATTTTAAAAATTTCTACGATCATGCAATATCTATCTACCAGATGCATAGCAACGAGAGGGGAGAGTGAGTCTACGTACCCTCGTAGACCGAAAGCGGAAGCGTTAGAACAACGCGGTTGATGTAGTCGTACGTCTTCACGGCCCGACCGATCAAGCACCGAAACTATGGCACCTCCGAGTTCTAGCACACGTTCAGCTCGATGACGTCCCTCGAACTCCGATCCAGCCAAGTGTCGAGGGAGAGTTCTGTCAGCACGACGGCGTGGTGACGATTTTGATGTTCTACCGTCGCAGGGCTTCGCCTAAGCACCGCTACAATATTATCGAGGAGAACTATGATGGAGGGGGGCACCGCACACGGCTAAGAGATCAAGAGATCAATTGTTGTGTCTAGAGGTGCCCCCCTGCCCCCGTATATAAAGGAGGGAGGGAGAGGCCGGCCCTAGAGGGGGCGCACCAAGTGTGGGGAGTCCTACTAGGACTCCCAAGTCCTAGTAGGATTCCCCTTTCCTTTCCGGAGTAGGAGAGAAGGAAAGAGGGGGAGAGGGAGAAGGAAAAGGGGGCTGCACCCCTTGTCCAATTCGGACCAGAAGGGGGGTGCACGCCTCCTTCCTTTTGGCCTCTCTCCTCTATTCCCGTAACTCCCCGGTACTCCGAAAATACCCGAATCACTCGGAACCTTTCCGATGTCCGAATATAGTCGTCCAATATATCGATTTTTACGTCTCGACCATTTTGAGACTCCTCGTCATGTCCCCGATCTCATCCGGGACTCCGAACTCCTTCGGTACATCAAAACTCATAAACTCATAATAAAACTATCATCGAAACCTTAAGCGTGCGGACCCTACGGGTTCAGAACTATGTAGACATGACCGAGACACGTCTCCGGTCAATAACCAATAGCGGAACCTGGATGCTCATATTGGCTCCCACATATTCTACGAAGATCTTTATCGGTCAAACCGCATAACAACATACATTGTTCCCTTTGTCATCGGTATGTTACATGACCGAGATTCGATCGTCGGTATCTCAATACCTAGTTCAATCTCGTTACCAACAAGTCTCTTTACTCGTTCCGTAATACATCATCCCGCAACTAATTCATTAGCTGCAATGCTTGCAAGGCTTATAGTGATGTGCATTACCGAGTGGGCCCAGAGATACCTCTCCGACAATCGGAGTGACAAATCCTAATCTCGAAATACGCCAACCCAACAAGTACCTTCGGAGACACCTGTAGAGTACCTTTATAATCACCCAGTTACGTTGTGTTGTTTGGTAGCACACAAAGTGTTCCTCCGGTATTCGGGAGTTGCATAATCTCATAGTCATAGGAACATGTATAAGTCATGAAGAAAGCAATAGCAGTAAAACTTAAACGATCATAGTGCTAAGCTAACGGATGGGTCTTGTCCATCAGATCATTCTCCTAATGATGTGATCCCGTTGATCAAATGACAACTCATGTCTATGGCTAGGAAACATAATCATCTTTGATCAATGAGCTAGTCTAGTAGAGGCATACTAGGGACACTCTGTTTTGTCTATGTATTCACACATGTATTAAGTTTCCGGTTAATACAATTCTAGCATGAATAATAAACATTTATCATGATATAAGGAAATAAATAATAACTTTATTATTGCCTCTAGGGCATATTTCCTTCAGTCTCCCACTTGCACTAGAGTCAATAATCTAGTTCACATCGCCATGTGATTTAACACCGATAGTTCACATCGTCATGTGATTAACACCCAAAGGGTTTACTAGAGTCAATAATCTAGTTCACATCGCTATGTGATTAACACCCAAAGAGTACTAAGGTGTGATCATGTTTTGCTTCGTGAGAGAAGTTTAGTCAACGGGTCTGTTACATTCAGATTCGTATGTATTTCGCAAATGTCTATGTGTCTACAACGCTCTGCATGGAGCTACTCTAGCTAATTGCTCCCACTTTCAATACGCATCCAGATTGATACTTAGAGTCAGCTGGATTTAGTGTCAAAGCTTGCATCGGCGTAACCCTTTACGACGAACTCTTTATCACCTCCATAATCGAGAAACATTTCCTTAGTCATCCAGTTACTAAAGATAATTTTGACCGCTGTACAGTGATCTACTCCTGGATCACTATTGTACCCTCTTGACAAACTCATGGCAAGGTACACAACATGTTTGGTACACAGCATGGCATACTTTATAGAACCTATGGATGAGGCATAGGGAATGACTTTCATTCTCTCTATATTTTTCGGCCGTGGTTTGGCTTTGAGTCTTACTCAACTTCACACCTTACAAGTCAGGTAAGAACTCCTTCTTTGACTGATCCGTTTTGAACTACTTCAAAATCATATCAAGGTATGTACTCATCGAAAGTCTTATCAAGCGTCTTGATCTATCTCTATAGATCTTGATGCCCAATATGTAAGCAGCTTCACCAAGGTCTTTCTTTGAAAAACTCCTTTCTAACACTCCTTTATGCTTTCCAGAAAATTCTACATCATTTCCGATCGACAATATGTCATTCACATATACTTATCAGAAAGGTTGTTGTCACATCCCTAGCCAGCACTTGCATTAGGACCTAATTAGAGTGTGCATCACGTTTACTTTCAAAGAAACTTGAAATGGGATTAACAGAAACCCCAGCACCCCTCCCCTAACAACTAGGGTTTGCTAAAATATTTTCCAATGTACCCAAAATGCCCTTCAAAAATGTTCATCATTTCTGCCTTGGTCTTAAACCTCTGCCAAAAATGGTGCACAATTTTCTAGGACAATCTAGGGCTTTGGATTAAATCATATGGTATTTGAATTTGGGCATTTAAATGCTATAAAATATTTTAAAATGCTCAAATAATCATGCACTATAATGTTTCCTACTGTTCATATTATATACAGTAGATATGACAAGTGTCATGAGTTATAAAAATGTTTTGGCATTTTTATTAATTGAACAAAGCTGCAAAAGAAATAAAACCGAAAGAAAATAGGAAAAGAAAAATAGGAAGAGTACTTACCTGAGCCCACTTACCTGCTGGCCCAGCCGGCCCAGCCAACCAGGGGCACCACCGTCTTCTTCGTCGCGCCAGCGCACGAAGCAGCTCGGTGGCGAGCGCCGCCGATGCGCCGGCCACCACCTGCCTGCCTGGCTGGCCCCTCGGCCTTCTGGACGGTCTAGAACGTCGCCACGGAGCCACCCCGACCGTTTCCCCCTCTCTCCCGTGTCTCTCTCCTCCTCTCTTCCCTCCGCCGAGCTCCCCCGAGCGAGCTCGTCACCGACGACCGCTGACACCGCGCTCTACGCCACCCCTTCGCCTCCCCGAAGCACCACTAGCTCCGCCGCATCGCCCCTAAGCTCCCCACCGACGCACACGACGCCAGGAGCTCCGCAACGTCCTCCTCGCCGTTGTCTTCAACCTCCGACACCGGAGATCGCCGCCGCCCGTACGCCGTCGTCCGACCGTCCCCGAGCTCACTTCGACGCCCTCTGCGACCGCTGTGAGCTCACGCTTCGAACCCCCCTCTCCACGAGCTCGTTTAGGCCTTGTAGCCGCCGCCCCCTTTGCTGACCGACGATCACCGCCGCCGGCCAACTCACCGCCGTGGCCATAGGCACCGTACCTCGTGGCTGAGCACGCCATTAGCTTCAGTAGGTCACCAGCAAGCTAAAGCGAGCTTTAGCTCCTCCTCCCGTGCACTACAACACCATCCCGACCAACTCCGTGCAAGCACCACCGCGGACGAGCTCGTCGCCGTCGACTCCGGCGACCCCTCGTCCAACCAGTGGCACCGCTGGATGCGGTGCATCACCAGGAGCACACCGAGCCCATCCGCGCGGCAAATGGATGCCGGAATAGGGATTCCAATGAGTCACCGCCGTGCGAAATGGTCGCCGCCGGCCAAACTCCGGCGGGCTGACGTGGCTAGATGATTAGGAGTTAACAGTAATTAGTTTAGTCACCACAGTCACTGACAGTGGGCCCCCGCTGTTAGTCAAACCCAGTCAACCCTGGTTATGACCGGAATTAACTCGTGAGACACTGACATGAGGGACCCACTGGTCAGGTTTGACCTGGACTGGCCAAAAGATTTATATATGTTTGAACAAGTTAACTTGCTGTATATATCAAAAACATGATAATGCACTTATTTAAATAATAGTTTGAACTTCAATTTGAATCCTTGATTCAAATAGGTTCAAACCCTTCTGGTTTTAGTTGCATTAGCCAACACACATGCATCTTGCCATGTCATGAACATGCATCATATTGTTGCATTTGTTTGTTAATGATTGTATCGTCGGTACTCCCTGTGTTAGGTCCTGCTTCTGAGGATATTGCTGCGTATCTCGTTTAAGAGCAGTACCCGACAACTACCTTGTCAGGCAAGCAATCATTGATCATTCCGATACAAACCCAATCTTCTCGCTCCTGCTCTCTTTTACTGCATTAAGGCAACAGCGCGTGAACTGCTACTTGCTGCGGTAGTTGAACCCTATTCCCTTGCATGACCTGTCATTGCCACAGTAAATAGTTGAAACCCACTAGCATGTGTAGGAGTTGATTGAGCCATGTGATGTGTGATCCACCATGCTATTTGTTTATGTTGCCTGCTATGCTTAGACTCGTGTCTGGTCTGATTCATCTGGGTGATGGATCAGAGTGAAATGATCTTACCGATTAAGAGAAGGAAGTGTGGAATACGCTTGGTAAAGGTATCGATGAAAGGCCATGTAGGAGTACATGGTGGGTTGTTTCATTGGAATCGTCCATAGGACCCGAGCTCTGTATGTGTGGTTCAAGTTACAGCTACTACCACGCATTGGGATCCTTAATTGACCCTCTCGGCTTATTAATTACCCTTGATCTCTGTCCAGGAGTTGCAACTAGTTTCTGGTGTTTATAGCTTACTGGAGGTCGTGCACAACGCTGACCCTCGGGGTGGGTTGTGATGCGACAGGTACGTGGCACGGTGTACCGGTTGCCCGTTTGGTAACTCGGGAACCCTGTACACATCGTTTGGGGCCGTGAGCGACACCCCGGCCGGATCTCCCCACGGATGGAACCAAAATAGGCGATAAACCTGGACGAGAGACTTGAGTAGTTAGTTAGGTCGTGGCCGACACCCTCGCTAGGCTTCCGCTTGAAGGTTGCCGAGTACACGCCGAGTAGACGGCGATAAGTGGTGGAAGCGTGTGTGAAGAAGTACACCCCTGCAGGGTTATCAAACTATTCGAATAGCCGTTGTTCGCGGTACGAACTACTTGGTTGCTCTTACAGTTCATAGACAAGTTGATGGTTACTACTAAAAGCCTCAAGATAAGTGTGAGTGCCGTGGATGGCCCTTCCGTAGGATGACGGAAGAGGATCCTCGGTAGAGTATTGATGTGGTGAGTAGTGGACTCGTGTTCGTAACAACATCTTGCAATCCGTTGAGAGTTGTAGTATAGGTTAGCCAAGGTCAAAGCTGGCATTCTGCTATAAACTCCACTACCCCCTTGATAATGTTGCATGTATGATAGGTTCTGTAGTAAGACTTGCTGAGTACCTTTGTACTCATGTTTGCTTAATAACTGTTGCAGAGGAGAACCCTGCCCCTGCTGATGGGTTCTACATAGACGTTGACGTCGACGAGTAGCTTGACACCCAGACGGAGATCTGGAGCTTGTGAAGGGCCTTGTAGATAGTCAGGCTACACCAAGCCTGTTTTATTTTCTAAGTTGTCTGTACTCAGACATGTAGCTTCCGCTTGTGCTTGAATGACTGTATGACTTGAGTGATGGGTCATGTGACCCCTATATGTATGGATATGTTATGTATGGCTCTTGGAGCCTTTTAAATAAAGTACTTTGAGTCATAGAGTTCTGTTGTGATGCAATGTTGTATTTGCACATATTGAGCATATTGCGTGTATGATAGAAATGCTTGGTATGTGTGGGATCCGACACCTAGTTGTTTTCCTTTGGTAGCCTACCTTACAGGGAAATGCCTCCTAGTGTTTCCAATGAGCCTTGGTAGCTTGCTACTGCTCGGAACACGTAGGCTGGCCGGCATGTGTCCTTCTTCGTTCCTGTGTCTGTCCCTTAGGGGAAATGTCACGCGTTATTCCTTTAAGTCCATGTAGCTTGCTACGACTTGGGTTCATACGTTGATGACCGACACGTTCGTTGCTGGGTCATGGATGCCTGTCTCTGTAATTTAGTGCCACTTTTGGTTTATAACTAGCCATGTCGGCCCGGGTTCTCTGTCATATGGATGCTAGCGACACTGTCATATACGTGTGCCAAAATGCGCAAACGGTCCCGGGCCAGGTAAGGTGGCACCCGTGGGGTTACCGTGCGTGAGGCCGCAAAGTGATATGACGTGTTACAGCTAGATCGGTGTGACTTAGGATCGGGGTCCTGACAGCGTTGGCATCAGAGCTGGACTGCCTGTAGGTTTCTCAAGCCAAACTGGTCGATGTTGAGTCTAGAAAAATTCTTAGTTATATGTAGGGGAATTGATTGTGGAAGGGAACGTAAGGCTCTTTTTACTCCTTTACCTTATGCCCTTCTGATCTGAGTCTGCCTATTCTTTCTACGGGGAATTAGGACTAGGCCTCTTATCCTTACTAGGTTCACGTGTTACTAATCCGTAGACTCTTAGGATTGTTGGTTTCAAGCCTCAGTTTAGTTTCTATCCTTTTGAGTATGATGATTGTTGAACTCGGAACCTTGATATGGAATTGTTGAGTGGCTATGCTATCATTTGTATGATGTCTCAAATCTTTGTTTGAGCATTTACAGTTGTTATGCTGCCCGATTTCTTCCAGAAACACTAATGCCTTTGCATTATTTCGTGTTTCAGATGTCTGGCCGCATCCCTCACCAAGTGGTTCGTTTGACTCGGTGCATTAATGTGCCCGGTCACACGGCCATGCTAGTCCGTGTGATGACTGAGACCGGTTATCGCTGGTATCCTGAATACACTGTGGAGGAACAGTATCGGGATTTCAATCAAAGTCAGTATTTCTGCACAGTCCGGATAATGATCCCATCCATTGGTCTTATGGACTCGGGATTACCATCGAGATGGCAGTGCAGGATGCCGCTTATTCGATGATGACCATTCTCCGTGCTAGGCATGCCCTGTTGCTGAACACTGAGTTCTGTTACATGCCAGCTTCACTCCCCGGAGAAGAAGGCTACTACACTGGTCTGTATACTGATGCTGCTCATGAAGAACCACTGCTTCAGACTACTGTTCAGTTGTTGGAGGATAGGGACCGTGAGGTCCGTGCCCTCCGAATGGAGCTGTATAACACCCGAGCCGCTCACTGGACTACTTTGACACGGCTTGCACCTGCTGTGCACGCCGGATATCTGGACATGCGGGATTTGTATCCTGTGCGGACTCGTCTGCCTGATCGCATGGATTGGCGTGACGTTGGGGGTATTACACCTCCACGTGGGCGTCGGTTACCACCAGCATCGGGACCGAGACCACACCCATGCCCTTATGGTCCACAGCCTTCGAGTGCTCGCGAGTTCCAAGATCCGTCTGTACCACTTCCAGGCTACGGTGGTAATCTTTACGAGGATTACTACGCGAATGTCTGAGCTAGTTCGTGGTAGTAGTAGTATTGTAGTAGTTGTATTTCCACAGTCCTGCGCGTCTTGTGGAATATGACTTAGTGTGTACTGAGTTCCTGAGGTGTAGTTAAATAATGTATAGGAGCTTGGAATGCCTCTGATGGGATGTATCGTCTTTCACCACAGTTGTACTTTAGCCTTGGCTTGTACTAAACTTTGTTTGGTGTGTATGACCACTGGTGTATATATAGCAGTTCCTATATTACCATGTCGTACGGATGAACATCTCTGCATTCTGTGTCATCCATTACATTCTGCACTTCTATGTCAAATTTTTGCCATCCTTGTCTAAACTGTTGTTTTGTTTTCCTAGGATGGTCAACACTCGCAACACTCCTGCTACTCAGGAGCAGGGTGAGGCTAGTGGGGCTAGAGATGGAAATCTGCCCCAGCCACCCTCTTTGGCGGAAGTTATGCTTGAAGCAGAATGGAACAAGAGAGAGACCAACCGTCTGCTGGAACGCATAGAGCAGAACACTGGGTTCCGTCAGAGGAATGACGTGGTGTCAATCCACGATTTTATCAAGATGTGTCCACCAAAGTTCCATCACTCCACTGAACCTTTGGATGCTGATGACTGGCTACGTAGTATCACCCACAAGCTACACTCTGCCCATGTGGCCGAAGCTGACAAGGTTATCTACGCCGCCTACCATCTTGAGGGCCCTGCTAGTCTTTGGTGTGAAAACATTGAAGCTATGCGTCCTGCTGGCCAAGTCACTACCTGGGTTGAGTTCAGTGAGGCATTCCGTGAACACCACATTCCGGAAGGTCTCATGGATCGCAAGCGGGAGGAATTCTACAATTTCACCCAGGGCCGTTTGACTGTGGATGGCTACAGTCGTGAGTTTGGTAATCTGGCACGCTATGCACCTGAGGAAGTATCCACCGATGCCAAGAAACAGGCGAGGTTCCGCAAGGGACTCAGCCCTGAACTTCGTCGAGATCTACGTCTGCACGAGTGCACCTCCTTCCAGAAGTTGGTTAACAAGGCTATCAGTGCTGAAACAGGCCAGACCGACTTCGAGGCCACCCGCAAGCATACTCGAGACCTTGGTTCCTCATCCGGCTCTGGCTCTCACAAGCGCCGTGTGTGGGTTCCTAACACTGCTCTGCCACCCAAGTACACACCGAGGCCATCCTATGAGGCACCTCGCCAAACTCCACAGTTTGCACCTGCTAAGACCTATGGAGGTCCACCCTCCAACTTTGCTCCACGCACCACCACTGTGACATGTTTCAAGTGTGGAGAACCGGGACACTACATGCGTGATTGTCCCCAGAATCAGCCAGGAAAACCCGTTGGCCGTGGCAAGCCAACCGGCAAGGTGAACTATGTCAAGCCAATCCCCACTGCACGTGGTCATGTCAACTACGTTTCTGCCGAAGAAGCTTATGAGGATCCTAACGTCGTCCTTGGTACGCTTCTCGTAAACTTCCATCCGGCATCTGTTCTTTTTGATACTGGAGCATCTCATTCGTTCATATCTGAGAGCTATGCTCGATTGCACAACATGACTTTTTGTGACATGCCTACTTCCATGGTTATTCAAACTCCTGGTTCAAAGTGGCAAACCTCTAGGGTAAGCCATGGAAATGAAATCCTTGTCGATAGACTTGTTTTCCTTGCATCTCTAATCGCTCTCAAGTCCTCGGACATAAACATCATCTTGGGTATGGATTGGATGACAACCCATTACGCCAAAATTGATTGCTTTACTAGGACCGTTCAACTTACACATCCATCCGGCAAGATAGTCAATGTCTTGACTCGAATGGCTGAACGTCAGCTCTACTCTCTTAATGCCAGCCCTCTACCAGAACTCGAAGATATCCCGGTAGTCCGTGACTTTCCGGATGTTTTTCCAGAAGAACTGCCAGGAGTTCCACCTGACAGAGATGTCGAGTTCGTGATAGATCTTATCCCTGGAACTGTCCCAATCTCTAGGAGACCTTATAAGATGGCACCACTAGAATTAGCTGAGCTAAAGAAACAACTCGATGAGTCTTTGCAAAAAGGTTTCATCCGTCCTAGTTCTTCCCCTTGGGCTTGCCCCGTCCTCTTCGTCAAGAAGAAGGATGGAACGGAGCGGATGGTTGTAGATTACCGACCTGTCAATCTGGTCACCATAAAGAATAAGTATCCGCTTCCCAGGATCAACGACCTGTATGATCAGCTCGCTGGATCCTCAGTCTTCTCTAAGATGGATTTGAGGTTGGGCTACCATCAAATCAAAATCAAGAACGGGGACATCCCTAAAACGGCTTTCGTTACTCGTTATGGCCAATATGAGTACACCGTCATGTCCTTCGGATTAACCAATGCCCCAGCTACCTTTTCTCGGTTAATGAATTCTATATTCATGGAGTATTTGGATAAATTCGTCGTGGTATACCTCGATGATATACTCATTTTCTCCAAGAACAAGGAAGATCATGCCGAGCATTCAAGGCTGGTATTGACGAAACTTCGAGAGCACCGCCTTTATGCCAAATTCTCTAAATGTGAATTTTGGTTGCCAGAAGTAACCTATCTAGGTCATGTGATCTCTGGCAAGGGTATTGCTGTCAATCCCGAGCGAGTTCAAGCCGTACTTGATTGGACTCCCCCTGAATCGGTCAAGCAAGTTAGGAGTTTTCTTGGCTTAGCGAGCTATTGCCAACGTTTCGTCGAGAACTTCTCCAAGGTTGCTAAACCTCTAACCGAACTCCTCAAGAAAGATAAAAAGTTTGAGTGGACCCCACAGTGCGAGTCCAGTTTTCAGGAACTGAAAAGACGTCTGACATCTGCACCTGTACTGGTACCACCAGACTTTTCCAAGGATTTTATAATCTATTGCGACGCCTCGCGACAAGGACTAGGTTGCATTCTCATGCAAGATCGTCAAGTGATTGCATACGCATCCCGACAGTTGCGTCCACATGAGGATAACTATCCTACTCATGATTTAGAGCTTGCAGCTGTAGTACATGCACTCAAAACGTGGCGACATTACCTTCTTGGTAATCGCTGTGAAATCTTCACTGATCACCAAAGTTTGAAGTATATCTTCACCCAACCGGATCTAAATCTCAGGCAAAGACGTTGGGTTCAGTTGCTCACCGACTACGACTTAGGAATCACTTACACTCCTGGAAAGGCCAATGTCATGGCTGATGCACTAAGTCGTAAGTCATATTGTAACAATTTAATGTTACAACAAAGTCAACCACTTCTCCACGAGGAATTTCATAAGCTTAACCTTCACATTGTTCCTCGAGGATTCCTTTCCACCTTGGTAGCGAAACCTACCCTTTTGGATCAAATCATAGTTGCACAGCGGTATGATAAAGGCATATCTCGGATCAAGGAGAACATTGCTAGCGGAGTTGCTAGAAGCTTCTCTATGGATGATCGAGGTGTTGTGTACTTCGAGAACCGCTTGGTGGTGCCCAAGAAACCACAACTACGGCAGATGATTCTTAAAGAGGCCGATGAATCTCCTCTCACGATTCATCCCGGTAGTACCAAAATGTATCAAGACCTACGTCAAAGATTCTGGTGGACTAGGATGAAGAGAGAAATCGCTTAGTTCATTGCTAACTGCGACGTTTGTCGTCGAGTCAAAGCAGAGCATCAACGGCCTGCTGGCACCCTTCAACCTTTAGCTATTCCTGAATGGAAATGGGACAAAGTCGGTATGGATTTCATTACCGGGTTTCCCAGGACCAGGAAAGGGAATAATGCTATCTTCGTCGTTATCGACCGCCTCTCTAAAGTAGCTCATTTCCTGCCTGTTCGGGAGAGTATTACTGCTAGCCAGCTAGCAGACTTATATATCTCTCGAATAGTATCACTTCATGGTGTACCGTTGGAGATTAACTCGGACCGTGGAAGTCTTTTCACTTCACGATTTTGGGAAAGTTTCCAGAATGCTATGGGAACTCATCTCTCTTTCAGTACTGCCTTCCATCCGCAATCAAGTGGTCAAGTGGAACGAGTCAATCAAATTCTGGAAGACATGCTTCGAGCCTCTGTCATTTCTTTCGGTATGGAATGCGAAAAATGTCTTCCATTTGCCGAATTCGCTTATAACAATAGTTATCAAGCCAGCTTGGGCAAAGCCCCCTTCGAAGTTCTATATGGACGAAGGTGTCGAACACCTCTTAACTGGTCAGAGACCGGGGAAAGACAATTCTTTGGCCCGGATATGATTCAGGAAGCAGAAGAACAAGTTCGCATCGTTCGTGAGAGATTGAAAACAGCCCAGGCTCGCCAAAAGAGCCAATATGATAGTCATCATAAGGCTGTGACTTTTGAAGTCGGCGATAAGGCTTACCTTCGGGTTACTCCTCTTAAGGGAACCCATCACTTCGGTATCAAAGGCAAATTGGCCCCTCGTTATATCGGTCCTTTTCGCATTCTTGCCAAACGAGGAGAAGTTGCCTACCAATTGGAACTACCTCCGCACCTCTCCAGAGTTCATAATGTTTTCCACGTTTCTCAACTCAGGCGTTGCTTCTCGGATCCTATCCGCGGAGTGGACCACGAAACGCTTGATCTCCAAGACAATCTCACATATCGAGAATACCCCGTTCGTATTCTTGATCAAACCGAGCGCACCACTCGACGCCACAATATCAAGTTTCTCAAGGTTCAATGGTCACATCATTCCGAGAGTGAAGCTACTTGGGAAAGGGAGGATCGTCTTCGACTTGAGTACCCCACCCTCTTTCCGGAGGAACCCGAATCTCGGGACGCGATTCTTTTAAGTGGGGGTGAGTTGTCACATCCCTAGCCAGCACTTGCATTAGGACCTAATTAGAGTGTGCATCATGTTTACTTTCAAAGAAACTTGAAATGGGATTAACAGAAACCCCAGCACCCCTCCCCTAACAACTAGGGTTTGCTAAAATATTTTCCAATGTACCCAAAATGCCCTTAAAAAATGTTCATCATTTCTGCCTTGGTCTTAAACCTCTGCCAAAAATGGTGCACAATTTTCTAGGACAATCTAGGGCTTTGGATTAAATCATATGGTATTTGAATTTGGGCATTTAAATGCTATAAAATATTTTAAAATGCTCAAATAATCATGCACTATAATGTTTCCTACTGTTCATATTATATACAGTAGATATGACAAGTGTCATGAGTTATAAAAATGTTTAGGCATTTTTATTAATTGAACAAAGCTGCAAAAGAAATAAAACAGAAAGAAAATAGGAAAAGAAAAATAGGAAGAGTACTTACCTGAGCCCACTTACCTGCTGGCCCAGCCGACCCAGCCCACCAGGGGCACCACCGTCTTCTTCGTCGCGCCAGCGCACGAAGCAGCTCGGTGGCGAGCGCCGCCGATGCGCCGGCCACCACCTGCCTGCCTGGCTGGCCCCTCGGCCTTCTGGACGGTCTAGAACGTCCCCACGGAGCCACCCCGACCGTTTCCCCCTCTCTCCCGTGTCTCTCTCCTCCTCTCTTCCCTCCGCCGAGCTCCCCCGAGCGAGCTCGTCGCCGACGACCGCTGACACCGCGCTCTACGCCACCCCTTCGCCTCCCCGAAGCACCACTACCTCCGCCGCATCGCCCCGAAGCTCCCCACCTACGCACACGACGCCAGGAGCTCCGCAACGTCCTCCTCGCCGTCAACTTCAACCTCCGGCACCGGAGATCGCCGCCGCCCGTACGCCGTCGTCCGACCGTCCCCGAGCTCACTTCTACGCCCTCTGCGACCGCTGTGAGATCACGCTTCGAACCCCCCTCTCCACGAACTCGTTTAGGCCTTGTAGCCGCCGCCCCCTTTGCTGACCGACGATCACCGCCGCCGGCCAACTCACCGCCGTGGCCATAGGCACCATACCTCGTGGCTGAGCACGCCATTAGCTTCAGTAGGTCACCAGCAAGCTAAAGCGAGCTTTAGCTCCTCCTCCCGTGCACTACAACACCATCCCGACCAACTCCGTGCGAGCACCGCCGCGGACGAGCTCGTCGCCGTCGACTCCGGCGACCCCTCGTCCAACCATTGGCACCGCTGGATGCGGTGCATCACCAGGAGCACACCGAGCCCATCCGCGCGGCAAATGGATGCCGGAATAGGGATTCCGACGAGTCACCGCCGTGCGAAATGGTCGCCGCCGGCCAAACTCCGGCGGGCTGACGTGGCTAGATGATTAGGAGTTAACCGTAATTAGTTTAGTCACCACAGTCACTGACAGTGGGCCCCCGCTGTTAGTCAAACCCAGTCAACCCTGGTTATGACCGGAATTAACTCCTGAGACACTGACATGAGGGACCCACTGGTCAGGTTTGACCTGGACTGGCCCTGTTGACTGGCTGACGTCAGCATGATGTCATGCTGACGCAGTAAAGGTTTTTCTGGGATTTTTAGATTTAAAATAATTCAGGAAATTCCAGAAAATACCCAAAACTTCTAAAAATCATATAAAATCAACCATAGCTCAGATGGAAAAGATTTATATATGAAAAATGATCAGAAAAATCCAATCTTTCTAATGGCACTGGTTTCATGCATGTTTGAAGAAGTTAACTTGCTGTATATATCAAAAACATGATAATGCACTTATTTAAATAATAGTTTGAACTTCAATTTGAATCCTTGATTCAAATAGGTTCAAACCCTTCTGGTTTTAGTTGCATTAGCCAACACACATGCATCTTGCCATGTCAT